>CM060062.1:44305439-44905439 GCA_030533445.1 Cyprinodon diabolis
ATTTGAATTAGCTAAAGCAGCGTTTACATTTACTTTATAAATAAATTAACTTGCAAATTATGAAGGCAAGGCTTTTAAAGTTTAAATCTTCTGGCAAAGATAAAGTAAAGATCCTGCAATTTATGGAAGTAAAGCAGAATAAAATCCAGCAAGATCAGTAATATGTCAATTAATTATATGCCACATTCCCATTTAAATATCTGTCTTAGGAGGATGTGTTTTTTTTAACACCCCTAGTTCTCTCATTTTTATTCCAAATACAATTTATAATTTGAATCACAGGCTATTTTTATCTCTATGGTTCAGTATTTTCTCAAGTAGCAACTTTAACTGCTATACTTTCCTGTCTTAAAAGGCAGAACTCTATTAGTCTAAAAAAACCTCATTTGTTGAAATGGGGGGGCCTATTGTTTGAACCCCTTAGGGGCTTTTACAAAAAAAAAGTCTTTTTTTGCGCTTTATGAAACAAAGTAGCCTATATTTTGTGGATGTACAGCTACATTTCTCATGTAAGTTTGCGTAGTTTTAACACAAACATTTATTTTTCATATTGCACCAGTACAGTTAATGAGCAACCTGTACTTGTGTGCTTGTTTGTTCTGTCTAAAATGTTTATTTTGGAATAAAGAGGTTAATATAAAAAATATTTTTTGTCCGATTCATCGATTAATCGAAAAAATAATCTGCCGATTAATCGATTTTTAAAATAATCGTTAGTTGCAGCCCTAATAAATACATACATACACACATATACATTCATACATAAACATTCACACATATACATACATAAATACATTCACACATTCATACATAAATACATACATTCATACATACACACATATACATTCATACATAAACATTCACACATATACATACATACATACATTCACACATATACATACATAAATACATTCACACATTCATACATAAATACATACATTCATACATACATACTAGAGACTGACACGGGAGTGGATTTTCAATCCTGTCCCGTCCCACTCCCACTGAAAAAAAATTGTGTCCCGTCCCGATCCCGGGCCAGAGTAGAAATCTAAATCCTGTCCCGTCCCACTCCTGGTGAAATTACTCCCACTCCCATCCCGCTCCCATTCAGAATGACTCCCGCTCCCGCACCACTCCCATGCTCTGTTCGAAAACCTAGGACGCGTCCTTAGAAGGCCAGATTCGAAGTACGATTACGTCATAGTGCGGCGCTGAGGTCTGGTCGGATTCCAAGACTCCTCGTTATGTGGCCTTAAAATTCGTCCTTCTTTTTGCCCGATTTGAAGGACGGGTGTTGATGTATCCTCGCTATCCTTGGTTTACCCAGGATTCATTGCGAGACCAAGCAAGCCGTGATCAGAGGAAAGGTTACTTGGCGCCGAACAGTGGTGAAAATTGGAAGTTCCGTTTAATATAATCCAGTCTGTGAATAGTTCCGTCTGAAATGAATGAAAATAGTTGTTTTAATGGTTATTAAGTCAGATATGTGACGGTAATGTTTGATTTATCTAAAGGTTTTTATCTGTTACTGTGTAAATGGGTTTGGCTGTAATTTAAGGACAGATTCTAATAGATCTGCAGGGTGGGAACTATAAATCTGATAGGAGTTTTATCTTTTTATTGCTGTTTTGCACAATATGCTTAACTAAATATTTTGTGTTGTTGAATATTAGAGATTTTGCAGATATGTTTTAATACATACATTGTTTAGATTTACTTATATATATTTCTATCCCTTTTATAGAATAGAATAGAAAATCCATTTACTGGGCAAATTTACAGCAGCAGAAAAATTATTGAAAATGGTCACACAAACGTGGACCTTAGAAAAATATATAAGAATGACATAATAGGGAAGAGTTAAAAAAAAATACAATTCTGTAGAGTGTTTTAACAATATAAAACTGGAGAATAAATAACCAATATGCAGCTATGGACATTTTTACAGTGATGGATATTTGAAAATAGCAGCAACATCAGAGATGTGCAGAATGACAGCAGCAGGTTATTTAACTGACTAAGGTTTCTATCATTACATTTGATTTTATTAGTTCCTGCTCCCGCTGGTTGGAACCTTTATTCCACTCTGGATTCTCATCAGTCTTTGTTCACTTTACAATAAAAAAGAAATAAATAAACAAACAGTTTTGGAAACTTCGGTTTTCATTCTTTTCCTGCTTTGTGTGTCAACTTTCGCGGTTGCTAAGCAACAGACCTTACGGCGATAAAACCTGCTGAAGGGTAGACCTGGTCGAATTCACAGCCAAAACTCTTCCGGTCTCCTTATTTTCACGAA
Organism: Cyprinodon diabolis; assembly: GCA_030533445.1. Taxonomy (NCBI): domain Eukaryota; kingdom Metazoa; phylum Chordata; class Actinopteri; order Cyprinodontiformes; family Cyprinodontidae; genus Cyprinodon; species Cyprinodon diabolis. The sequence goes on from CM060062.1 coordinate 44,307,739, forward strand.
CTTCAAAGGATCCGGTCTAAGTAGACCGCGTCCTTGGAGGATGCAGCCCAGGATTTCGAACAGAGTCCCATTCTTGTTGTTTTCGAGCGCGGGTGAAAAACTCAGAGCGGAAGCACTGTTGGTTTTTGGGTGGTGTAGTTTTTTTGACTCGCATTATAGTGTAGGCTTAAAGGAAAAAAACTACAAAATGGCGGCGCCGCGCCAGTACTGGATTTTTTTTCTTTCTATTTTATTTTATTTTTTTGGCATTGATCCTATTTTTTTTTTTTAGTTTATACCGGTTTGCTCCCGCTCCCGTCTGCTCCCGTTAATGTTTAATCCTGTACCGTCCCAATCACGTGATCGTTACTAATACTGACTCCCATCCCACGGGAATCCCACGGGAATCCCGTGACCCATGGGATTCCCGAAAAAATGTCAGTCTCTAATACACACATATACACATATACATTCATACATAAATACATACATTCATACATACACACATATACATTCATACATAAATACATACATTCATACATACACACATATACATTCATACATAAATACATAAATACATACATACACACATATACATTCATACATAAATACATACATACACACATATACATACATACATATATATACAGATACACACACATACATACATACATATACATATATACATATATATACAGATACACACACATACATATACATATATACATATATACATATATATACAGATACACACACATACATATACATATATACATATATATATATATATATATATATATATATATATATATACATACATATATACATATATATATATATATATATATATATATATATATATATACAGATAGATATGTATGTGTATATACAGACATACACACAATAGTGACCTTTCACCATACATTCATACATACATAAATACATACATTCATTCATATACATTCATACATAAATACATAGATACACACACATACATACATGTATATATATATATATATATATATATATATATATATATATATATATATATATATACAGATACATATGTATGTGTATATACAGACATACACACAATAGTGACCTTTGTATAGTATTAATGGTAGCATTGGAAAAAAAAAAATCGGATTTGTGTTGTTCAGACTCCCATGAAAAGACCAGATACAGGTCACATATTGGCCAAAAAAAAAAAAAAAAATCGGATTTGGGTCACTACAGGGTTTTGTGTGAACGTAGCCCAAGAACTTAAGATTTGAGACAGCAGGAAAACGGCGGTACCTGGAAGTCGTTGAAGTTCAGCAACCACTGAGTCGTGCTTTGGTTGTCGGGAATCAGCAGGGCATCCACAAAGCTGGTGACGGACTGGCAGTGATAGGAGTACTCGACGGGGGAGTTGATCCCACGTCTCCCAACGTAAGAAAACGTTTGCCCGGGTGAGCGCACCTCCAGCTGCACTGAGTCTAAGGTGGTCCAGTTTCGGGCGGACACCGGATAAAACCTCTGACTCAGTGTAAAACTGTGGATGAGCAAAAGAGAAGGAAAATGTCCCAGAAAACAGAATGAGAAACAGTTTTTTGTATTTTTAAAAATAAATTCTATCAAGCAAAAATTCTAATATATGTGGAGCCGAGTCCTAGAGGCAGCAGGAAAACAAGATGACACATCTGATACAGATCAACAGTAAATTTGTTGCTTAAGATGTAAATACACTAAAAAACGTCTAATGAAAAAAAAAATGTACGCCATATGCTGTAAAGTACCAGTGATATATAGTTAGGTGGTGAAGTTACCACTAATATATCCGATGTTCTGATCACCTAAAAGTTTATTTCCTGATCATCTGACCAGAAATCCTATATTTTAGTTTTCACAACTATAAAGAACTTCTGAATGAGCAAACAGGAATGAAGAAGTTTAGGCTTAAGCTACTTTCAGACCGCACGCGGCATGGCAGCAAAAATGCGCGTGCTGCTTCATTTTTTATGCTTGTACAAGTTAAGTTCTGACGCATCTTTGCTGCTCTAGCTGCATGGTGGAAAAGTGGGTCTGATGCGCGTTGGGTGGAGCTACCCTATCCTTTCTTTGCCTGGAACAATGGCAGCTATATTTCCTGTATTTATGCTGCTATAGGCTTAGGCTGCTGGAAGACATAGAGACCACTTTTCATCATTCTTTCTTCTCTAATTCTGCAGTATTCGTTAGTTCAATCTCTCCAACATTATCTCTCTGCTTTTTCCTGTTAAAGTAGCTTCGTCTAGCAGGGTTTTCTTTGGCTGTGACGCCAATACTGGAAGAAAATATGAGCAGAGCTGCAGCCATCAACACCTCAGATCAGAGGTCCCTAACCACCGGGCCACGGACCGGTACTGGTCCGTCGGTCATTTGGTACCGGGCCGCACAGAAAAAAGTATATATATAAATTTATCGACGATCAGAGTCTGAGTGATGTTTTATTTTGAAAAATGTAAAAATTTGCGGTATTCTCTACCAATTCCATCAGTCGGTGCATCTGTGCCTCTTGACACAGGTCAATTCAGTTCAAGACTCATCCTATCTATAACATCCTATCTTTGTGAAGCGGGATTTTCTGCGGTTACAGCGACCAAAACAAAGCTACGGAGCAGACTGGACATCAGGAGCAAACTTCGTCTGTCATTTTATCCGATTACGCCTAGATGGGAGCGGCTTGTTGTTTTATTTTTATGCTGTTTGTATTTGATTTTATGCCAGTCGTATCATTTTACCTGATCGTATTACCCCCCCCCGGCCGGTCCGTGAAAATATTGTCTGACATACAGCGGTCCGTGTTGCAAAAAAGGTTGGGGACCGCTGCCTTAGATTATAGATAACAGAATTGGGCCTGTTTTTCAGTGCTTATTCCTGTTTCTCTCTTAGACAGCAATAGGTCAGCTTTTACTGTGAGGAACTCTATGGGTTCTCCATCATCCCTTTGACATGACAACTGCCTCAAAGCTTATCTGCCTAAAGCTGGGTTTATGCTTGATGCATGTGATGGTCACATGGTCAGTAACCCCACACACAACCACTTTTTCATAAGTTTTAAATCACAGTAGCATAAATATATTGGTTTGTTTATTTTGACAATATTGAAGACAATAGTTCCAATTGTAGCACGCACATTTGGTTAACTTTTGTTTATTTTTATTTTGTCAAATGCTTAATATATTTTCTGCTTTCTTTTCTGGTGTTGTGGGAGTGCAATCAACTGGGAGAATGTGGCTGACATGATCATGGACTGATTGGGTGGTACGATCTGGAGTTCCACTATGCGGGAAGACCATGGACTCAACATTTTAAATATGTTGCATAATTTCTTCTTCTTACTTTTGTGATTTGCTCATTTTGTTAATTTGTTTAATGATTGTCATTTGAGGTTTAATCCTTAAGCTAACTGTTTAGTTATTTTTTGTTAATTTGGTGTAGATGTTCTCCCTACCTCTTCCTCAGTGTGTCAGTCTGGTCTGATCAGCCAGTATTTAAGTCCCCTTTGTTTGCTGTTTGTCAGGACAGTTTTTGTTTGTTCAGTTAGTTTGAGGTTTGATATGTTTGAATTTGATATTTTTTGCCCTTAGTTAGTCTCTTCATTTGACCTCTTTTAAGGGCCCTGAAATTTTTGTTTGGATTATTGTTACTTTGGGGAAATAAAACCCAGGTTTTTGACAATCACCACTGTGTCCTCATGCTTGGTTGGCTCGGTCCCTCACAATGCATTCACGAGACGTACGGAGCACCTTGGAAAATTTGTAATTACGAGGCCAGATCTGTGCAGAAAACATGACGAGCGAGCAGCAGCTCCTCCTGGCGGGAGGTTTGCAAATGTTAACATGTAGAGACATATCCTGTTATTTAGCCCATAAATATCACTATTATCAATATATTGTGAAAAAACTCCAGAAAAATAAATTACTGTACCCTGACCACCCACTCATCTTTTTTTTTAATTCAGTAACCCAACAGGTTACAGTTTTGTTTTTATTAAACAAGTTTATTTCACAATAAAATGTAAAGCTATACTTCTATTTTTAATTCAGCATTTTTAAGAAAATACTTGGCCCTTCATGTTTGGATATGAGATAAAAAACTCAGGTTTAAAAAAAAAAAAATGGTTGCCTATCAATTAATTGTTTGGTGCTTGACAACATCAATTAACGTCAGATTTAATCCTGAATCGATCACTTGCATCCCTACTATTTATTTCTTGACAAATACAGAAAGAAATCACCTTGCTGGTTAAAAAAAAAAGAAATAAGAAATAAAAGAAATCTAGTCGTTAGTCTACTGGGCAGAAAAGGAAACATAAATTTAGTCAAATATCTGCTCCGAAACTTTGTTTAGACACCTAATGGATCCAATTAATGATTCTACATTAGTCTTTACAGGAATAAAAACAAATACTAAGACCAAAAGAGTGTTAAAAATGTCCAAACCGTTGCTCCAGTTTATTGTCTTACCTCAAAATGTAGTCAGCATAGTTAAGCACAAGCCTGAGGTGGGAAAAAATGGACAGGTTTAAGTAAATTATTAATAATATCACCCAGTTAAAAAAATAAGCTGGCTTACAATGAATCGGTTGTGTTACAACGGGATCCTGCTGTTGTATAGTTTTGCGTAGCGAGATCGATCCACTCTGGTTTGCCTGGAGGGCTGATTTCTAGTTTCTGGGCCCAGAGCATAATGCAGTACCCTACCGAGTCGTTAAACGTTATCGGCATTTGACTGACATTAACTCCAGGGGTTTGTAACAAGCTGCGGCCCACTCCCTGGTTTAACAAAGAGGGCTCTGAAATCACCTGTAAGTTACAGAAAGATTTACGGATAAAGTTTTACCGACTTCGCTGTTTTTGCTCACCAGACGAACGGCTCTGAGATCTTACCTGTGACGGCTGAAGCCCTGTGTAGATCGCAGTGTAGGAAACACCTTTGGCCATCAGGAAACTCTGAACTTTTCCTATAATCTCATCTGTTGACAAAAACTGAAATCAGTCTAAAATTCTGCACCTAATCACGGCCACATTTACTCCTCCACACAGTTTCACTATACCGTTGTTAGAGAGGATCTTTTTGCAGGATTCGGGTGAGCTGCAAAACAAGAGAGATGTCATTAGCTCAAATTCTGGGTATAAATATGAGATAAGAGGTAGAAATTAATCTCACTTGCTGCAGTAAGGCAGGTTGATGAGCAGCAGGTTGTTGACTGATGTGTTCAGGTTCAGGTTTTCCAGGGTGTCTGCATCTACCAGCAGGGGTGAAGCACCTAGCTTCTCCTGCAGCAGAGCGGGGATGGCGGATTCTCCTGTCCACTCCACTGCAGGAAAAATCCTCGACGAGGAAGATGACTGGAGCGCCGCCTGGAAAAAAAACGCGTGGGGTTAATATTTAGCCTGTGAGTAATTAGCTCATAGCAGACGCACCGAATAAACCTACCTCGAGGTTCCTAAAGACGCCTTCCTGCTTGTTTCCAAACACTCCTCCAAACCGAGTAAAGTCATCTTTGCTTAACTGAATATAAAAAAAGACAAGTTTTATAATAAATACAATTAAATGGTTGTTATGAAAGTTTTTGAGGGCGAGTCGCCTACAGAGATGTTTCCCCACATGAATAAACCCTGAAAAAGGGGAAGTACAGTAATAGCTCCCAGTCACGCCACAAATGAGCCTGTTCCTCTGTATCCTCTCTGTGTTTCTGCTTTGTTTTCTGTTGAACATCTATGTCAGGGAAGGAGGGTGTTTTTTTATTTGATTATTTATACCTCTGCAGTTGGAGTAATTTTTTCTCCACATTTTTAAAGGTATATAACAGAGACAGAGCGATACAGCAACCAGCCCATAGTTTACATGAAGCGTTGCCACTATCTCCATTTATCAATTATGATCAAATAAATAGTGAGAAAAGCAGAGAGGACCATGGGGGCCCCTCTTCCCTCCATTAAAGACCCCAATGACCCCTCACCCCCCCCTCCATGGACTGTTCTCCCTGCTGCCCCCTGGGAAGAGGCTTCAAAGCATTCAATCTGGGTTTAGCAGATTCTGCAACAGCTTCTTCCCCACTGCTATCTACGGAAGAGGATTAGGGCCAGTGGGAAAAAAAAAAAAGTTATCTGATTTTTAAATTTTATTTCAGTTTAACATGGGAAAAAAGTCAGAATTCTGAGAAAAAGGTCAGAATTCTGAGATTAAAGACATTAAAGTCAGAATTCTGGGAAAAAAGTCAGAATTCTGAGATTAAAGTCGGAATTCTGAGATTAAAGTCGGAATTCTGAGATTAAAGTCGGAATTCTGAGATTAAAGTCGGAATTGTGAGATTAAAGTCAGAATTATGAGATTAAAGTCAGAATTATGAGATTAAAGTCAGAATTTTGAGATTAAAGTCAGAATTTTGAGATTAAAGTCAGAATTCTGACTTTTTCCCCATGTTAAACTGAAATAAAATTAAAAAATCAGATAACTTTTTTTTTTCCCCAGTGGCCCTAATCCTCTTCCGTAGCTATCAGACTACTGAACTGTTGAAAAACTCATGTCACATGTCAACTCAAATCATGTCACAGACTCTGCATCAAACTGACCCTATTAATGTGTTTGTTTGTTTTTGCCCCATGTTTTTTTCTCCCACACCGTTTACATTTGATGAGTGCTGCACTTTAAGGAAATGGAAATGTCATGAAAGCTGTACAAAATGAAATTTCGTTTTTTCGGCTTCGTTGTTTGGTCGTTATTGGCCTGTAATACCCGGTACTGGCCCATTCCTCTGAAAAGGCAGCCATTTATCAACTTGCAGGCCAATAACAACCTCAACGACTCCCAATATTAAGAGGTGGAGCTGGTTTTCCAGTTTCAGTGTGCATGTTTTCTAAGCCATTACAAGTAGGGGTGAAGAAAAAAATCGATTTGAGCTCAAATCATTTTTCTAACATTTAAAGATTCAGAGTCGATTCTCATTTTCTTTATACGATTTTTTTTTTGTGGGTGTGGATGTGCCTTATCAGGCACCCTAGTGTTTGGCGAAACCAATGAGCAGCGTGAGCTATGTACAGGCATGCAAGTGTTAGCCTAGCAGGCTACAGAGTGGTGTGTAGTGTTGTGTGAGCTACTGTGTTTGTTGCTGCTACAGTATGGAGGATGAAGAGAAAGAAATTCAACCGCCTCCGCGGTCTTTAAAAGCAACCATTTGGAAACACTTTGATTTTACCTTCAACCCGGCCCGGGTAAGAAAGCGCTTGAAATGACTCATGCGATTTGCAGAGCTTGCAACGGTAAAGTTAAGTATTTCCGGAGTACTTCAAATCCCCGTTCTCATCTCGAAAGACATCACCCAGAGTTATTGGTAGAATTGGATAAATCCAAGACATGTTGTCTTGCAATAAAACATTTACACAATAAAGTCTTTATAAATGTACTCTTCTTTCATGCCAGCAGACTGGAATAGATCCTGAGAATCAATTTGATTTGTAAATATTTTCGTTTTGAATCGTTTGGATTTAAAAGAATCAGAAAAAAAATCGAATTGTGACCCCAAGAATCGATTCTAAATGGAATCGTAGGAATCCCAAAGATTCACAGCCCTAATTACAAGGCTTTTGTTGGACTACTCTATGAAAGTCTGGAATTCAACACTAATCCAGACATTTTAAATTGAGAAAGCTTTCTGGATGGGAGGTGAAACGTCTTTAAACTAGGAAACAAAATCCAGTGGTTTGTTGATTTTTTTTTTTTTTTTGGAATGACTATGAGCAGCAAACTGTTTAATGGGAGGAAATAGAAGGAAATAGAGCCAGTGTGTGAGCAGTAACCTTGTCCTGCAGGAACAGGAGCACCGTCTGGGAGGGGGAGCCAAAGGCGGGGCTGAGGGCAGCATACAGCTCCTGCATGGAAACAATGTGTCCAGCCAGAGGAGAAGCCAGAGGAGCGAAGCTGGAAGAAGATAAACAAATACAGAGGCTAAATGCTAAACCTTCATCTTAGAAGACATGGAGGGTTAGCCCACATCGTTTGGCTGTGCAATTACTGCAGGTTATTGATGGATAGTGACTGAATATCCTCTTAAAATGTATTCATTTCTTTTTGCACACAATAGTTTGAGGAAACCCAGATGATAACTTAATCATTTATAATATTATTATTAAGCTGTTTATCATTTTTCTTTCATCCTGTTACAAAAAACAGAGGTGTCACAGAACAAAGTACAAATACTTTGTAAATGTACTTAAGTACACTTTTTAGGTATCTATACTTTACTCCATTACTTATTTTTCTTCCTACTTCTGACTTCTAGTCATTACAGTTTCCAACAAGTATCTGTACTTTCTATTGCTTACATTTTTAAAACAAACATTACACGTTACTCTTGGAAAGCAAAGGACGTTTTGCTGACTACTTATTGCAAACCTGCGTTTGATTTCCTGAAAGACCAGTAAATGACCTGTATTTATATAGCACTTTTTCAAGTCAGAGGAGTTGACCAAAGTGCTTTCCACTACATTGAGTCATTCACTCACACACTGATGGTGGTGAGCTATATTGTAGCCACAGCTGCCCTGGGGCTCACTGACAGAAGCCAGGCTGCGCCACCGGGCCCTCTGACCACCATCAGTAGACAATGCAGGTGGTTTTAATAAAACCAATAGTCTTTTATCAGGCTGCTCAGTGGAACAGTGGGTTGCACTGCTGCCTGGCAGCAAGACGGTATCAGGGTTCGATTCCTGGACGCATGGACTTTGCATGTTCTCCCTGAGCATGTGTGGGTTATCTCTGGGTACTCCAGCTTCCTCCCACAGTCCAAAAACATCTAGCTGTCTTATATGGACAAGGCCTTGTATTGCTTGGAAACATGCAAATGGTAACCGATGAATGGGTCATTTAGTTCCATCGTTAGCCTGTAATATCTGACACTGTCTATGATTCTAGGGGTCGGTCGTTTCAGATATTACAGGCTAACGATGGAACTAAACGACCCATTCATCGGTTACCATTTGCATGTTTCCAAGCAATACAAGGCCTTGTCCATATAAGACTCAAACTCACTGCGGATCCAGACATTTGAATTGAGAAAGCTTCCTGGAGAGGTGGAGAAACGTCTTCAAATCTTGAAAACCAAGTCCAGTGGATATTTTTTGAATTTTTACGGAATGACTATGACCTGGATGACTGAGAACCTTCATCAGCAACCCCACAGATTTTAAGACGGGATTTTTTTTTTTTTTTAAATAGACATTTTCTAACTTTCGGGACAATATAGTCTGATAAATAGTTCATTTATATCCATGTTTAAGCCAGAATGATTTGACATTTAAATATGACTTCCCTATAACTTTAATGTACTGTGAGGTCAAACTGATATACAGTAATGATTTAAAGTTTTCACTAGAGATGCTGGATAGAAAGCTGTTTCTTCTGCATGGAATTGTTATTTTTTAATTACATTATTTCTTTGTTTTTCTTATTTTATTGTAGTATTTTAAAAAAGCTAAAAGTGTTAGCGTTAGCATGACAGACAGGTTAGTTCTCCAATGAATATTGGCTACAAACTTAATGAAACATAAATAATAAGAATCAAATACCTCCTGTTAGACCAGACTAGAAGCGGAACCTGCGCTGTGCTGCTCACAGAAGACAAACAGGCAGCGAATAAGAAGATAAAAGCCATTACTGCTCCATGGAGAAACTTAATGGACTCTGCCATTTTCTTCTTCTTCTTCTTCACTTCTTCCGCACTGCTGAGCGTCACGTGACTCCAACCAGCTGACAGTCATGTGCGCAGCTCCGAGGAAAGAAACGACTTCCTGCTGCTTTCCTCAGGGCGCATTTTTAACACAAACGAACAGCTGTGACTGAATCCTTTTTCTGCTGCTTTAGTTTAACTTAAAGCTCCAGCAAAGTTTCAGGTTTCATGGCCACGCTGAGCACCGCTGCTGCCTTAATTAAAGCTGAACCAACCTTATGGTATATTAATGAGTAACACAACACCTGCAACAGCTCCTAATATGGTTTTAATGTTTAACATGCGAGCTTTTTAAAAGAGTTAGGGTACACCTGGCAGCTGTCCATGGTGCTGATGCTGTCTAAAATCATTAGGTATTACCACCAGGAATAAATCTAATAAAAAAAAAAAACATCCTAAATAGCGTGATGTGTGTTTTATTTTTCATTCTTTTGTAAAAGCAGGCATGTTTTCAGTCTAAAACCAACTCCCATCCACCAAGCTGTGGCGGGCGGAGGGATACTACACCATCTATCCACACAGGCATCGCTGCAACTACAACTGGGAAGGAAGCTGAACATACGAAACAAAACACTTTGGTTCCGATATAAAACTATGAACTCCAGGCGGAGCAGTCAAGCTAAACTTTGACCATAAAGGCTGTAACTCAAAGCGGGGTGTCGTGAATGTGCCATTGTGTTGTTTGATGGGAAGAATGAACGTAGACCAGTGAATACATCCGGATAGTACGAGAACGTAGCCGCCATATTGCGAGTGGCAGAAGCCTGCAGAAAGCAGTTCCTTTTCATGGGATCTTAATAAAGCTGTTTAGTGGATATAAGGCTCTGTACTCACAGTCAGCTATATAAATTAGTCGATTCACTTATGTTATTTTGTTTATTGTTATTTATACTCATAGACAATTGATCATTTGATGGATAACACCAGTAATTATAACATCAGTAATGATAATAACAAAGGAAAGTTTATACGCTTTACATGGAAGAAAAAGATACCTATATGGCATTTACATAAGTGTTATTAGCTCATTAAGGAATGCAAATAGTTAAAAAAAGAATACACGTCAAAAGTTAAATGATTATATATATATAATATGATAAAATAATTGATAAGAAAATGAAAGGAAGGTTGGACTGAAAACTTGGCTGATAATGTTTAGATTGCAAAGTCAAAGGTCACCTTTAAACAAATAAGTTTTAAATCTGGATTTAGAGCTACTGATGGTTTTAGGAAAGTTTATTCAAGATTAGCGGATTTTCAGAATTAAAAGCTGCTTCTTCATGTTTGGTCCTAAACAAAGACCATCTTGATAGTGTTGATAATAAATCTAATCCTTTCAGGGATAAACACCCACCTCCATACAAAGCAAAACACCTAATTGTGATTTGATCAACATTTACTTGATTAAATGAACAAAGTCTACTGGATACAAAATCAATTCAGAGCTCTCATTGGAATCATCAGGGAAAGTTTTTTTTCCTATAGGTCATTTTAGTGGCTATACAATTCAACACAGATATACATAAAAAGGTACATTGCAGTGATATAAAGGCAACATAGACTATTTTATTTACAAACTAAAAAACTGAATAATAAAGAACTAAAAGGAGGTTGTAAACTTAGCTGATAATGTTTAGATAGCTCTGTTAAAGCCAACTCAAAATAAATACATTTAAACTTTAAAGTTGTTTTAAAATGTTCTGGTAGTTTATTTCAGATTAGTGAATTTTTTTTTTTTTCAGTTTATTTATATAGCGCCAAATTCACAACACATGTCATCTCAAGGCACTTTACAGTTCAACCAGATCATACAGTCAAATTGATGCTTCTCTCTGTTTGGTTGTGGTTCTGGATCTGCAGAGTAGATATGATTCTCAGAGGTGTGGTTTGTTGATTGCAGGGGGGATTTACCATTAGGCAAAACTAGGCAGTTGCCTAGGGCCCCAGGTTCCTGGGGGCCCCATTAGAATAATTTCACATGTATGGTTAATACAGCTATTACTTATTTGTGCACATTTGATGACAACATCTAAAAGCAGCGAACTCTGCTCTCCAGAGCAAGCAGATTGGTAACCCCGCCTCCTGCTCTCCTCTATCTTGTCTGCTGTCATGATTCATGCAGCTATTATTTCATCCAAATGAAAAATGGAGAACAGATAAGCAGATCATGGCTTGTCTACAGTGAAAAGAAGGACTGGGTTATTTAGTTTGGCCTTTTTGGAAACACAGGAAGGAGCAATCAGCTAAGTGAGCTTAGTGCTTGGAAAAAATCTTTCATTCCTTTTGAGACATCATGAAAGGTCAGCTGAGTACAAAATATAGAGAGGAAAACAAGAAGAAAAGGGACAAGAAGAGAGGAACAACACCTAGAACAGATAATGGATGTCTATTCTATCAAAAATATCTGTATCTGCATAATGGGGCTGTTTTATGTGTTGTATTCTCAATTCTGAGGGCCCCCTGCCTGTCTTTGCCTACATACCTCGGCAGATGGCCGCTCACACTGAGCCTGGTTCTGCTGGAGGTTTCTTCCTGTTAAAAGGGAGTTTTTCCTCTCCACTGTCGCTACAAGCATGCTTAGTGTGAGGGATTGTATTTGAGTCAATGAGTCGATGCAATCAACTGGTTTTCCTTAGATATAAAACTTTGAATCAATTTGACTGTATGATTTGGTTGAACTGTAAAATGCCTTGAGATAACTTGTGTTGTGAATTTGGCGCTATATAAATAAACTGAATTGAATTGAATACCTACAATTCGATTCAATTCAGTTTATTTATATAGCGCCCATTCACAACACAAGTTATCTAAAGGCACTTTACAGTTCAACCAGATCATACAGTCAAATTGATTCAAAAACACATATTTAGTTAAAATTAAAAAGAAAATAAACATTTTCAACAAAAAACAAAACCAGGATTTATAAGCCATGACAGCATTTCAAAATCCAGAGGTGAACAGTAACTTACAATTCAGAGGGCCCCCTGCCTGTCTTTGCCTAGGGCCCCAAGTTTCCTAAATCCGCCCCTAGTTGATTGACCAGTCTGTAATGTATTCAATTTATAAAAAAACAAACAAACAAAAAAACAAACAAACCGGAATGTTAGAACTGTAACTATACATTCATGTAACTATACATGTTTACATTACTGTTTTTCATTGCAATGTTTCTTTTTTTTTTTATCACTGCTGCTTACCTTATCAAGACTGCACTTAAAAAATGTCTAGAGAGCTGTTCTTAACGGTCTTTTTTTTTTTTTTTTTTTTTTTTTTTTTTACACTTTTGTATATAAAATGACAAAATAAATGTGTCTTAGTATTGTGAAGCTGAACCATTCAGTGGTTTATAGACCAACAGAAATACTTCATCATATATTCTCAGAGTTAACCAGTTTTCCAGTAAGAAAACATGCTGGTTTTGCTTTTTGAAGGGAAGACTCCACTCACAACAGGGTGGATGCGCTGACGTATCATTTCTAAACAGCAAGAGAGAGAGAGGGAGAGGGATGGAGAGAGGAGGATGCGCACTATTTCCTGACGCGGAGCGACACTGTCCTTGTTTGTTGTTCGTGCAGGGCCATCTTTGGTCGTCTACGCCGGTGACAGTGTGGGCTGTTTCCCATTGATCATTAATGCCCAATGATTAATAAATAACACATAGCACTGAGGAGCTCTATAAAGCAGCAACCAGGGAGAAAAGAGAGGAATTAATCTCAGATTATTTAGTTTTCTGTGGATTTAAAGCCATCATCTGCTTCAGCACCCTTTCATTTCCAAGGCAAAAAAAAAAAAAAAGAGGGCGAGACGGGAGAGGCGGTGAGACAACATGGATGAGGAATATGATGTGATCGTTCTGGGCACCGGACTCACAGTAAGTCGAGACAAACACTGATATATATTTTTTAAAGTGTGTAAACTTTCAAAATTATTATTTTTTTTAGACAATAGATAGGGCCTGCTTTCATTTCTCTCTCCCAGTCCTGGGAGCCTCAGATGCAGCTGCGCGCTGACATCAGATGATTGTGTTTGGAGATGCGCATTATGAATATAGTTCAATAATAATAATAATACAGTGAAGCTGCTTGCATGTAAGCAGCAGAACGCTGAGCTCACGGTAGATCCTTGATGTGGGATTATTATTCCGGCTGCAGACGCTGCTCAGTGTTGTTACGCCCTGTAGCATCCTTTAGGCGTAACCCTTCAGTGTGTCACGGTCCGCTTTGCATAGACAGGCCTCCATCCTGAGGCCGAAGCACAGCTTTTATTCACAGCTTTACTGTCAACAAACACAGAGAAACACACTGGGAAGGTTTATGGGTTGATTTCACATTCACCATGTGTAAATTCTAGCGATAAGAAAAAACATTGAGGTAGTAAGTGATCTTAATTTATACAGCCCCTCTCACAGGATACTGTGGAAGAGGATTAGTGCCACTGAAAAAAATGAATAAAAGTTAACTGATTTTTAAATATTATTTCAGTTCAATATGGTAAAAAAAAGTCAGGATTTTGAGGTTAATTTCTCAATTCTGAGTTTAATCTGATTTTTTTCTCAGGATTCTGAGTTTTTTCTTAGAATTCTGACTTTTTTCTTAAAATTCTGACTTTTTTCTCGGAATTCTGACTTTAATCTCAGAATTCTGATACTACGGAAGAGGATTAGTGCCACTGAAAAACAAATAAAAGTTAACTGATTTTTAAATATTATTTCAGTTCAATATGGGAAAAAAGTCAGAATTCCGAGTTTAATCTGATTTTTTTTCTCAGAATTCTGACTTTTTTCTTAGAATTCTGACTTTTTTCTTAAAATTCTGACTTTTTTCCCCTCAGAATTCTGATTCTACGGAAGATTAGTGCCACTGAAAAAAATAAATAAAAGTTAACTGATTTTTAATTATTATTTTAGTTCAATATGGGGAAAAAAGTCAGAATTCTGAGTTTAACCTCATTATTTTCTCAGGATTCAGACTGAATTCTGACGACCAACAAACATGTTAGCAGAAAGCCGTAGCCATGTCTTGAGACTAGTATTTTAGTAAGTAGACTAAATTTATACAGCCAAGAGGATTAGGCTCAGTAAAAAAATAATAAAAAGTTAGCTGGTTTTAAAATATTATTTCAGTTTAATATGGTAAAAAAGTAGAATTCTGATTTTAATCTCAGAATTCCGACTTTTCTGTCTGAAGGCTAACAAACATGTTAGCATCTAGCGTAGCCATGTCTGTTTTAGAGACTAAACTATCTCTCTTGTTTAATTCACCTTCTGCTCTTCCATTAATGAAATAGCATCACCCCTTGGGCACATAAAAAGTCGCCTAATTCCATCATTTTCCATCAATGTGTCACTGGCTTCCCAAACAACTCATATTTTTGTTAGTGAAGCTAAGCGCTCCCACATGTCTTCCTTCATGGTACCCTTTAAGATTAAGATCCAAAACTCTGAGATTAAAGACAGAATTCTGAGATTTCCCATATTAAACTGAAACGATATTTAAAAATCAGTTAACTTTTTTCTTTTTTTTTTCCAGTGGCCCTAATCCTCTTCCGTAGGATACAATCCACCAATTAATAAAAAAAAAAAAACGACCATAAAACAACAGACAAATAGAAGAAATAGATTAAACAGCATAAATGCCACACCAAAGCATGAAACTAGTTAAAAACCAATCAGAACAAGTTTATCTTCAACTGCTTCATAAATGAACAGAATCAGGATGATGCAAAGTCAAGGCAGTGCTTCAAACGATCTTTGGGCCACAGCTTTAAAGGAAAAGTCTGGTCATATTAAGAATTTATACTTAAAATTTAAAAAATAAAAATTTAAAGTACTTTAAATATAAAATTATTACACACTGTTCAATAAATGATAATTTTTTAAATTAAAATCTTAGAGTAGTCATATTTAAATGTCAAAACATTCTGGCTTAAACATGCATATAAATGTACTCTTTAGTGGACGATGTTGTCCCAAAAGTTAGAAAATTTCTATTTAAAAAAATCCTGTCTTAAAATATGTGTTGTTTTTTTTTTCGTTATCTTCTGCAGGCCAGTTAGTTATACGTCGAACAACGAACAACTAAATTCGGCCAATCATATATCAACGGTCATCTGTCAATCAATTTTTTTCAGTCATAGCATAATGATTCGTATGTCGCAGCTGATATACACAACGGTTGAAGCAAGAAATCAGAATCCTTTCCTTTCCCATTGAGTTGCGTCCCAGTGTTCACGGGGATGGACGTCTGTGTCTTCGGCAGGCGTAGAGCTAACAGAACTGGCAGCGTTGCGAGGCAAGGGCTCAAACATGTACGGCTGGAAGCCTTCTACACCAAACCAAGCTTCTGCCGCCCTGGCGTCCTCTTCCACAACATCTTCGTCCCCGCTTTCCTCCTCTAAATAAAACATGGATGACGGAGGAGACTCATCCACGACCTCCGACACTAAACTCTCCTCCTCTTGCATGTTTCCGCTGTCCATAGCGTTCCTTGACAGCGTCGTTTCTAAGTCACCAATTTAGTGGTACTTGGTCACAATGGAATTTCCCATTGGGAACCTACTAGCACTAAGTTGCTAACTGGTTAGCAAGATGCTTCCGACAAACCGGCCACAACCAAATAGCTTGCGAACCTTCCGCGACAACAATCCCGCCCCCTTGATAAACGAACAATCACATTCACTTTATTCACTCGTGTAAAGTCGGGCAAAGTCTTCCAAATGTTGGCTACATATTACGTGTTTTTTCTGCAAATCCTCCCTCTTCCAGTTGGCAATCCAATGACGAACCCGTCCGTGGAGGATGGAAAGTAGAAATAACACAATTTTTTTATTTTAGATTTACCCAATGTATTCCAACATCCAGCTGCCATGCACGTGGGCATTGTCAGTTTCACTATAGCTCTGGTGAATTTCAATGGTGAAGTCCTCTGGAAATCTTCAATAATTGTTGTTGATTGCAGATGTGTCTAGTAGTTCCCATTGATTTTGCTTGTAAAGCGGGGAGAATGGCGCTAGGCTTACCGCACCGTGACGTCACTGCTGGAAGATGGCAGGAGGGAGGGGTTACTATATTTGGTCAAAAATGGCCGCTCCCAGACTCAGTGATCACGACAAAAATTAATGTTTTTATTTTTTTACTCAACACTAAATTCATCAAATCACTCCGTCCATATTAGTTTTAGGTATAAATAATGGTCCATTGATTATTCCATGCTGACCAGGGTTTTCCTTTAAAGACCCTCTGGTCCTGAAATTAGCTTGTGGAACCATTAACAGTTTATTCCTGGAGGATCTCAAACTTTGAGAAGAGGGGCACACCTATAAGAAACTTAAATTAGTAATATAAGGTGTCAATACGATGTAAAAGGTTGGTAATGTAAGTTGTTACTTTGTCAAGGAGGAAAACTTTAAATATCTAGTTGATTTAGAACAATAGAGCTGAATATCACCAACATACAAATTATAAGACACATCAGGGAACTGACTGAATATTTAGCCAAGGGGCAAAAATATATAAAGGAAAAATGAGAGGTTCCATTACAGAGCCATGTGGTACCCCACATAGCATGAGTCCAACATGAACTGGTAATAAAAACACTGAAAGTTTGTATAGTAGTACGTTTATTATATAGATTTTTCTTCTTTTCACAGATAAATGTAATATTTATACAAATAAGGAAAAACACATTTAATAAATAAATACTTTATGGAATTAGTTTAGAGTTTTTTTGTTACTATTATAATAATATTATTAATGTAATTATTATTTTATTAAAACTGATTTTATATCAGTTTCTTCCCTTTCTAAATGCTTTACAGTGTAACTAAAAACATGTTAACCTCACCTTAAATCGTTTATGATAATAGCTGATAATTGCTCATTTCTGGTTATCTTTAAATAACATTAAATAAATAAGAATAAATCTTTAATAAGATGAAGGGGAGTGGTGGCCTAGTGGTTAGGGCATAGAGCTTGAAATCTTTTCAACAAAACTTGAAAGATTTGAGCTCCAATCCCACAGACTGCCATCCTTGGTCCCTGAGCCAGACCCTTAACTCCACACTGCTCCCCGGGCGCCCCACAATGGCAGCCCACTGCAGATGCAGATGTAAAGTTCTCCAATGTGAGATCAATAAAGTTCAATTATTATTAACAGAATAATTTCTTATTCAGAGGATATAGAATACTCTAAGACTTAACTCAAGCAAGAGTGGTACTACTTTAATAATCTTTACTTAACTAAAAGTAGAAAGTAATCATAAAATATCTGAATCAAGCAAGATCAATCAAGTAATTAAGCAATAATTCATAGAAGAAATACATTTTGATCCTGTTATAAAACATAGAACTCCAGGCAGAGAAGTTTAGACATACTATGAGGATAAAGTTTTGGCATTAGCTTTTCATGGGCTCTAAGTAAAGCTGTCTGATGCATTGGCCTATAAGGCTCTGCACCTTCAGCCTAGCTAAATAAGGGAGTAGATTCACTAATGCTATATTGTTTATTATTTATACTCATAGACAATTGGTTAAATTAAGGATGATAAACAGATAACACCTCTGCTATTCAAGTACTGAGTAATTATTGGCTCACAAGATCCGATTCCATGTTTAAAATGATGTAATCATGCAGAAAGTTTGGTGCTAGTTCTGGTATTTTATGTTATAAAATTCTATGAAAACAAATACACATAACATGAATACAAAATAAGTAATTAAGGCTGATGAAATACTTTTCTAAATATATTTGTCTACATAAACGTATAAATAAATATTGTGTATTCATATTAATTGAAACATAATCCAATAGATCATGTTTCTCTGGGTTGGTACCATAAACAGAGATTTAATTCAGGCAAGAGAGAAGCAATACTTTCACAAGAATGTTGCTTAAATAAAAGTAACAAGTACAGTAAAGTATAACTGTATAGGGTGAATTGTATTCTATTATTACCGCAAGATAAAAATACATTTTGTTAATAAAAATTAGGGAAAAAAAAAACACAATTCAGAAATGAAACTTTTAGAAAATTCTTAACTGAAAACTGTTTAGAGATTAATTTTGTTTACTCAAATTTTGTTTTTCATATTTTATTTTTCAAAATTTCTCTTTCTGAGATTGATTTTTACGAATTGCATTATTTTGAAATGCTTTTTACAACTTACATTCTTCACTTTTAGCGCAAAACAAACATTCACTCTTAACCAATAAAATGTTCTTGCTAACATCCAGCAGACCAATAGAAATGCGTCTTCACTCTTTACTTCAGAGGAAAGCCCGCCCCCTAGAAGTGAAGAAAATGTCATCTTTAAAATGCAAGTTTAAAAGTATGGTATTCATAATACTCAGTCTGAAAAAAAAACTAATTTAAAAGAAAAAAAATGTATCTGAAAAAAGCTAAAAAATATATAAATCTCAATAAAAATACAGACCAATAGAAATGTGTCTTCGCTCCTCACTCCAGAGGAAACCCCGCCCCCTGGCTTTGAAGAGAATCTGATCTATATAACACAATATGGAGAGAATAAAATTTACAAAACCCGATCCGAGAAAATTATATTCCTAAAAAAAAAAAATATATATATATATATATATATATATATATATATATATATATATATATATATATATATACATACACTACCGTTCAAAAGTTTGGGGTCACCCAATTTTGTGTTTTCCTGAAAAGTCACACTTAATCACCACCATACGTTGTGAAATGAATAGAAAACAGAGTCAAGACATTGACAAGGTTAGAAATAATGATTTGTATTTGAAATAAAAAAATTTTTTACATCAACGAATCCCGCATTTGCAGTAATTACAGCATAACAGACCTTTGACATTCTAGTTGTTAATTTGTTGAGGTAATCTGGAGAAATTGCACCCCACGCTTCCAGTTCCCACAAGTTGGATTGGTTGGATGGGCACTTCTTGCGTACCATACGGTCAAGCTGCTCCCACAACAGCTCAATGGGGTTCAGATCTGGTGACTGCGCTGGCCACTCCATTACCGATAGAATACCAGCTGCCTGCTTCTGATCTAAATAGTTCTGCACAATTTGGAGGTGTGTTTAGGGTAATTGTCCTGTTGTAGGATGAAATTGGCTCCAATCAAGCACTGTACACTAGGTATGGCATGGAGTTGCAAAATGGAGTGATAGCCTTCCTTATTCAGAGTCCCTTTGACCCTGTACAAATCTCCCACCTTACCAGCACCAAAGCAACCCCAGACCATCACATTACCTCCACCATGCTTAACAGATGGCGTCAGGCATTCTTCCAGCATCTTTTCATTTGTTTTGCGTCTCACAAACGTTATTCTTTGTGATCCAAACACCTCAAACTTGGATTAATCCGTCCACAACACTTTTTTCCAGTCTTCCTCTGTCCAATGTCTGTGTTCTTTTGCCCATCTTAATCTTTTTCTTTTATTGGCCAGTCTCAGATATGGCTTTTTCTTTGCCACTCTGGCCTGGAGCCCAGAATCCCGCAGCCGCCTCTTCACTGTAGATGTTGACACTGGTGTTTTGCGGGTACTATTTAATGAAGATGCCAGTTGGGGACCTGTGAGGCGTCTGTTTCTCAAACTAGAGACTCTAATGTACTTATCTTCTTGCTCAGTTGTGCAACGCGGCCTCCCACTTCTTTTTCAACTCTGGTTAGAGCCTGTTTGTGCTGTCCTCTGAAGGGAGTAGTACACACTGTTGTAGGAAATCCTCAATATCTTTTCAATTTCTCGCATGGAATAGCCTTCATTTCTAAGAACAAGAATAGACTGTTGAGTTTCAGATGAAAGTTCTCTTTTTCTGGCCATTTTGAGCGTTTAATTGACCCCACAAATGTGATGCTCCAGAAACTCAATCTGCTCAAAGGAAGGTCAGTTTTGTAGCTTCTGTAACGAGCTAAACTGTTTTCAGATGTGTGAACATGATTGCACAAGGGTTTTCTAATCATCAATTAGCCACATTAGCAATGTATAGAGTGTATTTCTTTAAAGTTAAGACTAGTTTAAAGTTATCTTCATTGAAAAGTACAGTGTTTTTCCTTCAAAAATAAGGACATTTCGATGTGACCCCAAACTTTTAAACGGTAATGTGTATATATATATATATATATATATATATATATATATATATATATATATATATATAAATAAATCATAGTAAAAAATTTATCTTAGAGTACAGCAAAGTTCCTCTAAAAACATTTACTCTTTTGATTAAGTTTTTCAGTTTTAGATCTGGATTCCATTTTGTTTTTAATATCCATTTGCAAAACCCAATTTTTTTTATTTTTTTTGCTTGCAACAATAATGGAGCAAAATACACTCCATACACCTACTCCTAAAAGTCCTTTACTTTTAGAAATTACTCATGTAAATGTAATCTAGTAAATGTAACTGGTTGCTACTAGGGGCGCACTGGTTGGTTTCTGGCTGACTGCTAATTTAAATACATACCGATTTTGATTTTATGTATAGCCATTTCTTTTTCATGTAACTCACACTCTCAGTTATTATAAGATCATAAAACACCTTCCATATTTCAATCTTAATTTACTGAAATCCCAGATTTAAAAAAATCCCAGTGAAACAATAAAAAACTCTTGAAATAACTTCTCTAATATAAAAATCAACATTTAGAATATTGACAGTTGGGTATTTTCAGAACCTTTCAGAGGTGGATAAGATCAATTTCACATCTAAGTGAAGTTCACCTTCCTTCCAGAATTGAGGAAATCGAGACAGATTGATCGGCCCGGCGAGTACACTCAGTTCACTCCTAGTTACTGTTCACCTCTGTATTTTGAAATACTGTCATGGCTTATAAAGGCAGTTTTTTGTTGTTGAAAATGTCTACTCTTTATATTGTTTTTAATTTTAAATATATTTATAAATTATATTTAAAAAGATGCAACAGGAAAGAAGTTTGTGGGAAGAGTGAAGAACTTGTATTATGTATTATAGAGATGGTGCTGACAGGGGAGGATTTAGGGAATTTGGGGCCCTGGGCAAAGACAGGCAGGGGGCCCTCTGAATTGAGAAGACAACACACAAAACAGACTAATTATACAGATAGAGAAATGTTAATAGAATAGACATCCATTATCTGTTCTAGGTTTTAGCCCTCTCTTCTTCTATGTTTTGTACTCAGCTGACTTTTCATGCTGTCTCTAAAGGAATTAAATATTTTTTCCAAGCACTAAGCTCACTTAGCTGATTGCTCCTTCCTGTGTTTCCAAAAAGGCCAAAGTAAATAACCCAGTCCTTCTTTTCACTGTAGACAAGCCATGATCTGCTTATCTGTTCTCCATTTTTCATTTGGATGAAATAATAGCTGCATGAATCATGACAGCAGACAAGATAGAGGAGAGCAGGAGGCGGGGTTACCAATCTACTTGCTCTGGAGAGCAGAGTTCGCTGCTTTTAGATGTTGTCTCCAAAGTCTCCAGTAGCAGAAAAAAGTCGCTAGATTTGGCGCTAGGAGCTTTTTAGAAATCAAAGTGCTAGAGGGGTCTGAAAAGTGGCTAAATATAGCGACTAAAGCGCTAAGTTGGCAACACTGCTCTTTGCATCGTTTGTTTTCAAATGGTTTGCTGCTGTCTGTTTGGACCTTTCTGAACATGTGCAGCAAATGGATCCAGTTATATCATCTCTGAGTGTCTTTTACTGATGCTGGTCGTTGGTTGTGCTTCATGCAGGAGTGCATTCTGTCCGGGATCATGTCTGTGAATGGGAAAAAGGTTCTGCATATGGACAGGAACCCCTACTACGGTGGGGAGAGCTCTTCCATTACACCCCTGGAAGAGGTACGACGGATAGCAAATCAGTATATGCAGAAAAAAAGTTATATTCTTCATTGTATAACATTTCATTTTGTGAATTGTGTTTTTAGCAGCTGTGACTGGCTATATTTTATCTCAGTCTTCATCCTTTGTGTTCTGCAGCTGTACAAGCGCTTTAGTCTACCTGATAGCCCACCGGAGTCCATGGGCAGAGGAAGGGACTGGAACGTTGATCTCATCCCCAAGTTTCTCATGGCTAATGGTCAGTATCAGGTTAGATGTAGGATTTTATATTCCTTTACCGTTAAACACACAAAAAAAAGATTTTTAAAGGAATTCTGTGAGACACACTGTGAATAAAAAGACAGTATTTGTCAAGTAAAAATCTATCTTAATTTAGAAATATGTAATAAAGGTTGTTCTTTCTGTTCTAAAAGTCTAAAAATCTTTTTTTTAGTAATTGAATAATTAAGATATAATTGATTAACTGATTACTTAAATAACCGGGAGGTGCAGCCATAGATATCTGTAACGGCAGTTTTGACAAATCAGAATGATGATAGAGATTTGCTAAAAGTCAAACTGATGGAATGTTAACTCACTGGCCTGTCTTAATTTTTACTTTTTTCAGGTGAACAAAATGTTGGATTTTAATTGTTTTTCTAACAAATTTAAAAGAAAAAAACGAACAGAAAAACTATTTAAGAGTGACGGTTGAGATTTTTTTAATGGTTGACATAAAAAAATTGGTTTATATATGAGTCCTGCTATGTTAGGGTCACATGACTAATTCGCTGAGGGATCTGAAGCTCTCAAATTACGTAGGGGGGTTTTTGGAAGGGAAAATATTCTGTGAATACACAGAATATGTTTTTTTTTATATCTCATTGGACAGGCCTAGACTAGTCTCGTGAGACCATCCTGATCTCGCGAGATTTCAAGGTTTCACTCGCTAATCAGTCTGGAGACTCTCTGTTGAAGAAAATTTGGAGCCGTTCACCAAACGAACATCCAATCAGCGTTGGCTTTGAGGCGGGTTGAGGTGTGACGCAACGAGAAGTGCGACAGTTCAGTCTAAAGAACATGGCGGCTTCAGCCGATGAAACTAGCGTTAGCATGGCTATCGAGCAAGTTTTATCGGAATTGCAGAGTATTTCTTCACTGAAAGAAGAGCAAAACACTGCTCTGGAGGCTTTTCTCAGAGGAAAAGATGTTTTTGCTCTTCTCCCGACTGGTTTCGGCAAGAGTTTGATCTATCAATTGGCTCCTCTTCGTCGTCGCTCTGTTAGTACGTCATATGCTTCGTTGATCTGATTGGTTTATTTGGCCCGTCTATCACCAACATAAGCCAATCAGCTAACCAGTATTTTCGCCCCTTCCCAAAATTACTTCTACGGAAGGTTTCCAGATGGATATGCGGAGCAAATCCATCTGGCGGAGTCAGGTTAGGCCTAGACTAATTGACAAGGTGAATCTCGATTCCTGCACACAGCATCGATAAACACTACGTGATAAATACTGACCTGATAAATCATTTATAGATCTCAGATTAAGCAAAGTTTTAATAAAAATGTTTACAGAAGAGTGGCAGGAATAAAACTACTCATTATTTAGTTTCTTCTTTCATATCTTATTTAACTATATAATAGAATACAATTGAATAGAACATCTCTTTATTCTCCCATTAGGAGTAAAAAATGTTGAGATATGTCTGTTCTTAGCCTCACAGGCTCCAAAGAGAGAGATAAGAATGAGTTACACAGCTTCCTTCATGGCATGAAGGGGAGGACTGCTGTTTTTAGGAGATCCATCTTGCCAGTGAAAGATATATTAACCTAACGGCGAACGGCCTTGATTAACTCAATTTGTTTTTCCTCCAAAGGTTCAAATGTCAGAAAGTTCTTTATGCAGCGGGTGGGTTAGTTCCCTTGGGGGAGTGTGTGTGTTGGGATTTTTGTAATGTATAAATGTACATACTGAGCTTTGCCCAGTCAGAGCCATATCTCTCCGTCTGAAGACGTTAAATAAATTTCAATTCAATTCAGTTTATTTATATAGCGCCAAATTCACAACACATGTCATCTCAAGGCACTTTACAGTTCAACCAGATCCTACAGTCAAATTTAAACCTTTTTCTTGCAAGAAATGCCTCCGCCTCAGCTTCCTAACTCCACAGCCACAATGCGAAAATTGTGGTGTTTACAGCAGCAAAAAGACTATAGAATAAAATGGTGACACCAATGTGGACCTTATAAATAATAATAACATAATTGTGAAGAGCTAAAAAATAAACAAATAAAATGCTGTACTGTAAAGTGTTTTAACAATATAAAACTGTGAACCTGGAGAATAAATAACCATACAGCTATGGACATTTTACAGTAATGGATATTTGAAAATAGCAGCAACATCAGAGGTGTGCAAAATGACAGCTATGTATTGATCTTTCAATTTTTTTTATATTTGTTGTATAAAATGGATATTAACATTTTTGTAGGTTGTAGAGCAATACATAGCAGAAACAACTTTCTCAAGCTTCCCATATATAGTTGGGTAAATAAGACCATTATGGGGCAGATTTAAAGATGCTGTTTTCTATTTTAGGTCAGCTCGTGAAGATGCTGCTTTACACAGAAGTGACGCGGTACCTGGACTTTAAAGTGGTGGAGGGAAGCTTTGTTTACAAAGGAGGGAAGATCTACAAGGTGCCGTCAACTGAGACCGAGGCGCTCGCTTCCAGTAAGACGTCTCATCGCCTGCAAATATGACCTATATGGAGGGAATTTTGTTCCATCATTCATTTTTTTTCATCATACAAAGCAGGAAACGTTTTAAAAATAAGAATAATTGAGAAAAATAGATAAAAAAAAACATATTAATAAGATACACTATATTGCCAAAAGTATTTGCTCACCCATCCAAATTATTGGAATCAGGTGTTCCAATCACTTCCATGGCCACAGGTGTATAAATTCAAGCACCTAGGCATGCAGACTGTTTTTACAAACATTTGTGAAAGAATGGGTCGCTCTCAGGAGCTCAGTGAATTCCAGCGTGGAACTGTGATAGGATGCCACCTGTGCAACAAATCCAGTCGTGAAATTTCCTCGCTCCTAAATATTCCACAGTCAACTGTCAGCTGTATTATAAGAAAATGGAAGTGTTTGGGAACGACAGCAACTCAGCCACGAAGTGGTAGGCCACGTAAACTGACGGAGCGGGGTCAGCGGATGCTGAAGCGCATAGTGCGAAGAGGTCGCCAACTTTCTGCAGAGTCAATCACTACAGACCTCCAAACTTCATGTGGCCTTCAGATTAGCTCAAGAACAGTGCGCAGAGAGCTTCATGGAATGGGTTTCCATGGTCGAGCAGCTGCATCCAAGCCATACATAACCAAGTGCAATGCAAAGCGTCGGATGCGGTGGTGTAAAGCACGCCGCCACTGGACTCTAGAGCAGTGGAGACGCGTTCTCTGGAGTGACGAATCGCGCTTCTCCATCTGGCAATCTGATGGACGGGTCTGGGTTTGGCGGTTGCCAGGAGAACGGTACTTGTCTGACTGCATTGTGCCAAGTGTAAAGTTTGGTGGAGGGGGGATTATGGTGTGGGGTTGTTTTTCAGGAGCTGGGCTTGGCCCCTTAGTTCCAGTGAAAGGAACTCTGAATGCTTCAGCATACCAAGACATTTTGGACAATTCCATGCTCCCAACTTTGTGGGAACAGTTTGGAGCTGGCCCCTTCCTCTTCCAACATGACTGTGCACCAGTGCACAAAGCAAGGTCCATAAAGACATGGATGACAGAGTCTGGTGTGGATGAACTTGACTGGCCTGCACAGAGTCCTGACCTCAACCCGATAGAACACCTTTGGGATGAATTAGAGCGGAGACTGAGAGCCAGGCCTTCTCGTCCAACATCAGTGTGCGACCTCACAAATGCGCTTCTGGAAGAATGGTCAAAAATTCCCATAAACACACTCCTAAACCTTGTGGACAGCCTTCCCAGAAGAGTTGAAGCTGTTCTAGCTGCAAAGGGTGGACCGACGTCATATTGAACCCTATGGATTAGGAACGGGATGTCACTTAAGCTCATATGTGAGTCAAGGCAGGTGAGCAAATACTTTTGGCAATATAGTGTAAAAGCTTCTGAGATTAACTGTGCAGTTTTTATTTATATATAATTATTTTTGTAAATTGTATTTTCCATATAATTTTTTAATTTAAAAAAATTCTTTTCACATTTCTCTTTCTCAGACTGAGTTTTACGAAATACATCATTTTCAAATTATTTTTTACATTCTCTTCACTTCAGGCCCAATGCAAACATTTGCTCTTGACCAATAAAATGTTGCTAATGTCCAGCAGACCAATAGGAATACATCTTCACTCTTTACTCAGTAGAAAATATGATCTTTAAAATGCAATTTTAAAAGTATGTAACTCGGAAAACTCAGTCTGAAACAGAGCAATTAAAAAATATATATACAAATCATAACATTTGAAAAAGAAAAATGAAAAAAAAAAAATACATATTAAGCAATTTAGAAAAACAGAATCTGAGAAAACATCAAAATTACTCCAAAAACCTTTTTTCATTGACTTTTTTTTATTTATTTATTTCTTACTTTATCTATTTCATTTAAAACTTTTATTTCTGGATTTCTTTTTTTCAAATTTCAATTTATAATAATAATGAAACAAAGTTCACTCCATACTTGGGTAGTTTGTTTTCTGTTTTGTTCAGACGTTTGTTTGTGCAGTTTGAGTTAAATCGTCTTGTTTAAATGTCCAGACCTGATGGGAATGTTTGAGAAGAGAAGGTTTCGGAAGTTTTTGGTCTTTGTGGCCAATTTTGATGAGAACGACCCCAAGACCTTTGAGGGCGTGGACCCTAAAGCCACTACCATGAGGGATGTTTACAAGAAGTTTGACCTTGGCCAAGATGTCATCGATTTCACCGGCCACGCCCTGGCCCTCTACAGGACAGATGAGTAAGACTAGATGGGGAAATGAAGTAAGTAATCTGAAACCACATAACCAGCCAGGCTTATTAACCCTTTACTCTCCCCTTCCAGCTATCTTGATGTTCCGTGTTTGGAGACGATCAATCGTATCAAGCTGTACAGTGAATCACTGGCACGTTATGGAAAGAGCCCCTACCTCTACCCCCTGTATGGCCTGGGAGAGCTGCCACAGGGATTTGCAAGGTTTTATTTTTATTGAAATTTCTTTTCACATGTAAAAAATGCTTGGTATCACTTTACAAAAAGGCTCCCCTTATAGATGGATGATAAATAATGGCATTAATTAAAGTATATATTTAAACTATAATAACAGCTTTTATAATTGTTTCTTCATTTCATTCCCATTCAGAGATTACCAGAATAAAGTTGAAAAATTCTGAGATTAAAGTCATCAAACCACAACCTGTTTCAAAAACAAAGTTTCGAGCTCGACCAGCCTGTGACGGCTGAACAGCACTCGACAATCCTCATTTTAGGGAAAAAAGTGCTTTTTTAAGGAATTTTAGGACTTTATTCTCATAATATTATGACTTTATTATTGTAATTTTATGACTGTATTATTGTTGCGACTTTATTCTCGCCATTTTATGATTTGATTCTCATAATATTCCAAATTTATTCTGGAATTTAAAAAAAGAAAATGTCTAGCCTGGCCCTAATACACCATTGTAATCTAGGCTTAATATACAAATATTATTGCCTGCTTTTAAATATGCTCTAGGCTTTTTTTGATTATCTTTAAAGGTAAAAAAAGTCAGACCCACAGTAGTATGTCATAGTAATGGGAACAGCAGTTCTTTTGAGTGAACTGTATCATTAGAATCAGTACATTAATGTGATTTGTTCACCGAATCACTCATTTCATGCAACTGCAGTTTTGGTTTTACAGTTTAAAAGGGCTGCTTCAGTCATATAGTGAGCTATTTACAGAGCTTTAACTGCACATTCTGATCCTTTACATTTATGATAGGCACATTCATCGCTTTAGAGACATTAAATATACCTTTCATAGGCCTTTAACAGACTTTAATTTTCGCTAAAAGCAAAAACAGGTACCCTGATTAACCATCTAAATGGGAGATTTAAGGTTTAATTTATACACCATTTACACTACCCTAAAAAAACCGTGCCGAGACCGGTTCGAGCTCAGTAACTGAGATAACTTATCGTGTGTAAATGGAAAGCAAACTGAACTGAACCAAGCTAGACACAACCGGACCGAGATAGCTGCAGACCAGTTCCAGAGGTGGGCTTGGCTCGGTTTTTCCTTGGCTCGGTTCTCTGATAACAAGAGCGCATGAGCAGAACGCGTCATCTCAATGTGGCTGCACATCGCGATTCACACTCCATTCCAGTAGTTGGCGGTAATACCTCTCCAGAAACAGAAGAAGAACAACTTCTTCTTCAACTATAAACAGCAAACGAAATCTTCTCCACGCAACATTTTAAATAAAGACATTTTAAATAATAACACCGAAGTACAGAAATAATAATCAAGCATAACTTTCTGAATGTGACGGGCGCCGCCATTTTGATTTGCTGGATTGCCTCCTTCTTCGTCTTCTTCTTCTTGTGTTTTATGGTGGTTGGCAAACAACTTTTGGTGCATTACCGCCACCAACTGCTTGATTTCCTCCTTCAATACAGGCAGTAATACCGCAGATCGTCACTAGGAGGCAAGGAGTCGAGGAACCGAGATAGCGTGATGTGTAAACGGTCGTCCGAGCTCGGACCGGTCTCGGCATGGATCGGTTTTTCAAGGGTAGTTTAAATGGGGCTATAGTCTGGCCCCGATGAATGAGACATCGGAAGATTGTTGATGAGAACAACCCGTTGTTTTTCAAACCATGTCTGTGTACCAATGAGCGCAACTGACTGTGATGTAGGAAGCGAGATAGAAAGCTGGTGGGGGAGTGTAAACAAACAGCCTGTCGGTAAAACGGCGAATACGTCCTTCTTAAAAATGAATGAACGTAGATCTCACGTTTCAACAAAAACCCCAAGTCTATTCCTTCCAAAACTGATTCCAAAGCTGAGACAAAGGAGAACTGTTCAACATTTGTTGCCACTTTCCTTGTTGTGCTTTCTCCAGCGTTCCGCAGCTTTGTCTTCACGCCCTCAAAACCCTGCCCACTTTGCATCCAGAAATGCAGCGTTGTGATTGGCCCGCCAGTTCTAGGGCCTGGGGCACTGAGGCTAGACCACTCGCAGGAAAAAATTATTTTGGCCGCTGGTGGGTGGGCTAGTTTACTAGGCTACCAAAGAGGTGAAAAATATATTAGAAGAACTTTCCAGGCTCTCATCTTACCTTATTTTGAAGTTCTAGCAACTGAAGTCAACAAAGTGAAAGTGAAATTGAAAATAAAGTGGAAGTGAAATAAAACTAGATTCAGTACAATTCAGTACAAAGACAATTTAAAAGGTTTTACATGAGTTAAAATTCAAATAAAGCAAAATTAAACCAAATTAAAAGGAAGTAAAGGCTAACTTTAGCCTTTAGTTTAGGAGTATTCAAGGTAAACTTTAGCCTTTAGCTTGAAGTATTCCAGGCTAACTTTAGCCCTTAGCTATGAGCATTCCAGGCTAACTTTAGCCTTTAGTTTAGGAGTATTCAAGACTAATTTTAGCCTTTAGTTTAAGTATTCCAGGCTAACTTTAGCCTTTAGCTTGAAGTATTCCAGGCTAACTTTAGCCTTTAGTTGAAGTATTCCAGGCTAATTTTAGCCTTTAGTTGAAGTATTCCAGGCTAACTTTAGCCTTTAGTTTAAGTATTCTAGGCTAACTTTGGCCTTTAGCTTGAAGTATTCCAGGCTAACTTTAGCCTTTAGTTGAAGTATTCCAGGCTAACTTTAGCCTTTAGTTTAAGTATTCTAGGCTAACTTTAGCCTTTAGCTTGAAGTATTCCAGGTTTACTTTAGCCCTTGTCTTGGAGCATTCCAGGCAAACTTTAGCCTTTAGCTTGGAGTAACAGTAACTGTTGTTTGAGCGACAGAGTGTAAAAGTTTGTAGCTACTGATTTTGATTAAAAAGTAACGAATCAGTTTATGGCAGTGATTCTATCCAGTTCCTTCACACAAATGTTTGTTCATTTGAACGACAGGATCATGACCGACCCAACATCGTTATGTAATTGAAAAAGGAATTTTAATATTCTGTCAGACAAGGTAGGTTATATTTTTAAGAAATATAATGCTTTATAATGGAAAGACATCCGTTTTTCAACAGTTTTCTGCAGATTTTCTTTTTATTTTCCCCTTTTTTTTCTTAGCCCTTCCCCCAGTTTTCTCTGATTGCACCCGCTTTGGAAACCAATACTGTAGAAAACTGTGATAGAAAAGAAAGCGCAACAGAAGAAACTGCAACCTCTTGACAGAAAATGCAGGGAAGGACATAATAGTTTGCCACCTTAGTATGTGGCCATAAACAGCAATCTGAGGGGTCAGTTTGTGCTAAACAGATTATTTTCCTAAATAAATGAACCATTAGTAAATACTGTATGGAGTTATGCATCTGCAAAAATTCTTAATAGATTTCCAGGCTTTTTACACATCTTTTCATGGCTTGCCAATGAATGTTTCCTATGAACGTGTTAATCTCTGTGGAGAATGATAAAACAGAAGGAAGAAGATGAACCTATTTTTCTTTTAGGCTGAGCGCAATCTACGGGGGAACCTATATGCTGAACAAGCCTGTGGATGAGATCGTAATGGAGGGTGGCAAAGTGATTGGAGTCAAGTCAGAAGGCGAGGTATGGCCACCATGATATGTTGTTGTTTACGGTAATAAGGATCCTTAATCAAAGCATGTGCAGCAGTCTGGATCGATTTCCCCTCTCCTGCAGGTGGCTCGCTGCAAGCAGCTCATCTGTGACCCCAGCTACATCCCAGACCGCGTCCGTAAGGCGGGCCAGGTGATCCGCGTCATCTGTATCCTGAGCCACCCCATCAAGAACACCAATGACGCCAATTCCTGTCAGATCATCATCCCTCAGAATCAGGTCAACCGTAACTCAGGTGGGCGTTATCTGCTTACTGGTAACAGCAGGCTCTGATAGGGCTTGTTCGCAGACAACAGAAATAAATTGGTGGATTTTTATCTTTAAAACACTCTGTTTGTGATTAAACATCACAAACAGAGCATAGATGTATATCATACTTTTACTAATCTTAAATAAGCTTAATCAGGGGGGGATTTACCATTAGGCAATACGACGCAGTTGCCTAGGGACCCAAGTCCTAAGCAAGGGTGTAACTTAGTGATGAAAGTCGGTGGGGACACTTCAGTGTCCACCATATTGGATCAGTCTATTTGCTTCACATGTTCAGAAAGATCCAAACAGACAGCAGCAAATCATATGAAAGCAAACAATGCGAAAAGCAGTGTTGTGAACTTAGCGCTTTAGTCGCTATATTTAGTGACTTTTCAGACCCCTCTAGCACTTTCATTTCAAAAAAGCGCCTTGCGCCTCTAGTGACTTTTTTCTGCTACTGGAGACTTTGGAGACAACATCTAAAAGCAGCGAACTCTACTCTCCAGAGCAAGTAGATTGGTAACCCCGCCTCCTGCTCTCCTCTATCTTGTCTGCTGTCATGATTCATGCAGCTATTATTTCATCCAAATGAAAAATGGAGAACAGAGAAGCAGATCATGGCTTGTCTACAGTGAAAAGAAGGACTGGGTTATTTACTTTGGCCTTTTTGGAAACACAGGAAGGAGCAATCAGCTAAGGGACCTTAGTGCTTTGAAAAAATCTGTGTAATGGGTCTTTATGTGTCGTTTTCTCAATTCAGAGGGCCCCCTGCCAGTCTTTGCCTAGGGCCCAAATTTCCTAAATCAGTCCCTGAGATGTATCATATTTAACAGACCTGATGGTTGATATAAAAAATATATTTTTTCTTTATTAGCATTTTACCAAATTCAGTTCTCTTTCACAACATGGCAGATTAATTTGCAAGTAATGTATCTGCGTTGCAAAATGCAAAAAATTTGTCATCTTCACAATAAAAACTAACTGTTGGTCCCAACATTGCTAGTGCATGGTATTTGAATACTTTTTTTTATATTGACCAGACATCTACGTGTGCATGATCTCTTACGCCCACAATGTGGCGGCCCAAGGGAAGTACATAGCCATCGTCAGCACCACAGTGGAGACTAGTGAACCAGAGGCTGAGATAGAGCCCGCCTTGGAGCTGCTGGAGCCCATTGATCAAAAGTTAGTGTCTTTATTACGTTGTTTCTCTACATTCTGTTAACAAGCAGCTATAGAGAATCTTCTGAAAAATACGCCATTTCCTTCCCCCCCCCTCAGGTTTGTGGCTATTAGTGACCTTTATGAGCCCACAGATGACGGCACTGAGAGCCAGGTAAGCAGACCGCTCCTTTTACAGCTTCAGCCTGTTGCACAAAGTAACAGGTTGAATACTTTGTTGGGATAATATGCTAACTGCACGCCCACCTGAT
This sequence comes from Cyprinodon diabolis, assembly GCA_030533445.1. Taxonomy (NCBI): domain Eukaryota; kingdom Metazoa; phylum Chordata; class Actinopteri; order Cyprinodontiformes; family Cyprinodontidae; genus Cyprinodon; species Cyprinodon diabolis. The sequence goes on from CM060062.1 coordinate 44,340,741, forward strand.
GTGCAATACAATTTTAAAGAAGATTTATGTTTCTTTGGGAGCGAAAAAAATTTATTTAGGGATTTATAACTGAAAACTTAATTGAAAGAGCATTTGATGCTTAGATTTACTTAGTTCCGATGATTTATATACAATTTTCTGCACCCTGATACTTCCGTAAATGATTAACTATGTAGAGGCGAGGGAATCACTTTTAAAAATGTGACATGTTTCATAGTTTTATAACAAAAAAAGGATTCTTATGCCTAATTATCGAGGCAGGCTACCTTTATCACACAAATCAAGTTTTTGGCTTATTGTAGAAAAACCAAACAATGTTTTATGCAAAAGCAAATACCTTACCAGAAAGTGTCTTTTAAAGAAATGAGTTTAAGTTTGCATCTTGTATGGAAACCCACAAGTGCCAGAAATGTAATACATCAAAAAGGGGAATGTTTTTCTTTTTTTAAATGTGAATTTCAAACTGAATTGCAATCCATGCATCAAGTAAAAAAGAACAAAGAAATTAAAGAGACATAACTTGATGATGAACAAATATAAGAAAAAGGTTCGTGTCCTGTTTTCCTCCGCTTTTTTCAAGTCTAAACTTTCTGCTTATACCCTTCTTTTGGTCATCCTTATTTATTGCTAATATATGCACAGTGCCTATAATGTATTTTTATTATTTTTTTTAAACAAAAGGAAATTAGGTAAGCCCATGAGCAGCTTTTTGTTGTGAAATAAAAAGAAAAATCACGATTTAGATTAAGGGCTACAAAACCTATAAAATCCAGCATACTCAGTCTCTCTAATTAAAACTAGTTTAGAGCCAAAACTAAGTTTAAGTGCCCTTAAATATCTACTATAGTTAATTTGTTTTACTGGATAAAGATTTACCTTTTTGTCTGCATAGGACTGATACATTTTATTTTAATGGTTTAGATTTTAATTTTTGGAAAATGTGGAAACAATTTATTTTTTATTGTAAAGTTTTAATAACTGCTGTCAGTAGTAATTCACATTTTTTCAGAAATTCACATTTTTTACGATCTGACATTACATTACACAAAGATTTGATTACCAAATTATTTGGCCATTTTTTTATTCATTGATTAATCCGACTAATAATTTCAGCTCTATTCCCTTTATCACTATGTTATGTCCTCCTTTGCAAAGGCCAACCTCCAGGTTCCGGATGCATCGCCTAGCAGACATCTGTCCCTGAGATATTGCATAGTGAAATACTTTCACTTTCACTTCATCAGTGGGCCACATTTTAATAAAATGCTTGTTCATCACCACTTTGTTGCAGAAACTGCATTCAGCTCCAAACGTAGTCGTATCAGTCCTGGTGTCAAACTGGCGCTCACACGGTTCAGAGTCCCCCCCGGTCGTTGAATTTCTTGGAAGTTTGTGAATTTACAAAATAACTTTAAGACCCTGGGAAGTTTGTGAAAACCGTCGTAATAGGACACTAATCCTTTCACTGGACGTCACATTGAGTCTCCTAAAAAAATGACAGTAACTTTAAAGATTTCTGGCTTGGCAAAGAAAGCTGTGCTGAGTGGCATCAATGGACCTAAAGTCTGGATTTATTAGTGGTTGGACAATTTTTGATGATTAATCATTTGTTCTTTTGCTGTAATTTTCAAATCATGCCTTATTCTTACCAATGGAAATTTCAAGATGAAGTTTTATCAGTCTTGGGAGCAATTTGATCAGATTTCTCCTATTAAAGAGTTATGAAAGCACCTTAGACTATATTTAGAACTTAGTCTACCTTAGAGATATTTTGGTGAAATGCTGGATCTTTTCTACTCTTTGTTCACAATTTTTTAGTCTTGCGTAAACTCTTTGTTTCTCTATATAAGCTACTGGAACCAGAATTTCCCTGAAGTACTAATCCCAAGGAATAAATAAAGTTGAGTCTAATGCTATGTTCAGACCTAAAGCAGCAGAAGCAGCCAGTTTACATGCAAAGACAATGGTTGACGTGCATCGAGGCGCAGCAAAAGGTCCTGCAGCAGGTTTTGAGCAGCTAAAGCAGATGCTCAGAAGCACCTGACGTGCGGGACGCGCTGCAAAAGAAGCTGCTGCTGGAGTTGGAAAAATGGAACTTTTGCTGCTCGACATGCCACATCAACCAATCAGAGAAGTTGATCTGGGAGCTGGCAGGGAGACAGACACAGCACTGCTGATGCAGAGCGCTATGATCACCCCTCTGAAACAGTTTATTAACGCCTAAATTAACTTAAAGCTACAGTGTGTAATAATTACAGGGATATACAGTCAGAAATGTAATATATTATACATAACTATTTTATTTATCAGCATCTACGAGCTCAGCCTCTTAACCTTAATATTTGCGTTGCCTTAGAATTTGTTATTTATAATTACATAGGAGCGGGTCTCGCAGCCATGGAGGCAGACATCTTTGCGCTACGGCAGCGCAGAGCCAACAAACTAGCGATTGCGAGATCGCCCATTACGCTTGAAAGTAACTACGGCAAGTTGAGAGAGATGAACTGAGACGGTACTGAACAATATACCCTACGCAGACTAATGAAATACTATCCGTAAAATTATCTATGTAAACAAACCTCATCACTTGAGAAGGTAGGTGATGCGGACGTCGTGGAAGACATTTTGTCCCGTAACGCTCGCCGTACTGTTGGGGGGGAGAAGCGGTGGGGGGGAGATGTTCATGTTGCTGCGGTCTGCAGTCTGGACGTTAGATGTCGCTGAAAATTACACACTGTAGCTTTAAAATGCCGAAATCTGCCAGCAAAACATGTTCGCTTTTATTATCCTGGTGCCTGCAGTTTGGATTACGTAAACCACGAAGAGGCGACCGGGCCATAGGCTGCTGTTGAAGGGGATTCCCAGTGACAGCGCATCGCTGGTGTACAGGGGTCTGAGCGGCTGCGACAGAAATAATATTTGAAGGCAGGATGGTAATCTGAATGAACTGACTGCACAGATGAAGTTTTCAGGTGGACTTTCTCACTTTAAAACATATTAAAACTGCTTTTTGCCCAATTATCACAGCAAATATAGCTGCAATTGTTACAGGCAAAGAAAGGATAGTGTCAGGTCGAAGCACCTAAAACATCATACATATATATAGGGAAAGAAAGAAGGCACAGAGACAATTCATTTAGTTTTACTCGCGAGGAGAGTAGGAAGAGACTGCGGAGTTTACAAATCTCCAACCCACTCTGCCAGTCTTCAGCTTTCTCCTCGCTATTTATTAAAGTCAGGGGGGGTCCCTAGTTACACAAGCTGAGGTATAGGAAACAAGAAATGCAATTCAATTTGCAGCCTCAGTGAACAGGTCAATTTGCATTTAAATGTCTTGCGGTCAAATGGTCCGAGAACCTCCTGGTTTCGTTAAGCTTGAGCAATACTTCCTGATAGTTGACCTATACTGCTTGTGCAACACCTCCCTGGAACAGTAATATGTCACATATTATACATCATAATGCTACGTTCACACCGGAAGAGCAGCAAAATCGCGTCTGCTGCTTCATTTTTGCTGCTTGTACCAGTTTAGTTCTGAGGGGTGGCTGAAGCAGCTTTGCTGCTCTGGCTGCGCGGTGCAAAAGTGGGTCTGACGCACGTTGGGCGGAGCTTCACTATCCTTTCTCTGCCTTGCAGCTATATTTGCTGTGATCAATGGGAATAAAGTAGTTTTAATATGTTTTTAAGTGAGAAAATACACTTGAAAACTTAATCAATGCAGTCAGTTCATCCAGATTACAATCCTGCCTTCCAATATTATTTCTGTCAGAGCCGCTCAGACCCCCACATACCAGCCGTGCACTGTCAGTAGGAATCCCATTCAACAGGAGACTCTGGCCCGATCGCCGCCTTGCGGTTCACAGCAGGCGGCTGGTAGGTGTTTTTCATCTAAATAATCCAAACTGCAGACAGCAGGATAATAAAAGCGAACATATTCTGCCGGCAGGTTTCAACATTTTAAGTTAAAATATGTGTCAATACACTGTTTCAGAGGAGCGATCACAGTGGTCTGTATCATCAGCGATGTGTCTGTCTCCCTGCCAGCTCCCAGATCAGCTTCTCTGATAGGTTGACGCGGCGTGTCGAGCAGCAAAAGTTCAATTTTTCCATCTCGAGCAGCAGCGCGTCACGCGCGTCAGATGCTTAAACGCGCCCGACGCACTGCTTCAGCTGCTCAGACGCGCTGCGCCTGCTGCTAAAAACGCGCTGCAGGACCTTTTGCTGCGCCTTGACGTGCGTCAACCATTGACTTTGCATGTAAACTCGCTGCTTCTGCTGCGTCCGGTGTGAACTTAGCATAAGAACAAACATTAAGTATCTTATACATAATTATTCCAACAGATAGGGTAGCTCCGCCCAACGCGCATCAGACCCACTTTTTCTACCGCGCAGCTAAAGCAGCCGTGTGTCAGAACTAAACTCGTACAAGCATCAAAAATTAGGCAGTACGAGCGTTTTTGCTGCTCCTGCTGCTTGCGATATGAACGTTGCATTAGTCTAAGTCTTAGACTTTTTTTCACCCTCAGTTTACCTTAGATCACCTCACATCAGTACGACGCTATCAAGAGTGTGTTGACATGTTTAGAAAATCTAAGTTTCTCATTTCATCTTTTCAATCTTGTAGACTTGACAGATTTTCTTCTAGAATATTTACTTATAAAGAACAGCCAACAACTTTGGCTGGGACAAATAGTAGGATATGGGCCCCCATCCATGACATTTATTATTCATGAATGCCTTTTCCCCAAGGATAACCTTAACCTATTGCACCCTTTATTGATCAATCATTGTAGTAATAGGGAACCCAATAAAAATGGGAATCCATTTTAATATTTAACTTGAATATATTTCAGTACATTTTACGTATGTATGTAATGTAATCAACATTTTATGTTGATTACATTTAAAAGAAAAAAACTTTGTTGGCTTCGTGTGCTAAAGCTCATGGTGAAAAGTAAGAATATTTTGATATGAAAAGTTAGAGATTAATCTAAGTTTATAATGCCTTTGATTCTGAAATATGGCCATTAAATAAAAATGTGTCCTAAAATGTATTAATAATTCAAATAATAAAAATAATACGCTCAAAAATCTATATTTTTTATTAATCTGAATCTTTGGGCTTTCCATACAAATGCAATTAATCCTATTTATAGACATTCTGCTTGACTCACATTAGAATTGAGCTCAAAATGTGAAGTTCAGAGCCATTGTTTAGCAGGTTTTACAGCAGGATCTACTTTTTGTTCACAGCTGTTTAGCTTCAGCCTGAATCTGCAGGTGCAGCAGGTGGACGCCCCCCCCCCCCACGTCACTCCTAACCAAATTAGATCAAATTAGAAACAGCACAGCCTCTTAACGATATCTATTGGACCAGTACTGAATATAACTTCATCTAGCAAAGATAAACAACAGAAACCAATGAATGGGGATATAACTCCCCCGATCCGCTAAAGCGAAATTTGAATAAAATAAAAATAAAGAAAGAATTTTATCAATGTATTTCTTCACAAACGTGTTTTGTAAATTGTTTGGTTATAAGTTGATACTCTTTCTCACTTGTTATGTCCATGTATTATGGATATGAATGTTGGCTAAACATTCACTCCACTTTCTTTCGTTAATTCCCGTTAGATAACATTAAGCAAACATAAAAATAAAAAAAATGTAATTTGTGTTGTGTTTAAAAACAGTGTTCAGTGGAGGATGCTTTAAAATATTTCCCTTTAAGTCGACAACAATCTCTTTGGTCTTTCCCACATCAAGAAGGAGATTGTTCTACTTACCCTCTGATCTGAATGGCTCATCTCGCACCTGCAGCTGGCTTCATCATTGTGATAAGGGCACCAAAGTATGGAGTAAAATCTGTACCATTATTGTTGCAAGAAAAGAACACACAAAACTGAAACGAAACTTTTAAAAATGTTTTAAAAAACATTTTAGTGTACCTTTACTATGTTCTTAGATTTCGCTATTTCAAAAGTATTTATCAAATTTTATTTATTATTTTATTTATTTATTTTTTACAGATTTTATATATATATATATTTTTCCCCCCATATTTCTGTTTTTTATATAAGTTTTATGAATAGAACTCTTCAATCCCAATACAAATACTTGCTATTAAGTAAAAAATATTAATAATGTCCATGCAGCCCATTTGCAATGCGTCTTTACTTCTCATTTCAGTGAAAACCTTCTTCGCATAAGAAGAATAAAATTTGTAAAAGGCTATTAGAACACAATGCATTTATAAATCCTTCATCTGAACAAGAGAATTTTGAAATTAAAAAAAAAATCTAAAATCAGTAAAAAAAAATAAAAAACAAAAAATTTTAAACGTAAAATCTCCAATAACATTTCAAAAATGAGCAAATTTAAAATTAGCAAAATATGGAGAATAAATTAAATATCTTTTTACAAAATCTAAGAAAACAGCAAAGTCGCTCTGAGGAACTACACTTATTAAAATGTTTTTTAAAGTTTCGGTTTTGGATAAAATTTTTTTTAATTTCTATTTTCAAAATGTGTTCTTAGCTTGTGAAAATAATGGAACAAATTCACTTCATACCACAGCACACTTGATGATGTCATTGTTGCTGAGGGTGTGCAGACTTTCGTGAATCAGAAGTGTGAAAAGTAGTGGGCTAAGCACACACCCCTGTGGAACCCCTGTATTAACATTGATGGTCTTGGAGGCATTCCTGCCTGGTCTACTGGTTTTTTAATGAGTTGCTGTAAAATGATTGGAATGATAAGCAGAAAAGCTACACTTAGACTCCATACTTTGTCTTCCAGGTCTTTGCCTCGAGGTCCTATGATGCCACAACTCACTTCGAGACCACCTGCAACGACATCAAGGACATCTACAAACGCATGACTGGGACCGACTTTGACTTTGAGAACATGAAGCGCAAACAAAACGACGTCTTCGGGGAGGACGAGCAGTGAGGGCGGTTTGGGGGCCTCTCGGAAGAGGGTGGGAGCAGAAAAAGAAACGAAGGCGGGTGAAAAAATTGGTCAGAGAGACGGCCAGTCCCTCTCTCAGGATTTCAAAGGATGGTGTGATAGTAATGGAATAAGCGAGTTTTCCTTCTCTTCAGACGTCTGCCTCCATTTCTTTTTTTGGTCTCCCCCCCTTCTTTCCACTCGGAATAAAATTCGTAAAATGCTCACAAACAAACACACACATGCTTTTTCAAACACTCCTTTTCCTCTGTCACCGAAAAGCAGGGTTGATTAGGTCTTTCTTTCAGATGTGTATAAACAGTAGAACCATAACTTTAGCTTTGACGTTAAGCCGGGCGTACGCTGTACGATTTTTTTTACCCGTTTCGGGCCGATTCTCCAGTTGTGCTAGAATTTTTCGATCGGGCCGACTTTTAGCCTCATCGTGCGTCGTGTAGTATACAGGGGGTAATGATAGGCGATCAGCCTCTCATGACCGCCTCCCGATCAGGAATCGAAAGGTCAGGTGAAAATCAAACATGTTTGAAATTCAGTCGGCCGTCGTTTGTGCGCAAATGCTACTGCTGAAGCAGAGCTACGAGCCGATTTACCAGAATATTGAGCACTGCACATGTGTTGTTCTTCTTCCAGATTGACGAGTCCAACCAGCGCCATCTCTCGCCGTTGAGTCCGACGTGTGGTTTTTTTTGGACGTACAGTGTGAGCAGATAGATCGCATCAGAGCGTTGAGTCGCACATTGTGAAAACATGCATCGTGAGCTGCGAACTTTTAAACCCTGCGGTTTGGTCGTACAATTTGAGCTGTAGCTGCATGCAACGATTGAAAATATCGTACAGCGTATGCCCTGCTTCAGTCGCTGATTTTCATACCATTTCAGTCCTTTTTTTGTCGTTCTCGTTGACCACACCTCCAGTTGACATGCATGCATCTTTTACACAGTGGTTTAGCGCATAGACCGAATCGACACTGCAGTTTAAAGGCTGGAGCGTTCCATGCGCCGCCGCTCCTGTCAACCCTGCTTTCACTCCAAGTCATTCATACTCTGTCTTTCTACCTGCGTGACTTAAAGCGATGTCGCTCCTTTGTGGCAAAAAAAACAAAAACGTGATGTGATCTGCACAGGCATATAAATGGGCTCTTCTCTCAGCCGATATCGCTCACTTTTGCAACGCCGTTGTGTTCTCAGTACAAAGCAGGCAAGCTAATCAGTGGCTATAACCTCTGTTCCCTCGATATCAAAAGAAAAAAAAAAAAACTTTTTTTGTGCGTCTAAGTTATGTAACATCAGTTTCAAAACTGAATAGTTCACTTTCTAACTTGTTAAATTATTAGAAGAGTTTATTTCTATATAATGGGTGCACATTTCACAGGCTGAAGTTATGAAGTTTACAGAGCAGTTGTTAAAAAAAAAAAGGTTTTTCAAGTGAAACATAAAAAAAAGGGAATTTGTGAACAACAGAGACGAGGAGGGGGTTTGGGAAGTTTTTATTGTGAGGGACGTGGTTTTTGAAAATGCAAAATCAAATAGATTGGACTAAAGCACGGAGGGCGGGATGAGTTTTTTTGGTGATGAAAGATTAGGACTGAAATTTCAGCTTTTGGTGAAAGCACCCAGTTTTACCTTTGTGTTTAATGTCATTGTGCATCCCTCTCCGCCCCCTCCTAGATGTGAGGTAACAGGAGAAGCATTGTAGCATGTGATCACCCCTTCAGAACGAACCGAGATGCTTTTAATTTAGCCTTAATGTCAGGTCCATCTCAGACTATTCGGATTAATCGACTGCTTTGTTTTCACCAACATTGTTTGTAGGTCAATCCTGTATGGGGTAATATTACTGTCAAAAAAAACATATGCGTTCTTGTCTGAATTTTTAAGTGAAAGTCAATGTAAAAAAAAATAGAATTTGTGTTTGTTTCTCATTATCAACCTAAAGATAGATGTGGCATCTGATCATCAGCTGTGAGAATTTAAGTTTAGAACTTTTAAAACTTTGAAAGAATTACAAAAAAACCAATGTACAACTAGGAATCACAGATTTATGAGTAGTAAATATACGTAAATGGTAAATTTATGCTGTTTCTGCTGGAGGTTTCTTGCTGTTAAAAGGGAGTTTTTCCTCTCCACTGTCGCTACAAGCATGCTTAGTGTGAGGGATTGCCTTTGAGTCAATGAGTCGATGCAATCAGCTGGTTTTCCTTAGCTAGAAAACTTTGAATCAATCTGATTGGATGATCTGGTGAACTGGAAAGTCCCTTGAGATGATGTGTGTTCTGAATTGGCGCTATAGAAATAAACTGAATTGAATAGAATCAAAAATGTACGAGTAGTCGTAAATTCGTGATTCCAATTTGTCAGTTTGTACTCATATTGGTGCAAAGTTGCAGCTTTCTAACTTCTATTCATAAATTCTATATTCACAGATGAAGATCAGATGTCTCATGTATGTATGACTCCATAACAAGAAACGAAGAAAAATCTTGAATTTATTCACAGTATTGAGTTTTATTTACAAATTCAGACAAGTAGACATATCATTTTATGTACAGTAGTCTTACCCCGTAGACTTGTGCCAAAATTGGTGTTTCTGTTATTGACTAAAAGTTGCATGGGGTGTGCAGCGCGCGTTGGAGGGTTATTGATTTTTTTCATAAAAGTTTAATCCTGCAAATAAGAAAAAAAATAATCGGACAGGAATCTGTTGTCATTTTCTCTTTTATCACCCCCCGACGAAACCCCTTACCAACTCCAAACTGATCCTGTTTGTGTCTTATCCTTATGATCTATTTATTAAATTCTCACTGACGTTTTTCATGGAAAGGTTTACGTCGAAATGCCGAAGATGCTACGCCGACTGATCGTTTCGCTTCTCTGATTTATTTGCTGTGTCGTGTGTCGGCTTCACCTTATTAGGTGATCATTCTGAGATTTAATGTTATGTTAGCTGTTTTTTAGAGATGCGTTACAATGGAAGGAAAAACTCAACCTCAACTTTGATTTCACATGCTGCTCATCCTGGAAACCACCTGAAGAAAACTGGATTAAGTTAACCTGTTGTTCCCTCTTCCCCACCTTTGTTTTTAATTTTTACTCAGAAAAGAAGCCTTGTGTGTGGTTGCGCTGTCTTTATTTTCATCCAGTATGGCCTTTGGAAAAAAAAAACACACTATCAACAACATCCCTCGACAGTTGAGAAAAAGAAATAGTCCAGGCTGAGTAGTAGAAGACTTTACTGTCCTTGTTTGATCACTAGTATGTGAACAATACCTAATGTCTTGTGTAACAAATAAAACCAACTAAACTATGAAATGATAGAAAAATAAAAAAAAAGCACATGGCAAACCTGGAACCACTGCTTCTCTCTTTCTTATATCCTAGAATGATGCTTTTAATATTTTTTCATGGTTTATACAGAATAGAATGATAAATATGATTAGTCCAATAAATATGTCGGATTTCATAAGGCAGCATAAATGGGTGATCTGTTGTTGCCATGCAACCAGAAAGCACACGGAGGCTCCATGCGTGACCGATCCAGATCCAGTCAGAGACGGAGAGTAATAAAGAGGCTCTTTTCAGTTCTCTGTTTGAGTACGACTGCACATTTTCCCTTTGATTCATCTAACTTCTTCCTTTTTCTCTCCAAACCACCCGTTCCTGTTTCACAACCGCCTCTCTGTCTGACCGTAACAACGCGTCTGTTTTTACCCAGCAGACTCTCAGCTGGCCTCATGCTTTTCGATTACTGGACAAAGAACAGGTGTGGTCGTCTCGCTCGGGGTTACGCGGCGTTCACCACGTAGCTCTCGTAGGGGTGACCCAGCAGCGCCTCGATCTCCGACTTGGGAACCACCCAGCATTTCCCCGGGTGGCGCTTCTGCAGGGAGTCTTTCACCGTCTTCTCTTGTAAAGTCACCCCCATCTGCTGCGCTCCCCACTTCAGGACCCCCCTGGCTAGAATCTCCTCTTTGTTGTGAGGGTGAGCCTCTTTGTGGCGATGATCGTTCGTCATGGTTAGGGTCATGTCAGAGTGCTGGAACTGACCTGCAGGCAGAGGAAGAGCAGCTGTAATTAGCTAAAATTAATCTGACTTTACGGACTTTAATATTTATAATCTAAACCACCATGCAGGATTCTTTACATTAGGGGTAACCATTAAAAATCAGGGGGGTCTGAATAAAGAAAATCATCAACCAGTAAAGATCCGCAGACATTTTTAATTATAATCTGTTACTTTAAACAGAATTTAACACTGAAATAAAATGAAGTGTTTATGCATCCATGTTATAAATGGGGGGGGGGGGGGGGGGGGGGGGGGGGGGGGGGGGGGGGGGGGGGGGGGAATTGAAAATTTTTCCTATTTATATCTAGTGTTTTTTTTAAGTAGAGAAAAACAGTCGTTCAGTTTGGTAAATATCATTATACGGTCACATATTTTATTTAATGATAAATTTTGGCCCTCCGTATCCCTCAGGGATCACATCAAGATTGTCACCCGATCGTTCCTTACTTCCAAAACTCAGTTTTCACTAAACCCAAACTGTGTTTTCAAGATTCTGCTAATAGTTTAGAACAATCCAGTCCAGGTTTGAACTGTCTAAGCTCTGTAGCTTTTGAGCTAGTTCAGTTATAAGGTAGTCTAGATACGGAAAAAGGACTGAAATCATCCTTTATTAAACTTTTCACAGCAGATAAAGCTTTCACAAACCCAAACTCTGTTTTAAATATTTTGCTATTAGTCTAGAGTATTTTAGTCCAGGTTTAAGTATGATTTAGCAGATTAAAGATGCACAACTAAGTTTCCCTTTAGCCATTTTCTGAACCAGAAACCTGGAATCTGAAACCAACTTCAACTCCAAACAGCAAAAAGAGGGAAAACTTCGGTAAAGATTTTGAGCCAATCAGAGGTATCAAAAGTATTCATGTTTATTACTCAAGTAGATGTATGAATCCTACAGTTTAAAAGTACTTTTGTAGAAGCTAGAGAATTAACTTTTTACGTAAAAGTGTAAAACTATCATTTTTAAAACTACTTAAAAGTATAAAAGTAATGCAGGACAAATGATAAGAACAGAAGCTTTACTGAACTAGCTTAATAAAGGAACCTTTTTGTAAAATTCTGGATGATAACTTCCTTATTCTTAATTTTCTTAATTTTATAACTAATGGTAACAGTGCCAGATTTAAAGGTATACTGGAGGACCTGCCCACTCCACTTTAAAAAACAAAATGCATATGCACAACCCTGTACTCGCTCCTGAGAGGGAACGCCTATTAAGAACGCGTGCGAGAGCGTGCAGGAGCCCATTTCTCCTCGTGCACGCTGTTTAAAAGTTGCTGTTCGCATCACTCACACAAGCTTATTTTCCAAATAAAGATTTGCAATTTTTCCACTATGTCAAACTCACCACCGGTAAGGGACGAGAACGTAGGATGTTCCAGAATGATTGACAATTAGGTGGACCAATTATTTTGATAATCCACCCGAAAAAAAAACATCCTCCACAAACCTTTAACTTAGCATCATCTTGAAAAACTATTTATTCTGTTATGTGGTGAACAACAAGTTGGGGCAACACTGAGTCCAACCACATACAAATAAATTTCCTAGATGAAACAAATGATTTTGATAAAAAAAAAAAAATTTAAATAGCAACAGGAGATGATGAAATGAGCTTAAATCAGAGTCGCAGAGAGGAAATATGCAGGAGGAAGGGAGGAGACTGATAAAAAAAGTAGGAAATATGATGCTAATTATTTAAAGCTAGGTTTTACATGGTCTGGTTCTGAGATCGAGCCACATGGTGTGCAAAAAGATGTTTCCAAACGACAGTATGTGTTCATGCAAACTGCGCTGTTATATGGAAGCATTATCTTTACCCATTACCACAGGTATAGGGCGCCGTTTGTAAAGTTAAACTGTCAAAAATTAGGAGCAATATTTATGGTTATTTAGCGCGTTTGAAGAGAAAAATAAGGGGGTTATTATTTTCCAAGTCATTTTTTCACTATATTATTCATCCATTTATAAAAATCTTACTTTGTTACATAAATATTTAGTTTGCGAATCAAATATTTAGGTTTTTAAATAAATATTTACTTTAGTAGTTTACTTATATTTATCGTCGAGTTAATTTGCATATTCGTTTGTTAATTAAATATGTAATTTGGAGCTAAACATTTATTTAACAAACTAAATATTTAGCTCCGAACTAAATAATTTGGTTTTAATTATAATAATATATTTTAGCTAGTGTAATATACAATATATATATTACACTAATAAATATTTAAGTCGGAGCTAAATATTTATTTAAAAAGTAAATATTAAGTTTAGAGCAAAATATTTATTTAACAAACTAAATATTTAATTTTCAGACTAAATATTTAACAAAGAGCTAAACATTTAGCTAACAAACTAAATATTTCATTTGCAAACTAAATATTTAGTTTAGAGCTAAATGTTTATATAACAAAGAAAATATTTAATTTGCAAACTAAATATTTAGTTTAGAGCAAAATATTTATTTAACAAACTAAATATTTAACATAGAGCTAAACATTTAGCTAACAAACTACATATTTAATTTTCAAACTAAATATTTAACATAGAGCTAAACATTTAGCTAACAAACAAAATATTTAATTTTCAAACTAAATATTTAACATAGAGCTAAACATTTAGCTAACAAACAAAATACTTAATTTTCAAACTAAATATTTAACATAGAGCTAAACATTTAGCTAAAAACAAAATACTTAATTTTCAAACTAAATATTTAACATAGACCTAAACATTTAGCTAACAAACTAAATATTTAATTTTCAAACTAAATATTTAACATAGAGCTAAACATTTAGCAAACAAACAAAATACTTAATTTTCAAACTAAATATTTAACATAGACCTAAACATTTAGCTAACAAACAAAATATTTAATTTGCAAACTAAATATTTAGTTTAGAGCAAAAATATTTATTTAACAAACTAAATATTTAACATAGAGCTAAACATTTAGCTAACAAACTAAATACTTAATTTTCAAACTAAATATTTAACATAGACCTAAACATTTAGCTAACAAACTAAATATTTAATTTTCAAACTAAATATTTAACATAGAGCTAAATATTTAGCTAACAAACGAAATATTTAATTTGCAAACTAAATATTTAGTTTAGAGCTAAATGTTTATATAGCAAACAAAATATTTAATTTGCAAACTAAATATTTAGCCTAAAACTAAATATTTATTTTACATCGTAAGATTTTAACAAATGAATAAATAAATGACATAGTGAAAAAAATGACTTGGAAAATAATAAACTCCTTATTTTTCTCTTAAAAAGTGCTAAATTACCATAAATATTGCTCCTGATTTTGACCGCTTAACTTTACAAACGGCGACCCATAGAGGAGAGGCTAACATTCAATGTATTTGAAAACCTCCGGCTGAAATGAAACAAAACAAGTCTATTTTGAAACGTAAGGAGTAGAAGTAAAAAAAACTGTATAGAAATAATGACTCCAGTAAAGTAGATAGCCAACATTTCTACTGATGTCAGGCAATTATGTGCATTTTTCCACAGAAACAGCGACAGATCTGCAAGATCATATCAACAAACAGATTTTATTTTAAAGTATGAACTAATCAGTCTCCACATTTTCTCGATAAAGATAGAAACAGAGGAGGCTTATGAAACCAGACTAGAAGTGTTCGCCACACTTTAATCTGCGTAAAGATAAGAAGATTATCACAGTGGCATGATCTAACACTGAAATATTTAGAGCAGTGTACAGTAGTCACTGGGGAGAATAATGTTGAAATTAAATCCACCTTTCTGTAAAACCACTTGTGGGACACTAAACAACACAGCTGCTGTAGATATTTATCCTTCTGCCAATATGACAACACAGCTCCACTCTTACATCTCACACTGCTGGCCCGTAAAGAGAAATGCCTTTTTGCTCAAAGATAACCAGTAACAAGAAATAAAACAACTGAGGGAGGGAAGAAAGTACTTTTTCACAGCCATGCAAAAGTACATTTAAAATGTAGACAAAATTATCCAGCTCTATGCTTTTGTCTAGGGTGATAAAAAATGATTCCTGATCAGAGAGTTGGCCCTGTTTTCCAGTGTTTCGTCCTGTTTCTCTCCTAGACATATCTATGGACTCAGCCTAAACTGGGACTAATTGGATGCAGAGGCGTAGCCAGAAAATCCTAATAGGGGTGGCCAGTCAATAACCAATGTACATTGAGGGGTGGCCGAAAGGCACCAGAACCTCAGGGTTCCAACAGGAACGAGCACAACATCCATATTTTCTAAATAAAGACAAACGATACTTTCCTGCAGCCTTTGGATATATTTAAACATCTATGCTGTGTAAATAAAAGGTATAGTTGACAAAATTCTTTTAGGTTTAAGTTCTGGGTTGAACACATTTTACATTGTCATTACATACTTTTATCAATAATCATTCTGCAAATAAATATTTAAATCTACTAACATCCACATTAAATTAATTTTTAAGTTATTATTAAAGTAGTTATTTATCTATGATTTCACTGAAGACTCTGTTGACTTGCAGAGGCAGATTTTTTTATCTTTACCCCAAAATAATTCAAAATTTAGTTCTGAAAATGGCATGAATTCTGTATTTATCATCTTTAATGTTTGTATATTGATGTGCATAATTAACCAGCATTTCTGTTGTCAAGTAGTTGTTAATATGTGAAAAATTTAAATGTTTAATAAGTGTGAACATTCCCCTTCAGAGTATTACTGCTGCCACCATCTGTATTAGAGGGAAAAATGGTAGGGGTGTCCACAGGGGTGGCCAGTGATTGGCTAAGGGTAGCCATGGCCACCCCTGGCCCCCCATCTAGCTCTGCCCCTGATTGGATGTTCTCTTTTTCATCCTTTAACATGAAAACTGGCTCAGAAAACTGATTAACTGTTTCCTTCCCAGACAGAGCCACCTGTGGAGTTAGATTACCGTTTGCCTTTCTGACGTAGAAAGTATTTATAGAACAGTGCCTCTATGTTTCTTTTGTGTTTCTGCTTCTATCCCCTTGAATCTACAGTCGACCTCGGCAGAAGGCTGCTCACAATGAACCTTGCTCTGATGGAGCTCTGGTGTTAAATAGTTTTCTTACTGAAACAAATAATGGAACTGTTTTTGCATTTACCTAATTATATTTTGTTATTTTAACAAAATTGTTTCATGTTATGAACGGAATGAAATGAAAAGGAATTTATTTCAGTCAATTTCAGACATTTTTTGGCAATAAATCAACCAAATACACACAAAAAGAGACTAGTTAACATCAAACCAAACTCCAATTTCCAAACAAAGTTCACCTGAATATAAATAGAAACAAAACCCTTCACCAAATAATCCTGTCGGTATATACAGCCAGAGAAATGACATCGATTACATTTAATGAAGCGAAATGTAGAGACAGATGCCAAAAACAATTGCGTTATTTTTTTTTTACTGACTGTCGAGGCATGCTTGCTTGGTGTGAGGGATTGCTGTAGAGTCAATGACACAATTCAAGAGAATAACTATTATCCCTACATGTTCATCCAGGAAGAGTGAATTCTGCAAAACCAATGATTGGATAAAATCAACTGGTTTTCCTTGACAGAAACTTTCAAACAATCTGACTTTACTGTCTTAGTAAAGTGCCATCGGATGACGTATTGTGATTTGGTGCCGTATAAATAAACAATCTTCTGGACTTTGTTTCCAAGTTTGAAGACGTTTCTCTTCCCATCCAGGAGGCTTTTTCAATTCAAAATGTCAGAAATAGCATTGAGTTCCAGGTTTTATATACTCCTCTAGACAAGACTCTGCGGTACATCTACACCTTATGGACAGAAGACATTCTTTGGAGGACCACAATGACCTGGATGACTGAGAATCTTCATCAGTATATTGCACTCCATTTTGGGAAAAACACCCCCAGAATAACGCGTGAGTGTGAGAAATTGCTTAGGAAACTTGCAGATTATAGGAACCATCTACGTTTCAATTTAAGACTCGTCGGTTTCAATTTGCATGTTTCCAAGCAATACAAGGCCTTGTCTATATAAAGACTCAAACTCACTGCGGATCCAGACATTTGAATTGAGAAAGTTTCCTGGAGGGGAAGCGAAACGTCTTCAAATCTTGGAAACCAGGTCCAGTGGATTGTTTTTTAAACTTTTACGGAATGATCTGGAAAACGTAATTTGACAAAAACACAAAACTAAATCTGAAAAACAGAAATGTGATAAAATAAAAATAAAAAAATCTGTAAAAACATATAAAAAAACAGCATTTGAAAAAAATATAATTTGAAAAAATATAATAAAAAAATAAATTTTGAAAAAAAAATTCATTTGAAAAAAGAAATTCAAATTCTAAGAAAATAGCAAAGTTACTCTCATACTAGGGCTGGGCGATAATTCAATAACGATATATATCGATCGATAGACGTGTGGCGCAATAGAAAAAAAGAAGGTCGATAAAAGTTTAATAAAGAACCGCAGTTTTCCTTCCTTCTCGTTGTAGCCTATCATGTAGGTTTATGCTGGTCACTACTTCCTCCCAACCAATCACAATCGCAGACCCAGGCATGCCGTCACCAAGCGCCGCCCTCTCAAACCACAACACAGAGCACATGCAGATGTTGCAGCAAGGAGAGGCGGAGGAAATTGTTCCAAAGAAGGGTTTTTGTAGTTCGCCAGTCTGGCAGTATTTCGGTCATGGCAAGTCGGACAAAAAACAAGCCACAGTCATCTGTAAAATTTGTCGGGAACCAGTGAAAACGAAGTCTGATAACACAACCATTTTTTTTTTTTATCATCTCAGCCGCTCACACCCGCAGGAGTACGAGCTGTGTAGGCCCCGCTGCGACTCTCCTCCGAGGAATCTTCGGGAATTTCGGGGGGAAAAAAATAAATAAATAAATAATACCGGTAATAATAATATGTATATATATATATATATATATATATTCAGTTCTGGGCAGTTTCCCACGTAGTTCTAACAATTGAGAGAAAAATGCTGAGGGGCCAGCAACTTCAAATTAATAACTCAGGTTAAAGCAGGAAACTAAGCTGAACCTTAACGAGGTGCCAGCAGCACCTCTAGAACAATAGGGGTGAGAAAAAATACCACATAGAAATGCTAGGCTAAAGGGTGAGTTGATTTGGGTTTTTGTTCTTGTTGAGTGGAGTTTCCATGGTAGTCAGTCCTACAATCTTTTAATTACCACAAGCTGGTGGTGGACTATTCCCACCCAAATAGGGTATTTTATTTATTTATTTGTTATATTTATTTTGGTCACTTTTCTGGTCACTTTAGTTTATTTTTTGTCAGTATTTAATAACATAACTCAGGTCTCTTAAGTTAATTTTCTTTAAAACAATTCTGTTATGGTTAAAAAAGTTGGTTAAATAAATATTTAATTGGAAGTCTGTGTTTGTGTTCTTTACTAAAATTAAATCATTTAGCAATATCATAAAAAGTCCAGGCAGAGCTGCACATAAAATATGGTTTCAAATCTTTTCAATAATTATCGATATCGATCAATATGCATTATTTTTTATCGATAAGCTTTTTTTCTATATCGCCCAGCCCTATCTCATAACCTTACTGTAATTACATTTTTTCAAAGTTTCCTATGAAAAACCTTAATTTACCTTAATAAACCTTGATTTTTTTTTTTTACATTTCTATTTAAAAAATACAGTTGATTGGTTGCAAAGATAATTGAACACAATTTACTCCATAAAAATCACTAGTTGAATAGCATCTTTACCACGTAAGTTTGGATGACTACTTTTTACTTAACAGCTCATCTGGTTCCTGCAACTGCCCTAATTTTTAATTATACAATTTTTATTAGTTGTTTTTCTTTTTTTTGCTTCTCTTTTTTTTCTTTTTTTTTGGCTCATTATTTGGATTTTTGTATGTTTGAAGCAGCTGTCTTGCCCATTACTAGTAGGAATGTGAATATTTTCTTTAGGAGAAACATTTTTCAGACAAAAACATCAGGTAGCTTACCCAGCAGACCTTGGGTTAACCCTGACAGACCCCTTCCGTCTGTGATGTAAAAGCCCAGGTGAGCCATCTGCAGGTAGTTGGGGTGTTTGTAGTGATGAAACAGAACCAGGAACCTCACACCTTTAACCAGCTCGATCCAGCAGCTCTGATGGTTATCCATGGTCACCGTCACACCCTGCCTCGTCACAGATCCCTGCTGATTAACAGGCAGGATCTCCCTTCCTTCGCCATCCACAACCACACCATCCAGTGACAAGGTGATCATGATGTCAGCAGAACGACCTGCTGGCAATGAGATGCTGAGCCGGTCAAAGTACGTTCTCGAACGGCCTTCTGCTCCGGGCTTTGGGGGAGCCCCCATCAGGTGACCATCCACAATGATACCTTAAAGAGTGACGTACCTCAGATTAGAGGAAAATCTCCTGAAATATGGAATAAATGGGGATTTTTTAAATATTATTTTGTTTTCTAAACCTCGCTCTGGATCCTCCAAAAGTCTGAGAACATCATTGGCTCTGCCGTCCACGGTGAAACACAGGTTCTGGTTCAACTTTGGAAGCTGGACCACAAAATGAGGATCTCCATCAACTACAGCAAACAAAGCAGAAGTTCAACAGAGACAGGGAAGTCTGATGGCTTTTGATTTAAAAACAAGAAAAAAGTCCTGACCTGATGAGGAGAAGAGCTTTGCAGAGTTCAGCCTGGATTGAGGTTCTAAAACGACAAGTCATTCAAGTAAAGGACATTCTTCCTGAAGCCCTGAAGCCAACATTAGGACTAGACATGTACTGCAGATCACACAGCTAGAAATAACAGGATTCCCACATTTTAAAAGAAAGCACTCACCAAATGAATCGCTGCTGCCGTCCCCTGAGAAAAAAGGAAGGATGCTTTAAACTGTGACGTTTTTTTAACTGCAGATATTTATTCCCCCCAAATTAAAAGCACACTTACAAGTATCGTAGCTGATGTCATAGTCATAATTATATGTTGCATCATAATCTAACAAAAGGAAGACGGGATTAGAAGTCAAACTGATATGTTCTGTTACTCATTTGATGATGTTTTGCTTTAATGAAAGCTTGTCTGTTCAACATACCTTTTAAAAGGTTTAGATCTAAACAGAAGAAAATATTTAATTTTACAAAGGAGTTTCGGAAACTAGATCAGTACCAGACTTAAGAGATTGTAGATTAGAGTCTCATTTCTGTTCTGTTACCAATTTTACTATCTTATAAAAAGGTTTTTAAGTAAAAATCTCTAAACATGTAAAGGATTTGAAAGGAATTCAGATTTACCTTCTTCACTCTGAATGGAAGTAGAGACATCTAAGAGAGAGAGAGAAACCATCATTCATTAAAATCAGCCAGCCATTTTGAGCAAATTCTTAAAAAAAATTGTTAAAGGAAAGTAAAAATTAGGGATGCTTCTTTCTGGTTTGGTGATGCAAAGCATAATATCGTCGTACACTGATGTTATGCTTGGCCGTAATGAACAGGAAATAGAGGTAGCTAGCTAGCATAGGCCACAGATCAGTAATAGACGAAGGTTTTAAGCCGGGTATACAGTGTACGATTTTTTGCCCTTTTCAGGCCAATTCTCCAGTCGTACGAGAATTTTTTCCATCTGGCCGACTTTCAGCCTGGTCGTGCGTCCTGCGTCTTGTAGTTTACAGGAAGTAATGTGGGGGGCGATTAGCTTGCGATCAGAAATCGTAAGGTCGAGAGAAAATCAAACATGATTGAAATTCAGTCGGTTGTCCTCAGGTGTTCGTGAGCAAATCCTGCTGTTGAAGCAGAGCCGATTTACTAGAATATCAAGCACTGCGCATGTGCAAACTTGGGAGTTCTTCTTCTACCCCAACCCTTCCAGATTGACGAGTCAGACCAGCGCCATCTCCTGGCGCTGAGTCCGACTTTTGGACATGCAGTGTGAGCAGGTAGATCGCATCAGAGCGTAGGGTCGCACATTGTGAGAACATGAACTGAGAACTTGAGCTGTGAACTTTTAAACCCTGTGGTTTCGTCATACAGTTTGAGTTTTAGCTGCGTGCAATGATTGAAAAACATTGCAGTGTATGCGTGGCTTTAATGAATGTCTTGCAAAAAGGCAAGTTATACTAACTTGATCATGTCAGCTATTACAGTACAGCAATGGTACATTCTCTCTGGAGATGTTAAATTCAGCTTATTTATTTTGCGCCAATTCACAACACATCATTTCAAGGCATTACAGGGACAATTCAGCCTGATCATACAGTCAGATTAGTTCAAAGTTGTCTATCCCAGGAAAATTGGCTGATTGCATCAATTAATTGACTTGACAGCAAACAACTCCCTTGTTAAGAGACAGAATGATGACTTTAAGGCTTGCATTCAGCAAACCGGCAACAGAAACAGCTGATCATCCATTTGAAATGAATGCTCGCTAAACAGGTTTCCATATAACCTGACTCCGCCAGATGGATTTGCTCCGCATATCCATCTGGAAACCTTCCGTAGAAGTAATTTTGGGAAGGGGCGAAAATACTGTTTAGCTGATTGGCCTATGTTGATGATAGACGGGCCAAATAAACCAATCAGATCAACGAAGCATATGACGTAACAGAGCAACGACGAAGAGAAGCCAATTGATAGATCAAACTCTTGCCGAAACCAGTCGGGAGAAGAGAAAAAACATTTTTCTCAGAGAAAAGCCTCCAGAGCAGTGTTTTGCTCTTCTTTCAGTGAAGAAATACAGTGTAATTCCGATAAAACTTGCTCGATAGCCACGCTAACGCTAGTTTCATCGGCTGAAGCCGCCATGTTCTTTAGACTAAACTGTCGTGCTTCTCGTTGCGTCACACCTCAACCCGCCTGAAAGCCAACGCTGATTGGACGTTCGCTTGGTGAACGGCTCCAAATTTTCTTCAACGGAGAGTCTCCAGACTGATTAGCGAGTGAAATCTTGAAAGCTCGCGAGATCAGGATGGTCTCACGAGGCTAGTTTCCATATCCTCTTTAGCAGATTTTGTATTTTGAAAAGGTTTTGTGAATTGTTGTAAGTGGTTTCAAATGTTGCTTTTCCCATCAAGCTCTTCAAATGCCACAAATACAAAAATCCACACAAGAAAAGCGCTGACAGAAACACATCTAATGTGTTACTTACCCAGAAAGCCATTTGCTTCCCACAGTCCAGGTCCATTGGTAACGCCAGGCATGGGAGCAAAGGTACCCAAAACCAAGGTGGCAATGCCAAGATCAGTGTCAACATCCACATCTGAACTGTTGTGTCGCACCACTAAGGCAGAGGCTGGGGTGGGAGGGCTGAGTGGAATTGCTGTAGTAGTTTCAGACTGATGAAGATCTGAGGTTGATCTGCTTTGGTTCTCCACCTCCGAGGATGGCCCTGTCTCTCTAAGAGAAGGGACGACTGTCTTCCTACTGCTAGGCTCCAGGGAGGAGATTCTTCTTGTCGGAGGTGCAGGGCCAGTTTTGGATGAACTGAAGTGAGGTGAAGTGCTGGTGTCAAATGTCTGCATAACTGGTGTTGTTGAAATGGTGGTTGTTTTCACGGCATTGAGCATCGGTGTGGATGTTTTTCCAGGTGCAGGAGGCTGTGCTGTTTTTATAGCGTGTAGAAGCGAGGTGGGTATCTTTGCAGACAAAGAAGGCAGAATTGGTGTTTTAGTGTTATTCTGGGACGCATCAAGCTTTTTTATGGAGAGGGGCACTGGGGCGGTTTTGTAAGGACTGGGAGTTGTGTTGATAGTTGTTTTTTTGGTCGGTGAAACTGCAGTTTTACCAAAAGCTGTGGGCAAAGACTTTGTTTTACTTTTCTGTTTATATGGAGGTGGTTGAGGTGGATCTGGTTTGGATACCTTAGCCCTGTGGTCGGTGGGTAGGCTGGGCTTTTTAAGAGCTCTGGCAGAAAATGTTTTGATGGGGACCACTGTTGTTGCTGCTGTGGTGGCGGTAGTGTCAGTAGTTGCAGCTTTCATAGTGGTCAGAGCCTGAGCTGCTTCATCTGCATCTGGTTTGACAACGACCAAAGAAGTGACTGGGGTAACAAAGTTATATTTAAGGGAGAGATTAACGGCTTTGTCTGCCAGTAAGCGTTGGGCTGCAGGGTCAGTTGTATTGAGTTTGGCCAACAGCAGCTCTTTGATGGTGAAATATGCCCAGAGACGACTCACAAAATTAGACACTCCTTTCAACTCTTCAGAACAACTTAAAAAAACAGTACTTCTGTTTTCCTTTGTACTGGAAACAAGCATGTTATCCTCTAGATTTATGTTCTGCTTTGAATCAGTTGCTGTGACTGAAACTTTAAAGTCTTTAACTCCAGGTTTGACCTTCCCCGCCACGACTAACTCCGAACCTTGGAAGTAGTTTGGGAACAGGGAGCGGGTGACATCAAACGCTTGATCGTCCATGTAGGAAAGCTGGACATCGGATAGTAAAGGACTGGCCACTTCATCGTAGAAACCCTTGAGCTGCAGAGCTGCATCTGCTTCCTCATACACCATCCTGGCCACACCTCGGTTTTCCAGAGCCAGGCGTTTAAGAAGAAGGAAGTCAGCATCATCGCCGAAGGCAATGCCAAACAGAGTAGCTGAGCCCAATGCCTTCTTGGCGTTGTTAAGGATGGTATCACCGGACGTTACCCCCGTGGTTGCTTCACCGTCTGTCAGAAAGATAACCAGCGGGACCCGCTGGGAAGCAAGACGGCTGAATGACGCGGAGGATGAAGGGTTAACAAGCTGGGCTGCTGACAGCAGAGCCGCGTTGATGTTGGTCCCTAATATGACACCGTGGACAAAATAGACAATCAGTTTTACAAAGCAAAAGAACATTCATCGCAAAAGATCTGATATTGACTCACATCCTTCTGCGATAATTCTCCTCACAAACTCCTTGGCCTCTCGTACGTTCTGCCGAGTTGCTCGCACTGTTCGGCCTTTCTTCCAGGTGTGAACCTTGTCTGAGAAGGTGATGATATTAAAGTGGTCTCCTTCTCTAAGGTCTCCAAGGATGGTATTCATTGCCTGCTTTGTCTACTGACAGGAAACCAATGGTGTTATTGATTAATTGTTATCTGAAACAAAAGAAACTAAGAAACTTTAGCAAGTTTAGACTATTTTAGATCTTTCCAAATGTGCTCTCCTCTTTACCTGCTTTATCTTGGTGCCTATCATAGAGCCACTGATGTCAATGACAAATATAATGTCCTTGGGAACCACCGGAAGCCCCCTTGGTGCAAAGTAATGCACAAAGTAGCCATCATACACCTAACAGAGGTGAAATGTTAGTGATTCAGTGAGATTTGGGTGACATTGAAAAGCCAGGAGAGGAAAGATCCTGCGGACCTGAACGTCGCCCATAGGGTCTGTGAGATCCACGTCATACTGAACAATGAAGTATGCATTTAAGCCTTTGGAGGATCCACTGTTTTGCTGCTGTAAAGTTGGGCTGTAGTGAATCCTAGCACAGCGATCGCTCTGCTCGACCCGAGTGAAGGGAGGGGAGGCTGGGTCACCTGTGGGAAAGCAGTTTGATTAGCCCAATTAAATAATTCAATACCATAGATTATATTGGTATACTATCAATATTTTGTTATATGTATATAATATAATTATTGATAGATAATTTATCTGCATTAATCATTGAGCAATAGAAGGAAAACTGACAAATTATCAGCACTGAGGTAAAAATCTTTATGTTGGTCTAATTTTGATTTTATTAACAACAAAATGTGTGAATTTTATAGTTTAGGGTCAGGAAAAAAGTTTCCCTTTGCTGAAGTAATGAACCTACAGAAAAATTACAAAAGCAAAAAAATTAAACGATTTATTAGTAAGAATCATCATTGATAATAAGGCATGTTAAACCCTAAATACCTATATTGTTAAAGATAACAGACATGTCTACTCCATTAATTATAGTTTTTGCTTTTATTTTTAATGATATATTTCATCCCTAGCTACTTAGTGGTGCAGTGGGTAGCACTGCTGCCTTGCAGCAAGAAGGTTCTGGGTTTGATTCCCGGCCCAGGGTCTTTCTGCATGGAGTTAGCATGTTCTCCCTGAGCATGTGTGGGTTTCCTCCCAAAGTCCAAAAACATGACTGTTGGGTCAGTTGGCTTCACTAAATTCTCCTTAGGTGTGTGTGCGTGAATGTTTGTTTGTTTCTGTGATGGACTGGCGACCTCTCGTGCATTGACAGCTGGAGCACCAGCATCCCCCACGACCCCAACAGGGATGAGCATGAAGGAAAATATTTAATCTCCCTCAGAAGTCAGTGTAGTTGAAGCAGAAAGCCTTTTTTGCTTCAGGAAAAATGTTAAAATCTCTATAAAATCCAAAATAACAAAATACAGAAAAACAAAAAAACAGGAAATGTGAGGGAAACACAAGGAGCAAGGAATGACAAGAAACCAGCAAAGAGAAACTGCACAACGGGGTTATAAACGGGAGAGTGAACAAAAACTGGGCTAATTAGCAGATGAGGAGCAGGTGTGGATGGAAGAATCTAGAAGAGAGCTAGTGGAAGGAGACTGACACAAGGGGGCAACAGAGAGTAAACAAGAAATACATAAAAACTCAAATACAACCAGAAAATACACAAAATGGAAATGAAATCAATGAAAAATCAGAAAGAAAACTTCAACAGCACCAAAACCATTACATTATATAACCGAGTTAGTCCCACTCAGAGAGAGACTATGCCAAGGCGACAGCAGCATATAAGTTACAACATATAAAGCACTTAAAATATAAACATAATAGGTATTCAGGCAAACTGATATTGTCTGACTTCCTGTTATTTCCCAAACTGCTTTGCTGCATGATTTGGCTCTTCTGTGGAGGAGGAAGTGTCCTACGTATATACAGTGCTGTCTTTGAATTTTCCTGTTTATTTAACTTAAATTTGATTTTAAAATGAAGTTGAGTTGGTTAGCATGATTAGTATCAATGAGCTCAAATAACACTCATGCAATTTACTAATATTAAACTGAACTAAACTAGCATAATTAACCCTTATTAGCATCTCTTAACTTCTGGAAACTGAAAGCAATGATGCTTGACTTAATGATCCTAATTTGTTTGTGTTCATCTTTGTGTGAAAAATAAATATATATTGTTCTTTGCATTAAATTTACAAAGTTTAGTGGAACTAGTTAACTTAAAATGGTTGATTAAATTCAACATGTCATTTGGCAGGCTTAATTTCTGTCCATAAATCCAATATTATGACATCCGTATGCTCCTAAGCAAAGGAACTGTTAGGATAATTATCACTGAGGATGTATGAGTTTATCACACCTTAATATTAGCTGCCTGTTGTGTTTCAGAACTCATATTTTCCCCGGTAGTTTATCTAATTAGGCCAGTTCCTCTGTCTGGATATACAGTTATAATCTTAATGTGTCTGTGACAAAGATGTAGGAATGGAATGAGAGCGGTGTCCTTCAGCTAAGAACAAAGTGTAATATTGGGATATGGCTGGAGCCATGGATGTCTCCTCATCTGCAAACGTGTGTGATGTAATGATGTGACAATATGGCCGAATGGAGTTGTCTAAAATACCTTTTTAACTGTTAATCGTAGCCACTTCCCGAGCAGTGAGCCCAGTTGGTAAGCAGCTGCCTTCTGTAACTCTAAACAACTTCTCTGATCTGAGTAAGATTACAATTTATATAAAAATCTGTTGTCATATCTCCTGATTTTTCAATACATATATGTTATGAAGTGGTATTTAAAGAGTTTGCCCTGAGTGATTTCTTTTCAGGAAAAGAACCGGAGAGAGAAAGCTCCAAGGTGTCGACACAGAGCATTCCTTTAACAGAACCAAACCTGTTGGATGTATTTATTCATTTATTGCAATGTGATTTTTCTTTATTTAAACCAGGGCATTAATAAAGTTTTTTTCTTTTGATATCTCTGAAATGTTAAGAACTTTGCTTTTCATTCCTTTAAAGACAGTTAACCTGAAGCAAAGTCTTTTATAAATGGATCTCCTAGTTATATTTGCTGCCAACTCACCCTGTGCTGTGTTTGACAGCAGTCGGCTGGTCTTTAGAGGTAAAACTCGGACGAAGCTGATGCCCGTCCTCTCATGGATGCTTACGTCTAACGTGAGGTTCTGCACGGCTTGCCCCGGTCTCAGACCTAAGCTGAGCTCGTAACGGCCGAGTCGACGAGGCAACAACTCCTCGTAGGTCAGGAGGAAATTCACCCGAGTTCCAGGCGGCACGCTCACCGCTACGCGAAACTTCTCGGTTTCCCTTTCTCTGCAATGATAAAACGTACAGGGCAGGTCAAAGGTCAGGCAGTTTGGAGAAGCTCTATTCAGCCAAAGATGGTTATGTTTTTTCAGTTGTTAAAAAGAAAGACAAAAAAACTAACTTGGTAGCGACCAATCCGGCTGATTTTCCTTGCTTCTTAGCCGTGTCGTAAATTTTCCTGGCTGCAGCTCTTTCCTTCACTTGGGCCACATACACCTTACCGTTGGAGGCACTGATGGGATAGAGGGGAAGGTAGAAAGAAGCAGGTCTCTGTGTTGCATACAGTAGATGGATTATGTTACGCTAAGCGCAGAAATTTACTTTATTTTACCTCTTGTGATTCTAGAGCGGCTAGAAAAGCTGCCTCGACCCGCTTGTTTACAGACGGAGCTCATGCCGTATCAGGAAAGTGGTTTATGAATGCAGCAATGTTCAACATGAAGCAACATTAAGCAAGTGTGACCTTTATAGGCTGATGATGGTTTGTGTACCACACCTCTAAATAATGTTGACCAGAACCATTTTGAAAATTCCCTTTGAAGATCAATGATGTCACGTGACAGGGTATCATTTTAGGGTTAGGTCGTTTAAATAAATATAAAAAAAAAAAAAGTGTAGCTAAAATAAACCAAGTGGCTTGAAGTGGGTCTTGTTTGACACAGCACAAAAGAGTAGAAGCACAGAGTGGAAAATGGGTGGTGGTGGGGGAGTATTTATGCGTGTGGCTGGCTTAGGGGCTGAGGAAATGACTGAACATCAGTGACCCATACACAGAACACAGACGTCTTAGTTTCACACACAGAAATGCCAAAGAACCTACGTAATATGTCTGCCACAGCTATTTCCCTCAAGGTATCTAGAGATATTGCTGTGTCGGTCCTCTGTGTGTGAAAATATTCACGCATGTTTGGGGGGGGGACCCTTCATGCCCCAAGCTCACATACACTTAAAATATTGAATCCACATCCAAAGTCTTCATGCACACAGTAGGTGTAAGCGTGTGTAGACTGAGTGTATAAAAAACTGGCAGGTTGCCTCAGTAAACCATGTGGGGAGAAAAAGTGGCGGCCTGGGCAAACCTTGGTCATTTTCTCTGCTAACTTTCTGACTGCTCGTTTACAAAGCCCGGTATTCATGAAGCTTTTGGGTTCCCCTCCTCCTGACCTGCTTCCGCTCCCAAATCCAGCAAATTGAACTTGTTTATTTTATTTATATTTAGCATTTTTGAAGTAGAGAGGGGCACATGGATAACCCTGTGTGTATATATATATATATATATATATATATATATATATATATATATATATATATTAGAGCTGCAACTAATGCATATTTTGATAATTAACTAACATTGATTATTTTTTTAATTAAATAATTTAGAAATGGAAAGCAATAGATGGTTTTATAAGCTTTTATAAAGAATTTAAACCAGTTGAAGTTAAAACAATGCCCTTTGAGGAGCTCTGAATGGAGCATATTTACAGACTATTTTTGCACGCCACGCATCACTTTACTTGGATTTATCACTTTACTTGGATTTTCACTTTATTTGGATTTAGTTTTTACATATGCATAGATATACATACAGATATATATACAGAAGAGCTATATGTGTATATATTTTATCTCTTTTTATTCTTATTCTTTATCTTTATTATATTGTATAGTTGGATGTGTGTATATATTATATAAAACTGTAACTGGAGGGTGTAACAAAAGGAATTTCCCTCTGAGATTATTAAAGTATTTCTAATTCTGATTCTGATTCTGATAACAAAAGCACACAACAGGCTTAAATGGGAGAAGAGCAACAACTTTCCAAACCAGGCTCAACACATTTGCTATATGCAACAAAATATCCCAACAACCAAGGCAGGCGACGGCAGGGTCTTTGATTTGCATTTGACTTGGAATGTGCTCAGGATGGACCTCCATGTTACTTAAAAATATCCGTGCTCCAAGTGACGGGTCCTCTAGTGCGAATCTATAGAATGGACCAAAGACTCCTGGATAGGTGTGGAAACGTCTTCATAAAACGTAAGTGAAAGTCTGTTTAGCCTGTTTTGCAGCTGCCATGACCTGGATGACTAAAAGATTTTGGCATTTCATAGACAAAAAAAAGGCTTTCTCTCTTAAAAGAATAATGCTTTAACATTTTTTAATAAGTCAGTTGCTCCTTCAGCTAATTCAATTCACTTTATTTCTATAGGGTTAATTCACAACACATGTCAACTAAAGGCATTTTACAGTTCACCAGATCATCCAGTCAGATTGATTAAGTTTTCTATCTAAGGAAAACCAGCTGATGCATCGAGTCATTGACTCAAAGGCAATCCCTCACACTAAACATGCTTGTAGCGACAGTGGAGAGGAAAAGCTCCCTTTTAACAGGAAGAACCTCCATGAGGTAGAATCTAACTCCAGTTAACAGTCAATTGATTACTAAATTAGTCAGTTATTATTTCCATAGTTGACTAATTTGATTAAACAGTATATATATAAATAAAAGAGCTAAATAATTGTAATGACTAAAGCAAATTCAGACGGGTCAGCTCAATGGGAAAAGAATAAAATAAAAAGGGAATCTTCAGCCATGCCTTGCCAGTAATCAGATACCCTGCTGGGATAATAAGTTGCCCTAATTCAGGCCAATGATGTTAAAACACGAAAGCTACTCACCATACATGGTGGATTCAACCCCAAACCCAGTATCCCCAGACTATTAACTAAGAACAAAGAATGAAGCAGAGCCTACTGAGCATCAGAGCCACCATTGAAGATAAAACATCTTAATAATAAAATACTATAAGACAGAGGATGAAGCCATTGATCTCTATTTAGTCACTGGATTGCTGATTGCCCAAAAAAAGTGAAGCTCCAATAAAAATGCCTAAATGTGGAGTATTTGACTACAAAAACAAGTAGTTTGCTGGTTGTAGGAAGATGTTCCACAGCTAATTTCAAAGTCAGATGAACTAACCAAGAAAATCCATATATACTCTAATCAGGTGGGGACTCG
This sequence comes from Cyprinodon diabolis, assembly GCA_030533445.1. Taxonomy (NCBI): domain Eukaryota; kingdom Metazoa; phylum Chordata; class Actinopteri; order Cyprinodontiformes; family Cyprinodontidae; genus Cyprinodon; species Cyprinodon diabolis. Next base: position 44,371,054 of record CM060062.1, read on the forward strand.
AGTTTGTCACTCGTACTCGAGTCGCAGTTAAGTCGCATATTTAATGACTTCAGACTCGACTTAGACTTGCATTTGAAGGACTTCAGACTCGACCGAGACCCGCGATTTCAGACTTATGAATGATATTTTATTTTTTTAGTGTTTTTTGTTTTACTAACTTGACTAATCGCCGCTAGCCTTACCCGCACACAGCAGAGGTTAAAAAAAAAAAAAACGGCAGAGGGGCTGTCAAACAGTCATGTAGCACTGATGTCACTGACGCAACGCTACGTGACATATAAGCATGTATTTTTCACTTACCAGTTCAAGATAATGATCATTCCATAGATATAATAGCGACCTTTAAGCTGATGAAAACACAAGGAGAAACAAGCAAGCACGCAAATTATTGAACTTATTTTTATTAATCATGTGATTAGAATTTATTGTGTGATTAATTTAATATTGCAACAGGCCTACTCTAGACTTGAGACTTGACTTGGACTTGCAAAAAAGGACTTGTGAACATGTCTGACTCTAATGTATCCGATAGTATGGTATGTAGCGTAACATTAGTCTGGTTATCTCAGACTAACTCGAAGACCATTACTGAGTTAGTCATTGACATTGTGTCTAATGTTAGAAAATAGACAATAGAGTGAATAGAAAGTCATTCACTTCGTTTTTGTAGTGTTTGTTGTATTTCTTATTTGAAAAAGTCATGATGTGCTGGAATATATTGCATGTTATTGAGGGAAAAAAATCAACTCAAACATTTTTAAAGGCTAATGCACAGACACGGCATAAAAGCATATGACATCATGCATGCATAATTTGCAAATAGGAAAATACTACAGCATTAACAGACATGTACTTCTAATTCAGTCTGGATGTAAAATCTTGAAATCATAACTAATATGTTATAACAACAGTAATCAATACATGTAATCAATACATTTAGTACTTTTGGCACATCAGTATTATTATGCTCCATTAACACATTAATTTGGTATAATACACTCACCGGCCACTTTATTAGGTACACCTGTCCAACTGCTTGTTAACACTTAATTTCTAAGCAGCCAATCACATGGCGGCAACTCAGTGCATTTAGGCATGTAGACATGGTCAAGACAATCTCCTGCAGTTCAAACCGAGCATCAGTATGGGGAAGAAAGGTGATTTGAGTGACTTTGAACGTGGCATGATTGTTGGTGCCAGAAGGGCTGGTCTGAGTATTTCAGAAACTGCTGATCTACTGGGATTTTCACGCACAACCATCTCTAGGGTTTACAGAGAATGGTCCGAAAAAGAAAAAACATCCAGTGAGCGGCAGTTCTGTGGGCGGAAATGCCTTGTTGATGCCAGAGGTCAGAGGAGAATGGCCAGACTGGTTCGGGCTGATAGAAGGGCAACAGTGACTCAAATAACCACCTGTTACAACCAAGGTGGGCAGAAGAGCATCTCTGAACGCACAGTACGTCGAACTTTGAGGCAGATGGGCTACAGCAGCAGAAGACCACACCGGATGCCACTCCTTTCAGCTAAGAACAGGAAACTGAGGCTACAATTTGTACAAGCTCATCGAAATTGGACAATAGAAGATTGGAAAAACGTTGCCTGGTCTGATGAGTCTTGATTTCTGCTGCGACATTCGGATGGTAGGGTCAGAATTTGGCGTCTACAACATGAAAGCATGGATCTATCCTGCCTTGTATCAACGGTTCAGGCTGGTGGTGGTGGTGTCATGGTGTGGGGAATATTTTCTTGTCACTCTTTGGGCCCCTTGGTACCAATTGAGCATCGTTGCAACGCCACAGCCTACCTGAGTATTGTTGCTGACCATGTCCATCCCTTTATGACCACAATGTACCCAACTTCTGATGGCTACTTTCAGCAGGATAATGCGCCATGTCATAAAGCTGGAATCATCTAAGACTGGTTTCTTGAACATGACAATGAGTTCACTGTACTCAAATGGCCTCCACAGTCACCAGATCTCAATCCAATAGAGCATCTTTGGGATGTGGTGGAACGGGAGATTCGCATCATGGATGTGCAGCCGACAAATCTGCGGCAACTGTGTGATGCCATCATGTCAATACGGACCAAACTCCCTGAGGAATGCTTCCAGCACCTTGTTGAATCTATGCCACGAAGAATTGAGGCAGTTCTGAAGGCAAAAGGGGGTCCAGCTTGTGGCAGGTGAGTGTATGTTATATTACATGATTTATAGACTTCATTGACTTCAAACAGACTATGCAATGTGATGTGTCATTTTTTTTTTAAATCCTAGGTTAGAATATTCTCATTATTCTATGAAAAAGCCAGTCTGTGTCAAAGTGATGAATTTATCTATATTCTAAAAGTTTTAAGTCCCCCTCGAAATGAGAACACCATCGTTGTTCGATGCTGTAGCGCACAGATTGTTTACATTGCGACTGGTCTAAGTAAGGAGTACCAATATGGTGCCCGGTGGCTTCACTTCAACCCCGTACTACCAACAGGCAATCAGCAATCCAGTGAACAAATAGAGATCAGTGGATGAAGCGCTCAGTAAATGTCTCAGACAGTGGAAGCTGGAAATGAAGGAAATGGAAGAACCTTCCACCGACAGATAGCTGAAGCGGCTGATGTGACCAAATCCTACCAATGGCTAGAGAGGGCTGGAATGAAGGACAGCACAGAAGCACTGATCATGGCAAAACATGAGCAACCCTTGAGCACCAGAGTTATAGAGGCTCAGATCTACCATCCAAGGTGCAGGTTATGCAAAGAGGCCCCAGAAACAATCCAGCATCTCACAGCAGAGTGGAAGATACTGGCAGGAAAGGAATAGGTGGAACATCTGAACCAAGTGGTATAGTGAACAGAAACATCGTAGATAGCTAAGATCCTGCTGGACTTCCAGATACAAACAGACTAAATGGTTGTGGCCAACCAACCGGACATTGTGATCATTGATAAGCAGCAGAGATAGATAGATAGATAGATAGATAGATAGATAGATAGATAGATAGATAGATAGATAGATAGATAGATAGATAGATAGATAGATAGATAGATAGATAGATAGATAGATAGATAGATAGATAGATAGATAGATAGATAGATAGATAGATAGATAGATAGATAGATAGATAGATAGATAGATAGAATCCAATGATTAGTTTGGGATCTTCTTACATGGTGAAGTTTGAGATGAAAGCAGATGATGGCAGGTCAACCTCAAACGCTGCCTCCTTAATAATGGAGAGCTGGTTCCACACTGAACTCTGGATGGTTGTGACAGCGTAACGGGACACCACTGAACAGCTGACATGATAGTCTGTAACCTTTAGCTGGTGGAGTAAAAACAAAACAACAATATGTAAGTTAAAAACGTTGGCATGCACGCCTTTGCTGATTCAATAGCGCATTCAGCAGCCATGCCTTCAGATCACCTGAAGAACATGAGTTGCCGCTCCCTCTATTTGCTATCCATTGTTGATGTTTTCCTTGGTTTATGAATACATGCTCATTTTTGTTTACATTGAGTTTTGTAACGTTTGTCATCATAATGTCATTTTTATCATGTAAACTCTAAGAATCTGACCCCAAAAGAGCACATTTCTTCCTAATGATATTTATGATTTGGCCTTAAAACAAAAAAAACTTAACCTAAAATTAATACTCATCTCTATTCATCATATAGTATGTGCCCAGAGTATCCCCTTTAAAGGCATTTATAAATACATGTAACAATGAACAAATATTTAATTTAATAGAAATACCATTCATCCATTTTCTGTCATGCTTAATTCCAGATGGGCCAGATGCAGGGTCCACTCTGGACAGGTCGCCAGTCCATCGCAGGGCAACACAGAGAGATTCAGACACAAGGAGAATTTAGAGAAGCCAATTAACCAAACAGTCATGTTTTTGGACCGTGGGAGGAATCCAGAGTACCCGGAGAGAACCCATGCATGCTAGGGGAGAACATGCAAACTCCATGCAGAATGACCCAGGACCGGGAATCGAACCCAGAACCTTCTTGCTGCAAGGCTACCCACTGCCCCACTGAGCAGCCCAATATAACTTATTAAATATACAAAGGTAAAAAAAAATTAAAAAAAATAAAGGAAAAATGTATCTTGGATAAATGATATACGCTAGGTGCTGTGGCTCCGTCCAGCCAAAACAGTAATGCGCAACATTAAAACGTTTCTGTTTCAATTGAAGCACTTTGAAATTGATGAAAAGGTAGAAACCATAAGAGGTAATATAGATGAGGAGGACCAAACTGAGGAAGAAGGCAGATTAGCCAGAAGCTGGTCTTTGCTGTGAGATGCTAACCCAGATAGAAAGCTATGCTGCAAAGAGCTCCAGTTTGTAACTGAAAAAGGCAAGTCAGTCCCAAGTCTGAAACTTCTAATTTCAGGTCCTTTCAAGTCTTTTTTTTTTTTTTTTTTTGTAATTATATGTTAAATGTCAATAACTGGCCGTTTTAAATCTGTATCTTGACTTGTGATTAAACCAGTGCAATTGGATTTTATTGTGGCAAAAGAAAAGTAGTGGCTGACTGGGCATACAGGGTTTATGCTCACTTGGCCCACTCCTATTTTGGGGCAGAAAAGTATTTTTATTTTTTATTTTTTCAAAACTGAAAGAAAGAGAAGAGGGTCTGGATTTTTTTTTTTTTTTTTTTTTTTGGTACAGTATGAGTAAAATGTACTACAGATGGAGCACACTTTTTAAATAACAGGTGCTTTAAACTTTATATTTATATAAAATCTGTTTTTTTTTTTTCAAGTAAACCGGTTCAAATCAAATTAAGGTCACAAGCAGATGGCACCACATCTCTTTATATCTGCTCATTGCAGCTGGTGCTGAAATTCTATTTATGCTCAAAAGGGTCTTTCTAAACACTATCAGGATGATGCTACATAAGCTTATTTTATCAGGATCAAATGATTTGGGTCTTTTTTGTTGAAGGATAAGACATAACCTTTAAAGTGTGCCCCCACTCAGACGTCTCAAAAGATGTTTTTTTTATTTTTATTTTGTCTGTTTGTATAAGCAGAAAAGATGGCCCCTTGTTATATTAAACCAGGGGTGCGCAATTATAGTTCCTGCTGGTATCCTTCAACTTTCAGATGTGCCTTTGGTTCAAAACACCTGAATGAAATAATTAGATGATTAAGAGGACTCTGGAGGAACTGACTGCATACTGAGGAGATAACTCAGCCATTTAATCCAGGTGTGTTGGACCAAGGGTGGATCTAAAAGTTGCAGGATAGTGGCCCACAGAAACTGGTATTACCCAGCCCTGTCTTAAACTGGCTGTGCCAATCTGGGACATCTTGTCTACTTGTGGGAAGGTGGCGCCTGATCTGGACATTGTGGCCACCTGAGTTTATTATGAGGCGACACGAAGGAGGAGAACAGCCACATCAGGCCTCTAGGAAAGCTGTGGTTTGTGCTACACAGACAGGATTATTGTATGTTTAGTCCCAAAGAAAGCTGATGGTAAAGACACAGGATACACAGAAAATCTCTTTGAACATTTGGGGTTTTAGCTCCATCAGGTGTTATGTCTAAGTGTCTGGACTTCTTGTTAACTTTCAGTAAAATCAATAAAAACTTACCATCGGCTTTGCTGGTTTGCTTTGAAGTTTTGTTCTCTGCAAAAAAGTAAAATATAGGGAGTTACAAAAAAAAAGCATCAGTTATATAGTGGTAAAAAAAAAATCCTGACTTGTGCAATAAATCAGTTCTAAAGAGGGTTCATTAGGCCACATTTATTAAGTAATCTCCCAATCTAAGCAAATGAGGGTTGGGTCAAGATCCTGTGTCAAAACAGAGTGAATTAGCCATTCATGGATGAATGGAGGGGGAAGTGGAACTGGAAATAAATGCTCTCACTGTACACATGGGCAGACCAGGGTTGCATGATCTGGCCTCCTGTTAATTCTGCACACAAGTCTTTGCTGTGTCAGTCCATTACCAAATATCCTGCGCATTGGTGGAACTTTATACATAAACAATCTGCAGGGTGGGAACCCACTCACTGGAAAAAATCTTACAACCTATACAGGATGTAAATTACTCCTTTATTTTCTAAGTCTGGGCGCCTTCCAGAAAGTTGTATAAAATGAGACATTACTCTTACCTGGAAATGAAAATTTCTCTTAAGATGCTTCTGAAAATCCCCCGATAATCCTTCTTGCACGCAGTAACACACGCAAAGGAGAAAACACTGAATGTTAAAAAATCTCATGCTTGCACCTATTTAAATTATTAAACTATAGATTGAAGAAAAAAAAAAAACAAACAAAAAAAACGTCCCGGGGTCTCAAGTGGGGCGCGTGCCACGCATTTTACGCACGCGAGCTGTCTGTCCTCTCCCTCGGCGCAGATGGTCCCGATCCATGTGAGAATGCCCTACAAATATTATCTGATCTAGACTGACACCTGCGAGTTCTTAATTAAACTGATCCCGCTCTGGTTGAGGAGCGCAGCTCTGGTCCAAGCATGCTGCCACCGAGACCTGAGAGAATCGAGGGGTTCCTAGTCTCCAATGTTTGGATAAAAAACACCACCGCCTCAATCTCCTCCCATTGCAGCACTCCTTAACTAAATGATGTCTGTTTGAGTTCTTTTCTAAAGAATTAATTGATAATTCCAGGGCCGACCCAAACCTTAATTGGACCCTAAGCAAAGTTTGATTTCGAGCCCCCAATTTCTCCCAATAATATCTCCAATCAGCAGTGCCATGATCATTTATGCACCTAATACACAGTTTAATCTGAAAAGAACTCACACAGAAAGAAAAGATGATTAGAAGAATTTTATTGATACAATTACTTTAGTCTTTGGCGCTCTGACCTCGGCAGAAAACATAAGGCTGAATGCTGATTGATATGCACGAACAGGAGTAAAGAATAAGGATGTTTTTCCCCCAGGACTGAAACTAGTGGTGGATTGGAGGTAGATGAAGTTGGTTCAGTCTATAGACCAGGCTCAGACAGGCCCCAAAACTTCCTCTCTGGGTGAAGCTCCTACCTGTGACAGTACATAACTCAAGGAGCTAAAGAAGTAATACAATGTTAACTACCTAAATTATGCATGCAGTATATATAGCCCTTCCTTCTCATTCACCTCCTTGTGACGGTTGGCATATGGTGTAATTTTATATTTATTTCAACTGTAAAATCCTTGCAACAAACCAAATTATAATAAAACTAAAATGCTTTCTTTAAACCAACGATGTTCCCCTTATGTTTGGTGAATTTGTGTTTGAATATTTTGCAAAACTATGTTGCGGTACATGATGGTGTGGGGGGGTTGGGGGTCCATAGTTGGGCCGGTGTAGAAGTAAAAAAAAAGGCCAGGGCCGAAAATTGTTCCTAGTCTGAGCCTGCCATAGACTGCTGGTTGGCGGGACGGTGTGCTTGAGCTGCATGGGGAGATCCAGTGGGCTGCGAGAGCTGATACTAGAGCTTCACTCAGGGACCTGGAAGATGGAAGTCCAGTTTGGATAAACACAGGCTGAGAGAACCTGTCCATGATGAGCAGAAGTTATTTCACTACACTTTACCACCAATAAAGCAGAAATGGTTTAGGATTTTAGGACAGCTTTTGGGACAATGTTAAGAATTAAACGTAGCTTTACAATAAAATAATGAAAGAGACATACTCCAAAAAAATGTTAAACAACACTGTGGTGCATTGTTCTCTGTTGGACCAGGTAATATTTGCACCCAGTTGTTAGTCTAGCTAATCATTGGTTCAGGATTGCCAAGTATAAAGCTAAATATTTGCTACGTCAAAAAGTATTCAATAATGTGTTTCCATCTCTTATGTAGAGCATTTACTCCTAAAAAAGCCTCAAGTGCAAGTTGATTTGAATTTTATTGTATCCATCAAGCACTTCTCTATATGATGACATCTGTGTTATTCTGAATTCCTACAGTATGGACATTACCAGTGCTTTAAGTGGGCTGGTACACAGTGGTTCCATCACTAAATGTGACTCTTCTTCATACCAGTACTTTGCTAAAAAGTGTAGTATACACCTGGACACCCTTTCTCCACCGCCACCACTTGTCCTCTGTTCCCCCAACCTCTCAATAGTTTATAGGCTGTTTTTTTAAGAAAAGCTTGCTTCAAAAAAACAAACAAAAAAAACATGGCTTTGGTTACTTGGTGCCCTAAGGACAATGTGTAACCCATGTAAGGAAACGGCTAGTGCTGGCTAAAATAATATGGCTAAAGTGTCATGGGTCGAAGAAAGGCCTGATACTGATAAAGAAATGTACTTCACAGAAGGAAACTTGTAATGAGCCTAATGGAATCTTAAATAGTAGTTACCACTTCTTTATGTTTGCTTACTTTTATTTCCATATTAACACCATGATGCTCTCGGTTAACACGTGGCTTCATGATACCGTATTTGGCTCAAGTAGATTTGAGTCAGAATTGGCTTTATTGTTTTTTTCTTTATTTCTGTACAATAAAACAATTAATCTATAGATACATCAATGTAAAATGTTAGCCATGTTTCTGTCGCAAGGGAAATGCCAGCGCTTATTTTTTTCCACCTAAATAGCACTGGACTTTCTGTTTTTTTAATTTGATCAAAAAAAAAAAAGGGAACAAGTTTCTTAGTAAGTTAACAGCTAGATTATTAAGCCGAGAAAAGAGGAAGAATTTTAACAATTAACAATTTCTTCTACTTCTTTTCAATCATCTTATGGTTACTTTGCTGTTTTTTTCAAATTTAACGTTTTACTTCATTTTTTTTCTTTTCAGAGTTTTACACATTTCATTGTTGTTTCTTTGAGGCCGATATAAACACTCGCTGTTGACATGAATGCTGACCAATAAAAACGTTGCTATCTCCATGCTGACCAATAGAAATGCTTCATTCATTCTCCCCTAACCCCCAAAAATAAGGACAATGTGATCTGAATAAAATGCTTTTTAAAAAAAAAGTAATATGGAAAACTAAAAAAGCTAACTAAAAAATCTAAATAGAAAACCTGTAAAGATAAATTAAAAATAATTATAAACAGATGCAAAAAAATATCGAAAATATAAAAAAACTATAAAAGAAATGACAAAAATGTTCACGTGAAAAAAATCAAATCTGAGAAAAAAGCAAAGTTTCTCTTAAAATATTTTTTAAAATACAAAGTTTTTCAAAGTTTCATTTCCAGATAGCATTTTTTTCAATATTTGATTTACAAAACGTGTTCTTTGCTTGAAAAAATAATAAAGGAAAATTGCCTTTTTAAGAACCAACCTGACTTTTATTATTTAATCAGAGAAAGGTTTAAAACAACAGGTCTTGTTTATTTTGGTGCTGTCCTTGGTGCTGATTTCTAACTGTCTGTAACTCTAAATTTGTATCATTAGGCAGAAGACTCTTATCCAAACAGGTAATACAGAAAAAAATTCACAGCTAAAGGTGTTGCCTTTGTTGGTTACTGCAATGGCAGCACATTTCGTTCCATATTAACATACAGTGGGGTAAAAAAGTATTTAGTCAGCCACCAATAGTGCAAGTTCTCCCACTTAAAAAGATGAGAGAGGCCGGTAATTTTCATCATAGATATACCTCAACTATGAGAGACAAAATGAGAAAAAAAAAATCCAGAAAATCACATTGTCTGATTTTTAAAGAATTTATTTGCAAAATATGGTGGAAAATAAGTATTTGGTCAGTTACAAACAAGCAAGATTTCTGGCTCTCACAGACCTGTAACTTCTTCTTTAAGAGGCTCCTCTGTCCTCCACTCGTTACCTTCATTAATGGCACCTGTTTGAACCCGTTATCAGTATAAAAGACACCTGTCCACAACCTCAAACAGTCACACTCTAAACTCCACCATGGCCAAAACTAGAGAGCTGTCAAAGGACACCCGAAACAAAATTATAGACCTGCACCAGGCTGGGAAGTCTGAATCTGCAATAGGTAAACAGCTTGGTGTGAAGAAATCAACTGTGGGATCAATTATTAGAAAATGGAAAACATACAAGACCACTGATAATCTTCCTCGATCTGGGGCTCCACGCAAGGTCTCACCCCGTGGGGTCAAAATGATCACAAGAACGGTGAGTAAAAATCCCAGAACCACACGGGGGGACCTAGTGAATGACCTGCAGAGAGCTGGGACCAAAGTAACAAAGGCTACCATCAGTAACACACTACGCCGCCAGGGACTCAAATCCTGCAGTGCCAGACGTGTCCCCCTGCTTAAGCCAGTACATGTCAAGGCCCGTCTCAAGTTTGCTAGAGAGCAATTTTGATGATCCAGACGATGACTGGGAGAATATCATATGGTCAGATGAAACCAAAATAGAACTTTTTGGTAAAAACTCTACTCGTCGTGTTTGGAGGAGAGAGAATGCTGAGTTGCATCCAAAGAACACCATACCTACAGTGAAGCATGGGGGTGGAAACATCATGCTTTGGGGCTGTTTTTCTGCTAAGGGACCAGAACGACTGATCCGTGTGAAGGAAAGAATGAATGAGGCCATGTATCGTCAAATTTTGAGTGAAAACCTCCTTCCATCAGCAAGAGCATTGAAGATGAAACGTGGCTGGGTCTTTCAGCATGACAATGATCCCGAACACACCGCCCGGGTAACGAAGGAGTGGCTTCGTAAGAAGCATTTCAAGGTCCTGGAGTGGCCTAGCCAGTCTCCAGATCTCAGCCCCATAGAAAATCTTTGGAGGGAGTTGAAAGTCCGTGTTGCCCAGCGACAGCCCCAGAACATCACTGCTCTAGAGGAGATCTGCATGGAGGAATGGGCCAAAATACCAGCAACAGTGTGTGAAAACCTTGTGAAGACTTACAGAAAACGTTAGATCTCTGTCATTGCCAACAAAGGGTATATAACAAAGTATTGAGATGAACTTTTGTTATTGACCAAATACTTATTTTCCACCATATTTTGCAAATAAATTCTTTAAAAATCAGACAATGTGATTTTCTGGATTTATTTTTCTCATTTTGTCTCTCATAGTTGAGGTATATCTATGATGAAAATTACCGGCCTCTCTCATCTTTTTAAGTGGGAGAACTTGCACTATTGGTGGCTGACTAAATACTTTTTTGCCCCCCACTGTATTCAATATACATGTTTGAGCTCTCAGATTTAGTGAAACTTATTCGCAGTAATGCTTCAAAGTCCAGCAACAGTCCAGCAAAGCTGTAGTCAATTTTCACCCCCAAATCTTTAGTTGTGATCAGGGACAGTCTGAAGGGCTTCCTCTGGTTTTCTGCTGACGTTGACATTCTGAAAAAAGACAAAAATGATAAAAATAAGAAAAGTTCATTCATGCTAGAAGCTACGAGTATCTCCCAATCCAATTTCAAACAAGGCCCAAAGCATGATGGCCTCCACACTGTACTTACAGCTGATAAATATTTTTTTTAATTAGCTGTTTTTAAATGCAACTATTCTCTTTTTTTGTTTTCTCCTCAAAGCAAATATATGTTTACACATTAACCTTTAAATACATTTCAATGTTTGCAGGATATCTTCTCCATATTTCATCACATTTGCACATTTTCAAATAAAGTAGAGGCGTAAAACTTTTTGATAAAGCTTAAAGTGGTGGTGGTTATCCTGAGTTATCTCTATAGTAATACTGCTATAGGCTTACGCTGCTGGAGGACATAAGGACCATTTTTCATTAGTATGTGTTATTCTGTCCTCTAGTGTTGTAGTAGTATTTGTTAACTTTATGTTCTTGCTGCTTATTTTGTTCATGGTAGCTATATCTGATTTGTATTCATTTTTTAGTAAAACATTGCTCCAAAGTTAATTAATAACACAAAACAAATCTCCTGATCTTACTTTCAGTGTTAAAAGCTGCCATTGTATTGAAATGTTTGTTGTGAAATTTTGAATTGTGTTTGAATTGACTTCCTGCATTTAACCCATCCCCTTGGAGAGCAGTGGGCTGCCATTGTGCGGCAGCTGGGAAGCAGTGTGGGTTTAAGGGTATTTACTCAGGGACCCAGAGTGGCAGTCACAATGCTCTAACGACTAGGCCACCAATCCGCAGTCAGGGACAAACCCCCAAGCATCAAACACCTAATTGTTCTTGAACAAAATGTTCCTAGATTCCTAATTACTTGTCAGATCTGCACCCTGTCAAGTATGGTAGTCTTGTGAAATAAGTGACCCAATCTGGTCTTACAAAAAGAAAAAAAAAATAACACCCCTAAATTACACTAGATTGTTATTTGGTGGGAATCAGAGAAAATGAGGTGAAACAATCGATAAGAAAACATGAAAGCAGAATGAATTGCGACATTGACCATGAGGAAGCAAATCTGTGAGAAAACTGCAAGACACAGCAATTTTATTTTTTAAACCCTAACAGGTAAAATCAAAAAAACAAAAAAATACACAAACATGTGAACAAGGCACACAACATTATTCATCGGGAATTCCTTCAAACCTTATTTGTTCTGATTGAAAAATCTCCTCATGTTTGTTGTGGATCATCATCTTGATCCCCACTAACTCGTGATTTATATGTGCTGAGATATCTGTGAATGACAGGCCTTACTTTGCCTTATCTAATAGGCAAAATAAGTTCCAAACATACGGTAACTTTTTTCCAACACACCCTGTTATTAGGAAACAAAGGGCCTTTTTTTCTTTTATGTTTTAAAATATTTTTACTTTTGTTAACCAGAATACTAATAAATAAAACTTCAACTAAGGATAAATTCAGACACCTGCCAGTTTATTCATAATCTACACATAATTTATAGTATATTATCACCCCACCTGTTAAGTTCAAAGACATAAAGGGCCGGATCTATCAAAGGTTTGCATGTATAAAAACGTGAGCTATTTCACTGCGCACGCTAAAAAATGTACAAACTGATCTATCAACAGCGTGCTAAAAGGATTTGGTCTTTAAAACGTGCTAAATAGCGCCTCTGATCCATTTAGTACTTTTTCTGCAATGAATATGCAATATGGGGCGTTTACACGCTAAAGTGTGTCTTGTGGGAAGAGAACATGTAAATATATTAATTTAGCACTCGCAAAGTGATTTATCAAACTTGAACGCAATTTTGCTAACGGTATCTGACTCTATATTCAACACGTTTCAAAAGAAGGTGCAAATGGTCTGTATGCGTAATTGCGCACACATGGCAGCGGTTATTGTCGCAAGAAGGAGACATGGAAATAAAGCACGGAGACGCAGAGAACGCATTTTTTCACTCCGTGTGAATATTTTTGCAATGAACGAGGAAACGATCATCAAAACATATAGTTTATCCAGCATTGCCATTTTGGAGCTGTTGGGGGAACTCCGAATGGATTTGGAGCCAGCCACAAGGAGGACCCACGCAATACCAGATATCACAAAACTCCTTGCAACATTGCACTTTTTTGCATCTGGGTCATTCCAGCGTACGATTGCAGCGTGAGCTGGGATCTCCCAATCTCGTTTTTTCAGAAGTGCTGTCCAACGGGGTCGGGGTTCTCCCCCTGCGCCTGTGGAGCAACGTGCCAAATGCTGCGGGGATCTCATCCACAGTCACAGGCCAATACAAAACACCTGTTTTTTTTTTTTGTTTTTTTTTACTGCAGCACATACCACCTTAGGGAATAAAGGTTGCCAATTTATAAATATAAATATATATATATATATATATATATATATATATATATATATATATATATATATATATATATATATATATATATATATATATATATATATATATATTTACTTATTTATTTTTTTTGTTGGGGGTCACTGTAAGATTTAAATTTCTTAATGCACTAGTTTGTACAGACTACAAACTACTTTGCCGCAAACCACAAAACGCGCAAAACCATCATTTAAATAGGGCGTCTCCAACAGTTTTGCACCTGCCACCAGTTACGCAATCACTCTTGTTAAATCACCCGCAAACCATGGTTCAGCCCCTCGCGCAAAATTCCAGTTTGCGAGCGCAAATTACTGCACGCAAAATTGGATCTTGATCAATCCGGCCCTAAGAGTATTTAAAAAGCTAAACTCTGCTGGTAGAATTTCTGACAGATTTTTTGTTAAGTCGTTGAATTTAAAAGTAGTTTTATAATAGAAAAAATACAGATTTAAAACTGCATTTCTGTTCTAATTACTTTACAAGATCAAATTTGATTTATTGTGTTTTTTGAGAATATTTACTCTTCATTTGTTGTAGTTTCCTTTCTGGTCACTAGATGTCCTCAGTTACTAATATTTTCCCAGTAATCCAGCTTAATTCAGAATCTGTACTTTAGTTGTGTATCTGTTTGGACTTTTTAAGTTCAATTCATTTTATTTGAAAGCAAATATCTGTACTTTATTCTCCTGATCTTTTATCCAAGCATTGTTTTTCCGTATACATTTATGATGACATGATGAAACAGTTACAATTTTTATTTTTACCAAAGTCTCTCTCTTACTCTGCTGTATGGATTTTTACTTAAGGGAATCATAACTTGTTATTTTACTTAAAGAAACCTTCTGAAATAGAATAAAAGTAATGTTTAATCAGGATTAAAAAAATAAGGAAAGAACGTTCCTCTGGAGCCCTCTTTATACTTTAAAAAACAGAATTTTAAAAACAAAAATAATAATTACATTTTAAAAGTGGTAGTTTTAGTGAATTAAGGAAATTATATTTTTATTGCAATAATCATTACTGTAGTTGACTGTTTTTTGTTCAGATGTCAAAGACTGGTTGGAGGAGTGCAAATTATCTTTTTAAATCAATGGGCGGGAAAAGGTTGCGACCCATTGATATCAAGAGACGTAATTAAAGATATCCATCCATCCATCCATCCATCCATCCATCCATCCATCCATCCATCCATCCATCCATCCATCCATCCATCCATCTTCTGACATGCTTTACATAATTAAAGATATTTTTTATTAAATTAATTTAAACTAATAAATGTATTTTATGTAATAATGTATATGATTATTTTAAAGATATGTTTATTTTAATTACTTAGAGCATTTTACAATTAAATAAAATATTTAATATTTAAAATATAGATAAATAAAGAAATGTTACATCTGCTTAGTTGGTTGTTCATATATACAGGTGCTTCATATATACAGACGCTTCTGACGCTGTCTGTGGTTCAAGAGTGGCTTGACACAAGGAATGCGACAGCAGAAACCCATGTCTTTCATACGTCTGTGTGTGGTGGTTCTTGAAGCACTCACTCCAGCTGCAGTCCACTCTTTGTGAATCTCCCCCACATTTTTGAATGGGTTTTGTTTCACAATCCTCTCCAGGGTGCGGTTATCTCTCTTGCTTGTACACTTTTTTCGACCACATCTTTTCCTTCCCTTCGCCTCTCTATTAATGTGCTTGGACACTGAGCTCTGTGAACAGCCAGCCTCTTTAGCGATGACCTTTTGTGTCTTGCCCTCCTTGTGCAAGGTGTCGATGGTCGTCTTTTGGACAACTGTCAAGTCAGCAGTCTTCCCCATGATTGTGTAGCCTATAGAACTAGACTGAAAGACCATTTAAAGGCTTTTGCAGGTGGTTTGAGTTAATTAGCTGATTAGAGTGTGGCACCAGGGGCCATCAATTTTGAACCTTTTCACAATATTCTAATTTTCTGATATGATGAATTTGAGATTTTCATTTGTTGTCATTTGTAATCATCAAAATTAAACAAAATAAACATCTGAAATATATGAGTTTGTATGTAATGTATGAATATAATATACAAGTTTCACTTTTTAAATGGAATTACTGAAATCAATCTACTTTTTCATGATATTCTAATTTTATGACCAGCACCTGTATGTATTTCATGTCATGTTTTACCCCTCAATATTTAGGGATCACAGTGAAAACCATTTCTGGACCCCCAAATAGGTGTCTCTTGACCCCCAGGGGTCCAGATCCCTGCTTTGGAATCCCTGTCTCACACAACAGGTAAAAAGTTCCCTGATAGGTGGAATACAAGGGGCCGTGGTGATGGCAAGACAGGCTAATGCTAGCTAATGTTAGCATCATTGGAGTGCTCTTTTGGCCTTTTGTGGTTTAGCCAAGAAAAAGCACAGTCTAATAATCCATTTCACACATTCATCTCTGCTGCAACCAGACTCGACATTGCGACACTACAACTGAAATAACATGTGCAATACATAATGTGCAGTTTACTATTTGATAATTTACTTTAGTTTACTGGGCAATGACCGAAAGAACGAGATCCAGGATAAAAGCAGCTGAAATTAGTTTTCTCCGTAGTCTGTCTGGACTCTCCCTCAGTGTTGGGCACGTTACTTTGAAAAAGTAATTAGTTATAGTTACTAGTTACTTCTCCCAAAAAGTAACTGAGTTACTAACTGAGTTACTCCACAATAAAAGTAACTAGTTACTAGTAAAAGTAACTATTGCGTTACTTTTGCGTTTCTCGCCCCCGTAACCCTCACCACCCAGCCCCCACCTTCTCGCCGTGTGATTCTAAAGCCAGCTGAATAGAGCGGAAGACAAAGACAAGAACCTGCAGAGAGTTTAGCATTTATTGTAACTCAACGTAAATAACATCAGGGGGAACGCGATGTGAAGTTTTTTAACAGGGCATTCAGATCTGGTGAAATTAATAACTGGGGATGTCTAATTCTGAAATCCTGTTTGTTTGGGTTGTTATAGATACTGCAACATCTATCTATCATCTATCTATCTAGATGTATACTCTGCGTGTGACATAAAATATGGATCTCCATCCCTACCACAAAGGCCATCAAATAATGTTTAAAATAAAAAATACAGTAGGTTGAGAAGGCAGAGCATCCATCTATCCATCCATCCATCCATCCATCCATCCATCCATCCATCCATCCATCCATCCATCCATCCATCCATCCATCCAGATTTCTCCCTTTCTCCATATAGGCTATCATTTGATCGTTCACGCTCTCCATAGTTCTCCTGTGGCGCGAGCACAGGGCGACTGTTACGCGCCTTTAGCGAGCATGCGCGTTTCCTGTCGCTTGCGCGGTGACTCGTGCCGCCTGCGCTGTGCGGAGATGCAGAGGAAACCGTATCTGATGGGGAAACGCAGCTCGACGTAACGCCGGTATTTCCATGTGGAAAACGCTGTATTGCTGCTGGAGTCCTCCTGACTCTCCATCTCTCTGTGTGTCCTGTACGTTAACACCCGCCAGCAGAAACACCCACCTACCCAACTGACAGACGGAATCTCACTATACATCAGCCATTCTCATCCTCCCCTCTCTCATGACAAGTGGCGCACCTCTGGATGACCTAAAAAAATAATCTTTAATATCTCTTAAACAAAAGAAGCACAAACAATATTTTTTTCTGCACAAATCTGCACTAACGTTGCACTAACCATTCAGTCTATTTGCAGAGTTTTTTTGACGTGGGTGGGGTGTCAGCTTCACGCAGCTGCGCACGAGTCCTATCATGAAAAAAGGTTAATTGTGCGACCTGAGTATGGCGCAGTAACGGGGTGTCTGCAATGGTAACTGCGTTATAGTTACAGTCAAAGTAATTAGTTAGATTACTCGTTACTAAAACAAGGTAACGGCATTAGTAACGCCGTTACTTTCAACGCCGTTAGTCCCATCACTGCTCTCCCTTAGAGATAGGGGGAGGATGTCATTCAGACTAGAGAAGTGTGGTGGGATGGTAACTAAGAGAGGTAAGGTAGTCCACACAGAGGGGGTCTAACTCCCAGAAGGAACAATAGCAGACATTGAAGATAGTTACAAGTACCTTGGAACCCCACAAGCAAATGGCAACATCGAAGAGGTAGCGAGGAAAGCAGCTACCTCCAATGAGTAAGGCAGGTCCAAAGGAGCCAGCTCAATGGGAAGAATAAGTCTCAGTCAATAAATAGTTACGCTCTGCCAGTAATCAGATACCCTGCAGGAATAATAAGCTGGGCAAAGAAGGAGGTACAGGCCATAGATGTTAAGACACGAAAGCCCCTAACCATGCACAGAGGTTACCACCCCAAATCCAGCACCCTGAGACTGTACACCAGCCGTAAGGAAGGAGGCTGAGGACTAATGAGCGTAAGAGCCACTATCCAGGATGAAACATCCAAGATCCATAAGTACATCAAGGACAAGGCTCCAACAGACGACATCTTCACTGAATGTCTCAGACAATGGGGAACAGAAGATGAGGTGCCAGAGACTCCGACATGGGAGGATCAGCCCCTACAGGGGATGTACCACCTGAACATAATCGAAGTGGAAGATATCAGGAAATCCTACCAATGGCTAAACAAAGCCAGACTGAATAACAGCACAGAGGCACTCATCATGGCTGCACAGGAGCAGGCCCTATGCACCAGAGCAATAGAGGCCCAGATCTACCACACCAGACAAGACCCCAGGTGCAGACTGTGCAAAGAGGCCCCTGAGACAATCCAGCACATAAGTACAGGTTGCAAGATGACGGCAGGGAAAGCTTACATGGAGCGCCATAACCAAGTGGCTGAAATAGTATACAGGAACATTTGTGCATAGTGTGGCCTGGAAACCTGAAGTCTGGAGACTCTCCGTTAAAGAAAATTTGGAGCCGTTCACCAAACGAACGTCCAATCAGCGTTGGCTTTGAGGCGGGTTGAGGTGTGACGCAACAAGAAGCTCGACCATTTAGTCTAAAGAACATGGCGGCTTCAGCCAATGAAACTAGCATTAGCGTGGCTATCGAGCAAGTTTTATCGGAATTACAGAGTATTTCTTTACTGAAAGAAGAGCAAAACACTGTTCTGGAGGCTTTTCTCAGAGGAAAAGATGTTTTTGCTCTTCTCCCGACTGGTTTCGGCAAGAGTAGCCTGGCTTGTGGTTGTGTTTTCGTCGTTGCTCTGTTAGTACATCATATGCTTCGTTGATCTGATTGGTTTATTTGGCCCGTCTATCACCAACATAGACCAATCAGCTAACCAGTTTTTTCGCCCCTTCCCAAAATTACTTCAACGGAAGGTTTCCAGATGGATATACGGAGCAAATCCATCTGGCGGAGTCAGGTTAGAGGACCCCAGCTTGGAGGAAAAAGGGAGGAAGACCACCCACGATGGTTGAGGAAGAGTTTTTTTTATATATATATATATGTATATATATATATATATGTATATATATATATATATATAAATACCTGTGTAAAGACCCTGTGGAATAATTCCCATAAGGATCCAACTATATATATAAAAAAAAGCTGTCATATGTGGATGAACTGTATATACTGTATATATCCCATACACCTTTTTCTTCCTCTGGCACATTCCTCTTCTTTTTTGACTATTTGAGCTGATGTAACGAGTACATTCTCCACTGTGAGATTATTAAATGAAATCAATCAATTAAAATATGTTAGCATGAGACAGTTAAATTTTAAGGTGATAACTCATTTAAATCAAGAATTTAAATTCTTTTTCATTAACATATCTTTATGTTCATTGGTTAGATCCAATGTTCTGGAGAAGTCATGATCTCCGTCAACAGCAGACTGGTTTCCGTCTGTAACAGCCAATAAATATTGGCCCGTGGATCTTACCGTAGGCCTCTCTCTGTGTGTGTTGACAGCTTCAATATTCAGAAAAAATGAATCAACTTTACATCCTGGCAAGAAAAAAGAAAAAAAAGCTTCAGGAAGTCACGAAAATAAAGATTTAGATTCAAAAGATAACAATTGATCCCTTACCGTAGGCAACTGGTGTGAGTTTAAGCACTGTGTGAAGGGGACATCTAAGATAAGGCAGCTCATCTTCACAGAGATTACAGAGTTAGAAAATATTAGACCGGAAGAGTTTATGGTCCAAAATATTAAGAAGGAATAAAGCAAGTTCAGCTAGTAGTAGATTATTTTTCCTCCATTTTTCACTACCTGCAGGTTTGTCTAGAAAGTAGGCCAGAAGGCAACGCATTACAGCTTGGTGGCAGATAACCAGGACATTTTCCTGCCTCTCCAGCTCCATGATGACCGGCTCCAGACGATGAACAAGGTCTTCGTAGGACTGGATGAGGAAACAGCAGAACATTCATCAAACAAACTCCAGTTTTTATTCCTTTACTTTAATCCAACAGTGAACAACCATAAAAACTTCAGCTTATTATAAATATTTTCAGAGGGTACCATTTAAGTAAATGTTTCATGATATTAGCCGATACTTGAACAGAGAGAAGCTATTTCCAGACTAAAATGTCCACAAAGTCCTACCAAGAAGTCATGCAAATAATGACTTTGCCGACTTTTCAGATGTTTTTATCTGAAAAGTCGTTAAGTTGGGTATTAAATACCTTTAAGCAAAGAGCAGATATAATAAATAGCTCATAGGAGAAAAGAAGGAAGAGTAGTTGGTAATGACAGCAGCTCCTACCTCACCCTTAGGGTAGCGGTAACGATACTTCTCCTGGTCTCTCATTGCAAACTCTTCAGGAAAATTCTCTTGAATCTCCTCATAGGTTAGCTCCTCACAAACACCCTGGGAAAGAACAAGGAATAAAATAAAAAACAGAAGAACAACAAAAAAACAAAAAACAGAAACGTACGTAATATTAAGCAAAGGTGTGAAGAAATTTGCAGTAAACTGGGTCTAAAGCAACTCTTCATAGAAAACTATATGTCAGCTTAGGTCAATAATAAAGTAAAATAATGCATAAAAGTGATAATGGGTGGAGAGGAAGAGTTTTTTTTTTAATGAGCAGGGGTGCGGGAAATACAATTAACTTTAATCTAAGAAACACAAATGATTTTAGAAACTTAATTGCAAAGTTTTAGTTGTATTGTCAAACAAACCATTTTTGTTTGTCAAAGGCCTCATGGACAATGACGTACAAATTTAAAGCCCTTTCAGATAAACAATCTGCCTTACCCTTTTAAAGCATAATAACAGTTTCAGCACTAAACTAAATCCTCAGTTCAGGCAGGAAATTTTTATTTACCTTAGTTGGTTTAATTTTTTAACCCCCAAAACAATAAACATAACTGAACCATTTCCTTAAACGAGAAGTCCGGTCAGCACGGAATAACCAATGGATCATTACTTATATAAAACTAATGCGTTTGGGATGATTTAATGAATTTAGTGTTAGTAAGAGTGTTCCAGCAGTGACGTCACGGTGCGGTAAGCCTAGCACCATTCTTCCCACTTTACAAGCTAAATCAATGGGAACTACTAGACACATCTGCAATCAACAACAATTATTGAAGATTTCCAGAGGACTTCACCATTGAAATTCACCAGAGCTATAGTGAAACTGACAATGCCCACGTGCATGGCAGCTGGATGCTGGAATACATCGGGTAAAAGTGAAAAAAAAGAAGTTATTTCTCCTTTCTGATTCCTGATCCTCCACGGACGGGTTGGTCGTTGGATCGCCAACTTGAAGAGGGAGGATTTGCCATCGAACGTCTGGCCAGAGAAAAAACACGTAATATGTAGCCAACATTTGGAAGAAGAATGTTTTCAAGATGACTTGGATAATAGCGCGTTGTGACAAACACCAGATACAGCACTGGGACTTGATCAACAGCCGATACCGCACCGTGACGCCACAAACCAGTAGGTGGCAGTAGTGTTTTTTGACAAACATGGATGCCTCCAGTAAAGCACATTCAGACTGAATTAAAAACACTTATCATTTATTGAACAGGATGTAATAATTTCATATAAAAAATACTTTCACATGTTTGTATTCTGAATATGACCGGACTTGTCCTTTAAATTTTCATTATACATGACAAAATTGTAAATTTCCAGAAACTTTTCATTTTTACTTTGGTTTTCCTGGGTTATATAGAAAGTCTGACCCATAAGCTAATTTTCTGAATCTCTTCAAAGTGGGAAAAGAGTAGAACATATGCCAGAGGAGGGCAGATTTAAATTGAAAACAGTGACTATTAAGTGCAGTTAGGAAGACCTCCTAACCTCACTGTAGAGGCCCACTAGGTCCCATAACAAACAAAAATGTATTTTTCTACGCATTTCCAACTCACAGCATCTATTTCATTGAGAGCTTTCCACTGTTCGTACTGGCATCGCAGAGCCTCTGCAGTCTGGACAGTCCTCTTCATGTGGCTTGTCCACACCTTCAGGTCCTTAATGTTCTGACCTCTGATGAAGGTAGCTAAAGCATCAGCATACTGTAAAAAAACAAAAAAACAACCTGCTGTTATTTCAATTTCTTCTATATTTACCTTATTTGATTTTTTTCCATAGACTTTCTGTTGAAAAAGTACAATTTCATAACTTCTAAACATTTAAAGTGAGCATTAACCAAAGGTTAGCATCAGCAAACATTTAGGCAATAATCAAAGGCATAGACATAATATAAGAGTAGTAACCGCATCGATTGCTTTCGACTATGGGAACTGATGTGATTTGGTGGCGCCATCTTGGGGTGGTTGACAGCTCTGCTCAGTGACATGTGTTGAGCAGGAAGAAAATCAATTTTATTCAACTTTAATTTGCTGAATATTGAACTAATTTTAACGGGTATGTTTTGTTTTTGCTGAAAACAAATGGTTCAGCGTAATTAAAGTGTATTCTTGGTGGGGTTAAGAGTAATAGAATATTCTGATAGGATGTATGCATGTTGGAAAGCACAGCACCGCATGCATTTTTATGTTTTTTATTACTATATAAACAAATATATACACACCCACACACACACATACCCGTTCTGCGTAGTGAGGACCATGTGTTGACTCCCATTGACTCCCATTGATTTTCAGTCATTTTCAACCCTTTCTATGCCCTAACCTTAAAACTGACCCTAAACCTAACCATTACCAATGCATACTTCACCCTAACCCTAACCCTAACCAAGTGACACCTTAGCCCCAAACCTAACAATTAGCAAAATAGCATGTGAGGAACAGCAAAATGTCCTCACTTTGCAACAACTGGTCCTCAATCTGATGGTGAAATTGGAAAAATGGTCCCCACTCTGAGGGCTAAACAGAGAGGTACACACACAGACACATTTATACACACACACACACACATATACATACATACATATATATATATATATATATATATATATATATATATATATATATATATATATATATATATATATATATATATATATATATATATATACACTATATTGCCAAAAGTATTTGCTCACCTGCCTTGACTCACATATGAGCTTAAGTGACATCCCGTTCCTAATCCATAGGGTTCAATATGACGTCGGTCCACCCTTTGCAGCTAGAACAGCTTCAACTCTTCTGGGAAGGCTGTCCACAAGGTTTAGGAGTGTGTTTATGGGAATTTTTGACCATTCTTCCAGAAGCGCATTTGTGAGGTCGCACACTGATGTTGGACGAGAAGGCCTGGCTCTCAGTCTCCGCTCTAATTCATCCCAAAGGTGTTCTATCGGGTTGAGGTCAGCACTCTGTGCAGGCCAGTCAAGTTCATCCACACCAGACTCTGTCATCCATGTCTTTATGGACCTTGCTTTGTGCACTGGTGCACAGTCATGTTGGAAGAGGAAGGGGCCAGCTCCAAACTGTTCCCACAAAGTTGGGAGCATGGAATTGTCCAAAATGTCTTGGTATGCTGAAGCATTCAGAGTTCCTTTCACTGGAACTAAGGGGCCAAGCCCAGCTCCTGAAAAACAACCCCACACCATAATCCCCCCTCCATCAAACTTTACACTTGGCACAATGCAGTCAGACAAGTACCGTTCTCCTGGCAACCGCCAAACCCAGACCCGTCCATCAGATTGCCAGATGGAGAAGCGCGATTCGTCACTCCAGAGAACGCGTCTCCACTGCTCTAGAGTCCAGTGGCGGCGTGCTTTACACCACCGCATCCGACGCTTTGCATTGCACTTGGTTATGTATGGCTTGGATGCAGCTGCTCGACCATGGAAACCCATTCCATGAAGCTCTCTGCGCACTGTTCTTGAGCTAATCTGAAGGCCACATGAAGTTTGGAGGTCTGTAGTGATTGACTCTGCAGAAAGTTGGCGACCTCTTCGCACTATGCGCTTCAGCATCCGCTGACCCCGCTCCGTCAGTTTACGTGGCCTACCACTTCGTGGCTGAGTTGCTGTCGTTCCCAAACACTTCCATTTTCTTATAATACAGCTGACAGTTGACTGTGGAATATTTAGGAGCGAGGAAATTTCACGACTGGATTTGTTGCACAGGTGGCATCCTATCACAGTTCCACGCTGGAATTCACTGAGCTCCTGAGAGCGACCCATTCTTTCACAAATGTTTGTAAAAACAGTCTGCATGCCTAGGTGCTTGAATTTATACACCTGTGGCCATGGAAGTGATTGGAACACCTGATTCCAATAATTTGGATGGGTGAGCAAATACTTTTGGCAATATAGTGTATATATATATATATAAACCCACAATTAAGCGATTGAGTTCATTCTCTCCCGCCATCATCACAACCCCCACCCCCTTATGGGGGAACCGAAGACCTCACCTATTCAGCCACACCAGCAATTCCTTTTAACAACCCGTTTCAGAAACATAGACAGGTATAGGGCAATGCAGGCTAACAAAGGAAGGCAAAGGACACCCATTCCAGTGGGGCGGACCAGTTCGTCCGTTTCAATTTGCATGTTTTCTAAGCCAAAACAAGGGTTTGTTGGGCTCCTCTACAAAGCTTCGAACTCAACGCTTTTTATTACATTTTGAATTGAAAACGCTTCCTGGACGGGAAGCGAAACGTCGTCAAACTTGGAAACAAAGTCCATTGGATTGTTTTTTTTTTTTTTACTTTTTTGTAATATATATATATATATATATACAGTGGGGCAAAAAAGTATTTAGTCAGCCAAAAATAGTGCAAGTTCTCCCACTTAAAAAGATGAGAGAGGCCGGTAATTTTCACCATAGATATACCTCAACTATGAGAGACAAAATGAGAAAAAAAAAACTTCAGAAAATCACATTGTCTGATTTTTAAAGAATTTATTTGCAAAATATGGTGGAAAATAAGTATTTGGTCAGTTACAAACAAGCAAGATTTCTGGCTCTCACAGACCTGTAACTTCTTCTGTAAGAGGCTCCTCTGTCCTCCACTCGTTACCTTCATTAATGGCACCTGTTTGAACCCGTTATCAGTATAAAAGACACCTGTCCACAACCTCAAAAAGTCACACTCTAAACTCCACCATGGCCAAAACTAGAGAGCTGTCAAAGGACACCCGAAACAATATTATAGACCTGCACCAGGCTGGGAAGTCTGAATCTGCAATAGGTAAACAGCTTGGTGTGAAGAAATCAACTGTGGGATCAATTATTAGAAAATGGAAAACATACAAGACCACTGATAATCTTCCTCGATCTGGGGCTCCACGCAAGATCTCACCCCGTGGGGTCAAAATGATCACAAGAACGGTGAGTAAAAATCCCAGAACCACACGGGGGGACCTAGTGAATGACCTGCAGAGAGCAGGGACCAAAGTAACAAAGGCTACCATCAGTAACACACTACGCCGCCAGGGACTCAAATCCTGCAGTGCCAGACGTGTCCCCCTGCTTAAGCCAGTACATGTCAAGGCCCGTCTCAAGTTTGCTAGAGAGCATTTGGATGATCCAGACGATGACTGGGAGAATATCATATGGTCAGATGAAACCAAAATAGAACTTTTTGGTAAAAACTCTACTCGTCGTGTTTGGAGGAGAGAGAATGCTGAGTTCACCCAAAGAACACCATACCTACAGTGAAGCATGGGGGTGGAAACATCATGCTTTGGGGCTGTTTTTCTGCTAAGGGACCAGGACGACTGATCCGTGTGAAGGAAAGAATGAATGGGGCCATGTATCGTCAAATTTTGAGTGAAAACCTCCTTCCATCAGCAAGGGCATTGAAGATGAAACGTGGCTGGGTCTTTCAGCATGACAATGATCCCAAACACACCGCCCGGGTAACGAAGGAGTGGCTTCGTAAGAAGCATTTCAAGGTCCTGGAGTGGCCTAGCCAGTCTCCAGATCTCAACCCCATAGAAAATCTTTGGAGGGAGTTGAAAGTCAGTGTTGCCCAGCGACAGCCCCAGAACATCACTGCTCTAGAGGAGATCTGCATGGAGGAATGGGCCAAAATACCAGCAACAGTGTTTGAAAACCTTGTGAAGACTTACAGAAAACGTTTGATCTCTGTCATTGCCAACAAAGGGTATATAACAAAGTATTGAGATGAACTTTTGTTATTGACCAAATACTTATTTTCCACCATATTTTGCAAATAAATTCTTTAAAAATCAGACAATGTGATTTTCTGGATTTTTTTTCCTCATTTTGTCTCTCATAGTTGAGGTATATCTATGATGAAAATTACCGGCCTCTCTTATCTTTTTAAGTGGGAGAACTTGCACTATTGGTGGCTGACTAAATACTTTTTTGCCCCACTGAATATGTATTATTGAACTGAATAAACAGCAAATATACATTATATATGTATTGCATATGTGCTGTTTATCAGTAAGATCTTACAAAGCTCCGATGCCTTCACAAAGTTATCCCTCGAGCTCTGATGTCGACAACCGTTGATTCAAACAAAAATGCAATTGACAGTTCTGAATCATACGTCTTCTGTTCTGCTTAAACAAACAGGTTAGGGTAGCTATTCCACTGGCCCAAGATGACGGCCATAATTTCTGTGCCGTGTCAATGCAGGGTCTACTCTTACTTGTATGCCTATGATCAAAGGTTAGCATTAGCATTTGAATTTAGCATTGATCAAAGGGAAGCCTTAGACTCTGGCAGCCAGCTGTCAAACACTACAACTGAAGTTTGGACTGGGAGTGCACCACCTACTCCATGAAGGAGGTAAACTTGGAGCCATCTCCTTTAAATCACCTTCAGTCCTCTCGGTGATAAACCTGAATCCCCGCCTATGCGACCTAACAGGTTTAGTTCACTCTCTCCATGGCGGCTCAGGTAAATGGATCTCGGTGTGACGTGGATGTTCATGAGGTAGTAGACAATCCTGCTCTGAATGTGATCCTGGACGTGATTCACCAAGTATCTACTGCCCACGTCAAAGATCTTTATGTAGGAGTGTTTCCTGGTTAAAATTACAGAGACAGTGAATGAGAAAAACAAAATACCTAACTAATTACATTCTTTTGATCACATAAATGTTTTGCTTAGTACCTGTCTTTCTCATCGTCTATAGATGCGTAGCTTTCTTTGTAGCACTCGATGCGCTGGATGAAGTCTGACATCGCCTCTTCTACGTCACGGTCGATGTAATCTGGGCTGCCAAATTTAACTTGCTGTAAAGATGTTGGTTTGAACATTTTCATAAAATGACCACCCTTTTCAAGTCAATTAGTTCATTTTATCTGTTCCTCACCTTGATATTCTCTGCGATTATTTCCGGGTCGTCACAGATCGATTCTACAAAGAACACCTGCGAATGAGAAGTTGTTTAAACCAATTTTACATTTCATTACATTGTGCTTAATAAGATTTACAAAACTGTTTTACCGTATTTGCCTCCTTGAGGATTTCTTCTATTGTTTTTTCATATGTGAGATTCTTAACCCCTGTATTCATGCGCACACGCCGACACCCCTAACCCCAACCTAAAATCAATTTACACTTTAATCCCAAACGTGATCCCTGACGCAAAAACAGCCTCATGGGGTCGAGGCATTGGGCCTCACAAGGAGCAGTCGGTCCCCAAAACATGCAATTTTTTCAGAACTTAAATTAAAGATTAAAACATTTTAAAACACATTAATATTTTTTTAGATGTGCAAGATAAATGTTTATCTTTTAAGTTGAAGCTGTTTGGTTCCTTGTCTGATTGGTGATGTATTTCCAACCTGGGGCACAAAAATCTCTGGTTAACACTAAAAGTTTTCCATATGCAGTAGGTACATCCTGGGTAGCAGCTCTCCTGCACCTGGAGCTGAAAGCAACTTTATTTCCACACCACCTCCCTCCACAGCACTGACGTCACGGTCATCTATTATAAAGTGCAGCTTATTGACAGGTTTATAGAATTATTTATAGACTTGGTGCATGGTTCATAAAATTATGAGTTATTTAGCCTAGGCGCATTTAAAAAAAACACCCTGAGGGTTAGTTCTCTCCCACTGATGGTGTTTTCACTCAGTCTCAGTTCCTTTAATAAATCACAAACTCTGACACTAACCAATTAAAGTGAGGCCTGAAGTGCCTTAGATGAGGTATCCTGAGCTAACTCTATATTTATGCTGCTATAGAGTTAGACTGCTGGAGGACATAGGGACCCCTTTTTCTATCTCTATTCTCCCACTCTGCAGAATTTGTTAGTTCAATCTCTAACGTTCTTCTCTCTCTGCTTTTTCCCTTCCTGTTTGGCTGTGACTCCATCGTGGAGAGAAATATCAGCTGTGCTACTGCCATCAACACCTTTGTTTATTAATTTTTCGAGATTGGCCTGTTTTCCAGTGTAGTCCTGTTTCTCTGACTGTGACTGGCTGGATGTGCTCTCTTCAACCGCTGACATGGGACAGGCTTGGAGCTCGTGTGCCTGGCTGTGTGTTTCCTGGACGGGGCCGCCTTTTACAGCTGCCTTTTCTATGTCTACTTATATCTCCTTGAACCCCAGTCGGCCTCAGCAGATGGCCGCTCACACTGAGGGCCGGATCTATCAAAGGTTTGCGTGTATAAAAACGTGAGCTATTTCACTGCGCACGCTAAAAAATGTACAAACTGATCTATCAACAGCGTGCTAAAAGGATTTGGTCTTTAAAACGTGCTAAATAGCGCCTCTTATCCATTTAGTACTTTTTCTGCAATGAATATGCAATATGGGGCGTTTACACGCAAAAGTGTGTCTTGTGGGAAGAGAACATGTAAATATATTAATTTAGCACTCGCAAAGTGATTTATTAAACCTGAAAGCAATTTTGCTAACGGTATCTGACTCTATATTTAACACGTTTCAAAAGAAGGTGCAAATGGTCTGTATGCGTAATTGCGCACACATGGCAGCGGTTATTGTCGCAAGAAGGAGACGTCGAAATGAAGCAAGGAGACGCAGAGAACGCATTTTTTCACTCTGTGTGAATATTTTTGGAATGAACGAGGAAACGATCATCAAAACATATTGTTTATCCAGCATTGCCATTTTGGAGCTGTTGGGGGAACTCCGAATGGATTTGGAGCCAGCCACAAGGAGGACCCACGCAATACCAGATATCACAAAACTCCTTGCAACATTGGATCTCCCAATCTCGTTTTTCAGAAGTGCTGTCCGACGTTCTAAATGCCATGTCGCCCTGACGCCCTAACGGAGAACCCAGACCTCCCCCCTGCGCCTGTGGAGC
This sequence comes from Cyprinodon diabolis, assembly GCA_030533445.1. NCBI lineage: Eukaryota > Metazoa > Chordata > Actinopteri > Cyprinodontiformes > Cyprinodontidae > Cyprinodon > Cyprinodon diabolis. Next base: position 44,400,332 of record CM060062.1, read on the forward strand.
AACATGCCAATGCTGCGGGGATGCGTACGCGCAGTCATCTCATCCACAGTCACTTCTTATGAGCCATTTGGTATGTGCATTTTTCTACAGGCCAATACAAAACACCAGTTTTTTGTTTTTTTTTACTGCAGTGAAGTAGAAATTCAAACACATACCACCTTAGGGAATAAAGGTTGCCAAAGTTTTTTCTCTCTCTCTCTCTCTCTCTCTATATATATATATATATATATATATTTTTTTTTTTTGTTGGGGGTCACTGTAAGATTTAAATTCTTAATGCACTAGTTTGTACAAACTACAAACTACTTTGCCGCAAACCACAAAACGCGCAAAACCATCATTTAAATAGGGCGTCTCCAACAGTTTTGCGCCTGCCACCAGTTACGCAATCACTCTTGTTAAAACACCCGCAAACCATGGTTCAGCCCCTTGCGCAAAATTCCAGTTTGCGAGCGCAAATTACTGCACGCAAAATTGGATCTTGATAAATACGGAGTGTGAGGTTAGCTTAGTGTGAGGGATTGCCTTCAAGTCAATGCATCAACTGGATTTCCTTAGTTAGAAAACTGAATCAATCTGACTGGATGATCTGGTGAACTGTAAAGTGCCCTGAGATGACGTGTTGTGAAATTGCGCTATATAAATAAAGGTTCTTATCGGACCTTCTTTATGAGAAATTCTTCTCATATTCTTCTCATATATACATATACATATATATATATATATATATATATATATATATATAAACACTGCAAAATCATTCCTCATCTTTACCGTCTACAGGCTGCAGCCATGTCCCGAATTCCTCGTTTTGCAGCCACTTTTTTGAAATTTTCATTTTCCAATTCTCTAGCTTTTTCTCCGCCTCAAGCTTCTTTTCGGAACGTACCGCTTTACGTTCAACCTCAAGCAGTTTCACACAAACATATCACGACACCATACCATTATATATATCTGATGGAATGGTTTTTATAAACGTATCTTTTTTTAAATAAAACATTTTAAATGCCACCATAATCACATTTAATGTATTTTAATGCTAATTAAGGCCTTAATTTAAAAAAACTTCAGTGACACTTTACAGAATGTATAAGCAATAAATGAATTAAGCATTAATTATTCATTACCTAAATGTTAAATATAAAAATCTAATAATTATCTCTATTTAATCATTATAAAGATGAATATCACTTACCTTTTTCACTTACCTTATAGCCTTATACTATATCACTTACCTTATAGCCCTTTTCCTTTGCAAAGCTATTGATGACAGCCCTCCTCTCTCTCGTGGTGTTAGTAGCATCAAACACCTGTGGGACACAGGACACACCTGTTGCCTGTATCATCATTCATCTGATATCTGGAAACAATGTTACATGAATATTGCTTCAAATCTTTAGTGTTCAACAACTGAGGAGTAACATTTATTTTCAAATAAAAGGAAAAAAAAAGATTAAATGATCTAGAATGACTAGAATTCAGTTCTTACTTTAAACTCCAGTTTAAATTCATGCTAGATCTCAGACAGGCAGTTTGTATTGTCCTCTTACTCACGGCTACTTGTCCATGTTCTCTTGTGAAGTACGCAGCGACATCTTTGAGGGCAGCTGCAGCACAGGCCCTAAGAGACAGCTTAAACTTTAATGTTGATGAATGAGAAACGCAAGTCAGAGTTGAATAATAGGAAGAAATTAAAAGAAAAAGTGCAGGCATATGATAAATATATATGCAAGCTGTAATTTAAAACTTACAAATATACATAGTGTATAAACAACTCACAAAGTGACTTTTGAATGTTTTATGCCTGCAGATTCAATACCATGAGGCTCCTAATAAATCACAAGCATGAATGACCACTTGAGACAGTACTGTTTTCTTCCCGTCTGTGTAATGATTCAGAAAGTGGATCAAGTAAAATCAGAAACAACAGTGGACGGACGGTAAACAGATGTATTGAACAGTGCAGAAAACTCAGGAACAGGTTAAAGCGAGGGAGCAGGAACCACTGGAAGGGAGAGGAGCGGTTAGTTGCAGGTAGGGTTGTCAACTCCCTGAAAAAAAAAAAAGGGACACCTCGTGTGTGCCATGTCTACTTCTGGCGTTGCAAGGTGGACAACAAATTGGTTGAGGGTTCCCCTTGTTTTGTTGTCCTCTATGTTGCGCAGGTGTCCACCACTGGCAGCATGTTGTCTCAAGTCTGACAGCCCGCCATGGGCTACAGAAAAGCGTGCCGGCACACCATGCAGTGTACGGAAGAGGATTAGGGCCAGTGGAAAAAAAAAAAAAAGTTAACAGATTTTTAAATTTTATTTCAATTTAGTATGGGGGAAAAAAGTCAGAATTCTGACTTTTCTGACTTTCTTCTCAGAATTCTGACTGTAATCTCAGAATTCTGAGATTAACGTCAGAATTCTGACTTTTTTCTCAGAATTCTGACTTTCTCAGAATTTTTTTCCCGATGTTAAACTGAAATAAAATTTAAAAATCAGTGAATTATTTTTTTTTTTTTCAGTGGCCCTAATCCTCTTCCATAGAAGTGTGCTTTATATTCATGATCGCAGACTTTTCCACCCAGGTATTTCTTTTTTTCCCATTCCTCCCTATATAGCTGCATCCTTTTTTTTTTTTTTTTTGGAGGACGAGCATCGCTATGTGAAGATGCTCCACCCCCAAAAGCAGCATGAGCATTTAAATTACTCTGTTCGTCCCCCATGCTGCTCTGTTGTCTCTCGCGATCTTCTCCGTGAGCAACACTTGGCTCGACCAATGGGATGAGGGGATTCTGGATCGTTACATATATCTTGTCAGCTCATTGGTCACAATGCAGGACTTAAATGTGAATGCGCAAAACCGAGTGCTAAGGTCCAAAATCAGTGCAAGTGAGAGAAATGGGTCTGGACCTAAGAGTTGAACGAGTTTAGAGTTTTGCCAGATAAACCAAAATAACTTTTCCAGTCTTGCTTTGTTTTTATCAATTACAAACCTGGTTCAACTGTTGAAAATTCAAAGAATTTCATCTGGAATAAATGTCTGGGCTTTTAATGGGCGCTCATGGGCGTCATACTTACTTGCGGATCCTCATGGCCTCCTCATTGTCAGGTTTAAAGAATTCAAAGTTCTTGTACGTTTTGACTGCCTCTCTGCGATACTGGCCCACATTAAATACTGGTGGAGATTCAAATTAAACATGTGGGTTAGGGGAAACACAATTAGCCTGCATGCTTGGTTAATTTTGATATGAATCAAGGATTAATGTGAAATATAATTTCTCTAACCTTTTGTGGGAACTCCAATCCAGTTTAGGTAGCGAGTGAGCTTCTTGGAGATGTATGTCTTCCCTCTGGCAGGTAATCCTACCATCACAATCACCGTTGGGGAGTTACAGAACTGGGGCACAGACGCTGATAAGTAAAATGACCCAAAAAAAAAAAGAGAGAAGTTGTAATTCTAGACCGGATTTGTCATTTGATATTCGGGAATACTGTTAGCGTCTCAAAATTCAATCAGATACAAACTCAGTTGGGTTCATTCTTATCAGACATGTGTGCAATTTCCCAGGTAAACTCCATTAATCGAACAAGTGTACCACGAGGCAACAGAAATATTTGCTGTTCAAACCTGCCTCTCTTTGGCCCCAGAGATACCTTAAGGAAATAATATTATATCACCATGATGCCACAAGAAACTTTATTTCATGCTCATCTATTGATAGGAGTTGTTCAACAAAACCACAAAGCTGATCTTCAGTAAGTGTTTGTGGCAATTAAAAAATTATAGGTCGGGTACTTAGAAGAAGTGGTGGTTGGCCAATAGAGGGCGCTAGGGCGGCTTCCCACACACCCAATCACCCTGATTAAGACATAAAAATATATGTTTATATATATATTTTTTTATAATTTCATTTTAAATTTGAAATATTTCGAAATATATTCATATATTGTGCAAGATAAATCTTTAATCTTTAATGACTAATAAAGTGTCATTCCATTTTTTGTCAGATTGTTGACATATTTCCACCCTAGGGCGCAAAAATCTTTGCCCATCGACTCTCATTAAAAGTTGTCCATGCGCAGTAGGTTCGCTGCAATGCAGAAGTATAGGAGAGCTTGGGGCGCAGCTAAGCTGTGACCTTCGGTGACAGGAAGTGTAGTTGGCCACCACCTTCCGCCACAGCGCAGACGTTTGGCGGGTGATTGACAGGTCGAGTCGGGGGATTTGGAGACACATTGGAGAGAGAGAGAGAGAGAAATGGTGAAAGAAACATCCTTTTCCAGGACCTGTTTTAGCTCCAAGGCTAGGCTAACTGCATGCAGCGAGGCTAAGGCTTTATCCTGCTTTCCCTGCCTCTTTTTTCAAATGTCAGGATCTGAGCGAGCATGGATAAAGACAGCTAGGACTGATTTAAAGCACTTTATATAAAAGGCAAAGAAGAACAAACAATCTGGGATTCCCATGGAAAACAATAGAATCTAGTCTACTTTTTCTAGATGTTTGTTAATTTGCACAGCTGCTCTTAAATAAACACATTCTCAGAAAATAAATATTTTTTATATATTAAAACAATATAAAGCTGCCTAATAGCTTCTCCATTTTTAAACTGCTACATTATTTCTTTAGGTGAGTCACACAATATTGGACAATGCTAAACACAGATTTACCTTCACAAAGCCTCAGAAGGGCAAGATTTATGTACAAAAATAAAGCTGGACATGAAATTATGTTTTGTTTTTATAATTTTTATTTGTTGTTGGCATTCATAAAAATATAGTGGTGTGATAACTTATACACGTATACGTCTATTTGAAATTATAGCCCCCCCTGGAGAAAACTCCACGAACCGACACTGCTTAAAAGACTGAATTTATACTGTGACAGAAAGTGTTTGAGCCTCCAGACTATTTGATTCTGAACATCTTATAATACATCAGCGAAAATTTAAGAGGAGCAGGTCTGACACTGCACATACAGCCAGCTCTGACCTGGTTTCGCTTTTGGTAAGCAGGAGAGGGTGAGCAAACGGCTTGTTTGCCTTATCCTCTGTATCATTTTAAAGTAAAATCTGGTCATATTCAGAATTCAAACCCCTCAAAGTACTTTACATATGAAATTATTCCACAATGTTCAATAAATCATAAGTGCTTTTAATTAAGAGTAATTTTCATTTGAATGTGCTTTACTGGAGGCATCCATGTTTGTCAAAGAACACTACTGCCACCTACTGGTTTGTGACGTCACGGTGCGGTATCGGCTGTTGATCAAGTCCCAGTGCTGTATCTGGTGTTTGTCACAACGCGCTATTATCCAAGTCATCTCGAAAACATTGTTCTTCCAAATGTTGGCTACATATGACGTGTTTTTTCTCTGGCCAGAAGTTCGATGGCAAATCCTCCCTCTTCAAGTTGGCGATCCAACGACCAACCCGTCCGTGGAGGATCAGGAATCAGAAAGGTGGAATAACTCATTTTTTTCACTTTTACCCGATGTATTCCAACATCCAGCTGCCATGCACGTGGGCATTGTCAGTTTCACTATAGCTCTGGTGAATTTCAATGGTGAAGTCCTCTGGAAATCTTCAATAATTGTTGTTGATTGCAGATGTGTCTAGTAGTTCCCATTGATTTAGCTTGTAAAGCAGGGAGAATGGCGCTAGGCTTACCGCACCGTGACGTCAAACTCAGTGATCGCAACAAAAATTATCGTTTACTGATTAAAGCTATGACCCATTGGTTATTCCTTGCTGACTGGACTTTTCCTTTAAAACTCCTTATTAGAGCTTCTTCTTCGACTTCAGGCAGTGAGGAATATTTTCCTAATTGTTCTCATGTATATAGTAAATGAGTAGGAGCAGCCTTCTCATGTTGGGAAGGTAATACTAGAGGAGGCTGCTCATGAATTCAGATGAAAACTCACTGTCCCATTTGAGTGCATTAGACCCACCATCCTTGGACCGCCACTAGAGGGCAGTCTAAATTTGGGAACAATTTGAAGGTAGAAAAGATTGTTATCAAACATGAGCTTGACAAGTTTTTGATAGCAGCCTTTCTTGGTTCCTTGGTTTTAAATATATTGCCTTTTTATGCATTGTTTGGCAATTTTAAATAATAAACACCACAAAAAAGACACTCATGTTTTTGCTGTAACTGAAATGATCTCCAGTGAGCACTTGTTATCTGATTTCATTGTCTGTGCTCTCAATATTAACCTCATCTCTCAGGGAACACCACATGGGGCTGTGGTTAGCTATTAATAATGTGGTTAGCTAATAATAATGAAAAACAAGCATATTTCTGGGTGTCCCATAAGATTATTGTTCCTCTGGAATGAGTTCCAGTGCAAAGTTATAAATACTTGCAATCTTCCCCTTATGTTCAGTGAGTTATTTTCTCTTTTAACAACTTTCACCGCTTTTCCAAACCACCTGTTCCCTAATTAATGACCAAAATGCTTAGCTCTGATCATTTGTCAACTTTGCTAACTGTAATGTTCAGATCTTGGTCACACTTGTCAGTTTTTATTACCAACATTTTCAGATCTTGGTCAAGTCATCAACTTTGATGGCAAATAAATTATTTGAGATCTTGCTCAAGTAGGCCTTAACCTTTTAGACATTTTTATGGTTTCTGATTTGTGTGCTTTATTCTGTTTGTTTTTCAATGCTTACATTCTCAGAATAAATATAAATCAACTTAAAATGTAAATTCGATTCAATTCAGTTTATTTCTATAAATCCAATTCACAACATGTCATCTCAAGGCACTTTACAGTTCACCAGATCATCCAGTCAGTTTGATCCAAAGTTTTCTATCTAAGGAAAACCAGCTGATTGCATCGACTCATTTACTCTTCAGCAATCCCTCACACTAAGCATGCTTGTATCGACAGTGGAGAGGAAAAACTCCCTTTGAACAGGAAGAAACCTCCAGCAGAACCAGGCTCAGTGTAAGCGGCCATCTGCTGAGGCCGACTGGGGTTCAAGGAGACAGAAGCAGACATAGAAAAAGAAGCATAGATACAAAAGGCAACTGTCAACCAGCTCCACAGGCGGCCCCGTCCAGGAAACACACAGCCAGGCAGACGAGCTCCGAGCCAGCTCCCATGTCAGAGGATGAAGAGATCACGTCCAGTTAGTCACAGTCAGAGAAACAGGACTACACTGAAAAACAGGCCGATCTCAAACAACTATAAACAAATGTGTTGATGGCAGCAGCACAACTGATAATTCCTTTTATATAAATAAGTCCTTGACTTTCAGATCTTGGACAGAGAGGACAGATGGTTGCCATTGATGACCCAGACATTCAGATCTAGGTCTAGTTGTCAACTTTGTTTATGCTCACACTGCAGACAAGCGAATGCGGGACACAATTTGAGATGTTCATGTAAACATGCAAACAAAAAATTAAATCTGACAAAAAACCTGCACTGTGAAGGTCTATTTGTCCGTCAGGCTTATCCCAAGCGGGGTGGGGAGGGGTGCTGGTGTCTATCTCCAGCTGTCTACCGGTGAGAATGGGGTACAACCTGGACAGGTCGCCAGTCCATCGCAGGGCAACACAGAGACAAACAACCATTCACGCACACACTCACACCTAAGGGGAATTTAGAGAAGCCAGTTAACCTAACAGTCATGTTTTTGGACTGTGGGAGGAAGCCGGAGTACCTGGAGAGAACCCATGCATGCTCAGTGAGAACATGCAACTCCATGCAAAAAAACCTCTTTATTATGGTGAACACTGGTAAACACCAGCATTCACTTTAAAATGACACCATTGGGTTTCTTTTTCCTGCTAACTATGACACACAATGACAGATACAAGAAAAGGGGAATTTCTCAACCTGTTAGAAAATAATTCATCGTTACGTGACATTTTCCAGTACGAAAGTGGGATCATTAGTCATTTTGCCCGTTTGGCTGGGCCTCCTCTCTATGGGACCACACATTTACAGAGCCTTAAAGGAATAGTACACCCAAAACATGATTAGCCTTCATTTTCTACTCACCCCCATGCTGAACAACACTCTGGAGTACTTTTTTGATATCTCAAATGCATCTGGAGATCTGGGAGGCTTCTTGCTGTCTGCTGACATTCAAATAATGGAGGTCTATGGCGCCCGAGGCAGAAAGGTCCATAAAAGTCCACAAAAAACGTGTCAATATTCCTCCATACTGCTCGTCCAATGTATTCCAAGTGTCCTGAGTGGGTAGGGTCCATAATTTACTCGAAACAAAGTCATTTAGAATGTTTTTAGAACATAAACAGTAGTGTATAGGATTTCCTAAAAGCGCGCACCTGCAAGTTCACGAGCCTACGGAAACTGCGGCAGACCAAACCAGATGAAAGTGCACATTCAGCGTCTGCTCTTGATAATGCAAGCGTAAAGAAAAATGTCTGAGGACTTCAGGGGGGTGAGTAGAAAATGAAGGCTAATCATGTTTTGGGTGTACTATTCCTTTAAATGACCAAGCTCCATCTGATATCAGAGATCTGATTGTTCCTTATGTTCCTAACAGAGCACTTCGCTCTCAATCTGCAGGTTTACTAGTGGTTCCTAGAATTTCTAAAAGTAGAATGGGAGGCAGATCTTTTAGTTATCAGGCTCCTCTCCTGTGGAACCAACTACCAGTTTTAGTCCGTGAGGCAGACACCCTGTCTACTTTTAAGGCTAGGCTTAAAACTTTCCTTTTTGATAAAGCTTATAGTTAGAGTGGCTCAGGTTATCCTGAGCTATCTCTATAGTTATGCTGCTATAGGCTTAGACTGCTGGAGGACATATGGACCCCCATTTCATCATTCTGCTTCATTCTCTCTCTATTCTCTTATTCTTTAGAATCTGTTAGTTCAATCTCTAAGGTTCTGCTCTCTCTGCTGTTTCTCATAGTAGCTTCATCTGGTCTATTCCTGTTTGGCTTTGACTCCATCCTGGAGAGAAATATCAGCTGTGCTGCTGCCATCAACACCTTTGTTTATAGATGCTGGAGATTGGCCTGTTTTCCTGTGTGGTCCTGTTTCTCTGACCGTGACTAACTGGATGTGCTCTCTTCGTCCTCTGGCATGGGAGCTGGCTCGGAGCTCATCTGCCTGGCTGTGTATGTCCTGGACGGGGCCGCCTGTGGAGCTGGTTGACAGTTGCCTTTTGTATCTATGCTTCTTTTTCTATGTCTGCTTCTGTCTCCTTGAACCCCAGTGGGCCTCAGCAGATGGCCGCTCACACTGAGCCTGGTTCTGCTGGAGGTTTCTTCCTGTTCAAAGGGAGTTTTTCCTCTCCACTGTCGCTACAAGCATGCTTAGTGTGAGGGATTGTATTTGAGTCAATGAGTCGATGAAATCAACTGGTTTTCCTTAGATAGAAAACTTTGAATCAATTTGACTGTATGATCTGGTTGAACTGTAAAGTGCCCTGAGATGACGTGTTGTGAATTTGGCGCTATATAAATAAAATGAATTGAAAATTGAATTGAATTTGTCTCTCAAGTGACAACATTTATAAATACAACTGCTGATTTGTTGATTTGAAGAAGAGATGTGGCTAAGACTTGTCCGGGCTTAAAGGGGAACGCCGTTTTTTTTACATTGGGCACTTGATTTCACGTTACTACATCATGTTCTACTCACACATATGAGTTTTGTGTCATTTGGAGCCGTTCTGAACATATTGTGTTAGGTTATATCCAAGTAACGTCTTCCTATGGGCAACGACTTGAAGGCACAAACTAAACTGTTCATCATTTATTCTTTATGGTACGCCAGCATTCAGAACATGTAGGAGAATCACTGTCCCCCAGACATCCGTGGTTATATTCTTTATATTTATATCTTTTAAAAACTAAGCGGTGCGTGTATGACGTCATCCGTGCGCGCCGGCTACCGTTCATTCTTCCTGTCCACTGAACTGCTGCTAGTTTTCCTCACATGCCTGGAAGATGTCTAGTGCTGCTACCACAGATGATCTCGCTCTCCAAATGGAATTGAACGATTCAGATTAGCTAGAATGAATAGAAGGGGTAGAGCGTAGCCGGCTGTGGCCTCCGCTGCCTGTCACAACTCCAGTTATGCTCACGGATGACGTCATCAAGTGTTTATGTATGTTATGTCCATAAGGTTGCCAACTCCCTGAAAAAAAACAAAAAACGATTGACCCGATTTCCTTTATCTCTTCTGGCGTGGTGATTTTTTTTATTTTTAGCCCCTCTTTGTGTGGTAAATTATTTTTTTAACTATTAATTGACATGAACACATGGAAAACAAATAATCATCCAGCAATTCACTTTAATACAAAATAACAAACTTTGCTGAATAAAAAATAAAGTCTCATCTTAAACATTAGCCTGTCCTGCTTAACTTCAAACTGTAAAAATTAATATAGAACAATAAATTAATAGTGCAAATTTTTGGTGTATCAGCAAACTTGTGCAAACTTGTAAACATATTTGTGCCTTAAATGCAATGACTGCAGGCTACAGTTGTAAAACAGGAAAAAAATGGTTAGCTAAAAGCCTCATTATGTGGCCTACTTTTTCCACTTGTGTTTCCTCTGAGCTCTTGCAGCAGTAAGGAACTGTTTGTCTTTGAGTGCTGCAGAGTAAAGCTGAGTAAAGCAGCTTTTAAATTACTCCGTTCGTCCCCCATACTGCTCGGGAAAAGGTTTACCATAAGTTTTGTATCTAACGTGACCTTGTTCTTCATTTTCCATTAGCTTTTACTGAATATTTTTTTACTCTCACAGTAATACGGGACAAAGTTCATTCATTTTCTACTAAATATGGGACAGGTACCGAACAATTCTGTTTTTCAAAGGAACTCTATATGTACACTACTAATGGTAAAGTAGGATCTAACAATAATGATAGGTTAGTAACAGTTATGGACCTTAGCTTTGTTTAACCACTAACGAGCATTACCAGTTTTGATTAATAATTGCATTTGGCAATTATTAATTGTTCAACAAATCCACAATAAATGTGACGGTATTATTTAACTATTAATTCCAAAAAGGATGTTTTAAGCACAGGCATTTAGACGGCAGATCACTAATATAAAATAATCACAGACCGGTACTACTTTATCAATGCTGAAACTTATTAAATTCAATATTTTTATGTATCCTTTTCAGCAATACCTAACTAGAAAACACAAACTACTAAGAAAAGAAAAACCATGAATCTGAAAGCAGTATTCTCAGTTTAACCAATTAAATGATGTATGTATGATTTTGAATCATACTTTATAACAAATATTCATAATCAAATAAGATTTAGGCTACAGCAACACCACAAGCGAACTAACACTGAGCTTATTTGTTTAAAATGCTTGTTGTTATCAATTAGCGTAGCTCACATTAGCTAGCTTGGTCTAATGACCTCATTTCAACCCTAAGTTACAGCTGTAACGTAGCTGAGTTTAGTATGATGTTATATTTAAGCTCACCTTTTAAGGAACTTCAAACAATTATGATAAAACATTTTTTTTTATGTATTCATAATCCACCAGGTACTGTGTGAGCCCAGTAGTGTTTGATTATTAAAACCACCGTCATACAAACTAAACACAAAGTTTAGCATTTGCCCTCTTGAGGATTTAACTGTCCAATTGTCAACAACAGTGAAAAATGTACCTAACTTCCCCTCCTTCCCTTTTTAGACATGATCTTTTTAACACTTTTTTCTTTTTTCTAACAAGCCTTCAGGGACTTTTGCTGGGGAGATTTAGACTTTAATGAATGCAAACAGCCGCTCCTTAATCCTCACCTAGAAGTAAAAAGTTCTTAAATTAAGTGTATTTACCCTTAATTTGAGTAGGTAAATGAGATCATTTGCCAATGGAATTAGTATTTTTACTCTTAAAAGTAGATATTTAGATAAAAGGCACTTGAAATAAGAGAATGCAATTGTGTTTTCTTATTTTAAGTGTAAATAGTCTTATTCCATTGGCAAAATGTCTCTTTTACCTCCTCAATTCAAGAACAAATTCACCTATTTTAAGAAAAAATGACTTATCTAAATTTCGATTTTTTCCAGTGAGGCCTAATATATGTTGTCAGCAAAACACAAGCAGATCAAATAGTGAAATCCTTCTTAAACTGATCGTCTATCAGAGATATTAATACCTATTTTTCTGATTATCTAAAGTATTTTCTCTAAAAATAGATTCAGGACTCTATCGGTTTATACAGCATAACAGCACAGATCTTTTTTCTTTTTCAGCTCTGCTAATATCAATCATCCAGTAAACAGGCAGGTCTTATGGAACAACAGGCACTGTGCCATAGGCATGCTTTCTATAGGGGGGGGGGTTCTCACCTGCACTGTCACACCTGCGGCGCCTCACATAATCCATTTGGGAAGGCTCCATTCTTTGTAAAGTGGAGTAACCAGCTCACCATCACAATCACAAACAGGATCGTGTGGCAGCAGAGATCTTTTTAAAGAAACTGACCCCCCCTGCCTGCCAAAGCATTTTCAACACCCCCCCTTTAAGCCATTACTTTCTGTGGCTCCTGGGACATATGATAGCAGCAGGCAGGGCTTGTCCTTTAATATTTGCAATGGTCAAAGTTCACAATGTACACACATAGCTGAGAGGAGCAGCACCCCAAGGGAGCATTGTAGAAAAGGCAAAGGGCAACAAGAAGCTGAATGTTAACACGTGGAATTGAGGTTAAAAGAATCAGGTCCTGTGCTTTTCCTCTTCTGTGGCAAGAGATTTTATGCACATTTTAACATTGTGGCATGTTCCTTTCAAAGGTTTTGAAACCCGCCGAATTTTTAAAGATCCTGTGACGTCTAACCACTGAGTTCAAAATGTGCAGCTAGGATTTTACTGTCTAGGTCAGGGGTAACCAATAAAAAATCAGTGGGGTCCGAATAAAGAAAATTAACCATTTAAGGTCTGGAAACATTTTTAAACAGAATTTAACACTGAAATAGAATGAGGTGTTTATGCATCCATGTTATACATTGACTTGTTAAAAAAAATTATATTAAAAAAATTGAAATTTTTTTTACATTTTAAAATCTAATGTTTTTTCTTTTAAGTCAGAGAACAAAAAACTGACCTTTTGTTATTTTTTTCTTTTTTCTGTCTTAATGTTGGCAGTGGGCTTTAGGCTGCCCTGCAAGGCTTTAAACCTGGGTTTAACCGGAGACTAAGCCATTCTCTAGCACATATCAAGGTGCTCATTTTGAGCCTGGATCCAGATTTATTGTTGATTCTGTTCATGGTGGAGAATCCTGCTTCACAGCAGCAGGTTGAGCCAAACATCCTCTAAATGTGCAGGGTCATCTTTGAGCACGCCATTTCACTTTTCTTTCACCAGTTCACCGCAGTTCTTCCAGAAGTCCACACTTCCTCTGCTCTCTTTTTCTCATTGTCTTCTCCCCCTTTCCCATCGCCCGGCTTGCCACAGGTTTGCCTGCTGTGTCTAAAAGTAGCAGCAGCAGCAACCCAGACTGACAGCTCATTGGACATGCGGTAATTTATAAATGTTTTAAATCATTTATACTGGAACATCTGGGCTTCAATACACCCCTCTGCAGTTGTCTGCAGGACACCTCTGATGTCATCATCCTAAGCACAGGTGTCAAGACTTGGTTGAGGTTTGTGGACCCAAATGCAGAGGCAGGGAGGCAGAGGTGAGTTTCTTGTGGATTTTAATGAAGTGAAAACAAACAGCTGAGACAGGAATCAAAAAATCAAAAATGAAAACAAAGTCAAACAAACCAGAAACCAAGAAGACATCTGGGGGAAAACAATCACGAGGAGGAAGACTCAGAGAGACGGAGTTGGAGGAAGTTTGACGGGGAACCAGCACTGAGGAACTGAACAGATGTTGTATTTATGGGAGACTGAAACAAAGAGAGGACTAAAGAGCAGATTGGGAGCAGGTGTGAACAGAGCAGGCAGGGAAAGAGCTAGAGAAAGAGGAGAACACAAGAGGGCAGCAGAGGGCAACAAATAAAAACCTGAAAACAACCAGAAAACACAACAAAATAAGAGTTAAACCACTAAAACAAGAAAACATGGAGCAAAGTAAAACCAATCCACCAATCACATCCTGAAGTTTGCAGATGACAACATGGTGGTGGGCCACTGGCCTTACGACAGCGACCAGGACTACAGAGAGGACTTGGAGCAGCTGGTGGGCTGGTGAAGAGATAACAGCCTCAACTGAAAACCTCAACTGGACTGTAAACACCTCCTCACTGGTCAAAAGGGTACAGAGAGCATTCTGACCAGCTGTCTCACCGTGTGGTGTGGAGGCTGCAGCGCCTCAGACTGGAAGAAGGTGAGGAGAGTGTTGAGAACAGCAGAGAGAATTATAGGGGCTAATCCTCCCTCCATAAAATGCATTTTATCCCAGCACTGCATGTCCTGAGCCCATAACATCATCAATGAACCCTCAAACCCCCACCATCAGATTCTGCAACACCTTCTTCCCCACTGCCATCAGAAAACTGAACTGTTGAGAAAACTTTAAATGATGTCACAGGCTCTGCATCAAAGTGACAACACCAAACCAAAACACTGCAAAATTGCACAATATATACTTGATTTTCTCCCACACTGTTTACATTTGATCACTGCTGCACTTTAAGAAATGGAAAATGTTTTGAAAGCTGTACAAAATTAAATTTCGTACAAGTCTAAGTACTGTAACTGTTGTATTGATCTACTTTGCATCTATAGAAGACTGTCATGCTAGGTCAACAAAAAAGTACATTAATTGTGAAGTGGAAGCAAAATTATTATTATTATTTTTTTTTTTTCTTTTTTGCTAGTAAAAAATAGGAAAACTCTTCTTTATCAATTGTTCTTGTCCCCTTTCAGTCTGATACAATAAATAACCTGTAGGACAGATTTTCTTCATGTGAGTGAAAAATAGAGGAAAATATTATAAACTACGTGTATTTTTTTATCAAAGTATTTAGATTTTTTTCAAAGCCTTATATGTTTTATTTCTGTGCACACCATATCATACTCTTTGGTAAACATTAGAAAACAGAGCTGGTAGAAATGCATGCAGTTAATACAGAATCTAAACTGTGAATTATTGTACAGAGGCCTGTGGCAGTTAAAGAATCACAGTACCAGTAGGAAATGTTTTACATTTAGTTAGCACAACATCTTAAGTAGAAATACATTAACTAGGTCGCAAATTAAATTGTTTGCTCCCCATAAAAGAGAGCAAGCAGAACTGAGCAGTCTGTAATTCTGAGACATTGACAACAGCTCCTGACAGTCCTGATATTTACTATATTGACCTTCATAAACTGGAGGTGTTTTTCCAGCACACCTGCCAGGTACTTGTAGATCCAGTCAGAAACATTAAAGGCTAAAGTGTTAGGAATCCAGTCTGTTTGGTTTGTGTTTGTCTTCCCTCCTCCACCAGGCGGCGCCTGGTTCTGGTTGTCCTCCTCACACACCTGCGGATGGTTACCTCATTAACGGAGCACTCTTAAGCTGCTGACTGCCACTACCTCGACGCCAGAGTGTTTGTCAGTTTTGGGTACTCTAGCCAAGCTGAGTTTTGCTGAGTCAAACTGAGTTTTTGTCCCCTCAGTTTTAATCTTGTTGATTTTTTGTCTTTGCCTATCCTGCAAACTGGATGTTTTGGCCCTTTTCTCCCCTGAAGGATTCTCTGAGCACCAAACTGAACTGAGGATTTAAGTTTGTGGTTTGGATCAACTTTTCCCCCGAAGGATCATTTGGAGCTTCTCTCTGAGCAGGGGATTCATCTCCACAATAACCTGTTCAAGTACCGCAGGAAAACTAAGTGGCAGTCAGCTCCCGCGTTCACTAAGGAAAACTCGCAACCTGGGTAAACCCTGTCCGCCCTCCAACGAACAAGACACTCACTGGTACATCCCACACCGACTGGATTCAATCAGAAATACCTTCTTCTGGAAACGTGAGTCTGCAAACTATTCCTCCTCTTCAAGTCAAAGACACAAATTTCCCACTGAGCCTGAACTAACCGCTATATCTTCCCCTTCACTTCCAGTTCCGGTTTGACAGTGTTCAGAGCAGCACTGGACTCATTTTCTCTAAATAACACCTGTTAAACTTTTCCCTGGTCTCTCTGTTTGGTCTTCTGCATGTGGGTCAGAGCTCTAGATAAAATCTTGACATAAAGTAAATCTAAACAATATCTTAGCTTGACAGTTAGATTACGTGGCTACCAGAATGATAAAGCTGTATATGTTATAGGGTTGTCACGATACTAAACTTTTCAACTCGATACCGATACATAGTAAAATATTCGATACTCGATGTAATTTTCGATACCACAAGGATAAAAACAAAGACTCCAAAATTCAACAGAAATGTTTTCATTAATAAACAAAATACAATAAATAGATAAATCATTACAATAAACAATATTTTGAGGTTGTATACTGTGCACAATATTAAGCAAGCTTGATAAAAAACTTACAAAATTAAAATTAAGTGTTCCTTCCTTGGCTATGCTTTGCACACATAACAATGACGCTAGCCAAACCAGTTAAAAAACAAAAATAATTCTCAGCAGATGCACCTGTTACAGAAAAACGTCTGAAACCGAAAAATGCGTAGAATTATTCAATCACACTGTTCTTAAAGTGCATTTTCCTCTAATTTGCGCATAAGATGAATTACTTTTTAGGTGCCACTGGTGGTAGCACTGTATCGATACTTTTGAAAATGAGTATTGTATCCGGATACAACTTTTCAGTATCGATACTTTTTTGAGTATCGATACTTTTGACAACCCTAATATGTTATAGCAACATTTACGGTTGGGTGGGCCAGAAGGGGTGTCTGTCTCTATATATTGTATTAATATTTAAGTACATGATAGGCAATGAGGAGATACCATTTGTCTAATTTGCAGTAGAGTCGTAGTTTAACCCACATCTCTGCCCTTTTCTATTTTTACCCACTCATTACTCCATCTAGACCGAGTCTTTAATAAAACATTATTTGGCCAAATAATGTCTTATTAAATGATTTGCTTAATCAAAAACCAATAACCTTTAGTCAAATGATTATTTACCCTCTTTGAAATAGCTGGCAGTGAATAGACACCAGGATTCCACTAAATGACTCTTGGTCATACTAAGTAATGGAAATGTAATGAGCATATGAGAAATTAGAGAAATAAAGCTTGTCCAAGCTTCAACAACAGCCTAAAACATGTTACTATAGCATAGCATGCAGACCATCCTGTCAGCTTGTCTCTACTCATCATCAAAAGACATATTGTTTGTTTTGTCCCTAATCATGCTTACCTTTGTGTGACTGATTACCTGATCCTGACCCGTTTTTGCCTTTCCACCACTAAGCCTGCCAGTTCCCATCTGATCTGTTTGCCTAATCTGTCTTCAGGCTCCTGCTGGATTCTATCTGTTAACCAAACTTGGAACTTCTTCCTGACACCGTTCTTGATTTCCCTTCGGAACCTTTTCAAACATCTGATCTCCTGATTCTGAGTCCTGAGCATGTGCACAACATGGGCTTTTGCTTTTCCCTCTGGATCATCCTGCCCTTCTTCGTCTGCTCGGATCTGATCCCATGCTTGTTCTCTGTCCTATGGGACTATAGCGTCTGGGACTCTATGAGCGGCGTCCACCGCGTCTTGTCGGCGGCTGACCGCCTGGAAACAACCCCTTTCTCTGGGCACGGACTGAACTATAAAACCGGGATAGTGACTAACACTTAACCATCCTATAACCAGATTAACGTGGTCACTAACCTGAGTTTTCCTCATGCAAAAGTTCCTGTCTTAGACATCCTTGCTGTTACTGTAGATCTGTTGTTTTTAAATAAACGCTTTTGAGATATCTGAGTGTCTGTCTGCTTTGAATACTGGGTCCCCTGTTCTGAGCCTTCACAATATCAGTAAACACCCAAAAAATGTCATGATCTGGCCTGTTTGCTCTCCCTTAATTAGTCATTCCTTTCACCTGTCGTTTTCCCTCCCTGCCTCAATTATAATTTAGTCCTCTCACCCGTTTCCTCTTGGTTATATTCAGTTCAGCCTGAGCATTCAGTGCCAGATCATTAACTGTTTTTCTGTTAGCCTGTCTGTTCAGTTTATTTCTTGGTTCATGTCCTGGATCCTAGTAGCCAGTGGAAAGAGGGTTTTGTGTTTGTCTCGTCTCCTGATCGTCCACTGCTCCTCCCCTGCTGAGTCCTCTGGGTTTTTGGCTCTATATGCGGGCAGGTTCAGTTTTTATCCAAGTAAGCCTGGCTCAAAGGTGGAGACCAGTTTAAAGGTCCTGAATCAAGTTCTGGTTCCACGTCCTGTCTCGGCTACCCTCTTCCACTGAGCCTGCCTGTCTGCACCTGATCCTGTCTGCTCCTGTGCGTGACCACCTGGTCATGCTTCTGGTCCCAGTCAGACTCTGAACCCTCCTGGGAGCCTGTGGATGCCTGGAAGTCTGGATCCTGCCTCCTGTTTCTGTTCCTGCCTGATCTGGATCCTGTCCCTGTCTGCTCCTGTCTGTTCTGGATCCCTGACCAGGATCTGCTTCCAGCATGTCCTCTGGGACTGCAGCACATTCTAGGACTGGACTGTTAAACCAGGTAAGTGGCCAACTCAGATAATCATCTTCTGTCAGATGATCGTGGTCACTTACCTGTGTTTCTCCTGCAGAGTTCTGTGATCAGGCGGTGCCCCGCTCCCCATCCTGCAGTGTCCGCGAGCCACAGCTCCACTTTTGTTTTGTTTGTTCATTTAATAAATGTTTTGAACTTTCATACTGACTGTCTCTCATTGAATACTGGGTCCATCTGTCCACGGTTCTTGACAAAAAATTTCAGTTTTTAAACTCTTTTCTTTAGAAAGTTTGCTGTATAAACATCAGCTTAAGATTTGTCATCATTAGGTAAAAAAAAAACTTTAGCTTGCGTTACACAATAGTAAACACATAAAAGGATCTGAAATCATCAAAAACTAAAGTTGTTTAGCTGAGAAAGCTTTCCTTAACTTTGCCTGAGCTGTGACCTATATTGATTTTGACTTGATTGATGTGGATCTCCATTTTGGAAAGATTAGGTTTCTCCAAAGTTCAGCAAAGCTTAGTCTAGGCTGTGCTGTGTGGGTTTGTGTTAGCAAGAGAATGAGTGCGGTTTTATCTGAGGCTTTTCTACTAAGCAGGAAATGAGGGGTTTTATATGCCACCCTGAAGTGTCTCTGTAAGTGTTGTGCATGGTGGTTGGAAGCTAAGTTTACAGAGCAAAAACAAACATTTTTCTCCACCAGCTTTAAAAGCGAATATCATGGCTTATGGCATCTGTAATTGGTAACTTGGTAACTCACTGGTAACTTTGCATGCATTAAATTAAATCTTTATTAACATAGCTTTACTTTAACTTGAGCAAAAATTATTGCACATATTCCACTTCTGCATTGCACTAACCAACGTGAAACACTGACCTTGTCCTCTAACATGTAGTCAGATTTGAGGTAGTAACCTAGAAGCCTCTCTATTTGTCTTCCTCCACAAGATTCTGATAACAGTATGTAACAAAAATGACATCCAAAGGGCATAACAGTGTTTTGAGCTAAAAAAAAGAAACATTTCTGCAACTCTGAATAGTTTTTATATGCAAAGTAGTATATGAGTTTGTTCAGGTTTAATTATGACAGCTGAAATGATTAATCATTGTTTGAAAAGATGCTAAGCAGTCTTGAATTTGATGTTTTCATGTTAGTTTTACATTCTGCTTTATTATATGAAGAAATATTTTTGTAACCCTTGTCAGTAATATCCCTTTGGGATTATTAAAGTATGTCTGATTCTGAATTTTTAAAACATTTTAGTATGATGTTTGGCAAAAAGGGGGAAGGTTAGCATCAGGAGAAAAAAGTTTTGTATATGTGCTGTGTGCACAGAGGGCTTGGTGGAGGATAGTTAAAATGTGCTTACATGTAGTGACAGCCTACTGGGCAAGTTCCTTTAGGAACATGAAGTTACACATTCACCTATGCATTAACCTGCAGCAGACCAAGGCTGCTGCTTTATAAGTTTGGACATTGGATTGCTTTTAGTTTGGACCAGAATTCATAGAAACAGAACCTACCAAAGACAAAGGTGAGCATTAGTTTTTTTCAAATCTAATAGTTTCAACTGCTTTTTCAATCTGAAACATTACAGCAGCAATAATTATATATGTATAAAAAAAACAAAACATATTTAGTCTTTTTTCCCCCCACTGCTATACTGTACTCCCCCTCTCACCCTTAAGCTTGTTTCAGTCGTCATGGAGTTTAGACCACAGATATCTTGGTTCTGCTTTTGTGTAACACGACTACTCCCTGTAGCTTTGCATGCTTTTCTTTTTTTAACCTTTTTTTCTGTATTTTATTTTCTCCTTGCAGCACATTGCAATAAGTATCTATAGTTTGCATAGGTGGTTTAGTAAGAAGGTCAAACCAAAGCGTGCACAAACAAGAACACCGTATCAGCTCAAGGGAGAAAGACTTTGGCAGAAGTGAGATGATACAATCAAACAGAAAATATTAACAAGAGCATATTTAAAGTGAACGAAATATCTTATAACACATAACCAGTAATTAGGGATTGCAATAAATTTTGTCAATCAGATACAGTGGTTGATTTAAGATGGCTTGGATGGCTGGAAAATGGAGCAAGAATATGTTGTATTATGGGACAAATATGGGGGATGAAAATGTTTTAAAATGGTCAAATAATAGAAAATAGTTGGAAGGAAAGCTGAAAGAAAGGATTTTGTACTCATACATTGTGTTAACCGGCACAAAATATAGGTTGGATTAGCTTTTTAATGACAAGTTTGAATATTAAGGTCAGCCAAAGGAGATGTGAGCATTCCGATTTAAGAGTACATTGCACATCTGAAGCCGGGCTTACACTCTGCGATTTTTTGCCCTTTTCGGGGCGACTTTCCAGTCGTGCCAGGATTTTCCGATCTGCCCGACTTTCAGCCTGATCATGCATTGTGTGTTGTGTAGTCTACAGGGGGTAACGAGGGGCGCACATCCTCTCACGACCACCTCCCGATCAGGACTCCTGAGAAAATCAAACATGTTTTATTTTCAGTCGACCATCGTGGGCAAATTGCTCAGTGTGCAAACAAGGACTCTTCTTTTTCCTCCTCTCACATGAAAAAACAGAAGCGTGGCGGGGGGCGGGTGAAATGGAGTTCTTTATGTAAAATTGACAGACCGTTGTAGCCATGTTTGCTCAGCCATGGTTTTCTCCAAATACATCGCCACTAGGGGTGTAAATAATAATTGTTTTGTATCGATGCATCGATCCAACAGCCGACGATCCGATGCATCGATACGTCCGCAAGAGAATTGATTCATGTTTTTTTTTTTCCTCGGGTCTATTTTTATCCATTTGCTCCTGGGCGTAATTCTCCCTCCCGTGCTGCGGTGGCGCTAAACCTATTTTGCCCTCCTACCTCGCTTCCTGGTTATCCTCTTACAGCAGTGTGTTGCAGTGAGCTTGACACAGACATTTTTAAATTATGCTCAATATTGAAGCTTGGTCTGAGCTACACGCTGTTGGTCAAGATATGGCCGAGGCGGTGAGGAAGTGGAGCGAGTTTAGTCCAACGACGGAGGGACATGAGGGCCAAAAAGAGCGGAGATCCAGGTGGAAAAAGGGTCCCAGCGTTCTTGTGCACCTCGCTCTTCTAGCGGGTCAAACTTAACGAGTTGTTTTCCGCAATTTCGGTCATAAAAACAAAACAAGCCGGCCTCCTGTCCTCAGTGTCTGCGGTCAGCTACAATTTAGGAGAGGTGCAGCGGAGCGTCTCTCAAGGAGCCGAGGTATTGCATTGCACTCATTGCACTGATTTTCTGCAGTATTTTTTGATGCAGCTTTTCTACATCTGTTATTTGCTGTTGTTTCTAAAAAAAAATGCATAACGATATTACAGCTTTCATTGATTTATTTCAAACTTGAAACTTTGTTTAGCCTGTAAGGTGTAAAAAAAAAATAATAAAAAAAATCAATTAATCGAATCGAATCGTGGTGTATTTTTGAGTATCGAAAATAATCTAATCGTTGGGTCAGGAAATCGATACTGAATCGAATCACCATGATGGGTGTGATTTACACCCCTAATCGCCACCTTTTCTTTTTAGGGTTTTTTTTAGCACAAAATTGCAAAATTGCCAAGGCAGCTTTCTCTCCGTTTCTCTCTGCGTCTTGCCGCATAAACAGGGTCATAACTAAAGCCCCAAATTAATGGCCAAATATTCTCCTTTAGGATTTCCATAACAGAGCAGAATCCTTTGTTCCATTATTTAAGGCAGCCCATCCAGACTCTTATGCAATCGCACCACCGTCACCACTTTTTAAATGCCAGTACTTTATTTTGAAATGTTGAGTTGCAGGAGTTCAGCTCATAGATATTCTTAGTGATTTTCAAGAACTTCATGACTAAAGTCTTCAAATGGAAATCTAAACGTATATGCTCTTTAAACATCTAACTAAAAAAAATTTTAATGCTCAATTATAATTAGTTGCTTGGTTGAGGTATTAAATCACTTCAGTATTAATTGGTAGTCTGATGTATTATGCAGTAAATGTGCATGTTAATGTTTGTTATGACACAATGTTGGTGGTTTTACACTGAACTTATACTATTTCAAAATAAAACTAAGTTGTGCGATTAGTTTCATTTAAAGAAGATTTAGATATATTTAATAAAATTCCTGTAAATAACAAAAGTTTTAACAGATCAATTAAGATTCTTTAACCTTTAGCGTGCCACGGCCAGTAGGAGCTTTCATGTTCTTGTAATCAGGGTATTGAACAGGTTGGAATGGAATGAAAATGCTGAAATGATAATGCATTTCTTAATCAATTGACATTTTTGTAAAAGTCATGTATCATCTGCATAGAAGGTGAGTCACTGTGTGGGTGTCTTTAGAAGGAAAACTTAAACCGCCGTTTACCAATTCAAATGATAAACTAAGTTTAAATTAGTTTCCACACAGATTACAAATTATTATTCCGAAAATGAAACCTTGAATTATATCGAATGTAACTGTGTGTCATAACAATCAATGCAGTTTTAAGCAGTACATAATTCAAACACAAACTGAATTAAATTAAACATCCAGTATTAAAGCATGGTATTTTATGTTTGTTTTACAGCGATGGGTCCAGCTGTAGTGGTTCTTCTGCTTTCAGCGTCACTACTGTCCACTAGTGATGGTGGAAAAGTTCTAGTATTCCCAGTGGATGGAAGTCACTGGCTGAACATGAAAATAATTCTGGAGGCCTTACATTCCCGGGGACATGAAATAACAGTATTTCGCTCCTCAACCAGTTGGTATGTTTCGGAATTTTCCCCCCTTTACACATCCATTACCATCGCTCAGGATCAGCCCCAAAACATCGAGAGCCAAGATGTCATGACGTCTTTTCTGGACAGGTCAATGGAGATCCGTCGACATGAAGGGACACTATGGGCTTTTTTTGAGTTTTACAGGAACTTGTTCGAGTTGTTTGGAGAAAACCAGAAGGATGTGGCAAAGACTGTCGTCAGTATCTTTGAGAATAAAACACTGCTCAGACAGCTAAATGAAACTGGGTATGATCTTTTTCTGACGGACCCTGCTTTCCCAGCAGGAGTTTTGCTGGCTCACTATCTACACCTTCCCTTGGTTTTCAATGTACGTTGGATTTTTAGTGGAGAGGGTCATTTTGCAATAGCCCCTTCTCCACTGTCCTACATTCCTGCAGTGTTTTCCCACTTCTCTGACAAAATGCACTTTTTCCAAAGAGTCCACAATTTCATATTTCACGGAATGTTAGTCTACATGCACTACTTTGTCTCTGATCCACCTTACCAGGCCATCTGCAATAAATACTTTGGAAACAACGTCAACACCTTGTCTCTGATGCAAGCAGCCGATCTCTGGCTAATGCGGGTTGATTTTACCTTTGAGCTCCCTCGACCCACCATGCCCAATGTCATCTATATCGGAGGGTTCCAAGGAGAACCTTCCAAGTCTCTGCCATCAGAATTGGAGGACTTTGTGCAGAGCTCTGGTGAACATGGAGTCATTGTAATGACTCTTGGCACTCTGTTGAGTGACCTTGGCCTCGAGGTATCAGAAACCTTTGCATCAGCATTTGCCAAACTCCCTCAGAAAGTGGTGTGGAGACATGTCGGTAAACGACCAACTACTTTAGGGAATAACACCATGCTGGTTGAATGGTTACCTCAAAATGATCTCCTTGGCCATGCCAAAACAAAGATATTCATCACACACGGTGGCACAAATGGCGTCTATCAGGCCATCTATCATGGCGTACCAGTTCTAGGTATTCCGCTTATCTTTGACCAGCATGACAACATCATCCGTCTCAAGTCCCGTGGTGCTGCTGAAATAGCTGATGTGACAACAATCACCGTTGACTCCCTAACCAGTGCTTTACAGAACATTTTGGATCCAAATAAGCCGTACAAGCAGAACATGATCAAACTATCACAGCTTCATCATGACAAGCCGATGAAACCCATTGACAGTGCAGTATTTTGGATAGAGTATGTCATGAGGCATCGGGGTGCAGCACACTTGCGCTCTGAGTCCTACAAGATGCACTGGTTCGCTTATCATTGTCTTGATGTGATTGTGTTCTGTGTTGCCGTTGTGTTGCTTTTCATCTCAATGCTATGGGTTTCATTTCGAAGCTGCATTAGCACCTTTGTAGGACAGAGGAAGTCTAATTTTGTTTATAGGAAGTGATAATGAAATCAGAGAACAGAATGATAGCTATGCAATGTGTTTAAGCTTTTCTTTGAATTAATAAAAATAACCAAAATACTGTTTATTCTAAATTGATGAAAAATGGAAGAAAAACAAGCTACTTTGTTACTAATTTAACATATTCATTCAATTAACAATTAGATTCTGTGTTAAATGGCTTAGTGTTGTTATATTTAGCCTTCATAATGAAGCTTAAGTAAAAATTCAGACTGAAAGACTTAGTCACTGTTTGATGCTCTTTTGTCCCTGTTGGTGGAATGCTCAATCATAAAATCCTCTTTTTCTTTGCTTAGGTTATATTCCTCATTTGAATAAAACTCTCAAATCGTCTTCTGTGTGAGTCTTTTATGGTTGTATTGACATTTATATTCTGACAAAGTCTTTGTCAGAAATTTTGATGACCCCTCATTCTTTCACCCTTCTTCACTGGTCTCTTGAAACACACAGATACATCTTTTATTATTGGGGGCGATTTCAACTTTGGCCTAAATGAGGAAATAGGCTTAATACAAAAGGAGCTCAACGCATTTTGCGGTCAATACATACAGTAAAGTTAGACTTTGTGATGCATGTTGCTCTCTTCGTCTTAATAGCAAAGAATATACTTTTTTTCTCACATGTTCATCACCTTCAGTCTCGTTTAGATCATTTCCTAGTCAGCAGCTTTCTGTTGAATTACATCTCAGACTCCAAGATTCACCCAACAACTGTCAGTGACATTGCTCCTGTTTCTTTAAACCTGGAAAAAGCAATGTCATTGCCTTTGCTATTTTTAACCAGATGTGATTTACTACGTCCTATGTAGGTTTGTAGGCAGATAAAAAAAAAAAAGAGTTGTAGCTGAAATTCAGGATGTGGTGCATTCTCACGTGTCACTTGTATGCTTAGTTAATGACAACATCTGCACTTGTTGCATGCCTTTTTATAACCACGTAGACTCTCATCTACCCTTGCGAACACGTATCTGTCTGGTGGAACAAGCAGGGCAAACTAAACTGCCTGTTACTGGCTACTAGATGCTGCTAGTGTCTTTAGGCTAAAAGCTTATTATTCAACAAGATGCAAGTGACTGATATGAACTTCCTGCATGTGTCTCTGATAAAGTTGCACCCATGACTGAGCCAGTTCTGGAGCACCTAAGAGTAGACTAGATTAATTAATGTCTAGATGAAAACAAAAAACAAACCTGGATGACAGAATCGAGTCAAAGCCAGTTATCCAGAACGTATGGAGTTAGTTTTGTTTCCTTTTTATTGAAAAAAAGCAACAAAAAAACAAACAAAAAAAACACTTACATAAAAAAATTGAGCAGAAAAAATCTAAGAGATGAAACATTTTTTATAATAAAAAAAAAGCGTATAATACAATGCAGAGCTGAGTAAGAGTGAATAATCTACTTTTTTGTTTTAGCTGTAGAGGTATTGCTCAATTATTGGTCAATTTGCAAAACAGAATAATTAGTGTTGCGCCAAGGCCATTTTTTGGCTCGATACCGATAACTGGCTCTGCAGTATTGCCCGATATACAGATGCCATACCAATTCCATTTGTTTGAAATTGATGTGTGTGTATATATATGAAGAGCCATCATGGTTTTGTTAAACTGCTGCTTACACTTAAGAAGCAGGAAAAAAGACTAATACAAAGTGAATTCAGTAGAACTTTTTATCGTCTACCTGGAATTGGTGACAATAGTTTAACTTTTGGCTCTCAAAGGCCAAAATAGTGCAACATTCATGAAATTATAACTTATAATAGTGCAATATTAAAACAGTAAAATTACATTAATAATTTATAATCCCTTTCAAACCTGAGTTTTGGCTCTCAAATGTCAAAACAGTGCAACTTTCATGAACCTATATAACATGTATAATAATAGTGCAACAGCAAGAAAGTGAAATTATTCACATTAGTTTGGAGCAGGCCAATAGCTATAGTTGACACTAGTGAGTGTCGGGAGAGAGAAGGCTGCGTTCAAGTGCCATACAAACATCAAAATGGTATAGGTGCCCTATTTGTTGGTACCCGCCAATGCCACCCTTTTAGTAGTGGATCGGGGCCCCACCCAGTATCGGTGCAACACTGATTATAATATCAGGAATGAGTTAATCTATAATTCGTTAATTACATTCTTAGGATCTGACAATGTAACCACATACAGAAAAGGTAAGCATAAAAAACGTTAAAATTTACAAAATATTAGAGGATGACATTGCCATTTCTTCCTCTTTCTCTGTCTGTGATACTGGCATAGAGCGACAACTTGCTGGAGACAAACACCTGAACATCTGTCGACCCCGCTGCAGAAGCTGCATAACTTCATTTACATACAGGTAAACCAGCGGGTTGAGAGCGCTGTTCAGGCTCACAAGACCACGAGTCGCCTGACGAGCTCTGAAGATCCCCTCCTCCCAGCTACTGCATATATTTTGCAAGCGTTGAAGTCTTAAGTAGAGGTTAAGGTTCTTGAATATATGGTAGGGAACATAACAGATCAGGAACAGAAGAATCAAAACTGCCAACAGCTTCAAGCTTCGTCGTTTCACATTCTTGTCAATTGTTTTTGTGCTGCAGACAACATAGGTGACATGTCCATAGCTCCAAACAGTGATGAGGAAAGGGATGCAGAATCCAAAGAACGTCCATATGATGGTGTAATCCAGGTAACCCTTCATATAATCATTAGTGGTGGTGTCAAAACATTGATCGTCAAAATATTTTTTTGGGAAGAACATGTCCGGAAGGCTTTGAACACTCACCAGAATCCAAACAATGGCTGAGATACCCATGGAACGATTCACCGTTAATCTCCCCTTTGTTTTCATGGGATGGACGATTGCCAGGTACCTGTAGACACTAATACAAGTGAGGAATCCAATGCTGCAATATAAATTCAGGTTGAAACAGAATCTTGTCAGTTTGCAGACAGTTTCTCCAAAGATCCATTTCCTCCCTTTAAGGTAGTAGACGATCAGAAGAGGAAGATTGAGCAGGTACAAAATGTCTGCAAGTCCGAGGTTTAAAAGAAAGATGTTAATATCCCCAAGTTTCTTCCAGTTATGCAGCAAAGACTTCAATCCCCATCCGTTAGCCACCAGTCCAACAATTAACACCAAAATGTAAAGAGTAGGCAGCAATACATTTTCAAAGTTCTTATTTAAGGATTTACAGTAGTTTTTAGTTGTATTCATTTTGCCTTCAAGAAACAAGTGAGTTCAACCCTCGTTCTCGGAGTGCTGCTCACGTTTAAGTAAGACAGAAATAGCCTCCAACTAACTTCCTTTCTGAAGCCCCGCCTCTTCAAAGGCAGGTTTTCAAAGACATGAGACACCATTTGTGTTGGATTTTTACCATGAATACAGTGCATACAAACACATTTTATCACACCAAAAGTGAAACTTTCTCCACAGTAAAGTTTCATTCATTCTGCAGAAAAGCCTTTAACTGTAATCATCCTGGTACAGAACAGACAATATAAGACAAGACAGCATCCTGTGTTGAAACAAACTTAGTTAAAAGGTCATTACGTTTCTTTTGGTTTCTTTTTTTTTCTGGGTAATTCCATTCAATTCGAATTCAACAACAATGTTAATCCCAAATGGATTAGTGAGGCAGGAAAATGCAAATATTAACTTAATTTATAAATATAGTTAAATTTCTTTAATTAGACAACTTTGAGATTTGACCAGGCTCTATTGGGAACAATTTTCAGCCCTGGCATTTTTTCATCTACACTAGCCCCCCCCCCCCATTAAAAATAAAATAAAATAGAGGCACAGTCAAACGCATGCACCCCAAATGTGAAACACAGTACGAAAACACAATGTGGATTAATCGATTTATATTCAAGCATCACACGACAACCATCACCAAAACTTCTATAATGCGGTTTTACCAGCTTTGGTTAATAACGCACATGCAACAGTGACTGTTGCTGCGTAACATCACACTTGCATCAGAAACTGCCAGATTGGGAATCATCACCACCTGGCAACAATGCATGTCAGCTTGCATGTTGCCAGCTGGAGGACATAGGGACCCCCTTTTCATCATTCTGCTTCATTCTCTCTCTATTCTCCTACTCTAGAGAATCTGTTAGTTCAATCTCTAACGTTCTGCTTTTTCTCATAGTAGCTTCATCTGGTCTGTTCCTGTTTGGCTGTGACTCCATCCTGGAGAGAAATATCAGCTGTGCTGCTGCCATCAACACCTTTGTTTCTAGATGTTGGAGATTGGCCTGTTTTCCAGTGTAGTCCTGTTTCTCTAAATGTGACTAACTGGATGTGCTCTCTTCATCCTCTGACATGGGAGCTGGCTCGGAGCTCGTCTGCCTGGCTGTGTGTTTCCTGGACGGGGCCGCCTTTTACAGCTGTTTTTTGTATCTCTGCTTCTGTCTCCTTGAACCCCAGTTGGCCTCAGCAGATGGCCACTCACAATGAGCCTGGTTCTGCTGGAGGTTTCTTCCTGTTCAAAGGGAGTTTTTCCTCCCCACTGTCGCTACAAGCATGCTTAGTGTGAGGGATTGCTGAAGAGTCAATGTGTCCATGCACTTAGCTGGTTTACCTTAGATAGAAAATAGAAATAGAAAATCAATTTGACTGGATGATCTGGTTGAACTGTAAAGTTCCTTGAGATTACGTGTTTTGTGAATTGGTGCTATAGAAATAAACTGAATTGAATTGAACTGAATGTAACAAGGGAAACGATCATACACATTGTAGTTTGGTTTAAAGAAAGCATTTAATTTAGTTTGTTGCAAGGATTTTACAGTTTGAAGAATTGGAAATTGACATCATATGCCAACTGTCACAAGGAGGTGACGATTGGTGACTGATTCTGATTTCTGATTCAAAGCTAGCCAGCAAACCACAGACATTAATTTGCAATCAAGCTAACACTGGTACATTAGCAGCGTGGCAATGAAGAAAACAGTGCTTGTAATGAAGTGTGTTAGAGTTATAATTATAAAATTATGCTACATTTCTGTCCTGTGATTCAATCAGGAGGGTCATAAACTTTTATGACCTGCATCCAGTAGGTCATGAGGCAGAGTCACACGGTTGTGTGACTTCCATCCAGCCAGATGGTCATTTCACACTGTCTTATGACCTGCATCCTGCCAGATAATCATTACTGGGTTTTCTGTTTAAGACTCGCCCTATTATGTTGTAAACTGTTAATAAAAGGCTTTGCTGTGAAGGGATCTGGGAGAAAAGGTGCTGGTTGTGAGCCAGCAGTCTTTCTCCCCTGTGCAGAGGTTGACGTTGCAAAAATCCCTGTTTGTGTTTGATCATTTCGTCCTCTTAAACTCACATTTCTCTTGATTTAAACCCAACATTTTTGGTGCCGAAAACTCGGGAGTCAAGATCCAATTGTCCAGGACCGTGTGGGACCAAGGCCAAGAAACTGTCGACAGCCATCCGCCCTTCGCCATACGGGGCCAATAGGTTGATCCAGCCCTGCCCTGGACATCCTGGTGACAACTCATGCCGAGGACTGATCTACACGACAAAGGGTAGGCCTAAAGCTTTTGATCAAAAGTTGGTCTGGGACCCTCTGTGTTCAAGCTATAACTGGTTGTAGTTGCAAGAATATTTGACAAACAGGGTTTTGTTGTGATAGATCTGGGATCGGTATTCTGTGCGTTTGGGTCTGGGACCCTCTGTGTTCAAGCTATAACTGGCTGTAGTCGCAAGAATATTTGACAAACAGGGTTTTGACAAACAGTGAAAAAATAGATAAATAAAGAAAGAAAGAAAGAAATAATTAGATAAGCTCCAAATGGCGAGCTGTAGGTATGATACATGCACAAAGTAGATATGATGAAAACCTAAATAAATAGATCTAATGTTGTGTTCGTCCATCTTTAAATGTTATGTGTTTCCGTTTTTAAAGTTATGTTTGTGGATGTGTCAGTTTCCAGAAAGAAATTAGTTGTTTTTATAATTGTAGATGAGTTAAAAAAAAAACAAAAAAACCTTTGCAGTGCTGCCTTAAAATCATCATATTCTGTGTAAACTGCAGAGATTGTTGCACTAACAAAAACGTGAAATTTCAAAAGGCATCAAGGATGCAGGGGCGGTTCTAGAACTTCAAAGGGGGCTTTCAGCCCAGACTAGTAAAAGCAGACCAGGAAGAAAGAGTCCACACGGGAAGTTCTTCATCTGAGTGTGAATAGGTGTTTGAGCAAATGGGGGAGCACTTAAAATAGTAGATGTGTATGAAGCATGGGGGATATTAAATGCATTAAAGGAAAAAACATGAATGGTTCTAACAATTTTTAGACAAGCAGTTAGACTTATATGCAATTCAGGAGCCTGTAAAATTTGCATTAAAGATAATGTAGGACTAAAACCATCTAAAATGCTAATTTTTGTAAAATCAGCAAATGGTCAAACATCCTAGGAGTGGATGTCAAAGGATTAGGAAAAAGATTGCAAGGTTACATGTTTCTGTAGTAATATCGCCAACTCACCACATTAATTTGTTAGGATGGGAATTGATGGGAAAATTAAGCAATTTTTCCCAAACAGGGGGGCATGAAGGCTGAATGTGGAGAACATATAAATAGTGTTTCAACAAAATCTTCTTGTGTTTATATGCACTATGCTAGAAGCACATTGTCAGATCCACAGGATGAAACTCTGTTAGTTGAACAGTGGAACACTTTGAATTTGTGCTTAACCCCAGATGAAAAGTTTGCAAAACAGTTTCTGAAACAAGATATTACTATAAAGGCTACACAAATGATGTACATAGATGGGGGTTCTTAGCTGCAGTTACTGTTATGCTTTCTACACAGATGTAAGGAATGTACCACTTATCATGGGTAAATCATTTGTCATTGGTTAAGACCAGTGAAGCACAGTGGAGAGACACAGGCCTGCGTTTAGAAGCTGCAGAAGGCGCATCTGATTTCTATCTATGTCCGCACCACACAAACCAGCCCTAACACAGAACTGTTCAAACAGCCTTATAAAATACTGTTCAATGTAAAACCCCAGGTCCAAGATTTAGCATGTGTTAACATAACTCAGCATTCTTTGCTATCACAATTTGATAAAAATGATTTCAAAGCTATTCCAAATGCTTTGTGATCTACAAGAAGAATTGATGCAAGACTGTTGACAACTATAGAATTAGTTAAAATAGATACTAATACAGGCCAAGGATAAAACAATATATGCTAGAATGTGAAGCAAAGAAAAGTATAAACTAGTTATAAAATTTTAGCGGGTGCAGAAATAAGTTTGTTGTTTGGGCCATGTTATTTCAGAAGAAGGTAAAAAGCTACAAGAATGTCTTCTTAGAATTCTGCAATTACTATAAAGCTTAGATTCCACATTATGAAAAAGAAACTCAGCTTTTAAGTTTTTTTTATGACACACTAATAGCTATGTCAGAGAAGCAGACAGCAATTCACAAAGCTGAATGTAGAACTTTTCTCAGCAACTGTCTTAGCTTTGTAAACTTATCAAAAACCGTGCATCCAAACAGTTGGCGGTTAAGCAAGTTATATGACCTCTGTGTTGTTACATTCTCATGGTGATACGCTCATACCTGTAGTGTCTTACTTTTAAGGGTTAAAGAGGACCCGTGTAAACAACAGTTCCCCCATATTCTTATTTTTTGTCTTTATTATATTGTGTAGTTGGATGTGTATGTATAAAGAGAAAACTGTAACTTGAGCGTGTAACAAAATTAATTTCCCTCTGGGATTATTAAACTATTTCTGATTCTGATTCTGATTAAAACCAGCAGCTATTTTGATCCATGAAATTATCATGTCTCAAACAGGGGGGAGTCATGATGAATACAGTATAGAAACACACACAGGTGTGTAACTACTACTGCTTTTAAAAGTTTTTGCATGTCTCACATGTTGTAAATACAATTCACAAGGAAATCAGATAACTAAGGGAATTCTGAGACTGTTCAAATACAGAACTGTTCAAAGAACATGTAATCTGCCCAGAGCTCCTTTTGTTTCCCCACAGGAAGGCCTGAAGCCTGGAGACCGAGTGCTGATTAAAATCATCAAAAGGAAGAATTGGGAAGCTCCGAGGTGGGAAGGACCCTACATAGTGCAACTAACAACCCCCACCGCCGTGAAAATCCAGGAAAGAGACACGTGGATCCACCAGAGTCATTGAAGCTGATTAAACATTTTCCTCAGCAAAAAGCCCAGTAACCTTCACAGGGACCCCACAACTAAGGTACGGATCTGTGGTGAAGTCCAGCTTCAAAGGGGTTTGGTTTTTTAGGACCACTCGTCTCAACGCTGGTGAAGAAACCAACCTAACCCAGTCTCTTAGAGTCCAGTTAGTGGGTGTTTCTTTGGAGGGACTGGTGTTCCTAGAGACTCAAACTGACTGTCTGAAACAAATGAGGAACAGAATGGTCTTTCATGGATCCACACCAAGTCATCCTACAGTGCCAAAATGTGGTGGCAGCATTCCAAGCACGTTGCTGAAGATTTGAACAAAACAGACTGTTATGTTTGTACTCCTGTTTGTACTCATATTCCTACTTCTATGAATACAATATGAGTTGAAAGATCTAAAGAGGTATGTTAACCGTCACACTTCCGGTGCAGTTCCAGCACCATGGACAGTTTGGTTCACCATGGGATCATGGTGGCAGGTACTGATGAAGATAGCTTTACCATTTGTTGGATTGTTAATCAGATTTTTCCTTTTTATTTGTTGCTTAATACCATGCCTACAATCAACGATTCAGAAAATGATAGGATCCACTCTAATCCAATATTCAGCTATCACTTATGCTCAACTCCGCAGAGATGCTGATGAAGATAATGATGAAGCTGTGTAATCTTTTACAGGGATAATGATCGCCTCCTAGGGAGGGGTCGAGTAGGAATTTTTTCTCTATTGGAGAGTTTTTGCCTACTCAAGGGACAGATTATTTTTAAACTTTTTACATTCTTAATAAATTTTACCTTTTTGCTTGAATTTTCCTTTTAATATTGTTGTGTTTTGCATATTGAACTTTGATTACTGAATTCCCTATCTGCAATGCATTCATGATGTATGTATTGAAAATCTTTTGAGAAGTGCTATATGCTGATGTTTTTTATGTATAACAGGGGGGAAATGTTAGTGTTATAATTATAAAATTATGCTACATTTCTGTCCTGTGATTCAATCAGGAGGGTCATAAACTTTTATGACCTGCATCCAGTAGGTCATGAGGCAGAGTCACACGGTTGTGTGACTTCCATCCAGCCAGATGGTCATTTCACACTGTCTTATGACCTGCATCCTGCCAGATAATCTGTCATGATTGGTTTAATGAACGAAAACCCACATGCAGAACACTAACGGAGACAGAGGAAAGTTTAACAATGTTTATTTGGGAAACACACACAGAGTTAATCAGGAACTGGTTCTGGTGCAGGTCCGGGACTGGTTACTCTTATATCTGGAGAGATGAGAGTTTGGTTAGCCAGTTGGTTATGGCTTGACGAGTGAGTTGAATTCTGCAAGGGTCCATTGTTGCTGCCAGACTACATCCCTCTTGGAAAGAGCCCCGAGATGGAAAATCCATCACAGCCGTTCTAGTGCCCCTGTTCTGATACCACTGATGAGGGTTTTTTGTTTTGATTTTTTCCGTCACCTGTCTATCGACCAAGATAGCACCTGGTTTTATGTTCTGTGTGTTTTCTCTCATATGTCCCCATGTGCTTTTTTCTCAGTCTCAGTTCACTTCATTACAAAAACTGTTTTCTTTATTGCCACGCTGCTAATGTACCAGTGTTAGCTTGATTGCAAATGCATGTCTGTGGTTTGCTGGCTAGCTTTGAATCAGAAATCAGAATCAGTCACCAATCGTCACCTCCTTGTGACAGTTGGCATATGATGTCATTTTCCAATTCTTCAAACTGTAAAATCCTTGCAACAAACTAAATTAAATGCTTTTTTTAAACCAAACTACAATGTGCATGATCGTTTCCCTTGTTACATTCAGTTCAATTCAATTCAGTTTATTTCTATAGCACCAATTCACAAAACACGTAATCTCAAGGAACTTTACAGTTCAACCAGATCATCCAGTCAAATTGATTCAAAGTTTTCTATCTAAGGTAAACCAGCTAATTGCATCGACTCATTGACTCTTCAGCAATCCCTCACACTAAGCATGCTTGTAGAGACAGTGGGGAGGAAAAACTCCCTTTAAACAGGAAGAAACCTCCAGCAGAACCAGGCTCAGTGTGAGCGGCCATCTGCTGAGGCCGACTGGGGTTCAAGGACACAGAAGCAGAGATACAAAAAGCAGCTGTAAAAGGCGGCCCCGTCCAGGAAACACACAGCCAGGCAGACGAGCTCTGAGCCAGCTCCCATGTCAGAGGATGAAGAGAGCACATCCAGTTAGTCACATTTAGAGAAACAGAACTACACTGGAAAACAGGCAGATCTCCAACATCTAGAAACAAAGGTGTTGATGGCAGCCGCACAGCTGATATTTCTCTCCAGGATGGAGTCACAGTCAAACAGGAACAGACCAGATGAAGCTACTATGAGAAAAAGCAGAACGTTAGAGATTGAACTAACAGATTCTCTAGAGTAGGAGAATAGAGAGAGAATGAAGCTGAATCCATAATTGGGCCGGTGTAGATGAAAAAATGCCAGGGCTGAAAATTGTTCCCAGTTGAGCCTGGTCCAATCTCAAAGTTGTCTAATTACAGAAATCTAACTATATTTTTAAATGAAGTTAATATTTGTAGTTTCACGACTCACTAATCCATTTGGGATTAACATTGTTGTTGAATTTGAATTGAATGGAATTACCCAGGAAAAAAAAAGAAACCAAAAGAAACGTAATGACCTTTTAACTAAGCTTGTTTCAACACAGGATGCTGTCTTGTCTTATCTTGTCTGTTCTGTACCAGGATGATTACAGTTAAAGGCTTTGCTGCAGAATGAATGAAACTTTACTGTGGAGAAAGTTTCACTTTTGGTGGAATAAAATGTGTTTATATGCACTGTATTCATGGTAAAAATCCAACACAAATGGTGTCTCATGTCTTTGGAAATCTGCCTTTGAAGAGGCGGGGCTTGAGAAAGGAAGTTAGTTGGAGGCTATTTCTGTCTTACTTAAACGTGAGCAGCACTCCGAGACCGAGGGTCGAACTCACTTGTTTCTTGAAGGCAAAATGAATACAACTAAAAACTACTGTAAATCCTTAAATAAGAACTTGTATGAAAATATATTACTGCCTACTCTTTACATTTTGGTGTTAATTGTTGGACTGTTGGCTAACGGATGGGGATTGAAGTCTTTGCTGCATAACTGGAAGAAATTTGGGGATATTAACATCTTTCTTTTAAACCTCGGACTTGCAGACATTTTGTACCTGCTCAATCTTCCTCTTCTGATCGTCTACTACCTTAGAGGGAGCGAATGGATCTTTGGAGAAACTCTCTGCAAACTGACAAGATTCTGTTTCAACCTGAATTTATATTGCAGCATTGGATTCCTCACTTGTATTAGTGTCTACAGGTACCTGGCAATCGTCCATCCCATGAAAACAAAGGGGAGATTAACGGTGAATCGTTCCATGGGTATCTATCATCTCATCAAGTGAGTCCAATCTGAACATGATGACATTATGAAATGACTGGAGTCTGGTGTGCTATTGCTTGGTTGGAAAGAAAACCTGCAGCCACTCGGCCCTTTCTGGAACCAGTTTGACACCCCTGATCTAGACATTAATTAATCTAGTCTACTCTTAGGTGCTCCAGAACTGGCTCAGTCATGGGTGCAACTTTATCAGAGAAACATGCAGGAAGTTCATATCAGTCACTTGCATCTTGCTGAATAATAAGCTTTTAGCCTAAAGACACTAGCAGCATCTAGTAGCCAGTAACAGGCAGTTTAGTTTGCCCTGCTTGTTCCACCAGACAGAGATACGTGTTCGCAAGGGTAGATGAGAGTCTACGGGGTTATAAAAAGGCATGCAACAAGTGCAGCAGAGGAGGTGCATTGCTCGTGGTTGTGATATATTGGGCGGCCGATTGTGTTTAATCTGCACACATTAAAGATTCAAAATACACGTGGAAGGTAGTGTACGTGCACGTGTTTCAAATAAAACTGTATGATTGTTTAACCCTATCAGCCCTTTTGTAAGAATTCTGAATTCATACATTTACTACCGTAAATCCTCTAATATAGGCCGGGGGTTTTATTTCACTCAGGTACATCTTGGTCCAGGCCATTATTGGAAGGAGGCCAGAATTAGAGGAAGGCCTCTATTTCTATTTGATCAAAACAGACGACCAGTGGAATGAATAAAAAACAGATTTTGTGTCTCTTTGAACCTATAAAATACTAGGTTCATTTATTGAAAAAGTACAGTTAACATAACGGTATACAGAACATTATTCAGAGATCTTCCAGCAGCTGCAATTTTTCTGAACGGCAATACAAAAAAAAAAAAAAAAAAAGACAGAGTGGAATCTTGGGCAAACTGACTTGCGAAACAAAGTTTAAAAAAAAATTAATGGAAACTGCTCTGCCATCATAGCAAAATTTTATTTGAGGCAGGCTAAGTGGAAGTTGGCTACCAGTATCATATCTTTCAAGGTAAATTTAGAACAACGAAGACCAACGAAAATCTGTCATTTTAACGCTGCCTGGTTACCTCCAGACCAGTGGCGGCTGCTGAAAAATATTTTTGGTGGGGCTGATATAGCCTAGTGTATGTCTCCAACTAATCCGGAATAAGAATTCAAATAAACAATTGGACAACACATACAATTTAACAGTAATGATTTAATTTACCATATAATAACAGTAACAGTGATGATTTGGGTCACTGTGACGGGGTTCTTTGGCCTCCAAGAATCCAGGCTCAGTCGGGTTACCGGTGTTGGTGATTTATTGTGCTCAAAAACTCAAAACAGGGTGCAAAAGAAACTAAACATATACAAGATCCTCTGGGCCTCAGCCTCCCTCCAGTTACCAGCAATGTAACAAAGAAACAGAAATGGCCGCTCTTCTTCCCACAGCCCTCATTAAATAGTTTAAGCCCCTACAGGCTCTCTTATTTCTGATTTCTTCTCATAAATCAGTTTTGTCCATATATTACCTCCACAAATAATTGATGTACAAAAACAAACAAATAATTTTTACAACTTAATTCCTTTACACAGATTCATTGACTTATTCAATTACACCAAACTGGGTTTGAACCCAGCAAAGACGCAGCCAGACTGAAGATGACAAGTCCCCGTAGCACACACACACACACACACCCACACACACACACATACACACACGGCTAACCCCACTGAAATATTAAGTGTGCACCCTCAATACGCCAGCAGGTAACCAGGACAGCTTGTGTGTTTTAAGTTAATGGAGCTACTGGGCTCAGCGCGAGCTTATTGGTCCTCACAAGCACAGTATAACAGGAATGTGTGTGTGGCACGCAAAGTTTTAAGCGACGAGGTGGATTCGTCACAGTCACAACAACCATGACAGGAAATTTTCATATCCTACAACAGGGATGTTCTTCTGGCAAACGGGTTGATAAATAAGGATCTCACCGAATTTGGTGGAAGCTGCATCTCGCTCGTTACGTTCGCCATCTTCCCTCTAATTGTCTGCACCTGCACATGGGTGCAGATGCCTGTTAAAGCGCAGTATTGTCAGCGCCCCAAGACCATAAAGTTCTGAGACGCTGATTGGCCATTAAATTCACCTAGCAATAGTACATGATTGACAGATTCTCTGCAAATGTGGGTCTGTCTGATCAGCGCCCCAAGACAGAGACGGTAGGAGTCTGTCTGTGGAAATCCACAAATGAATGACAGTAGGTAGGGAAATGTAGTTTATATAATTTGTTTTGCTTATAGGTACACACTCTAAAGAGTAAAACTGACATTTATGAGTTAATTTCTAAAAATATATTTTACGTTTCTCTCTCCTTATCAGGGAGAGCGGTGCCCCAGCGCCCCCTATGGGCCGGCCGCCACTGCTCCAGACCTACCCGTAATCACATTTGTCTTTCAGATCAAAACGATTGTGAAAGGCCACTACGATCTCTGTGTAAGGATGGGACTTCCCATGCTAATGGCTTGGATTTGTTAGCAAACATTGCCCCCCTGTGGTACTTGTATGTTACTATAACAAGTTGTTGAGGACTGCCCAGGAACATCGTTGGTTTTAATTATAGCCCCGGCCTGTATAAGAGTCCGGCCACTATTTACCTCCGCCAGATAGGCCATTATGGGAGACCCGGCCGCTAATGGAATACAGGCCAATATTAGAGAATTTACGGTATTTACCTTTTTTTTTGAGTAAACAAACCAATGGATGTTACTTAGCAACATCCAGAAAGCCCTCAGTTAATGTAATGCTGTTAATATAATGAACAGAATACAACTTTTCAGAGGGTTTTGTCATTAACTAAGCATACAAGTGACACGTGAGAATGCACCACATCCCGAATTTCAGCTACAACTCTTTTTTTTTTATTTGCCTACAAACCAACATAGGAAGTAGTAAATCACATCTGGTTAGAAATAGCAAAGGCAATGACATTGCTTCCTGTTACCTCTGGTGTACTTTCGCTGTCTTTTACTAATTTGAGTTTGACTGTATACGGTTTTAAAGAAAATTTTTTTATGCACTGCAAAAACGATCTACAAATAAGTAAAAATGTCTTAAATTAAGTGTATTCACCGTTAATTTGAGTAGGTAAATGAGATAGTTTGACAATGGAATGAGTAATTTTACACTTAAAATAAGATAATTAGATAATATGCACTTGAAATAAGTCAATGCAATCATGTTTTCTTATTTTAAGTGTAAATTGTCTTGTTCCATTGGTAAAATGTCTCTTTTACCTCCTCAATTCAAGAACAAATGCACTTATTTTAAGAAAAAATTACTTATCTAGATTTAGATTTTTTGCAGTGTTGATATCTGGCTGTCTTCCATAAAGGCTCTTGGCTGCATCTCTGGTCTGTCTTCTCTTTGAGCTTAAAATTTAGAGGGGCGTCCCTAGGCGTTGCAGATTTGCATCGGTCTGATACTGCTTCCATTTCTTTCTTTTTGTGTTCTGCTTTGCTTATATAGCTTTGGGAAAAGAGCTAGATGATAGCCTAACAGCTTGGCTTTCACAAGCAGACCATTACGGAGGAAGACATAAGGTTCTACTTGATACTTGTATTGTAAACTTTATTGAAAATTGCACTAACATCATATGTGACGGACACAGAGACGGAAAGGAAGGTGAGACAAAAAGAGGAGATTGGGGGGGGTAGGGGATTGTGCTTTGAATCCAGATGTTCTGAGTTACATCCCCACTCCCAGAGACCCTTACTCTGGGTCCCTGAGCAAGACCCTTATCCCCACACTGCTCCCTGGGTGCTACACAATGGCAGACCACTGCTCCCCAGAGGGGATGGGATAAGTACAGAGGTGAATTTCTCCTGTGTGAGGTAATAAAGTTCAATTTTTATTATGATTCACAAAGCTTCTTCAGAAGGAAGATATGATTAATAGCAGGTTTGGCAACCCCAGAATCACCTTAAAGGACCCAGGACATACAAAGATATTTGTTCTATTTTTGATTTGCACATTTTACTTATTGCTTATTCTTCCAATGCGACTCCCAACAATTCTTTTCCTTTAGTTCATGAATCTTTAGATTTTCTATTTTCTTCCTATGTGATGAGATTGAGATTATTTTATCTCTTATTACTGCCTTTCCAGCTTCCCAGAGAAAATATGCTTATGCTCTAGGGAGATCATTATATTCTAAATATGAAGCCCATGTTTCTCTAAGATATTGTATAAAATCTACAACTTGAAGCAATGATTTATTAAACAACCAGCCTTTACTTTGAATATTTTCTTTCTTAATTTCCAGGTTTAAAGCAACAGGGGCAATGTCACTGACAGTTGTTGGGTGAATCTTTGAGTCTGAGATGTAATTCAACAGAAAGCTGCTGACTAGGAAATGATCTAAACGAGACAGAAGGTGATGAACATGTGAGAAAAAAAGTATATTCTTTGCTATTAAGACGAAGAGAGCAACATGCATCACAAAGTCTAACTTTACTGTATGTATTGACCGCAAAATGCGTTGAGCTCCTTTTGTATTAAGCCTATTTCCTCATTTAGGCCAAAGTTGAAATCACCCCCAATAATAAAATAAGTATCTCAATGTTTCAAGAATATAATAATAAAACATTATTGTCAGGGTTTGGTTATGGTTTGGAGGACCCAAATGCAAAGGCAGAGAGGCTGAGGAGATTTCTTGTGGATTTAATTAAAGGAAATTGTTTAACAAAGGCAGGAAACCATAAATCCAAATAATAATGAAACAGGGTTAGGGTTAGGGTAGAGTGCAGCTGCTGAAATCTTAGTGTGAGGCGGCCATTTTTTTAAGATAAAACATTTTATTCTCGCCCTGACGGCCACATATTTGGAGCTACAGTCACCGTTTTTGGTCAGTTTGTAGACTGAAACCTCTGGACTCACACAATGTCTTCGGAATTATGGTAGGATTAATACTTTTCCTTAAAAACCCTCCCGACCAACCAAAAGTTGATGAGAGTTTCAGCCTTTCTCCATTCTTTTTGAGCTGAAGATGGGAGAAAAACGAATGACACTATGTGTTTTCAACTCGTCATAAATATTGTTCTGAATGACACACATACACCAAAGTTGGTATAGTTGGAGTCGAAGGATGGCTGATGCTCATGGTGAAAATGTTTTTTGAATAACTCATACGGTTTTTGCTCAGCAGTCATTTGTTCGGTGCCGTTTTTCCCATACAAAAAAGCCTGAGGAGAAAGGAACAAAAGAGAAGTGCACATCTCTCCGTCACAGACAGGCTCGTTAAGCGTTGTCAAGGTAACGAAGCTTCAAACAGATTTTACCTCTGCTGTTTTAAACAGCACATATTAATCTAATGGAGGGTGAAAGCACTGATTCAACATTGGGAAATGGATACTATATGACTGCTGTCCATGACACTTCCCTTGCCACTCAGCACTGATAGACTTTCAAAATAAGACTCCAGGGACCCTACAAAATAAAAGCCTCTATATTTTTTACATATATTTATTGCCCTATATGGCTCAACATTATGACCCAAACTCAACCCCATTTTAGAGAATAGACTCTAGGAGACTGTTTAAAACACACCCTATGGCAAATTTCAAAATAAAAGCCTCCCATTTCCGCTTCATCTACTGCCCTAATAACATGGAAAAAGAGTGATTTAACGATTGGAAAGTCATCAACTATCATTGCTGGGTCTGAACATTTTCTCTAAACACAACTCTGTTGGACTTTCAAAATAAGACTCCAGGGACCCTACAAAATAAAAGCCTCTAGATTATACTAATGCATTAATTGATGTAAACATAATGACCCAAACTCTTCCAGGTTGTTTTTATTAGACTCTAGTGACCTTTTCAAAACACACCCCAGAGCAAATTTCACAGTATAAGTCTCCCATTAACTCTGTAATATAGCAACTATTCACCTAATAACACGGAAAACCAGTGATTTAACATTTGGAAATGGATTCTATATCACTGCTGGGCATGACCCATCTTTTGATGCACATCCATGATAGACTTTAAAAATAAGACTACAGGGACTCTACAGAATAAAAGCCTCTTCCTTATACACATTCACACATTCTGGCATATTGCTCAAAGCCATTTGTAATTTCATCACTGCAATGGCTCTGAGCATGCGGGCGGAGCCCATCATTGGTGATTTCATCACTGCAATGGCTCTTAGAAGGCGGGCGGAGCCCGCCAATGGTAGCAGGCGGGCAGAGCCCGCCAATGGTGATTACATCACTGCAATGGCTCTTAGCAGGCGGGCGGAGCCCGCCATTGGTGATTTCATCACTGCAATGGCTTTTAGAAGGCAGGCGGAGCCCGCCAATGGTGATTTTTTTCATCACTGCAATGGCTCCTAGCAGGCGGGCAAAGCCCGCCAACTGAGCTTTACCCACTGTGGTTCAATATGGACAACCCATATTACCTTTGTGCATCATACGCTGTGCACGTCTATTTCCCAGATTTCAGCACAAGTGGCACACAGCTCTCATTGCCCATGACCTCGCCCTCTTTCCTTCCCTCAGCAGCCCTTAAAGGTGTAAGCAGTTGGTCTGGGGAGCCCCAACGTCACTTGTCAGGGCCGTATTGGCCCGGTTCCCCAGACGGGCAATAGGTGGCCCCCCTCAAAATTTCTTTAGAAATTTTCTAGTTTTCACTACTACCCTCTTCCATCCATCAGGGATTGCTTTCTGTTACGACT
The DNA here is from genome assembly GCA_030533445.1 of Cyprinodon diabolis. Taxonomy (NCBI): domain Eukaryota; kingdom Metazoa; phylum Chordata; class Actinopteri; order Cyprinodontiformes; family Cyprinodontidae; genus Cyprinodon; species Cyprinodon diabolis. The sequence continues at coordinate 44,443,399 of CM060062.1, forward strand.
TTACTCCCCATTTCTCAGAAAATTGCCCACAATCTTGCACAAGCCTGCGAGCTGGGCCCCGACCAATTTTGGCCTAAATTAGTGAAGATTCTTGAGCTTTTCGAACTTTCATGGTCATTAAGCCTGGATGTTATAGACTTAGAACACCCTAATGGCTAAAATGTATACAGTTTTACTTTAATTGCTACTTTATCCACTGGAACAGATGTTCAAATGACTTCTTCAAAATCCTGGGCTTTGCATTATATTTGAATAAAACAAATTTTACTTTAAAACATAGCAGCTTTGTACCATAATTGTCATGGTCTTGGTTCTGCTGTTCTTTACTTTGCTCCTTGTTTTCTAGATTTATTGGTTAAATTCCAGTTTTGTTGTAATTTCTAGATTTATGTTAGTTCTCATGTTTTTCTGTTGTCCTCTGTTGCCCTCAAAGCACAATGCCCTAACCCCCCCCCAATCTCCTCTTTCTGTCTCACCTTCCTTTTCGTCTCTGTGTCCATTACATATGATGTTAGTGTAATTTTCAATAAAGTTTACCATACAAGTATCAAGTAGAACCTTATTTCTTCCACCGTAATGGTCTGCTTGTGAAAGCATAGCTGTTAGGCTATCATCTAGCTCTTTTCCCAAAGCTATATAAGCAAAGCAGAACACAAAAAGAAAGAAATGGAAGCAGTATCAGACCGCTGCAAATCTCCAACGCCTAGGGTCGCCCCTCTAAATTTTCAGCTCAAAGAGAAGACAGACCAGAGATGCAGCCAAGAGCCTTTATGGAAGACAGCCAGATAAAAACATTTTTCTTTAAAACCACATAGCTACAGTCAAACTCATATTACTAAAAGACAGCAAAAGTGGTAACAGGGAGCAATGTCATTGCCTTTGCTATTTCTAACCAAATGTGAATTACTATTTCCTATATTTTTTTGTAGGCAGATAAAAAAAAAAAAAAAAAAGAGTTGTAGCTGAGATTCGGGATATGGTGCATTCTTATGTGTCACTTGTATGCTTAGTTAATGACAAAACCCTCTGAAAAGTTGTATTCTGTTCATTATATTAACAGCATTACATTAACTTAGGGCTTTCTGGATGTTGCTAAGCAACATCCATTGGTTTGTTTACTAAAAAAAAAAGGTAAATAGTAAATGTATGAATTCAGGATTCTTGCAAAAGGGCAGACAGGGTTAAACAATCATACAGTTTTATTTGAAACACGTGCATTTAGACTACCTTCCACGTGCATTTTCAATCTTTAATGTGTGCAGATTAAACACAATCAGCCGCCCAATATATCACAACCACGAGCAATGCTCCTGCTCTGCACTTGTTGCATGCCTTTTTATAACCATGTAGACTCTCATCTACCCTTGCGAACACGTATCTCTGTCTGGTGGAACAAGCAGGGCAAACTAAACTGCCTGTTACTGGCTACTAGATGCTGCTAGTGTCTTTAGGCTAAAAGCTTATTATTCAGCAAGATGCAAGTGACTGATATGAACTTCCTGCATGTTTCTCTGATAAAGTTGCACCCATGACTGAGCCAGTCTACCTAAAAGGTAGAACAAAAGGTCTCCCATTCACTATTTCAAAAAGGGGTCAAACATCAGATATGGGTGTTAGAGTGATAATTATAAAATTATTGTGTGGACATATGAAACATTGAAAGAAAGAAGATGCTACATTTGTATCCTGTGATTCAACCAGAAGGGTCATAAACGTTTATGACCTCCAGCAGGTCATGAGGCAGAATCACACGGTTGTGTGACTTCCATCCAGCCAGTTGGTCAATTCACACTATCTTATTACCTGCATCCTCCCAGATAATCATTAGTGGGTCTTCTGTTTTAGGCCCGCCTTATGATGTTGTAAACTCTTAATAAAAGGCTTTGCCATGAAGGGATCTGTGTGAGAAGGTGCTGGTTTTCCGAGCCAGCAGCTTCTCTCCGCTCTGCAGATGCTGACGTCAAAAAACCCTGTCTCTGTGTTGATTATTTCCTTTTAATCTTTTAAACTCACATTTCTCTGGATTAAAACCCAACAATGGGAGTAATCCTCATGAGTAGTTTTACTAAATGCAAACACTCTGGCCATGGCTTTCCTGTTTCTGCCATGAATTTTCTCAATCTATTTTTAATTTCTCCATTAATTCTCACCACTAATCCTGCACTCTGTGGATGGTAGGAACAGTGATGTTTCAATTCAATTCAATTTCAATTCAGTTTATTTATATAGCGCCAAATTCACAACACATGTCATCTCAAGGCACTTTACAGTTCAACCAGATCATACAGTCAAATTGATACAAAGTTTTATATCTAAGGAAAACCAGTTGATTGCATCGACTCATTGACTCAAATACAATCCCTCACACTAAGCATGCTTGTAGCGACAGTGGAGAGGAAAAACTCCCTTTTAACAGGAAGAAACCTCCAGCAGAACCAGGCTCAGTGTGAGCGGCCATCTGCCGAGGCCGACTGGGGTTCAAGGAGACGGAAGCAGAGACACAAAAAGCAGCTGTAAAAGGCGGCCCCGTCCAGGAAACACACAGCCAGGCAGACGAGCTCCGAGCCAGCTCCCATGCCAGAGGATGAAGAGAGCACATCCACCCAGCCACGGCCAGAGAAACAGGACCACACTGGAAGACAGGCCGATCTCCAACATCTATAAACAAGGGTGTTGATGGAAGCAGCACAGCTGATGTTTCTTTCCTGGATGACGTCACAGCCAAACAGGAACAGACGAGGCAAAGCTACTCGGAGGAAAAGCAGATAGAGCAGAACGTTAGAGATTGAACTAACAGATTCTGCAGAATAGGAGAACAGAGAGAGAATGAAGCACAATGATGAAATGGGGGTCCCTATGTCCTCCAGAAGTCTAAGCCTATAGCAGTTTAATCCCATCCAAATGAAGTGACTGGCTAATCAGCTTCTTTTTCAGAGACTCTGGTCCAAAGACTATAACCTCTGTTTTGTCTGCATTCAGAAGCAGAAAGTTAAGAGTCATCCAGGTTTTTATGTCTTCAAGACATGCCTGTAATTTATGTAATGGGTTAGCTTCATCTGGATTTATAGATAGATATAGCTGGGTATCATCAGCATAACAGTGAAAATTAATCCCATGCTGTCTAATAACTCTACCAATTGGGAGCATGTATAAAGTAAAGAGAATTGGTCCTAGCACTGATTCCTGTGGTACTCCACAGGTAACCTTTGAGCATGTTGAAGATCTATCATTAACATGAACAAGTTGAAATCAATCAGATAGATAAGATTTAAACCAGTCTAGTGCTGTTCCTTTAATTCCAACAAAATATTAAAGTCTTTCTAAAAGAATATTATGGTCAACTGTATCAAATGCAGCACTAAGATCCAACAGGACGAGCACAGATACAAGTCCATTATCTGAGGCCATGAGAATATCATTAGTGACTTTCACCAGAGCTGTTTCTAACATACAAGTTTCAAAGTTTATGTTTAAATGTTTAGACATTAGTAAACATGTGAGACATGCAAAAAATTTTAAAAGCAGTAGTAGTTACGCACCTGTGTGTGTTTCTTTACTGTATTCATCATGACTCCCCCCTGTTTGAGACATGATAATTTCATGGATCAAAATAGCTGCTGGTTTTAATCAGAATCAGAATCAGAAATAGTTTAATAATCCCAGAGGGAAATTGATTTTGTTACGCGCTCAAGTTACAGTTTTCTCTTTATACATACACATCCAACTACACAATATAATAAAGAGAAAAAATAAGAATATGGGGGAACTGTTGTTTACACGGGTCCTCTTTAACCCTTAAAAGTAAGACACTACAGGTATGAGCGTATCACCATGAGAATGTAACAACACAGAGGTCATATAACTTGCTTAACCGCCAACTGTTTGGATGCACGGTTTTTGATAAGTTTACAAAGCTAAGACAGTTGCTGAGAAAAGTTCTACATTCAGCTTTGTGAATTGCTGTCTGCTTCTCTGACATAGCTATTAGTGTGTCATAAAAAAAATAAAAAACTTAAGAAAAGCTGAGTTTTTTTCATAATGTTGAATCTAAGCTCTATAGTAATTGCACAATTCTAAAAAGACATTCTTGTAGCTTTTTACCTTCTTCTGAAATAACATGGCCCAAGCAACAAACTTATTTCTGCACCCGCTAAAATTTTATAAGTAGTTTATACTTTCCTTTGCTTCACATTTTAGCAGATATTGCATTATCCTTGGCCTGTATTAGTATCTATTTTAACTAATTCTATAGTTGTCAACAGTCTTACATCAATTCTTCTTGTAGATCACAAAGCATTTGGAATATCTTTGAAATCATTTTCATCAAATTGTGATAGCAAAGAATGCTGACTTATGTTAACACATGCTAAATCTTGGACCTAGGGTTTTATATTGAACAGAATTTTATAAGGCTGTTTCCATAGTTCTGTGTTAGGGCTATAAAGCCAGCCTGGTTTGTGTGGTGCGGACATAGATAGAAATCACATGCGCCTTCTGCAGCTTCTAAACACAGGCCTGTGTCTCTCCACTGTGCTTCACTGGTCTTAACCAATGACAAATGATTTACCCATGATAAGTGGTACATTCCTTACATCTGTGTAGAAAGCATAACAGTGACTGCTGCTAAGAACCCCCATCTGTGTACATAATTTGTGTAGCCATTATAGTAATGTCTTGTTTCAGAAACTGTTTTGCAAACTTTTCATCTGGGGTTAAGCACAAATTCATAGTGTTCTACTGTTCAACTAACAGAGTTTCATCCTGTGGATCTGACAATGTGCTTCTAGCATAGTGCATATAAACACAAGAAGATTTTGTTGAAACGCTATTTATATGTTCTCCACATTCAGCCTTCATGCCCCCCTGTTTGGGAAAAATTGCTTAATTTTCCCATCAATTCCCATCCTAACAAATTAATGTAGTGAGTTGGTGATATTACTACAAAAACATGCAACCTTGCAATCTTTTTCCTAATCCTTTGACATCCACTCCTAGGATGTTTGACCATTTGCTGATTTTACAAAAATTAGCATTTTAGATGGTTTTAGTCCCACATTATCTGTAATGCAAATTTTACAGGCTCCTGAATTGCATATAAGTCTAATTGCTTGTCTAATGATTATTACAACTATTCATGTTTTTTCCTTTAATGCATTTAATATCCCCCATGCTTCATACACATCTACTATTTTACATTTGCCCAAATCACACTCAGATGAAGAACTTCCCCTGTGGACTCTTTCTTCCTGGTCCCCCATTTGCTCAAACACCTATTCACACTCAGATGAAGAACTTCCCCTGTGGACTCTTCCTTCCTGGTCTGCTTTTACTGGTCTGGGCTGAAAGCCCCCTCTGAAGTTCAAGAACTGCCCCTGCATCCTTGATGCCTTTTGAAATTTCACATGTTTCTGTTAGTGCAACAATCTCTGCAGTTTACACAGAATATAATGATTTTAAGGCAGCACTGCAAAAGGTTTTTTTGTTGTTGTTTTTTTGTTTTTTAAACTCATCTACAATTGTAAAAAAAACTAATTTATTTCTGGAACCTGACAGAATGCCAGTATGGTTTTTCTGATGTGTTTAAAAAAAGAAAGGAAAATTTGCTGTAGGTCCAGGACCTCCACTGGGTCCACAATTAACTGCACTTTTTGCTGGTGCACATGACTCCTGGCGTCAGTGCTGGTCATTATATTGATACGGGGAGGGTCACTCTGCGGGGGTCTGGACATTCTCGAGCAAAGTGGCCCTCCTTATCACAATTGTAGCACCTATTGTGCTTTCTACGTGACCCCTTGTCTTTCCCCTGTGACCACCGGCCCCTCCCTTGAGCCCAATTATGGTCCAAACTACGGTCCAAACTACGCTTCATAGCTGTTTCTATGTTTTAGCACACAACAGTGTGACTTGCCTCATGACCTACTGGATGCAGGTCGTAAAAGTTTATGACCCTCCTGATTGAATCACAGGACAGAAATGTAGCATCTTATTTCTTCAATGTTTCATATGCACACACATTCATTTTATAATTGTCATTCCATATTGTCATTCCATAACCCTAACAGCCGCTCACACTGAGCCTGGTTCTGTTGGAGGTTTCTTCCTGTTCAAAGGGAGTTTTCCTCCCCACTGTCTCTACAAGCATGCTTAGTGTGAGGGATTGCTGAAGAGTTAATGAGTCGATGCAATTAGCTGGTTTTCCTTAGATAGAAAACTTTGAATCAATTTGACTGGATGATCTTTTTGAACTGTAAAGTGCCTTGAGATGATGTGTTTTGTGAATTGGTGCTATAGAAACAAACGGAATTGAATTGAACTGAATGTAACAAGGGAAACGATCAAGCACATTGTAGTTTGGTTTAAAGAAAGCCTTTAATTTAGTTTGTTGAAAGGATTTTACAGTTTGAAGAATTTGAAAATGACATCATATGCCAACCGTCACAAGGAGGTGACGATTGGTGACTGATTCTGATTTCTGATTCAAAGCTAGCCAGCAATCCACAGACATGCCTTTGCAATCAAGCTAACACTGGTACATTAGCAGCGTGGCAATGAAGAAAACAGTGTTTGTATTGAAGTGAACTGAGACTGGGAAAAAAAGCACATGGGGACATATGAGAGAAAACACACAGGACATAAAACCAGGTGCTATCTTAGTCGATAGACAGCTGACGGAAAAAATCAAAACAAAAAAACCCTCATCAGTCGTATCAGAAAACAGGGGCACAAGCACGGCTGTGATGGATTTTCCATCTCGGGGCTCTTTCCAAGAGGGATGTAGTCTGGCAGCAACAATGGATCCCAGTTCCTGAGATTGCGCCACATATAAGGTGATGTGCAGCTGGGATGTTGCGTCTCTCATTTGCGTCCAGGCTGTGGTGCAGGAGAAGAAAGAGATTTTCCTAAATGGATTTAAAGATGCTGCAGGAGCCTGATTTAGAATTTGATGCCATGGGGAAGGATTAGGTCAAAATACAGCTGTAATCTGATACCTTCAGTTAAGATGGTTTGGATCTTTAACAGCTCTTATAATGGGCCTCTGTTTTGTCTGCTTTTTCTCATTTTCACTACTACCCTCTTCCATCCATCAGGGATTGCTTTCTGTTACGACTTTACTCCCCATTTCTCAGAAAATTGCCCACAATCTTGCACAAGCCTGCGAGCCGGGCCCCGACCAATTTTGGCCTAAATTAGTGAAGATTCTTGAGCTTTTCGAACTTTCATGGTCATTAAGCCTGGATGTTATAGACTTAGAACACCCTAATGGCTAAAATGTATACAGTTTTACTTTAATTGATACTTTATCCACTGGAACAGATGTTCAAATGACTTCATCAAAATCCTGGGCTCTGCATTATTTTTGAATAAAACAAATTTTACTTTAAAACATAGCAGCATTGTGCCATAATTGTCATGCTCTTGGTTCTTTTGTTCTTTACTTTGCTCCTTGTTTTCTAGATTTATTGGTTTAATTCCAGTTTTGTTGTAATTTCTAGATTTATGTTAGTTCTCATGTTTCTCTGTTGTCCTCTGTTGCTCTCTTGTGTGTGTGTGTTCCTTTCCCCTTGGCTCCCTCGTTGTCTCCTCTCACACCTCCTGTTCCTTGTCAGCTCGTTAACCCTCCCTTTGTCTCTGTCAGCTATATATGCTCTCCCTCTGCTCTCACTCTTTGTTGGTTCCTTGTCTTTGCTGTCTTCCCATGCTGTGGTCTACATTCCTCGTCTCTCCCCAGCTCCTCGTGTTTGGTTTCCCCATAATGTCTCCATAGTTCTGGTCTGCATTTCATTATTAGTTGGATTTTTGGTTTCCTGCCTTTGTTAAACAGTTTCCTTTAATTAAATCCACAAGAAATCTCCTCAGCCTCTCTGCCTCTGCATTTGGGTCCTCCAAACCACAACCAAACCCTGAAAATAGGAACCAACCAAAATGGACCCAGCAGAGCCCAGTATGGACATCCTGAGGGATTTTTTCGTCAATCTAGGCAATACTCTGGACTCAATATCCAACTTAACACCGCCTTGTAAGAGGGTGAGTGCAACTAGCCAACTTAAACAGATTCTCCTCTCAAATTCCACACTCATTTCTCCCCCAGTATTATCTGAACTGTTTGAAGAGTTGGCGTGGAACCACCAAGCAGCCAGCGCCCAACTCTTCAACAGACCTCCACCACACAAACCATTACTTCACCTCCTTCCTACTCTGCTGTCAATCGCTTCCGGTCCGGTTCCTCCACCTTCACCAGCTGTTGGTCCCCCCATGCCGTCTGCCTCCTCCAGGCGTAAGCGCTGCCGGGGGAAGAAATCCACTCCCCCTCCAGCGGGTCAGCCTGACGCCACCACTCCCCCTTCGGCGTGTCAGCCTGACGTCTCCACTCCCTCTCTGGCGGATCAGCCTGACGCCTCCACTCCCTCTCCAGTGGGTCAGCCTGACGCCTCCACTCCCTCTCCGGCAGATCAGCCTGACACCTCCACTCCCTCTCCGGCGGATCAGCCTGACGCCTCCACTCCCTCTCCGGTGGATCAGCCTGACGCCTCCACTCCCTCTCCGGTGGGTCAGCCAGCTTCTAGCTTTAGCTCCCCTTGTAACTGTCGTGTTCGTGTCGTTAATAATGGAGGAGTCTTGCTCTTGTCTTAGTGTACTTTTATTTTTTTAAACCCTGCAGCCCTACTTTCGGCTATCCTAGCCGTACAGGTTCTTCTTCTGTTCTTATCTAGCTGCCACCTAACAATACTAACACCACAGCGACTCCTAGTGGTAACACTTATCATAACATCCCCCTTTCTTAAAGGTAATTGAACAATATACATTGTACAGCGAAATGACAGCACTTTTGCTCTTAAGTAACATTAACACAAACTCTGAGAAACCATGCACTCAAAACATAAATTACAATGAACATTTGTTTTACATCTCTTACATCTCTTTTTTTTTTATAAGTCCAGTCTTTCAGGTTTCTTTATTTCACGTTTTGACCTTCTCAAATCCTGTTTGCCCGGTGGCATATTTGCATCACAGTTCATCAGAGGTGCAGTTTCAGTTATTCCAGGTGGTTCTGAAGTAGCATTGGTGGACTCACTGATTATGTGTGGAGTCTTCAGGAGACTACGACTACTGCCAACCATCCGCATCCTGAATCCTAACTGTGTCGTTGTTTGTCAGTGGAGAGAGTGGTTTGGCCGATACATCATAGAATCTCTTTTGTGTCATTTTTTTCTCTTTGAGCTTGTTTTTAAGCTTCCTGTGCTTCTTTTGTGTGGTATGATTGGAGTAGCTGGGAAGTGTTGTACGCAGCTTTCGATTCATCAGTAGTTCTGCAGGTGACAATCCGCACTGAAGTGGAGAGGCCCGATAACTAAGTAGTGCCAAATATGGATCAGAGTTGCTGTCAGCTGGCTTTTTCAGCAGTTGCTTTATGATATGCACACCTTTTTCAGCCTGACCATTTGACTGTGCATAGTGTGGACTTGCTGTGACGTGACGAAATTCGTACTGCGTTGCAAACCTTTGCCATTCTCTACTGCTGAAACATGGCCCATTATCGCTCACTACCATGTGTGGAATGCCATGCCTGGCAAATATGGATTTAGTATGCGTGATCACACATGCTGAGGATGTATTTGTAAGTAGTGCCATTTCTGGAAAGTTGGAAAAGTAGTCTGCTACCACAAGATAGTCTTTGCCCTTGAGGTGAAATAAGTTCATCCCTACTTTCTGCCATGGGGATGTGGGCATTTTTGGTATCACCATTGGTTCTTTGCTTTGTTTACTCCTGTGTTTTTGGCATGTTTCACATTTGCTAACTAGTGTCTCTATGTCTTTGTTTAGTCCTGGCCAGTACACAGACTCTCTTGCTCTCCTTTTGCATTTTTCAATCCCAAGATGCCCTTCGTGTATCCTCTTTAGAAGATCAGGCCTCAGAGCTTCTGGGATGATTATCCGTCCTTTCTTTAGTAACAGTCCATCAACAAAACTGAGATCTCCTCTCACATGATAGTATCGAGGGCACGAGCCTGCAACTCATCCATCATCCATGTTCTGAATGACACATTGCAGCTCTGTATCCTGTGTTGTTACCTCTGCTATTTGTCTTGATTTTGTATCCGACACTGGTAGAGCAGTCACCACCATTTTTATGTGACTTTCAATGTCCTCATCTGTTGCGCTAACTGAGCCTTCAACAGGTGCTCTGGACAAGGCATCTGTGAGCACCAAGTGTTTTCCCGGTGTATAGACCAGCTCAAAGTCGTATTTTTGCATTTTCATCATCAAGCGCTGGATCCTCGGCGACATTTCATTAAGGTTTTTTTTTATTATAGATACTAGTGGCCGGTGGTCAGTTTCCACAGTAAAGGATGGCAGTCCATAGATGTAACTGTGAAACCGTTCCAACCCATAGGCGACACCTAAGCACTCCTTTTCAATCTGGGCATACTTGCACTCAGACTTGGTCATTGCCCTCGACGCATATGCCACCGGTTTCCAGTACTGCCCCTCAGCTTGTAGAAGCACTGCTCCAATGCCGTTTTTTGATGCATCAGTTGACACTTTCAGTTTTTTGTTGTGGTCATAGTAAGCTAAAGCTGGCGCTATGGTGAGAGCTTGCTTTAGTCTTTGCCACTCCTGTTCGTGTTTTGTGGTCCATGCAAAATCACAGTCATTTTGTAAGAGCTCTCGGATGCAGGACGTCTTAGCTGTGAGGTTGGGAATAAATTTACCAATGAAATTGACCATTCCCATTATGCGTAACACACCTGTTTTGTCTGTTAGACTTGACATGTTCAGTATCGCCTTTATCTTTTCTTGGTCCGGTTGGACGCCTTGAGCTGTGAGTTTGTCTCCAAGGAACAGGATCTCTTGTACTGCAAACTCGCATTTAGCTCTATTGAGTTTCAGTCCATACTTTTGTATGCGCTCCATCACTTTGAACAGTCTCTGGTTGTGCTCTTCGAGGGTTGAGCCCCATACTATAATGTCGTCAATTTAAACTCTGACTCCCTCTAAGCCTTCTATGATCTGTTCCATAGCCCTGTGGAATATTTCTGGTGCAGATTTGATCCCAAATGGTAGTCGAAGAAAACAATACCTCCCAAAAGGTGTATTAAAGGTAGAGTACTTAGTGCTGCTCTCATCTAGTCTCAACTGCCAAAAGCCTTGTGAGGCATCTAGTTTTGTGAAATAATTTGCTCCTGCCATTTCACTGATAATTTCCTCTCGTGTGGGTATTTGATAGTACTCACGTTTGATGTTCTCATTTAGATCTTTCGGGTCCATGCATGTTCTTAACTCTCCATTCTTTTTCTTTGTGACCACCATGGAGTTGACCCAATCTGTAGGCTCCTGGACCTTTTTAATCAAACCCCAGATTGGTCATCCTGTCAAGTTCTTGTTTAAGGGCTTCACGCAGTGGAGCTGGGACCCTCCGTGGTGCATGCACAACTGGTTGGGCGCCTTCCTTTAGTTGGATTTTGTAGGTAAAGGGCAGTGTGCCAAATCCTTTAAACACATTAGAGAAGCTTTGCACAATAGCATTAGTGTCATATTTTGAGGCTGTTTCAATACAGCACACTCTTTTCACTAGCTCTAGCTCTTCACAGCTCCTATCACTCAACAGTGATTCACCTTTATCACTCACAACAGAAAAATGTACCGTGTACACTTTACCTTTAACATTAATATTAAGTTTACATGTACCAAAACACTCTATGGGTTGACCATTATAATCTTTAAGTGCTGAACTCTTTCTTTGTATCTTTGGTTTTACCTGCATTTCCCATACATCAGACATGCTAATGAGATTTGCTTTAGCACCAGTTTCCAGTCTCATAGTCACCATAGTCCCATTAATCAGCAGAGGAGTGATCCATTTGTCATCATTTGTGATGCTGTTAAATTTTTCCTCTTCATTTTCAAAGTTAACGAGCCCAACAAAGAAAGTATCACTTAGATCCGTATCATCCACTACGTTCACATGTTTGCCTTTCTGCCCTCCTTTCTTTTTGGTGAAACATTGTTTGGCAAAATGATTTTTCCCATGGCAGTTGGAGCATACTTTCCCAAACGCAGGACATTGCTTCGGCTTGTGCTGTGATCCGCAGCGTTTGCATAAAAATGTGTTGTCCTCACTGGCCCGCTGGGCAGTCCGGGTCAGCTGGTGACGTCTCCCCCTCTGAAACACGGCACCGATCGCCGCTCCGTCACCCACGGTTGGTGTCACACTTGGCATCTCACTGAACGTTTTCATGTGTTTTTGGGATAATTCGCTCGCTTGGCATATTTTTATAGCCATGTCTAGCGACAGCTCGGACTCGCGGAGAAGTCTCTCCCTTAGCTTTTTGTCTTCAACTCCAAAAACAATCTGGTCTCTGACCATGGAGTCCTTCAGTGTCCCAAAATTACACGACTGCGATTACAGATGCAGGGCTGTCAAAAAACTGTCAAATGGCTCCTTCTGCAGCTGCATATGAGACCGAAACATGTATCTTTCATATGTCTCATTTTTCTTCGGAGTGCAGTGAGCATCAAACTTAGCAAGCACAACGTCCATCTTTTCCTTATCCTCTGCCGTCTCAAACACGAACGTATTATATACTTCAATGGCCTGTGGCCCTGCAAGGGTTAGCAAAAGCGCTACCTTTCTCGAATCCGGCTTTGTATCCAGCCCCATGGCCGTAACATACAAGCTGAAGCGTTGCTTGAATGTACGCCAGTTTTCGTCGACGTTGCCCGTCAGCTTTAGGATCTCTAGCGGTTTCAAATCCATGTCGGCTTCTCAGTTTACTCCTGGTACCATGTTGTGTTCGTGTCGTTAATAATGGAGGAGTCTTTCTCTTGTCTTAGTGTACTTTTATTTTTTTAAACCCTGCAGCCCTACTTTCGGCTATCCTAGCCGTACAGGTTCTTCTTCTGTTCTTATCTAGCTGCCACCTAACAATACTAACACCACAGCGACTCCAAGTGGTAACACTTATCATAACAGTAACCAGGTCAGTCTCTCCCTAAGTCTCACTTGTCACCTAGCCCGATCTTTGAAGAGACATAAATCGGTACCCATGATTACACCCCCTGCAGTCAGATCTCCCCATCTAGACGAGTCTCAGGTATGGGACCTCTTTTATGGCCAGCCAGTTTCCTTAGTTTCAAAGCCCATTAACGGGCCAGTTTCCTAGTTTCAGAGTCCATTACCGGGCCAGTTTCCCGAGCTCCAGAGCCCATTACCGGGCCAGTTTCCCGAGCTCCAGAGCCCATTACCGGGCCAGTTTCCCTAGCTCCAGAGCCCATTACCGGGCCAGTTTCCCTAGCTCCAGAGCCCATTAGCGGGCCAGTTTCCTTAGCTCCAGAGCCCATTAGCGGGCCAGTTTCCCTAGCTCCAGAGCCCATTAGCGGGCCAGTTTCCCTAGCTCCAGAGCCCATTAGCGGGCCAGTTTCCCTAGCTCTAGAGCCCATTAGCGGGGCAGTTTCCCCAGTGACTGAGCCCATTAGCGGGGCAGTTTCCCCAGTGCCTGAGACGCCTGAGCCCATTAGTGGGGCAGTTTCCCCAGTGCCTGAGACGCCTGAGCCCATTAGCTGGCGGTTAAGCCTAGCGCCAGAGACCCCTGAGCGTGCTCTGTTCCGTCCAGTGACCCCTAAGTCCGTCCTGTGCCGTCCAGATACCCCTGAGCACACTAATAAAAGGCTATTAGAGTTAAACCTCAGCGGGCGCTCCAAGCCTCCACGGCCCCTCAGCGAGCACTCCAAGCCTCCACGGCCCCTCAGCGGGCGCTCCAAGCCTCCACGGCCCCTCAGCGGACGCTCCTAGCCTCCACGGCCCCTCAGCGGGGGCACTCCAAGCCTCCACGGCCCCTCAGCGGGTGCTCCAAGCCTCCTCTGAGGCTCTTCCTGAGCCGCAGACGGCGGCCCCCAAGGCGGCGGCTGCTGCATCTGAGACGGCGGCCCCCAAGGCTGCAACAGTGGCTGCTGCGTCTCAGACGGCGTTGTCGCCGGCCTCCTCCAGAGGCCTTCCATCGTCAAGGACAGCGTCACCGCCGGCCTCCTCCTGGGGCCCTCCTCCATCAAGGACGGCGTCGCTGCAGGCCTCCTCCTGGGGCCCTCCTCCGTCAAGGACGGTGTCGCCGCCAGCCTCCTCCTGGGGCCCTCCTCTGTCAGAGACGGCGTCGCCGCCGGCCTCCTCCAGGGGCCCTCCTCCGTCAGACACGGCGTTGCCGCCGGCCTACCCCAGAGGTCCTCCTTCGTCGCCGGTCTCCTCCAGGGGCCTTCCTCCGTCAGAGACGGCATACTCCAGGGGCCTTCCTCCGTCAGAGACGACGTCGTCGCCAGCTTCCCCCAGAGGCCCTCCTTCATCGCCGGCCTCCTCCAGGGGCCTTCCTCCATCAGAGACGACTCTTTCTAAATACTTTAAACAGTGATGGGAGTAATGGCATTGAAAGTAACGGCGTTACTAACGCCGCTACCTTTATTTAGTAATCAAAATGATTACTCTTACTGTAACTATAACGCAGTTACAATTGCAGACACCCCATTACTGCACGTTACTCAGGTCGCACAATTAACCTTTTTTCATGATAGGACTCGTGCGCGCTTCATGAGAGAGGGGAGGATGGAGAGTGAGGAGGACTCCAGCAGCAAAACAGCGCTTTCCAGATGGAAATACCGGTGTTACGTCGAGCTGCGTTTCCTCATCAGATATGGTTTCGCCTGCATCTCCGCACAGCGCGGCGGCACAATTCACCGCGCAAGTGACAGGAAACGCGCATGCTCGCTAAAAGCGCGTAACAGCCACCCTGTGCTCGCGCCACAGGGGAACTACGGAGAGCGTGAACGATCATTAGCCTATATAGAGAAAGGGAGAAATATGGATGGATGGATGGCTGGATGGATGGATGGATATAGCTACATGTATCTATAACAACCCAAAAACAGGATTTCAGAATTAGACATCCCCAGTTATTAATTTCATACACTCGCAAAAGTAACGCAATAGTTACTTTTACTACTAACTAGTTACATTTATTGTGGAGTAACTCAGTTACTAACTCAGTTACTTTTTGGGAGAAGTAACTAGTAACTGTAACTAATTACTTTTTCAAAGTAACGTGCCCAACACTGACTTTAAAGGAAAAGCCAGGTCAGCAAGGAATAATCAATGGATCATTACATTTTTTTTACTTTTTGGCATTAAGACAACTATTCTTATTGCCACATTGCCAGACAGGACAGTGTTAAAAAAAATAAAATAAATAAAAGTTATACCTAAAACTAATACGTTTACGATGATTTAAGGAATTTAGAGTTAATCAGTAAAAATCGCAATCACTCAATCTGGGAGCGGCCATTTTTACCCAGATATAGTAACACCTCGCTCCTGCCATCTTCCAGCAGTGACGTCACGGTGTGGTAAGCCTAGCGCCATTCTTCCCGCTTTATAAGCAAAGTCAATGGGAACTACTAGACACATCTGCAATTAACAACAATTATTATCCACCTGCATGTAGTCAAGCCTCTGTATAAAAACAGCTGCCCTGTGATAGTCTAAAGGTCTATTTAAGTGCAGAGCGCATCATGAAGAACAAGGAACACAGCAGGCAGGTCTGAGATTCTGTTGTGGAGCAGTTTAAAGCCGGATTTGGATACAAAAAGATTTCCCAAGCTTTAAACATCCCAAGGAGCACGGTGCAAGTTACAATATTGACAATATTGAAAATATATTCAATTCAGTTTATTTATAGTGCCTATTCACAACACATATCAACTCAAGGTTCTTTACAGAGATAATTCAACCAGATTTTTGCACCATGTTTTTCTCCCACAATGTTTACATTTGGTGACTGCTGCACTTTAAGAACATGGAAATGTCATGAGAACTGTACAAAACGTGATTTTGTTTTGTATACACTCACTGTGTAAACAAATTTACAATAAATGTCTGATTCTAAGTTTAAGTCAGATCAGATTGCTTCAGAGATTTCTATCTAAGGAAAACCAGCTGATTAAATCATTTACTCCAAAGCAATCACTCACACTAAAAGCTTATTATTCAGCAAGATGCAAGTGACTCATATGAACTTCCTGCATGTTTCTCTGATAAAGTTGCACCCATGACTGAGCCAGTTCTGGAAGCACCTAAGAGTAGACTAGATTAATTAATGTCTAGATGAAAACAAAAAACAAACCTGGATGACAGAATCGAGTCAAAGCCAGTTATCCAGAATGTATGGAGTGAGTGAATAAAAATAAAAAACAAACACCCAAAACACTTACATAAAAAATTGAGCGGAACATTTTTTTAATAATAATAATAATAATAATAAAAAAAAACAATAATAAAGTGTTAGGTTTCAGGTTCTGTTATGTTTTTCTTTTCCCCACCCTGGGTGGGTTGTTTTTTGTTTTTCTGGGACTTTTCTGGGGGCGTCTGGAATCCGCCCTTGAGGGGGGGGGGGGGGGGGGGGGGGGGGGGGTTACTGTTAGGTTTCTGTTAGGTTTTTCTTTTGCTCCTTGATTTCTAGTGTTTAGTTTTCTTTTCACCATGTTTCTTTATTCAGAGTTATTTCATTATTATTTTGTTGTTGTTTTCTTATTAGTTCCTGTCTTCCAGCTTTTCATTTGTTATCCTCTGCTGCCCTCTTGTGTCCTCTTTCTCTTGCTCTGTTTTCTGTTCAGCTCTCACCTGTGTTCAATTCCCTAACTAGCCCTCTTCCTGTCTCTGTCCCCTTTAAAAGCCCTCCCTCTTCAGTTCCTGTTTGCTGGATCCTCGTCTTACTTCTCGTCAACCTCTGATCTATCGTCTGTCTGTCTTCCTCGTCTCTTCCTGGTTCTTAGTTTTTGGTTTTTCCCTGATGTCTCCTAGATTCAGGTTCTTGAGATATTTTTGTTGGATTTTTGACTCCTGCCCCGTGAGACATTTTTGTTGGATTTTTGACTCCTGCCTCAGAGCCTGTTTACCTCCTGCCTCAGAACCTGTGAACCTATTAAATCACTTAAATTCATCTCAACCTACTGGTCTCTGCATTTGGGTCCTCAAACCAACACCACCAAATCCTGACATAAAGTTTAAAAATGTTTTTGGAGTAATTTAGCTTTTTTTCCCCTGATATATTTTGAGATTTATAAGGTCGTAGGGAAATGGCTGTTATAATAAATTTAAATTGCATTAATTCAAAGACAACCTAGAGTTGGGACATTTAGCTTACAACATTTAGCTTACAAAAACTATTGATTTAGCCTATCCCTACTAGCAGTTTGTAATACAAGTTTTAGCAAGTCCTACCTCTGCTTGTTTAAAGTCAGAAAAAAACAATGCAATGCAGAGCTGAGTAAGAGTGAATAATCTACTTTTTTGTTTTAGCCGTAGAGGTATTGCTCAATTATTGGCCAAGGCAATTTTTTGGCTCGATACCGATAACTGGCTCTGCAGTATTGGCCGATATACCAATGCAATACCGATTCCATTTTTTGTGTGTGTGTATATATATGAAGAGCCATCATGGCTTTGTCAAGCTATTGCCCACACTTAAGAAGCAGGAAAAAGACTAATACAGAGTGAATTCAGTAGAAGTTTTTATTGTCTACCTGGAATTGGTGACAATAGTTTAACTTTTGGCTCTCAAAGGCCAAAATAGTACAACATTCATGAAATTATAACTAATAATAGTGCAATATTAAGACAGTAAAATTACATTAATAATTAAATAATCTCTTTAAAACCTGAGTTTTGACTCTCAAATGTTAAAACAGTGCAACTTTCATGAACCTATATAACATGTATAATAATAGTGCAACAGCAAGAAAGTGAAATTATTCTCATTAGTTTGGCGCAGGCCAATAGCTATAGTTAACACTAGTGAGTGTCGGCTGCGTTCAAGTGCCATACAAACATCAAAATGGTATCGGTGCCCTATTTGTTGGTACCCGCCAATGCCACCCTTTTAGTAGTGGATAGGGGCCCCACCCAGTATCGGTGCAACTCTGATTATAATATCAGGAATGAGTTAATCTATAATTCGTTACTTGCACTCTTAGGATCTGACAGTGTAACCACATACAGAAAAGGTAAGCATAAAAACTTTCAAATTTACAAAATATTAGAGCATGACATTGCCATTTCTTCCTTTTTCTCTGTCTGTGATACTGGCACAGAGCGACACCTTGCTGGAGACAAACACCTGAACATCTGTCGACCCCGCTGCAGAAGCTGCATAACTTCATTTACATACAGGTAAACCAGCGGGTTGAGAGCGCTGTTCAGGCTCACAAGACCACGAGTCGCCTGACGGGCTCTGAAGATCCCCTCCTCCCAGCTACTGCATATATTTTGCAAGCGTTGAAGTCTTAAGTAGAGGTTAAGGTTCTTGAATATATGGTAGGGAACATAACAGATCAGGAACAGAAGAATCAAAACTGCCAACAGCTTCAAGCTTCGTCGTTTCACATTCTTGTCAATTGTTTTTGAGCTGCAGACGACATAGGTGACATGTCCATAGCTCCAAACAGTGATGAGGAAAGGGATGCAGAATCCAAAGAACGTAAATATGATGGTGTAATCCAGGTAACCCTTTATATAATCCTTAGTGGTGGTGTCAAAACATTGATCGTCAAAATATTTTTTGGGGAAGAACATGTCCGGAAGGCTTTGAACATTCACCAGAATCCAAACAATGGCTGAGATACCAATGGAACGATTTGCCGTTAATCTCCCCTTTGTTTTCATGGGATGGACGATTGCCAGGTACCTGTACACACTAATACAAGTGAGGAATCCAATGCTGCAATATAAATTCAGGTTGAAACAGAATCTTGTCAGTTTGCAGACAGTTTCTCCAAAGATCCATTTCCTCCCTTTAAGGTAGTAGACGATCAGAAGAGGAAGATTGAGCAGGTACAAAATGTCTGCAAGTCCGAGGTTTAAAAGAAAGATGTTAATACCCTTATGTTTCTTCCAGTCATGCTGCAAAGACTTCAATCCCCATCCATTAGCCACCAGTCCAACAATTAACACCAAAATGTAAAGAGTAGGCAGTAATATATTTTCATACAAGTCCTTATTGAAGTATTGACAGACGTCTTTAGTTGTGTTCATTTTGCCTTCAAGAAACAAGTGAGTTTGACCATCGTTCTCAGAGTGCTGCTTACGTGTAAGTAAGAGAGAAATAGCCTCCAACTAACTTCCTTTCTCAAGCCCCGCCTCTTCAAAGGCAGGTTTGCAAAGAAATGAGACACCATTTGTGTTGGACTTTTACCATGAATACAGTGCATATAAACACATTTTATTGCACCAAAAGTGAAACTATCTCCACAGTAAAGTTTTATTCATTCTGCAGCAAAGCCTTTAACTGTAATCATCCTGGTACTGAACAGATAAGATAAGACAAGACAGCACCCTGTGTTGAAACAAACTTAGGTAAAAGGTCATTACATTTCTTTTTTTTTCTGGGTAATTCCATTCAATTAAAATTCAACAACAATATTTGTTAAACTGAATTCAGGCCCCGCCCTCCTCTGACTGAGCATAGGGAGAGTGTCTCCCAACCTGGAGACAGGTGAAGATAATTAAGGGATCAATTGGGAGATGTTCACTCACTAAGCAGCAATGAGCACTAGGAGGGTGCCTTGGTGAATGCACTGCAGGAAAGTTTGTTCCAAGGAGAAGGAACCGGTGAGCCATAAATTATTTGAATATTTAGACTGAAATGTTAAAACATTGAGAAAAGTATAAAAAAGAAAAAGAAAAAAAAGAAGAAAAAAAGAGGAATCATTTAAAATGTATTTGAGAAAGTAAATGAACACTAGAATATTAAAATGTATCACTGAATAATTCTTTGAATACGTTTGATTTTGGGTTTAAATCTTATATTTTGTTTCAGGAACAATTTTGTTTAAAGAATGTTAATCATGTTTTCTGTTTATGTTTAAAGGTTTTTCACCTGCTACTACTAATACTGCTACTACTATTGTTGATTGAACTTTCAAATAAAAGAGAAAAAAGGAAAGAATCAACTTTGGTGTTCTGAGTGAAATCCTGTGAAATCTCTGGAAGCAAGCTTCCTTTTCAATACCAAACAAAAAAGTGTTAACCACTTGACAATATTAATCCCAAAGGGATTAGTGAGGCATGAAACTACAAATATTAACTTTATTTAAAAATATAGTTAGATTTCTGTAATTAGACAACTTTGAGATATGACCAGGCTCAACTGGGAACGATGTTCAGCCCTGGCATTTTTTCATCTACACCGGCCCAATTATGCACCCCCCCCAAAAAAAAAAAATAGAAGCGCAGTCAAACGCATGCACCCCAAATGTGAAACACAATACGAATACACATTGTGGATTAATCGATTTATATTCAAGCATCACACGACAACCATCACCAAGACTTCTATAATGCGGTTTTACCGGCTTTGGTTAATAACACAGACGCCACAAAGACTGCTGCTGCGTAACGTCACACTTGCATCAGAAACTGCCAGATTGGGAATCATCACCACCTGGCAAAAATGCGTGTAAGAAGGGAAACGATCATGCACTGCTGTCTAGTCTTATCTTATCTGTACCAGGATAAATACAGTTAAAGGCTTGGCTGCAGAATGATAAAACTTTACTGTGGAGAAAGTTTCTCTTTCACTTTTGGTGCAATAAAATGTGTTTGTATGCACTGTATTCATGGTAAAAATCCAACACAAGTGGTGTCTCATTTCTTTGCAAACCTGCCTTTGAAGAGGCCGGGCTTGAGAAAGCAAGTTAGATGGATGCTATTTCTGTCTTACCGTATATACACTATATTGCCAAAAGTATTTGCTCACCTGCCTTGACTCACATATGAGCTTAAGTGACATCCCGTTCCTAATCCATAGGGTTCAATATGACGTCGGTCCACCCTTTGCAGCTAGAACAGCTTCAACTCTTCTGGGAAGGCTGTCCACAAGGTTTAGGAGTGTGTTTATGGGAATTTTTGACCATTCTTCCAGAAGCGCATTTGTGAGGTCGCACACTGATGTTGGACGAGAAGGCCTGGCTCTCAGTCTCCGCTCTAATTCATCCCAAAGGTGTTCTATCGGGTTGAGGTCAGGACTCTGTGCAGGCCAGTCAAGTTCATCCACACCAGACTCTGTCATCCATGTCTTTATGGACCTTGCTTTGTGCACTGGTGCACAGTCATGTTGGAAGAGGAAGGGGCCAGCTCCAAACTGTTCCCACAAAGTTGGGAGCATGGAATTGTCCAAAATGTCTTGGTATGCTGAAGCATTCAGAGTTCCTTTCACTGGAACTAAGGGGCCAAGCCCAGCTCCTGAAAAACAACCCCACACCATAATCCCCCCTCCACCAAACTTTACACTTGGCACAATGCAGTCAGACAAGTACCGTTCTCCTGGCAACCGCCAAACCCAGACCCGTCCATCAGATTGCCAGATGGAGAAGCGCGATTCGTCACTCCAGAGAACGCGTCTCCACTGCTCTAGAGTCCAGTGGCGGCGTGCTTTACACCACCGCATCCGACGCTTTGCATTGCACTTGGTTATGTATGGCTTGGATGCAGCTGCTCGACCATGGAAACCCATTCCATGAAGCTCTCTGCGCACTGTTCTTGAGCTAATCTGAAGGCCACATGAAGTTTGGAGGTCTGTAGTGATTGACTCTGCAGAAAGTTGGCGACCTCTTCGCACTATGCGCTTCAGCATCCGCTGACCCCGCTCCGTCAGTTTACGTGGCCTACCACTTCGTGGCTGAGTTGCTGTCGTTCCCAAACACTTCCATTTTCTTATAATACAGCTGACAGTTGACTGTGGAATATTTAGGAGCGAGGAAATTTCACGACTGGATTTGTTGCACAGGTGGCATCCTATCACAGTTCCACGCTGGAATTCACTGAGCTCCTGAGAGCGACCCATTCTTTCACAAATGTTTGTAAAAACAGTCTGCATGCCTAGGTGCTTGAATTTATACACCTGTGGCCATGGAAGTGATTGGAACACCTGATTCCAATAATTTGGATGGGTGAGCAAATACTTTTGGCAATATAGTATATATATACAGCATACACCGGTTTTGTAAAAGTGCAGAGGCTATTTTCTTTGAGTTAACAACTTGAATAGAAAGAGAGAAATATTTTCCCTGTGGTTAATGATCAATAACTGCTTGAATGAACAAAGTTAACATATACTGATGGTAAAGATTTTAAAAAACGGTCCAAAAAGCCCAGCCACAAAAGGTAATATGTTAATTATACATGGTAGTTGAGAAAATAGTCAGTTATAATCCTTTAACTATAGATCATTACTTGCTTTTACCCCTGATTTTAATGATATGTTGTTTCCAAAAAGGCAAAAGTAAATAACCCAGTCCCTCTTTTCACTGTAGACAAGCCATGATCTGCTTATCTGTTCTCCATTTTTCATTTGGATGAACTAATAGCTGCATGAATCATGACAGCAGACAAGATAGAGGAGAGCAGGAGGTGGGGTTACCAATCTACTTGCTCTGGAGAGCAGAGTTTGATGCTTCTAGATGTTGTCGCCAAAGTCTCCAGTAGCAGAAAAAACTCGCCAGATGTGGCGCTAGGAGCTTTTTTTAAAAATAAAAGCGCTAAGTTGGCAACACAGCTCTTCGCATCGTTTGTTTTCAAATGGGGGGATGAGACATACTTATTATTATAAGCATTCTGATGGCATTTATGTGAAAGTATTTTTATCAAAAATATAATTATGTGCACAAATAAGGAATATTTATATTAACCATACATGTAAACAGAGTTTTATGGGGCCACCAGTAACTTGTGGCCCTTGGCAACTGCCTAGTATTGCCTAATGGTAAATCCCCCCATGCCATTTCTTATAGAAAACCGTAAAAAGTTTTGTTTAAAGTTTTCCACAAGCAACATGGACGACAGCAAGCATTAAGAAGGAGCTCTAGTCAGATGAAACCAAAATCGAAATTTTTGGCAACAATGCCAAACATTCCAAAAAAAGAAAATTAAAAACATTAAAAATAACAAGTTTTTGAAAGTTGATACCCAAGACCAGAGGGGGTGGACTTCAGCTTTCAGAAACCTACAATGCCGCAATTGAGAAAATACTTTCCCACTATCATTGCGGCCCCACCCCCTGTGTAGGAGAGCGGGGGGACTTTGCCTATTCAGCCAGGCCAACAATTCTCTTTAACAACCCCCCTTAGAGACACTTAGATGGGTATGGGTTATTGCAGACTAACAGAGAACTCAAATGAACCCTCTTCCAAGGTAGTGATATACTTTGTCCATTTTGTTGGGCTACTGTATAAAACCTCAAACTCAACAGTATTTCTGACATTTTGAATTGAAAAAGATTCTTGGATGGGAAGCGAAACGTCTTTAAACTCCTTAACAAAGTCCAGTGGATTGATTTTAATTTTCCTTTTTTGGAATGGATACGACCTGGATGACTGAGAAGCTTCACCAGCACAATACAAAACAATATGTTTGACATAAGAGCCACACAGCTCATCACGCTGAACAAACCATCCCCACTGTCAAACATGGTGGCGGCAGCATCATGGTTTAGCCTGCTGTTTTAAATTACTGGAAAATTGGATGGATCTACATACAGGAGCATTCTGGAAGAAAAACCTGTTGCACTCTTCATGAGAAGGCCTGAGACTTGGACAGAGATTTATCTTTCAACAAAACAATGATCCAAAACATAAAGCAAAATCTACAATGGAACGGTTCACAAATAACCATATCCAGGTGTTAGAATGGCCTAGTCAAAGTCCAGACCTGAATCCCATCGAGAGTCTGTGGAAAGATCTGAAAAGTGCTGCTCACAAACGCTCTCCGTCCAACCTCCCTGAGCTCCAGCTGTTCGCAGGAAGAATTTGCAAAAATGTCAGCGTCTCAATGTGCAAAACTGAGAGAGACAAACCTCAAGCGGCCTGCAGCTCTAATCGCAGCAAAAGGTGGCTCTACAGAGTATTACCTTAAGGGGGCGGAATAATTTTGCACACCCAAATTTTCAGCTTCTTATTTGTTAAAAAAGTTTAACATATCCAATAAATTTAATTCTAATTCACGATTGTGTCCCACTTGTTGATTCTTCACAAAAATTCAGAATATTATATCTTGATGTTTGAAGCCAGAAATGTGGCAAAAGGTGGAAAAGCTTAAGGGGGGCAAAATAACTGACCTCGTGAGACCATCCTGATCTCGCGAGCTTTTAAGGTTTCACTCGCAGATCAGTCTGGAGACTCTCCGTTAAAGAAAATTTGGAGCCGTTCACCAAACGAACGTCCATTCAGCGTTGGATTTGAGGCGGGTTGAGGTGTGACGCAACGAGAAGCGCGACAGTTCAGTCTAAAGAACATGTCGGCTTCAGCCGATGAAACTAGCGTTAGCGTAGCTATCGAGCAAGTTTTATCGGAATCGGAGTATTTCTTCACTGAAAGAAGAGCAAAACACTGCTCTGGAGGCTTTTCTCAGAGGAAAATATGTTTTTGCTCTTCTCCCGACTGGTTTCGGCAAGAGTTCGATCTCATGGTTGTGTTTTCGTCGTCGCTCTGTTTGTACGTCATATGCTTTGTTGATCTGATTGGTTTATTTGGCCCGTCTATCACCAACATAGGCCAATCAGCTAACCAGTATTTTCGCCCCTTCCCAAAATTACTTCAACGGAAGGTTTCCAGATGGATATGCAGAGCAAATCCATCTGGCGGAGTCAGGTTACAGAATAACTGCATTTTGTAAAAAAAAAAAAAAAAAAGCAGGTAATATTTCTTATAATTTATCACCAAATCAATTGTAGATTCCAGACCAGCTTTGGATGTGTACCGCCTATAAAAAGAAAAATCAGAGAGAAATATCTGAGAATGTTAGAGAGAAATAAAAAGTTTTGAATGAAAGAATAAGTTCTGGAATGCAAGCTCAGTGAAATCCTGCTCTCAGATAGAGAATGTCTGCTCCTGCTTTCCAGAAACCAAAGTCAAAACGGGAGATGAAACCTGTTCTGACAGGAAGGCCGGTGTTTCTTATAAAACAGAGGGCGTAACCAGACAAGCACTTCATACCATACATGAAAGGAAGAGAAAAAGAAAAACAAGAATGACTGACGGGGTTTTTTCCTGAGAATCGACAACTTTGCTGCTGAAGTCTGATGTGTCCTAAAATGTACATCATACAGTAGTAGCCATTAAAAATTTCTGTCATGATTTGTGGACATTAAGATCTAAAGGGAAGCGGCATCTCTGGGTCAGACCTTGTAATTCAGTGAGAGGATGGAGTCAGAGCAAAATAATATGCATGCCCCAAAGAAAGGCCTGTGGCAGGAAGTTAGAGGGGATTTTGTTGCCATTCGGCTGGCTTTTGACTGGGAAGGGCCATTTTGAAACGACTGCTACTCTACAAAGAGCCCTTTTATACCTTAAGGGGAAGTTTACCATTAAAGAGATCATTTTGACTCATTCTGTGACTCATTTTAGCTCATTAGTTTCATTTCTGTTTTGTGTCACTTAGTAATAAATGTAATCCATACAAGCAAGTGTTTTTCTCTGTAAAACCTGTTTCCACCTGCATCATTGCATCTGAGGAAGAGAGGTACGAATAGGTTACCAGTGGGTAAGGTGTGTCTGTACCTGGAAGAAAGCTATCCACAGTAGCATCAGAAATGGAGCCTAATGCTACGTTCACACTGGATGCAGCAGGCGCGACAGAAGCAGCGACTCTACATGCAAAGTCAATGGTTGATGCGCGTCAAGGCGCAGCAAAAGTCCCGCGGCACGTTTTGAGCAGCAGGCGCAGAGCTTCTGAGCAGCTGAAGCAGCGCGTCGGGCGCGTTTAAGCATCTGACGCGCACCGCTGGTATGTGGGGGTCTGAGTGGCTCTGACAGAAATAACATTGGAAGGCAGGATTGTAATCTGGATGAACTGACTGCACTGATGAAGTTTTCAGGTGTATTTTCTCACTTAAAAACATATTAAAACTACTTTATTCCCACTGATCACAGCAAATATAGCTGCAAGGCAGAGAAAGGATAGTGAAGCTCCGCCCAACGTGCGTCAGACACACTTTTTCACCGCGCAGCCAGAGCAGCAAAGCTGCTTCAGCCGCGCGTCAGAACTAAACTGGTACAAGCAGCAAAAATGAAGCAGCAGACACGATTTTGCTGCGTCCGGTGTGAACGTAGCATAAGGCTGGAGTCTACAAACTGAATTTTAAACACCTTGGGACATTGGCACCTAAAATTAAGTGAAAATGATCTACGTCCCTGTGGACAGCAGCTGACCATGGATTAACCCACATGTTTTTAACTGTCACTTGTATGTTTCTTTGGTTCTTTTAGCTCTAACTAAACTTATCGTATCTTTTAAACCTGAAGGAATATTCTGGTTGCTAGGATTAACACAACCTCTAGGATTAGAATTCCAGCAAACAAAAGGCCAATGTGGACACCATGATTAAGATGTAGACTTACCACGTGGGAAAATACAGATATATACCTCAGCCTTTTTGTATCTTGCATCAAACCCCTTACGTGGAATCACATCACACAGATCGAATTCTGCTGCCACAGTGGTGTTTCTGGGTACCTGTATGATTACCTGATCCTATTATGGGACGTCATTTCACGAAACCTTGGGAAGCAACATCTCTTTTACCTCTAATAGAAACATTCAGAGTGGGCACAGTAGCAGCTGACTGGGAAGGGCCATTTTGAAACGACGCTACTCTACAAAGAGCCCTTTTATACCTTAAGGGGAAGTTCACCATTAAAGAGATAATTTTTTGACTCATTCTGTGTTTTTTAGCTCTTTGGTTTCATTTCTGTTTTGTGTCATTCTATTTTTTCTGGTTGTATTTGAGCACTGATGTATTTCTTGTTTACTCTCGGTTACCCCCATTGTGCCGGCCTACTTTCCCCACTCCTGCTCCTGCTTTGGACTCTTCTCCTGCTGCCCTCTGGGAAGAGGCTTTGCAGCATCCGCTTTAGGACCAGCAGATTCGGCAACAGCTTTTCCCCCACTGCCATCAGACTGCTGAACTGTTGCAAAAAAAAAAAAAACTCTTAATCAAGTATCAGACTCTGCATAACGCTGATAACACCTAATCAAGAAATAGTTTTCTACTGCATCATATATTTTTCTCTGCAATGCTCTGAACTTCCATATCAATGTGTATTTTTGCATCCTGTTTTTCTCACACGCTGTTTACATTCGATTGCTGCTGCACTTTATGTATATGGAAATGTTCATTTCACTGCTAAACTGCCGCTCATTCACTCACGGAAAGCTGTACAGAGCAAACATTTATACTCTCACAACGACAGTAAAAGTTGTGCAAGTCTCCCAATCAGTTGATTACTCCAGTGCCTCTAGGCCAGGGGTTGGCAACCCACTTAAAGGGGGAAAAAAAGGCAGATACCTGATGATAACAGAGGATTCAAAGTACAATGGAACAAATCATTTGCTTTCATTACCAATGTAGAACAATTGCCTTCATGTTTGCTTTGTAATGAGAGTTTCTCAAAAAATAACAAGAGTAACTTGGAAAGATATTTCCATACACATACATACATATATACATGTATATACATATATACGTCTATACATATATACACGTATATATATAAACACACATATATATATATACACACATATACACATATATACGTATATATATATATATATACACATATACACATATATATATACGTATATACATACACATATATATATATATACACACATATATACACGTATATATATATATATACACACATATATACACATATATATATATACACATATATACACGTATATATATACACATATATACACGTATATATATATACACACATATATATACACGTATATATACGTATATATATATATATATATATATATACGTATATATATATATATACGTGTATATATATACACAAATATATATACACGTATATATACGTATATATATATATATATACGTATATATATATACACACATATATATACACGTATATATACATATATGTGTATATATATGTGTGTATATATATATATACGTATATATTTATATATATATGTGTATATATATTTGTGTATTTATATATACGTATATATATATGTATATATACGTATATATATATAAGTATATATACGTGTATATATATGTGTGTATATATATATATATATGTATATATATATATACACGCATATACACATATATACGTATATATATACACATATACACATATATATACGTATATACATATACGTATATACATACACATATATATATATACACATATATACACGTATATATATATATATACACATATATATATACACACATATATATATAAACGTATATATAAGTATATATATATACGTATATATATATACACACATATATATATACACATATATATACACGTATATATACGTATATATATATATATACACATATACACATATATACACACATATGTATACATGTATATATACGTATATATATATATACGTATATATATATATATATATATACGTATGTATATATATACACGTATATATACATATATATATATATATATACGTGTATATATATACACACATATATATATACACGTATATATATATATACGTATATATATATATACACACATATATATACACACGTATATATAAGTATATATATATATATACATATATATATATATATACACACATATATATACATATATATACTTATACGTATATATATATACACACATATATATACACGTATATATACGTGTATATATATATACGTATATATATATATACACACATATATACATGTATATATATATATATATACGTATATATATATACACACATATATATACACGTATATATATATATATATATATACACATACATACACACATATGTATACACGTATACAGTGATGGGACTAACGGCGTTGAAAGTAACGGCGTTACTAACGTCGTTACCTTCTTTTAGTAACGAGTAATCTAACTAATTACTTTGACTGTAACTATAACGCAGTTACCATTGCAGACACCCCGTTACTGCGCGTTACTCAGGTCGCACAATGAACCTTTTTTCATGATAGGACTCGTGCGCAGCTGCGTGAAGCTGACACCCCACCCACGTCAAAAAAACTCTGCAAATAGACTGAATGGTTAGTGCAACGTTAGTGCAGATTTGTGCAGAAAAAAATATTGTTTGTGCTACTTTTGTTTAAGAGATATTAAAGATTATTTTTTAGGTCATCCAGAGGTGCGCGCCTTGTCATGAGAGAGGGGAGGATGAGAATGGCTGATGTATAGTGAGATTCCGTCTGTCAGTTGGGTAGGTGGGTGTTTCTGCTGGTGGGTGTTAACGTACAGCACACACAGAGAGATGGAGAGTGAGGAGGATCCAGCAGCAAACAGCGTTTTCCTGATGGAAATACCGGTGTTACGTCGAGCTGCGTTTCCCCATCAGATACGGTTTCCTCTGCATCTCCGCACAGCGCAGGCGGCACGAGTCACCGCGCAAGCGACAGGAAACGCGCATGCTCGCTAAAGGCGCGCACCAGTCGCCCTGTGCTCGCGCCACAGGAGAACTATGGAGAGCGTGAACGATCAAATGAAAGGGAGAAATCTGGATGGATGGATGGATGGATGGATGGATACTCTGCCTTCTCAACCTACTGTATTTTTTATTTTAAACATTATTTGATGGCCTTTGTGGCAGGGATGGAGATCCATATTTTATGTCACACACAGAGTATACATCTAGATAGATAGATGTATAGATAGATGTGCAGTATCTATAACAACCCAAACACACAGGATTTCAGAATTAGGCATCCCCAGTTATTAATTTCATATACTCACCAGATCTGAATGCCCTGTTAAAAAACTTCACATGGCGTTCCCCCCTGATGTCATTTACATTGAGTTGCAATAAATGCAAAACTCTCTGCAGGTTCTTGTCTTTGTCGTCCTCTCTATTCAGCTGGCTTTTGAATCAAACCGCGAGACAGTGGGGGCTGGGTGGTGAGGGTTACGGGGGCGAGAAACGCAAAAGTAACGCAATAGTTACTTTTACTAGTAACTAGTTACTTTTATTGTGAAGTAACTCAGTTAGTAACTCAGTTACTTTTTGGGAGAAGTAACTAGTAACTATAACTAATTACTTTTTCAAAGTAACGTGCCCAACACTGCACGTATATATACGTATATATATATATACGTATATATATATATATATGTATGTATATATATACACGTATATATACGTATATATATATATATACGTATAAATATATACACACATATATATATACACGTATATATATATATATACGTATATATATATATACACACATATATATACACGTATATATAAGTATATATATATACATATATATATATATATACACACATATATATACACGTATATATACATATATGTATATATATACACACATATATATACAAGTATATATACGTGTATATATATATATATACGTATATATATATATACACACATATATACGTATATATATATATATACGTATATATGTATATATATATACGTATATATATATATATATACGTATATATATATATACACGTATATATACGTGTATATATATATATACACACATATATATACACGTATATATAAGTATATATATATATACGTATATATATATATACACACATAAATATACACGTATACACGTATATATATATACGTGTATACGTGTACACACATATATATACACGTATATATACGTATATATATATACGTATATATATATACACACATATATATACACGTATATATACGTATATGCTGGTGAAGGTTCTCAGTCATCCAGGTCATAGTCATGCTGTGAAAATTCAAAAAATATCCACTGGACTTGGTTTTCAAGATTTGAAGACGTTTCGCCACCTCTCCAGGAAGCTTTCTCAATTCAAATATGGGCTTCAAATCCCCCAATCCTGCTGCTTCCTTTTTGTGTCCATCAAACTGGATTATTCCTACGGAGATGTCTAAGTGCCTCATGCCCTCTCTGGATTATCTCTGCACGTCGGCCTGTTAGCCCGTTGGCAACTTGTTTGGGTTGGCTACGCTAACAGAGTTAGCCAGAGCTACTCTTCTATTTACAGAGTCCTATCAGCACCATCAGTCTTCATAAATCTTCCAGTGCCTCCGCCTTCCATCGGAGGTCTGTGAATGGAACACCACCTCTGTTGAAGCTGTGGATCATCCTTCTGGGTATGGCTTTTCTCCACCGCTGCTCACCTGGATCCTGGCTAACTGTTAGCACCGGCACGCCATCACGCCACTTGTTGCCCATCGACACCACGATACAACCACTTCGGATTCTCAACATCAACAGAGCTCCATTGGATCTTCCACGTTGACCCCGTTACATCCACCGGGGATCCGGGCGCCGCCTTGTAATGTCCAAACGCGGTGACCACAGCTCCATCGCATCCTTCTGGTCGGCATCACGTCCTGTCGCGCAACAGGTACGTCACCATCTGCGTCATCTGAGCGCTGCTAAGCCTACCTCAGATATGGCTGAGTGGGACCGGCGAACTGGAAGACCTGGAGTGGATTTCAGCTTTCTCCGCACTCTACATAAACTGGACTCCAACTCCCACATCACACTGGAACAGCTTAATGTGCAGTCACTGTCAAATAAATCCGGATTCATCCACGATCACATTCTGGAAAAAGAAATAGACATTCTCTGCCTCACAGAGACATGGCAACAGCCGGATGTCTACAGCTCCCTGAATGAGGCCTGCCCACAAGGGTACTCATACCTGGACAAAGCCCGCACAACTGGGCGGGGTGGGGGCCTTGCTGTTTTATATCGCAGCTACTTTGCAGTGTCCCTCCTGTCTGTACCTGGTGCTTCCTCCTTTGAAAGCCTTGTTTTTAAATGCAATAATCCTTTCTCTGCTACAGTAGCTGTCATATATCGCCCCCCTAAACCACAACCAACTTTCATTTCTGACATTCATCAGTTCCTAATCTCTCTCTGCACTGCACACTCAAATATTCTTGTTATTGGTGATCTCAATATACACATGGACTCACGCACTTCCCGTCTAGCTGCCGAATTCAAACAGGTTTTGGACTGTCTAAATCTTCAACAGCTCACAGATGGCCCCACCCACAGCAAAGGGCATACTCTGGACCTTGTTATAACTGACTCCCTTCCACTCACCAGCATCAACATATATGATGTTGGTGTCTCATTTCATCCGGCAGTTACATTTAGACTCCCCATAACCTTTTTCACCAAACCAAAACGCCATATCACTTTCAGAAACATCAAAAACATTGATTCCTCATCCTTCAGCTCACATCTTCAGCATCTTTCCCCCTCTCCACTCTCATCAGCCAGTGACTTAATGGATTTTTACAACACAAGCCTCAACTCCATCCTGGATACTCATGTTCCTGTAATAACCCGGACTGTCACATTCATACGTTCCGCTCCTTGGTTTACCAAAGAGCTAAGGCAAATGAAGAGGTCTGGCCGTGTCCTGGAGCGGGCATATAAAACATCTGGCCTGACGGTGCATAAACTGGCCTACCGGGAACATCGCAGAAATTATGCAACAGCCCTCTCCAAGGCCAGGTCCAATTACTACTCCTCGCTCATCAACAATAACTCAGGTAATTCCAGAAAACTCTTTTCCACAATCAGCCATATTCTCAAACCACAGGTCTCCTCCTTCTACAACCACACAGATATAAACTGCAACCGGTTTCTGGATTTCTTCATATCAAAAATAGACAGCATCCGCTCTTCACTTTCACCTTCAAATAGCACCACTATTGATACCCCTCAGACATCTCCCACACAACTCCTATCACACTTCTTTCTGCCAACGCAGCAGGAGGTCGAGAACATCATCCGCAAATCTAAACCATCCACCTTCTCTTTAGATCCCCTCCCATCCCCTCTGCTCAAAACTCACCATCAGTCCATTAGTCATCTCATAACCAAAATAATAGCCAGTTCCCTGGAAACGGGTACTGTCCCATCTACCCTTAAAACTGCCCTCATTAAACCCCTCCTAAAAAAACCCACCTTGGACCCTGAACCTCTGTCAAATTACAGACCCATTTCAAACCTCCCATTCATCTCCAAACTCCTAGAAAAAGTTGTTTCCACCCAGCTCCACAACCACCTTAAATGCAATAATCTGTATGAAAAATTCCAATCTGGTTTTCGTCCCTCCCACAGCACAGAAACAGCTCTCATCAGAGTCACCAGCGATCTGCTGATGGCCTCTGATTCCGGTTTCACGTCCCTCCTCATTCTTCTCGACCTCTCTGCTGCGTTTGACACAGTAGATCACCACATCCTCCTCCACCGCCTCCAGCATTTCATTGGTCTCTCTGGCACTGCCCTCCAATGGTTTCACTCCTTCCTCACTGACAGGACCGAATACGTGGCCCTGGGGGAGGCAAAATCCAGACCTCACACTGTCACCTGTGGGGTCCCCCAGGGCTCCGTGCTCGGCCCTACCCTGTTCACCATCTACATGCTCCCCCTTAGTTGTGTCGTCGGCAGGCATGGGGTCAACTTCCATTGCTATGCTGATGACACACAACTTTACATTAAAATGACTCCTCCCAGCTCCCCCGCCAACTCTGTCACCCGCCTCAGCTCCTGCCTGGAGGATATAAAGGCGTGGATGAGTCAAAACTTCCTGCAGCTTAATGCCTCAAAAACAGAGGCCATCCAAACTGGTACTCCTCATCAACTCCGTTCCTCTCCTCTCACCTCTGTTTCATTCTGTGGTCATACCATTCCCCTGTCTCCCTCTGTTACAAGCCTTGGGGTCAAGCTTGACCCCCACCTCTCCTTTGACAATCATGTCACCTCCATTTGCAAAACGTCCTTTTTTCACCTCCGTAATATTTCCAAACTCCGCCACTCCCTATCCC
This sequence comes from Cyprinodon diabolis, assembly GCA_030533445.1. Classification (NCBI taxonomy): domain Eukaryota; kingdom Metazoa; phylum Chordata; class Actinopteri; order Cyprinodontiformes; family Cyprinodontidae; genus Cyprinodon; species Cyprinodon diabolis. The sequence continues at coordinate 44,477,327 of CM060062.1, forward strand.
TCCCTGCTGCAGAGAAGCTCGTCCATGCCTTTGTCTCCTCCAGGCTGGATTACTGCAACGCTCTCCTCATCGGGATCTCTGGCAGGAGCCTTCAGAAGCTCCAGTACGTACAGAACAGCGCTGCCAGGGTCCTGATGAGGGTGAGGAAACACCAGCACATCACTCCCATCCTTCACACTTTACACTGGCTCCCTATTCACGCCCGTATAGAGTACAAGATTCTTCTGCACACCCATCACTGTGTGCACGGTGCGGCCCCCACCTATGTCATTGAACTGCTCACACCACACACCTCTTCCCGGACCCGGTCAGGCCAACAGCACCGTCTGGCCCCACCCAGGACACGGCTAAAAACAATGGGCGACAAGGCCTTCGAAGCCGCAGCTCCCCGTCTGTGGAATGCCCTCCCAGACCACCTTAGGGCCCCACAGACGGTGGATTGTTTTAAGAAAGGACTGAAAACTTTCCTTTTTAGAAATGCCTACAATTGTTGATTTTAATTTTTTTTAATAGGCTACGTATGCCTTTTAATGTATTGATTTTAATGATTGTCTTTTTACACTGTTTTTAATGTTATGGTCTTTTAAACTTGTTTTAATTTTCCCTTTTTTAAATGTAGCACTTTGTAGCACTTTGAGATTTGATGTCAAATGTAAAGTGCGTTATAAATAAAATTCATTATTATTATTATTATTCAAATGTCTGGATCCGCAGTGAGTTTAACTCTTATATGGACAAGGCCTTCTATTGCTTGGAGACCTGCAAATGGTAACCGATGAATGGGTCGTTTAGTTCCTATCGTTAGCCTGTAATATCTTAACCTGTCTATGATTCTAGGGGTCGGTCGTTAAAGGGGGGATTGCCATTAAGGGGGGGGATTGTCTCCTGTAATATCTGAAACCTGTCTATGATTGTTAAGGGTCGGTCATTAAGGAGGTAATGTTCACCGGCTGGAGCGGGTAGGTCCCTCGTTCCTCTGTGATGGGGTGGGGGGTTTGGTGATATCTGGAAGGGATCATGTCTATGATTGAATTGTATGTTTTTGGAAGCTGGAATCTGAGTCCACCACCTCTGTTTAAAGTTGGTTTTTCTATCTTAACATAGATGGCTTCCTTCCTCTCAAACCACCTATTTTCTTTATCCAGAATATGGACATTCTGGTCCTCAAAACAATGTCCTTTGTCTACAAGGTGTAGGTGTACTGCGGAGTCTTGTCCAGAGGCGGCCGCTCTTCTGTGTTGGGCCATGCGCACATGGCCCAACACAGAAGAGCGCACACATATATATACGTATATATACGTATATATATATATATATATATATATATATATATATATATATATATATACACGTATATATACACGTATATATATAAATATACACGTATATATATATACATATATATATATACGCATATATATATATGCATATATATACGTATATATATGCGTATATGCATATATATGCATATATATACATATACGCATATATATACGTATATATATATACATATACGCATATATATATATGTATATATATATATACATATACGCATATATATACGTATATATATACATATACGCATATATATATGTATATATATATACATATACGCATATATATACGTATATATATATACATATATGCATATATATACGTATATATATATACATATACGCATATATATGTATATATACATATATATACGTATATATACGCATATATCTATACACGTATATATATGCATATATATACACATATATATACGCATATATATATACACGTATATATACGCATATATATATACACGTATATATACACATATATATATACGTATATATATATACATGTATATATACGTATATATATACATATATATACGTATATATATACATATATATATACGTATATATATATATGTAAACACATATATATATATATATATATATATATATATACGTATATATATATATATATATACGCATATAGATATACGTATATATATACTCATATATATACGTATATAAATATATATATACGTATATATACATATACGCATATATATACATATACGCATATATATACGTATATATACATATACGCATATATATACACGTATATATACGTATATATACACATATATATATACACGTATATATACACATATATACGTATATATATACACATATATACACGTATATATATATACACATATATATGTATATATATATACACATATATATACGTATATATATACACATATATATACCTATATATATACCTATATATATACCTATATATATACATGTATATATACACATATATACATATACGCATATATACACGTATAAATACACATATATACACATATATACACATATATATATACGTATATATATATATATATACGTATATATATACATATATATATACGTATATATATACATGTATATATACGTATATATACATATATACGTATATATATACATATATATATATATACGTATATATATATGTAAACACATATATATATATATATATATACGTATATATATATATATACGCATATAGATATACGTATATATATATACTCATATATATACGTATATAAATATATATATACGTATATATACATATACGCATATATATACATATACGCATATTTATATACGTATATATACGCATATATATATACACGTATATATACACATATATACGTATATATATACACATATATACACGTATATATATATACACATATATATGTATATATATATACACATATATACGTATATATATACACATATATATACCTATATATATACCTATATATATATACGTATATATATACACGTATATATACACATATATACATATACACATATATATACGCATATATACACGTATATATACACATATATACACATATATACACATATATACGCATATATACACATATATGTATACATATATATGTATATATGTATACATATATATACGTATATATATATATATGTATACATATATACAGTATATATACGCATATATATACGTATATATATATGTATATATATGCATATATATACTTATATATATACGTATATATACATATACGCATATATATACGTATATATACATATACCTATATATATACACACGTATTTATACACATATATATACGTATATATACACATATATACGTATATATATACATATAAACGTATATATATACACATATATACGTATATATACTTATATATTTATATATATATACACGTATATATACACATATATACGTATATATATACATATATACGTATATATATACACATATACGTATATATATATATACACGTATATATACACATATATACGTATATATATACATATATACGTATATATATATACACATATATATACACATATATATACGTATATATATACACGTATATATACACATATATATACATATATACATATATACACATATATACACATATATATACGCATATATACACATATATATACACATATATACACGTATATGTACACATATATATACACATATATACACATATATAAACGCATATATACACATATATACATATATACACATATATACGCATATATACACGTATATATACACATATATATACACATATATACACATATACATATATACACATCTATACGCATATATACACATATACATATATGTATATATATGTATACATATATATACGTATATACATATATATGTATATATATGTATACATATATATACGTATATACATATATATGTATATATATGTATACATATATATGTATATATATTTATATATGTATACATATATATACATATACATATATACACATATATACATATACATAAATACATACACATATATATACACATATACGTATACATATACATAAACGTATGCATGTCCTACCCTGCTAACTTGAAACAATTGTGTTACATTAACTAAATATGATTAACTAAATGCCAAAAATTGTTCAGTTTATATAAAAAAAAACTCTTCCTCACCCATTGTTAAAATCACATTATTTAAGCTTTTTTTTTTTTGCTTAGAAATCATTTTTCAAATGTCAACTTATCTTTAATTTTGTCTTTTACTAAATTCTCTCAACCCTTTTTTTTCAGTCTAAAATAACATCAGTTTTTTTTTCTAGCTATGTGAAAATTTGTTCTCTCCAATATATTCATTTAACATTCAAATTTATTTTCCCCATTCACATAGCTTTTTTCCTAAATCTAATATCAATAAAAAATATCATGGGCAATAAACAGTTTTATTACAGTAAACTACCCTCCGCACTCATTTTGAATACGGTACCTGTGCAGCTTTAATACAACCCAACAAATCACAACCACTGATCTATATTTATTCACTAGATTTCTGATTGCCCGTTGGTAGTACGGGATTGAAGTGAAGCCACCGGCCGCCATATTGGTACTCCCTAGTTAGACCAGTCGCAACGTAAACAATCTTTGCGCTACAGCATCAAACAACGATGTTGTTCTCATTTTCAGGGAGACTTAAGACTTTTAAAATAAAGATAAATTCATCACTTTGACGCACACTGGCTGTCCAATAGCATCAGTAGATTACTTTAATTTATTATTAAAGAAATAGGCACATCACATTGCATAGTCATTATGAAGTTAATAAATCGACATTATACAAATCCATCACAAAATTGTGATGGAAAACAATATTACAGATTTGCAAAATGTGCTAAATTGATGATGTAAATGTAATATGAATGTATTGATGACATTGCTAAGGTAATTACATATTACATATAATTTCAAGACTTTAGATCAAGACTGATATACAAGTACATGTCCTTTAATGCTATAATATTTTCCTATTTGCAAATTATGCATGCATGATGTCATATGCTTTTATGCTGTGTCTGTGCATTAGCCTTCAAAAATGTTGGAGTTGCTTTTTTTCCTTCAATATAACATGCAACATATTTCAGCACATGACTTTTTCAAATGAGAACTACTACAATGAGAAATACTACACACTACAAAAACTACAAAACTACAGTGTCCACTTAAGAATTATTACATTGTCATTTCACAGTTAACTATTTTCTATTTTGCTCTACTTTCTGTTTTCTAACATTAGACACAATGCCAGTGGCTAACTCAGTCAATATCTTTGAGTCGGTCTGAGATAGCCTAATGTTATGCTACATTCTTTATTCTTTATCCTATTTTATTTTATTATATTTCAAGATTTTTGATTCATTCAAAGATTTATTAATTACGTCATTTATTTCATAACGGAGTATTATTTTGTGACACTTTACTTTGTAAAGCTACTTTACATATTCAGTGATTTTTATTTTTAAACTCAAACTCTATTTTTCAGCTCCTTTTATTTCATGTTCTTACATTTAAATGAGGGGTTTTTTTGATGGGCGGCGCTGGAAATAATTCAACGACTCCGTAGTGACGCAGGGACTAGCCTGCAAAATATTAAACAGGAGGAGAATATTTGTTTGCAAATGCTCAAATGAGGTGATATGGATCGGGTGACAGGACCAATCAGAGCACACCAAGATGGAATGTTTTGATCTGATTGGTCATCATGACCGGAGTACTTCAGTTCACAAAATTTCTTATTTGAATATAAGAACATGAAACAAAAGAAGCTTAAGATTAAAAAAAAAGAGTTAAAGTAAAATTCACTGAATGCAAAAAGTAGCTTTACAAAATAAAAGTGTTATGAACTAATACTCCATTATGGAATAAATGAATAGATTAATGAAATGACTAAATCTTTGAAAAAATAAAATATCTTAAAATATGAGAAAATCAATTAAGATTAACATTTTAATAATGGAATATTTATTGACAATTTATTAACAATTTATTAACAGTTGTATTTATTTATATTTCAAATGAAACAGTTCTCCATATGCTTCTCTCTGCATTTTTTATTAATAAAAAAAGTTGACAGTAATTTTGATGTTTTTTTCCGATTTCATGCTAATTATTCTTAATTTAGATCAAATTCATTTTTCATATTACCAGTTTTTTATTTATTTATTAATATTTTTTCGGATTGTATTTTATGAGTTGCTTCCCACTAGAGAGAGGAGTAAAGAGTAATTTCTAATGTCTGCATGGACATTAGAAATAACATCTTTATTTGTCTAGATCAGGGGTCTTCAACGTTTTCCAGGCCAAGGACCCCCAAACTGATGATGAGATGGAGCGGGGACCAGTGATGGGACTAACGGCGTTGAAAGTATCAGCGTTACTAACGCCGTTACCTTGTTTTAGTAACGAGTAATCTAACTAATTACTTTGACTGTAACTATAACGCAGTTACCATTGCAGACACCCCGTTACTGCGCGTTACTCAGGTCGCACAATGAACCTTTTTTCACGATAGGACTCCTGCGCAGCTGCGTGAAGCTGACACCCCACCCACGTCAAAAAACTCTGCAAATAGACTGAATGGTTAGTGCAACGTTAGTGCAGATTTGTGCAGAAAAAAATATTGTTTGTGCTACTTTTGTTTAAGAGATATTAAAGATAATTTTTTAGGTCATCCAGAGGTGCGCGCCTTGTCATGAGAGAGGGGAGGATGAGAATGGCTGATGTATAGTGAGATTCCGTCTGTCAGTCAGGTAGGTGGGTGTTTCCGCTGGCGGGTGTTAACGTACAGCACACACAGAGAGATGGAGAGTGAGGAGGATCCAGCAGCAAACAGCGTTTTCCTGATGGAAATACCGGTGTTACGTCGAGCTGCGTTTCCCCATCACATACGGTTTCCTCTGCATCTCCGCACAGCGCAGGCGGCACGAGTCACCGCGTAAGCGACAGGAAACGCGCATGCTCGCTAAAGGCGCGCAACAGTCGCCCTGTGCTCGCGCCACAGGAGAACTATGGAGAGCGTGAACAATCAAATGATAGCCTATATGGAGAAAGGGAGAAATCTGGATGGATGGATGGATGGATGGATGGATGGATGGATGGATGGATACTCTGCCTTTTCAACCTACTGTATTTTTTATTTTAAACATTATCTGATGGCCTTTGTGGCAGGGATGGAGATCCATATTTTATGTCACACACAGAGTATACATCTTGTAATGATCCAGTCAGAAGACCCAAAGTTTCAGCCAGAACACAGAATAAGGAATTGAACAGTTTATTAAAAACTTAGAACATCAGGAGCACATCCACCGTGGGTCAGGGATTTCTAAGGAGGGAGATTTAGGTTAGTGGCTTGAAGGAGTTCAAATAATGAAAAGCATAAAACCAACAAAACCACTAACCTTAAAAGAGTCCTCCTCTCAGCAGCATGAATAGAGCAGATTTCTCCTTAAAACTGTTGTTGGGTGGCCAACAGTTGGGTGGCTTGGAGCACAGAGACAGGAATAGATCCAGGAAGTTAGACTCAGGCTTTAGTGAAAAGGGAGCTTGGCAGGAGGCAGAAGTCAAGAGGCAGAAACAGGGTCGTTGTCCAGAGGGCAGAGAAATCCAAAAAGGGCTAGGCAAAAAAGGGAAAATCCGTGAAGCAAAGACTTGGTCAGGTAACTTTAAGTGCTGGATAATGCTTGCTAGTAGGTTTGCAATTATCTGGCCCTGTCTGCCTGCCACAGGCTGTCTTATAACTGCTTGAACACAGGTGAGAGGCATTCTGCTGATTGCACTGCAGTGCAGCAGGCAGCAGCTGGAGATGATTGTTCACAGGGAGAGCAGAGCAGGCAGACAGGCCAGAATCATAACAGTACCCCCTCCTCAAGGTCCGGCTCCGGACGGGCCACCAGGCTGATCAGGGTGGAGGTGGTGGAAGTCCCTGATGAGAGTCCGGTCAAGGATAAAACGGCCTGGAATCCAAGTCCGTTCCTCTGGTCCATATCCTTCCCAGTCCACCAGATATTGGACCCCCCGTCCCCGCCTCCTGGATCGGAGGATACGGCGGACCGTGTAGATAGGGTCACCATCCAAAAACCGGGGCGGAGGAGGGAGGTCAGAGGTGGAACCAAAGCGAGGTGGGACATAGGGCTTCACCCGGGACACATGGAATGTGGGTGTAATCCGCATAGACCGGGGTAACTGGAGACGGACAGCCACTGGGTTCACAACCTTGGCAATTGGGAAAGGGCCGATAAAGCGGGGTGCCAACTTACGGCATTCTACCCGCAGGGGAAGGTCCTTAGAGGACAACCAGACCTTCTGGCCCACCTGGTAGTCGGGAGCGGGTAGACGATGGCGGTTGGCAGACCTGGACTGAACCCCAGACATCCTGATCATGGACCTCCTGGCCCTCCTCCAGATACGTTGACACCTGACGGCAGCGGCGTAGGCAGAGGGGACTTTGGCCTCCCTTTCTTGAATCGAGAACGTCGGTGGCTGAAAACCATAGACAACATAGAAGGGGGAAAGACCAGTGGTACAGGACGGGAGAGCGTTGATAGCCTGCTCCACCAATGGCAAGTTGTGAGACCACTTGGTTGGGTCAGACTCACAGAGAATGCGAAGCTTGGTTTCGATCTCTTGGTTGGCCCTCTCCGTCTGTCCATCAGTCTGTGGGTGGAAACCAGAAGATAAACTGACAGAGATGCCCAGCATGGAGCAAAACTCCCTCCAGAACCTGGAAACAAACTGTGGTCCTCTATCCGAGACAATGTCCTTGGGCAGGCCGTGAAGACGGAAGACCTCACGAGCTAAGACCACCCCCATCTCCTTAGCAAATGGTAGTCCCTTGAGGGGCACCAGATGAACCATCTTGGAGAACCTGTCGATGACAGTCAACAGGACAGTGAAACCATTAGAGGGGGGTAGACCTGTGACAAAGTCCATGGCGATGTGAGACCAGGGACGGCATGGGATCGGAAGGGGTCGCAGCAACCCCGAGGGTGGGCGGCGGGAAGGCTTAGCTTGGCAACATCTTTGACAGGTAGCAACAAACTCCTTGACATCCTTTGTCAGGGATGGCCACCAGAACTGCGAGCGGACCACCTGTATCGTCTTACTGACTCCTGGGTGACAGAAAAGACGGGAGCAGTGGCACATGTCCAGTACCTTGGGGACCAGGAGCAGATTTCTCCTTAAAACTGTTGTTGGGTGGCCAACAGTTGGGTGGCTTGGAGCACAGAGACAGGAATAGATCCAGGAAGTTAGACTCAGGCTTTAGTGAAAAGGGAGCTTGGCAGGAGGCAGAAGTCAAGAGGCAGAAACAGGATCGTTGTCCAGAGGGCAGAGAAATCCAAAAAGGGCTAGGCAAAAAAGGGAAAATCCGTGAAGCAAAGACTTGGTCAGGTAACTTTAAGTGCTGGATAATGCTTGCTAGTAGGTTTGCAATTATCTGGCCCTGTCTGCCTGCCACAGGCTGTCTTATAACTGCTTGAACACAGGTGAGAGGCATTCTGCTGATTGCACTGCAGTGCAGCAGGCAGCAGCTGGAGATGATTGTTCACAGGGAGAGCAGAGCAGGCAGACAGGCCAGAATCATAACACATCTAGATAGATAGATGTTGCAGTATCTATAACAACCCAAACACACAGGATTTCAGAATTAGACATCCCCAGTTATTAATTTCATATACTCACCAGATCTGAATGCCCTGTTAAAAAACTTCACATCGCGATCCCCCCTGATGTCATTTACATTGAGTTACAAGAAATGCAAAACTCTCTGCAGGTTCTTGTCTTTGTCATCCGCTCTATTCAGCTGGCTTTGGAAACACACGGCGAGAAGGTGGGGGCTGGGTGGTGAGGTTTGCAGGGGCGAGAAACGCAAAAGTAACGCAATAGTTACTTTTACTAGTAACTAGTTACTTTTATTGTGGAGTAACTCAGTTAGTAACTCAGTTACTTTTTGGGAGAAGTAACTAGTAACTATAACTAATTACTTTTTCAAAGTAACGTGCCCAACACTGGCGGGGACCCCCTAATTATATATATTGTAGGAAATTGTGTTTTATCAAACTGGTCCTATAGTCACTATTACAGATGGAGTAATGTAACCAAAGTAATTTCTCCCTGGGATTATTAAAGTATTTCTGATTCTGATTCCTGGTTGATGGGACAGGTGTTGTGAATGAAACGGTGCCCAGCATGAAAGAGCTCCTGTGTGTCTCTGAATGTGTGCATTGATGACTGAAAGACATCTTCTGCCTCCTTTTATCTGTTTACTACAGTGTGTTGAATTCATGTTATTGTTTATTTAAGAAGAAAGATATTTCAATTAGTGGAACAAATTACAGCGGGGGGATGTAAAAAACTAAAGGTCTAATCATCCAAAACTTTCGCGACCCCAATGCAATACCTTCATGGACCCCCTAGGGGTCACTGACCCCCTGCTGAAGACTTCCGGGCTAGAGCATTTGTAAAAGGCTGAAGGGGAGATAATTTGAACTGTAAAATGTACTTTCAAAAGAACGCAAAACTGTAAAACTATCAAAAATATTGAAAAAATAAAATATCAAATCTGTGAAAAAAAAAGAAAATATAACATTTTAAAAATAAAATACAACAAGAAGAACTAAGAGAAAAAGGGAAAACAGCAAACATGTTAAATATTCTTATATGATTTTAATTAATATGGAATTAATGTTACAATGAAGCTGGAAAAGAAATAAGTTAATTTGTCATTTATTACTTACATTCTTTGGATCTAGCAATATAACCGCATACAAAGAAAAGAAAACAGAAATACTTTACAAAATATCAATGTTGGTGTCATTGTCAGTGTTAAAAGTCCTCTTTCTCTGTCTGTGATACTGGCACACAGCGACACCTTGCTGGAGACAAGCACCTGAACATCTGTCGACCCCGCTGCAGAAGCTGCATAACTTCATTTACATACAGGTAAACCAGCGGGTTGAGAGCGCTGTTCAGGCTCACAAGACCACGAGTCGCCTGACGGACTTTGAAGACTCCCTCCTCCCAGCTACTGCATTTCTTCTGCAAATTTAGAAGTCTTAAGTAGAGGTTAAGGTTCTTGAATATATGGTAGGGAACATAACAGATCAGAAACAGAAGAATCAAAACAGCCAACAGCTTCAAGCTTCGTCGTTTCACATTCTTGTCAATTGTTTTTGAGCTGCAGACGACATAGGTGAAATGTCCATAGCTCCAAACAGTGATGAGGAAAGGGATGCAGAATCCAAAGAACGTAAATATGATGGTGTAATCCAGGTAACCCTTCATATAATCATTAGTGGTGGTGTCAAAACATTGATCCATTGTTCCATTGTTTTTTGGGAAGAACATGTCCGGAAGGCTTTGAACACTCACCAGAATCCAAACAATGGCTGAGATACCCATGGAGTGAGTTACCCTTAATCTCCCCTTTGTTTTCATGGGATGGACGATTGCCAGGTACCTGTAGACACTAATACAAGTGAGGAATCCAATGCTGCAATATAAATTCAGGTTGAAACAGAATCTTGTCAGTTTGCAGAGTTTCTCCAAAGATCCATTCGCTCCCTCTAAGGTAGTAGACGATCAGAAGAGGAAGATTGAGCAGGTACAAAATGTCTGCAAGTCCCAGGTTTAAAAGAAAGATGTTAATATCCCCAAGATTCTTCCAGTAATGCAGCAAAGACTTCAATCCCCATCCGTTAGCTAGCAATCCAACAATTAACACCAAGATGTAAAGAGTAGGCAGTAATGTATTTTCATACAGGTCCCTATCAAACTCTTGGCAGTTGTCTTTAGTTGTATTCATTTTGCCTTAGATAGTTCAGCCCTCGTTGTGCTTGACTGCTGTTCACATGTATGTAAGAGAAAAATAGCCTCCAACTAAACTTCCTTCCTCAAGCCCCGCCTCTTCACAGGCAGATTTGTGGACAAAGTGAAACACCCTGTTCCGTTTAAGCTGTCCTGATTGCAGTGCTCGTTCGAACAGGTTTTATCACTTTAAAAGTAAAAGAGAAATTGAAACTACCAAAGGATAACCACAATAAAACAAAGATTTGTTCATTCTGTAGTAAAATAATTAACAAACTGAACTCATTCTTGTACACATAAAAGCATCCTGTGTAAAAACAAACTTTGTTAAACAGTGATCAAGTTTCTCTTGACTCGTACGTTAGAATTCCTGGGTAATAAAGCTGAGACGCCCTCTTCACTTCCCGTTATCAGGTCCCTGGAGGGTAATACAATTTACAGCAAGTAGTGGCAAGAATCACACATTCAGAAACCAGCAATTAGTGGAGATAAATGACAACATAGAAAGAAAAAAAACAAAACAAAACATTGAGTTAAAAGAAAAAGTTAATTCATGACTAAAATTGAGTTAGGACATTTAATCTACAACTTGATTAAAAAACAGGTGACTTTAGAGATGAAGGAGCTCTTTATTTTGTTGTCGTTTTGTCATACATGCATCATTTAGCAAGTCTTACCTTGGCTTGTTTTAAAGGAAAAGTCCGTTCATATTAAGAATTCAAACTTCTGAAAGTACTTTAAATATAATATTATTACATAGTATTTAATTAATAATTTTAATTAAGAGTCATTTTCATGTGAATGTGCTTTACTGGAGGCATCCATGTTTGTCAAAGAACACTACTGCCACCAACTGGTTTGTGACGTCACGGTGCGGTATTGGCTGTTGATCAAGTCCCAGTGCTGTACCTGGTGTTTGTCACAACGCGCTATTATCCAAGTCATCTTGAAAACATTCTTCTTCCAAATATTGGCTACATATTACGTGTTTTTTCTGGAATGGAATTGAACGATTCAGATTAGCTAGCCGAATGAATAGCAGGGGTAGAGCGTAGCCGTCTGTGGCCCGGGTTGCCTGTCACAACTCCAGTCCGGCGCATGGATGACGTCATACACACTCCGCTTTGTTTTTAAAAGATATAAATATGAAAAATATAACCACGGATGTCTTGGGGACAGTGATTCGCCTACATGTTATGAATGCTGGCGTACTATAAATGATAAATTATCAACAGTTTAGTTTGTGCCTTCCAGTCGTTGCCCATAGGAAGACGTTACTTGAATATAACCTAACGGAATATCTTCAGAATGGCTTCAAATGATACAAAACTCATATGGGTGAGTAGAACTTGATGTAATAACGTAAAATCAAGGGCCCAATGTAAAAAAAAAACGGCCTTTCCCTTTAAGAGAGCTGCCAAATGGTGCCATGGAATTGGAACACACGGAACCGCTTCTGAACAGGAACCGGTTTTCGATCCCCATCCCTATATCCAAGTATGTAGGGGCAGTGGTAGCCATGCCAGTCCAGGGACTGACTGCAGTTCTCCTGTAAGGTGCCTTGGTCAAGGTCAATGAACAGCGTACCTGACATGTAACAACCAGACCAAGCACAGTTTGGGTGAATAGACTATATCAATTAGGCTATGTATACTTCCAAACAAAAACAAAAAAAAATTCCACTTTTTTTTTTTTTTTTTTTTTTTTTTTACAACTTGAGTACTGTAGATAATGATCCATCGATTATTCCTTGCTGACCGGACTTTTCCTTTAAAACTATACTCTGTAAACTTTAGCCACTAGGGGGTGCTAGGTCCCTAACATTCCTGAAAGCTCTAAAACAGAAAAGTGTTTCTCAGTTCTGGCACTTAAGGATGGTAAGGAGGTTATGCAATTATTTGAATCAGATGTGTTGCTTTAGATAGACATCTAAAATGTGCATTGGTACGTGAGGAGCAGGTTTGAGAACTAATGAGGCCCGTCACATGAACTCCCAGTCTATTAAATTAATTTCATTTCAGTTTATTTCTATAGTGCCAATTCACAACACATGTCATCTCAAGGCACTTGAAACAAATCAGCCAGATCATGCAGTAAGTAAAACAACCTGATTGCATTGATTAATTGACACGACAGCAATTCCTCACACCAAGCATGCTTGTGGCAACCGTGGAGAAGAAACACTCCTTTTTAACAGGAAGAAGAAGCCTCCAGCAGAACCAGGCTCATTGTGAGCGGCCATTTGCTGAGGCCGACTGGGGTTCAAGGAGACAGAAACAGAGATAGAAAAACAAGCAGAGATACAAAAGTCAGCCATCAACCTGCTTCAGGAAACATACAGCCAGGCAGACGAGCTCCGAGCCAGCTCCCATGTCAGAGGATGAAGAGAGCACATCCAGTTAGTCACAGTCAGAGAAACAGGACTACACTGGAAAACAGGCCAAGCTCCAACATCTAGAAACAAAGGTGTTGATGGCAGCAGCACAGCTGATATTTCTCTCCAGGATGGAGTCAAAGCCAAACAGGAACAGACCAGATGAAGCTACTATGAGAAAAAGCAGAACGTTAGAGATTGAACTAACAGATTCTGCAGAGTGGGAGAATAGAGATAGAATGATGAAAAGCGATCCCTATGGTGTTGTGGCCAAGAGACGTCAAGAGCGAGTCAAACGTGGATGTCACGGAGAGAATCTGGTCATTTAAAAAAATAAAACACAATTTAGAATTGGAAAATTAATCAGGAAATAATGACAGTTATTCGTTCGTTTTGTGTGGACCGGTTCTAAATGACAGATGGACCGGTACTGGCCTGGGGGCCCGGTATCACTGATCTTTGTCACTCATCATGGTCAAAAGAAGTGTCTGAGTTGGATAGCGGTCAAACAGTCAGATCATTGCAAAGAATTTAACTATTAAGGTTTTATCTTAATGGCTTTACATATGGACTTGGCATTAGTAAGTGTAGGTAACGTCCATGACAATAGTGGATTGTTCTCACAAGCAACGCCTCAGGCCCTTTTGGCATAGGACTTAACTTTACAATATGATATCAGTGTTGAACTTTGAAATCATTGGATTCTTTCCCAGTGACTATCCTGGTCTTCCATACAAAGAGAAACGCACACCAGAGAGAGACAGCTTTGATTCCATTTGTTCTGTTCCTACCTGTTGTTGAAACCTTTGTTGTTCTGTGAGAATATAGTACAGTGTTTAAAACATATTGTTTCAAATTCTAATGGTAAATATCAGACATTATAACAAAAAAAAAAACATTTAAAAAGTAGATTTTTGTCTAAAAGTTTTGAAGTTGTGAAATGGACCCTGCTGTTTTGGGCCACGGCATGGACATTTTTGGCCACTCTATGGTGTCACATTTATTTTAAAACCCCTGTTAGCAAAATAAACATCCTCACATGTATGTTAAACTACTTCTGCGCATGGTTATCTACCACCGCACAACAAATTCACACGTGTGAGAAACTGCTGCTTGGAGAGGAGAAATTTGTTCTCTGGGCGCGCCAACCCCACGCGCACTTGGGATCATGCTCGGGATCTCATCGAGCGCACGATTTTCTATCCAGCAGCCACGATCGACGACGGCTGCGCTCTCGAAAGCGTCTCTGCCTTTTGCACTTCTCCTTGCCCGAAGCAAAATGTGTTTTAACTGGTTGAGCGGAGACAAACCTCTTCTGTAAGCTTCCTTATTTTCTCCTCTCAAAGCAACAGTTTCTCGTACATGTGTGATTTTGTTGTGCTGTGATACATAAACCATGTGCAGAAGTCGTTTAACATACATGTGAGTATGTTTATTTTGCTCGCAGGGTTTTCGACATAAATATGACGCCATAGAACTCCTAACTGAATGCATCAAAAAAAAATGTGCCACTTTAATCTGGAAATTATGGATTACAAAACTGTTAGAAAGATGCTCCAGGGTCTCTCTGAGAATCAGTGGTGTCAAAAGTACACACATTTGTTACTTAAGTAGAAGTATAGATACTGCAGTTTAAAAACACAGGAAAAATAAGTAATGGAGTAAAGTATAGGTACCTAAAAAGTGTACTTAAGTACAGTAACAAAGTATTTGTACTTGGTTACTTGACACCTCTGCTGAGGATACACCACCAGACATTGCCAACCTTGATGGGAGGGTGATTAAATTATTAGGCAGTCTGTCGTTTGTTTAATCTTTCTATATTAGTGATCATTCTCAGACCAGAAGATAGAAATATATCTTTTACTAGCTCTAACTGCAGACCAATAAACTTACCATCTCTGCTTTCTAAACTATTACAACAACAAGATGTTTATAATCAAAAGATAAAATATTTAGGTGAAAATTACCTTCTTACAAAAGTTTAGCACAGTTAAAGCCAAGGTTTCTCTGTAAGTGATGACTGGTTTAGATGAAAATAAACCTTTAGATGGTTTATTTTAGATGAAAATAAACCAGTAGGAGCTGTGCTTCTGGATTTCAAAGTAGCTTTTTATTTGTCTTTAATTTGTTAAAGGTAAGCTCTGTGTCTACACCTTGAAGCTTTCCCTCTCTTGTTCTGTTTCTTGAAAAGAGAACACTCTAGATAAACTCTTTAAATAACATTTCATAATGGTTCTGGTTCTGCTGGAGGTTTCTTCCTGTTCAAAGGGAGTTTTTCCTCTCCACTGTCACTACAAGCATGCTTAGTATGAGGGATTGCCCTGGTGTCAATGAGTCGATGCAATCAACTGGTTTTCTTTAGATAGAAAACTTTGAATCAGTTTGACTGGAGGATCTGGTGAACTGGAAAGTGCCTTGAGATGACATGTGTTTGAATTGGCACTGTAGAATTAAACTGAATTGAATTGAATAGAGTTTATGTATTATATAACCATTAGACATAACAGATTTTGATAGAAATTATCTTACTCGGATCAGGGAAGTTGCTTAGAGTTACCGAAGGCAGCTGCTTACCAACCAGGCTCACTGCTTAGGAAGTTGCCCTGATAAACAGTTAAAGGTATACTATACAACCGGTGTTGATTTTCTAGCGAGGCTCCCCCCAGAGGGCAAAAGTAAAAGTGCACTGTCGTAAATATGCTCAGCTGTTCTCCTGGTTTCTCCGTTCCAATTTTCGAGTTTGAAAATTTAGCATGTTTTCATACATTATTTGTTATGCATGTGTCTAAATATCAAAGATTGTAGTTAGCCAAGTTCTCGCCGTAAAGCAAGACCGACTCTCGCGATGCACAAGACTTCTGAGTCTGTGGGTGCGGGCCGAGGACTCCTGCAATTGCAAGTACGGTATTTACGGTATTTCCCCTACAGACCACCAGGGCGGCCGAGAAAACCTTTGTTCGACCTGAAATGACTCATTTAATCATCCAAAATTGTTATGGAACACATTAACTGAAAAATGTTGCATAGTATGCCTTTAAAGAAGCATTTTATACAACTCCAATCACCACCTCATTACATTTTCCATCATACACGTTTGTAGATGAGAAGACATCCTTGGTTTCAGTCTTATCAAAATATTACATTTTGTTCTTAGCTGAAGGACACCGCTCTCATTCCATTCCCAAATCTTTGCCACGTACAGAATGAAGATTATAACTGTATATAGCCGCAGTTCGGACTCGCAACAGGCAGCCAATATTAAGAAGTAATAAACTCCCATCAATGATAATTATCCTAACAACTTAAAAGTTATTTTGCAAAAGAGTTTAGTGTATTTTAATGGAAGCTTTTTCATTATTAAATGTATATGGCACTTTCCTTAAGGCAGTTGTATGGGAACACATTCATTTTCAAAATTCATAAAAATTTTTCCCATTGCCTGTTAATAGGTTCCAGTATACTGCATACTGACAATATTGTTCTTTTTTGTGGACATCAGTTTCTGATCTGGGCTGTAAAGAGATAAAACCGAATAAATAAGTATCAAACTCAGCTAAAACTAAATGCATCATATTTAATAAAGGATGTGTACAACAGATACCAGTGATCTTCACCTGCCACTAGATGGAGCAATAGTAAAGCAAGTCTCAAAGGTTGGGCTGTTGGACATTAGTTTGGATCAGACATCATCTTTCATGTTGCATGCATATGTTTTGCATGATGGATAGAAGAATGGCTATGACAAGGAGAAACTGCTCTGCTTATTATCTGACTCTTGTCATGAAAAGGGTTGTTTAGAGCTTTTAATACAGTCCTGCTGTGTGTCCCAAAGCAGAAACATTTATGGAAACTTAACCCCTTGAAGCCTGAATTGATGTACATATAAAAAGACATTTTGTGTGTGTTTTCCCTTTAATGAGATGCCTAATTAAAACAGTTAATGTTACTAAATAAATAGAAATGAAGGTAAATGATATTTTGTAACAGCAGTTATAACTACATAATAACATACACTGCGACTAGCACTGGGGTGACGCAAAAACGCTATGGTGGCTGTTTGCCTACACTGCAAAAATTTCCTGAAAATTAGTAAAAATGTCTTAAAATAAGTGTATTTACCCTTAATATGACTAGGAAAATATGATCTGCCAATGGAATGAGCATTTTTACCCTTAAAATAAGATAATTAGATGCTATGCACTTGAAATAAGAGACTGCAGTTGTTTTTTTCTTCTTATTTTAAATGTACATTGTCTTGTTCCAATGGCAAAGTGTCTCACTTACCAGCTCAATTAAAGAAAAAATGCTCTTATTTTAAGAAAAATTGACTTACCCAGATTTACATTTTTTTTTTTGCAGTGTCATACACACTGCAAAATGATCTAGAAATAAGTAAACATTTCTTAAATTAAGTGTATTTACCCTTAATTTGAGCAGGTAAATTAGATATTTTGCCAATGGAATGAGTATTTTTACTCTTAAAATAAGATAATTTGATAAAATGCTCTTGAAATAAGACAATATAATTGTGTTTTCTTATTTTAAATTATCTTGTTCCATTGGCAAAATGTCTCTTTTACCTCCTCAATTCAAGAACAAATGCACTTATTTTAAGAAAAAATGACTTCTAGATTTAGATTTTTTGCAGTGAAGCAATTTGTTGCTTATTAGCAAAAACAGGCATCAAAGGGTTAAGAGTATTTGGATCAGAGCTGCTACAATTCTTTGTTCTTTTGTATTGAAGCAAATGTGCTCCAATTTTCTGATCAAAAAGTATCATTAGAAATGTACAATAAATAGAAATGCATATTGTTTATGTTCAAAATAAAGCTGTATTTTTTGATATATGAAATAAAAAAAAATGATCCAAAATGCATTTTCATTTTCTTACAGTGTTTTGATGATCATCTTTAGAGTGTGACAAGAAAGAAAGCTTCAAAGGAAACTGATTTTGAAAAAAAAACCCAGCATTTACAATTTCAAACGTATGCATGAGAATGAAAAAAAGGAAAACAAAATGAAAATCAACCAAGCAGTTGTGTTAAAAATAGACTCAGCATTCACATTATATAATCCTTATCTGTTATTCCACTGACAGTTAAACTGGTCCGACCTGTTTGCTTTCACTTTTCTAGCGTGTAGCAAACAGTGCTGTACAAAATTGTGACTCCAGACGCAGTCAGTCTGCCAAAGGACTCTTGAGCTCTTGTCCATCCTGTGGTTCAGGCACAGAGCCGGATTTTGACCTAGAAAAACGACTGAACGCACATTGACTTCTCTGCAGCAGCTCCTTGAACTGAGCGCCCATGTCCTCGTTTACATGGAGGTAAACCAGCGGGTTGAGAGCGCTGTTCAGGCTCACAAGCCCACGGCCTGCCTGGTGAGCAATAAAAACTCCAGAATTCCACGAGCTGCATATTTTCTTTCTTTGCAAAACCCTGGAATACATGTTGAGGTTCTTGAATACGTGGTGGGGTGCGTAACAAATTGAGAAGAAAAGAATCATAAGAATCAGCAACTTGAGGCTCCGTTGTTTCGTGACCATTTTTATCGTATTTGAGTGGCAGACGACAAAAGTCACATGCCCGTAGCTGCCCACGATGATAACAAAGGGGATGCAGAACCCGATGATTGTCCGGACGAGGTTGTACTGCAGGTATTTCTCAATATTTTCCCCATCGGTTGTATCAAAGCACTGTGTGGTGTTGTTCCCTGAATTTTTGGGAAATATTAAAACCCCCGGCAGACT
Organism: Cyprinodon diabolis; assembly: GCA_030533445.1. Taxonomy (NCBI): domain Eukaryota; kingdom Metazoa; phylum Chordata; class Actinopteri; order Cyprinodontiformes; family Cyprinodontidae; genus Cyprinodon; species Cyprinodon diabolis. The sequence goes on from CM060062.1 coordinate 44,497,184, forward strand.
CTGAGCGGTCACCAGAATCCACACCATGGCTGAGATGATCACAGAGTGAGTCCTAGTAACTTTCCCCAACACTTTCAACGGGTAGATGATGGCCAGGTACCTGTAAACACTCAAACATGTGAGGAATCCGATGCTGCAGTATAAATTCAGGTCAAAGCAGAATCTTGTCACTTTGCAGATGGCTGCTCCAAAGATCCATTTACTCCCATTAAGGTAGTAGGTAATCAGCAAGGGAAGAGTTAGCAGATACAAAACATCTGCTAGTCCCAGATTAAAAACAAGGATGTTAATACTTTTAAGTTTCTTCCAGTTCTGCAGCAAAGTCTTCAATCCCCAAACATTCAACAGAGCTCCGATAATAAACACCAACGTGTAGAGAATAGGAAGTACTGTATGTTCAAATACATCCTTATCTGGGTTAGAGCACTTGGTTCCAGTCATATTTCTTTCAGATAAAAGTCGATCCATTCCTCGTCCTCCGAGTCTCAAAATGAAAAACCGTGAGGAAAAACTTTGAACTCTAACTTAGCTGCAGGCACATTCATTTGCAACAGCCTTTCCCGGGAAGAAAAAGCTCTGTCATTGAAGGTGTTCCTCTGAACAGGTTTTATAGCTTTGACAGTGACAGAAGAGATATGTTTATCTTTCAAATTATAATTATTCATGAATTACTCGGAATTCAAGGCACACGCAAAACAAACACGCATGCAACAGTTTTAGTTCAAATACATGCATGCAAACTACTCTCCACCTGCATTTTGAGCATTTCTTGAGAATTGAAAATAAACAGCAATATATAAATGCTGCCTGCAGTTGCAAGAGCAGAGGTATCAAAAGTATTCATGTTCATTAGTCCAGTAGAAGTATAAATCCTGATGCTTAAAAACCCTTTTGTAGAAGTTAGTTGATCAACTTTAGCTTTTTATTCCAGTAAAAAGGGTAAAAGTATAATTTTAAAACTACTTAAAGGATAAAAGTAAAATTAATAAAAGAAAAAATATTAAGGGAAGAAGCTTTAATGCACTACCCTATTAAAATAGCTTTTTTTTGTTTTTTGTTTTTCTTCTTCAATTCTGGATGATAACTTCCGTAGACTTCATTTTCTTAGTTTTAAAACTAATGGTTACAGTGTCAAATTCAATTGAGCATAATCTTAAAAACCCTATTTATTTTTATATGTGGTGAAATACAATTTGGTCCAGGTTAAAAAAAATATATATTTTTATGTTTTGTTTTTTTTGTTGTTGTTTAAATACCAGCAGGCCATTAAGAAAATTAGCTTCTATGAAACACAGTTAACACGTTTATTTTTAAAATTTAAAGAGAATGTAAAGAAAGTAGAGATAATTGCCCCCAAAAGTGAGGGGTAGAAGTAAAAAAATGAAAAAAATGTCTAAAAATAATTACTCCAGTAAAGTATAGGTAGCCAAACTTTCTACTTAAGTAAAATAATAAAGTATTTATACTTGGTACTTCTTTTCAAAAGAATAAAAAAAAAAGTTAAATAAAACATTACATGAATGGATAAAAGGAAAAAATTGGCAACTTTTAGTTTATATTAACCTTATTTTCTTAACAAAAACGCCACAAATACATTTGAATAATTTTCACTTATGTTACAGCAAAAATAAAAAACATAAAAAAATGAGCTAAAGTTATATTTCTGAAGTAGAGTTACTGTCTTTATAAGTTTCTGATTTTTAGAAATAACCTTAGCAACAGAATCAGTATAAGTTTTTAAAAAACTAAAAATGATTAAATGAGGATATTTTTTCATTCAGGCTCCACGGTGGATAGACTTTGTAGCAATTAAGCCTTAGAGCAGGAGGGTCCAGGGTTTGATTCTCGGCCGGGGGTCTTTCTGCACTTTCTGCATGGAGTTTGCATGTTCTCCCTGTACATGTGTGGGTTCTCTCTGGGTACTCCGACTTCTCCCCACAGTCCAAAAACTTTGTAAAAAATGACAAAATAAAATCCTAAAGTCTTATTTCTAGATTGTTTTTCCAGTGTGTTCACACCTGCTCCCAATCAGCTCATTAGTCCTGTCTTTGTTCAGTCTCACATATATACCCCTTTCCTCACTCCCCATGAAGATGTCTGGTTTTTCTTCCACTGGTAAAGTTCTGCTAGTAAAGTCAGAAAAACATCATCAAGTTAATCTCTGTTCTCCTCAAGAGTTAAGAATTGGTTAAGAGACATCAATATGCAGCTTCTAACTTAGGCAGTTAAATAACATGCTGATGTAATTTTGCAAATCTCTGATTTGCTGCCAAGGATAATCTGAGACATTTAAACTACAGGATTTATAAATGAAAGCTTTAAGCCAAGACTTAAAAAGCAAATAGGGTTTCCCCCTAATTCAGACAAATTTAGTGAACAGAAAATATAAATTATACAGAATTGCCTTATGTATCAAATTTGATGCGAATAAATGATCTAATCTGACTTGTACTGAATTTTTCAGAAGGTTCAATGACATTCTAATTTTGAAAAACTAAAATGTTCTGTCAATTATTTCATGGTACAAGCTTCAAAGGGTTAAAAAAAACAAGAAAAGAAAAAAAAACAGAACATTTTCCGAAGGGCTATTCATATGAATAAAATAAAACAGGTACATAAAATCAAAGAACATAGCTGACTGGAGGGAAAGGAAAACAAACAACTCAAGTTGTGCTGAAGGCCAAGAAAAATAAGTGAAGCTTTAAAAATGATTGAAAGGAAGGCATTAAATGTGTCTGCCAAACATGCAGAGGTAACCTGTTGGACAACATTGGTGCTGCAGCAGATGAAGCAGGTCTGAGAGACAATGGCTGGATTTAAATTCATGGGCTGCGTCTGCCAAGGACGCGGTCTACCTGGACTGCATTCCTCGAAGTCCGTGAAAATAAAGAGACATACAGAGGAAGAGTTTTGGCAGGTCCAGCCTTCAGCGGCTTTCACCACCTCTGTTGCTTAGCAACCATGAGTGTTGGCACACAATGCAGGAAAAGATGAACACTGAACTTTTTAAAACTGTCTTTTACATTTTTTTTTCTTTTTTTATATAACGTAAACAAAGACTGCACTCATGAAAATAAAGCGTGGAACAAAAATGACAACCACCGGGAGCTTTATCAAATAAAAACAAATATAATTATATAAAAGGGGTAGAAAGATATAAGTAAATCTAAAGGATGCATGTATAAAAAATATATCTACAAAATCTCTTATAGTTAACATAAGACAATACTTTGTTAAGCAAATTGTGCAAAACAGCAATTAAAACAATACAAATCCTATCAGATTTAAAGCTCTGCAGATATAATAGAATCTGTCTTTAAATTACAGCCAAATCCATTTACACAGTAACAGATAAAAGCATTTTGATAAATTAAACATTACCACCACATATCTGACTCAAAAACCATTAAAACAACTATTTTCATTAGTTTCAGACGGAACTATTCACATACTTGTATTATGTTAAACTGAACTTTCAATATTCACCACTGTTCGGCGCCAAGTAACCTTTCCTCTGATCACGGAGAAACTGGCTTGCTTGGACTCGCAATGAATCCTGGGATATTTAAGGTAACATAGGATACAAGGGAAGCAGCTGTTCCAACGGTTTCATTTCCGAATTCTCCTGAGTGGTGCCCCACTTTACACGAGTGAATGAAGTGAATGTGATTGGTCGTTTATCAAGGGGGCGGGATTGTTGTGGCGGAAGGTTCGCAAGCAAGTTTGGTTGTGGCCGGTTTGTCGGAAGCATCAAGCTAACCAGTTAGCAACTTAGTGCTAGTAGGTTCCCAATGGGAAATTCCATTGGGACCAAGTAGCACTAAATTGGTGCCTTAGAAACGACGCTGTGAAGGAACGCTATGGACAGCGGAAACATGCAAGAGGAGGAGAGTTTAGTGTCGGAGGTCGTGGATGAGTCTCCTCCGTCATCCATTTTTTATTTAGAGGAGGAAAGGGGGACGAAGATGTTGTGGAAGAGGACGCCAGGGCGGCAGAAGCTTGGTTTGGTGTAGAAGGCTTCCAGCCGTACATGTTTGAGCCCTTGCCTCGCAACGCTGCCAGTTCTGTTAGCTCTACGCCTGCCGAAGACACAGACGTCCATCCCCGTGAACACTGGGACGGAACTCAATGGGAAAGGAAAGGATTCTGGTTTCAACCGTTGCGTATATTAGCTGCGACATATGAATCAAGATGCTATGACTGAAAATATTTGATTGACAGATGATAATTTTCAGATGTTGAAAAACCAGTTTTTTAATGTCTGAAAATTACAGTTTTTCACTTTTCAACCCGATACAGACGTCTGTTATTTAAAAATGTTTTTTAACCTCTTAAAACCCACCTTAAGTGGGGGTAGTAACTCAGAATGCATAAAATTCCACAGGTAAAATTTTTACCAGCAGGTGGAGCCATTGTGCGCCGCTCCAAGCTGACACCAAAAGTTCCAAAGCCCACAGCTCTGGAACTGTTATAGCTACTGTAGAGGTCTGACTTTTTTCTGCATTTGTGGTTGACATGATGTAGAACGAATATAATACAATAAAACCTGCCTTTTGTCAAGAATGTCTTTATTACTGCTATTCAAAAAAGACCAACATTTCCGAGAATAAAAAAACAACAACTTTGAGTCATGTTTGAACTGATGCAGCTTGGTCTGTGTTTTAGTTACCCAATTTTAATTTATATATTAGGAAACTAGAGGGTGTTAGCGTTCAAATAATGTATTGCAGATGTAATTTGGGGTTACAAGTATGCAAACCTCTGTCTGTTTTACAAAATAATCCATGGTCTGTCATCTTCTCCACACAGTTTGTAAAAAATCAGGAACAGAAACAGTAACACCTGGGTCGGCTAGAGGAGACTGTGTTGTTCCTCTGCGTAAAAGTGCTTTTAGTCAAAGAGCCTTTGCAGTTACAGCCTCTCAGGAATGGAAATCTGTCCCTCAGAACATCAGAGAATTTACAACATACACTATTTTCAAAAAGCATCTAAAAAATTGTCTCATAACAGATCAGTCATGTCAGCATTAGTTGAATGTCTGTCGATAACAAGCCATGCTGCCACTTGTGTCTCTGCTTTGTGTATGTATATATGTATATGTGTACATAGTTTAAATGTTTTATTCTATTTTATGAACCTCTGTAGTCCAGTAAACACTTATTCTGTATTTTTAAATCAGTTTTGAGGAGTTATAGCTGTTTTTCTTTATTTTTATATTAGTATTTTACACTGTAGCATGCTTACTGTTGTGTTTTTTTAGGAAGACAATTTTAAGATCTGTCCAGGGACAACAGATGAAAAATAGCCTTTTGGCTAATTCTGGTGCATTTGCAGGAATGCTTAATGTACACTGTCACTGTCAAATAAATAAATTAATTAAATTAAATTAAGTAAGTTATTTTCTTTTCCATTTGGGTATGCAAAATAGAGGATTAGCCAAAATGAGGTGGATGTTAAGTGGTTAAAAATCCGCTTTTCTTGCTGTGGTAACAGACAGCAGTATGTAGCTAAATCTTTGATGAGCAAAGTGCTTCATATTTAGATTGATGAACATTACCACCTGCAGGTCAACTGCAAGAAGTACAATTATACAGAACACTTAAAAAAAACATTTACAAAAATATGAAATTCAACTACATGTAGGCTTCTGTTATGGTTATTATTTTGTTGTTGGCTTCAAAGAATAATAAAAATATGAATACAATTGACTTATATCTAAACTACCTTTTAAATTTTTATAATCATGTCTACTTTAAACATTAAACATTGTAGAATATCTTGAAAATCCCTCAAATAGCAAAGTTGCTCAGCCAGTAATTGAGAAGCATGACTAAAGAGCCAGAAGCACAAATTAGAAAGTAAAGCGTAGATGTGACTGAGTGTAAAGCTGCGTTCACAGTAAAGGCATTATGCATAACGTCTGCAGAAATTATAACAGCAGGTAGTGTCTATTTCCTGAATAAACCTTTCTGATTGGTTGATGCTTTGGCATCCAGCAGCAAAAGTTATATTTACTGAACTCCAGCCTCAAACACTCAGATGGTTGTACGGCAGAACGTTGGGAATGCGCGGCTCCCAAAGCTCAGACGCACCACTGGACCCCTTGACACTTTCCCCATAGACTATTCTTGTTAAACAGACACATTGACGCCCAGAATGCACTTGGTGTGAATGCAGCATAAAGCTGGGCATACACTGTACGATATTTTCAATCGTTGCACACAGCTACAGCTCGAGGTATACGACGAAACTGCAGGGTATTAAAGTTCACAGCTAATGATGTATGTTCTCACACTGTGCGGCCCAACGCTCTGATGGGATCTAACTGATCAAACTGCACATCCAAAAACCACCAGTCAGACTCGGCACAGAGAGATGGTGCAGTTCAGACTGATCAATCTGGAAGAAGAAGAAGTTTGCACGTGCACAGTGCTCGAGGTTTAGGTAAATCGGCTCATAGCTCTGCTTCAACAGCAGGATTTGTCAACCAACACCTCAAGACCCCTCAGGGGTCTCTGAACAGCATAGAGCGGGCTCGAAAGGTCTCTTGGGAGGGAACACTAGAGGGCTCTGAGACTGGAGAGGGAACACTAGAGAGCTCTGAGACTGGAGAGGGAACACTAGAGAGCTCTGAGACTGGAGAGGGAACACTAGAGGGCTCTGAGACTGGAGAGGGACCACTAGGGAGCTCTGAGACTGCAGAGGGAACACTAGAGAGCTCTGAGACTGGAGAGGGAACACTAGAGAGCTCTGAGACTGGAGAGGGAACACTAGAGGGATCTGAGACTGGAGAGGGAACACTAGAGGGCTCTGAGACTGGAGAGGGAACACTAGGGGGCTCTGAGACTGGAGAGGGACCACTAGGGAGCTCTGAGACTGGAGAGGGAACACTAGAGAGCTCTGAGACTGGAGAGGGACCACTAGGGAGCTCTGAGACTGGAGAGGGAACACTAGAGAGCTCTGAGACTGGAGAGGGAACACTAGAGGGCTCTGAGACTGGAGAGGGAACACTATAGGGCTCTGAGACTGGAGAGGGAACACTAGAGAGCTCTGAGACTGGAGAGGGAACACTAGAGGGCTCTGAGACTGGAGAGGGAACACTAGAGGGCTCTGATACCGGAGAGGGAACACTAGGGGGCTCTGATACTGGAGAGGGAACACTAGAGGGCTATGATACTGGAAAGGGAACAATAAGGGGCTCTGAGACTGGAGAGGGAACACTAGGGGGCTCTGAGACTGGAGAGGGAACACTAGGGGGCTCTGAGACTGGAGAGGGAACACTAGAGGGCTCTGAGACTGGAGAGGGAACACTAGGGGTCTCTGAGACTGGAGAGGGAACACTAGGGGGCTCTGATACTGGAGAGGGAACACTAGGAAGCTCTGATACTGGAGAGGGAACACTAGTGGGCTCTGATACTGGAGAGGGAACACTAGAGAGCTCTGAGACTGGAGAGGGAACACTAGAGGGATCTGAGACTGGAGAGGAAACACTAGAGGGCTCTGAGACTGGAGAGGGAACACTAGGGGGCTCTGAGACTGGAGAGGGAACACTAGGGAGCTCTGAGACTGGAGAGGGAACACTAGAGAGCTCTGAGACTGGAGAGGGAACACTAGAGGGCTCTGAGACTGGAGAGGGAACACTAGTGGGCTTTGAGACTGGATAGGGAACACTAGGGGGCTCTGAGACTGGAGAGGGAACACTAGAGGGCTCTGAGACTAGAGAGGAAACACTAGGGGGCTCTGAGACTGGAGAGGGAACACTAGAGGGCTCTGAGACTGGAGAGGGAACACTAGAGGGCTCTGAGAGTGGAGAGGGAACACTAGAGGGCTCTGATACCGGAGATGGAACACTAGGGGGCTCTGATACTGGAGAGGGAACACTAGAGGGCTATGATACTGGAAAGGGAACAATAGGGGGCTCTGAGACTGGAGAGGGAACACTAGGGGGCTCTGAGACTGGAGAGGGAACACTAGAGGGCCCTGAGACTGGAGAGGGAACACTAGAGGGCTCTGAGACTGGAGAGGGAAAACTAGAGGGCCCTGAGACTGGATAGGGAACACTAGAGGGCCCTGAGACTGGAGAGGGAACACTAGAGGGCTCTGAGACTGGAGAGGGAAAACTAGAGGGCCCTGAGACTGGAGAGGGAACACTAGAGGGCTCTGAGACTGGAGAGGGAACACTAGAGGTATCTGATACTGGAGACGGAACACTAGAGGGCTCTGAGACTGGAGAGGGAACAGTAGAGGGCTCTGAGACTGGAGAGGGAACACTAGAGAGCTCTGAGACTGGAGAGGGAACACTAGAGGGCTCTGAGACTGGAGAGGGAACACTAGAGGGCTCTGATACCGGAGAGGGAACACTAGGGGGCTCTGATACTGGAGAGGGAACACTAGAGGGCTATGATACTGGAAAGGGAACAATAAGGGGCTCTGAGACTGGAGAGGGAACACTAGGGGGCTCTGAGACTGGAGAGGGAACACTAGGGGGCTCTGAGACTGGAGAGGGAACACTAGAGGGCTCTGAGACTGGAGAGGGAACACTAGGGGGCTCTGAGACTGGAGAGGGAACACTAGGGGGCTCTGATACTGGAGAGGGAACACTAGGAAGCTCTGATACTGGAGAGGGAACACTAGTGGGCTCTGATACTGGAGAGGGAACACTAGAGAGCTCTGAGACTGGAGAGGGAACACTAGAGGGATCTGAGACTGGAGAGGAAACACTAGAGGGCTCTGAGACGGGAGAGGGAACACTAGGGGGCTCTGAGACTGGAGAGGGAACACTAGGGAGCTCTGAGACTGGAGAGGGAACACTAGAGAGCTCTGAGACTGGAGAGGGAACACTAGAGGGCTCTGAGACTGGAGAGGGAACACTAGTGGGCTTTGAGACTGGATAGGGAACACTAGGGGGCTCTGAGACTGGAGAGGGAACACTAGAGGGCTCTGAGACTAGAGAGGAAACACTAGGGGGCTCTGAGACTGAAGAGGGAACACTAGAGGGCTCTGAGACTGGAGAGGGAACACTAGAGGGCTCTGAGAGTGGAGAGGGAACACTAGAGGGCTCTGATACCGGAGATGGAACACTAGGGGGCTCTGATACTGGAGAGGGAACACTAGAGGGCTATGATACTGGAAAGGGAACAATAGGGGGCTCTGAGACTGGAAAGGGAACAATAGGGGGCTCTGCGACTGGAGAGGGAACACTAGGGGGCTCTGAGACTGGAGAGGGAACACTAGGGGGCTCTGAGACTGGAGAGGGAACACTAGAGGGCTCTGAGACTGGAGAGGGAACACTAGGGGGCTTTGAGACTGGAGAGGGAACACTAGGGGGCTCTGATACTGGAGAGGGAACACTAGGAAGCTCTGATACTGGAGAGGGAACACTAGGGGGCTCTGAGACTGGAGAGGGAAAACTAGGGGGCTCTGAGACTGGAGAGGGAACACTAGGGGGCTCTGAGACTGGAGAGGGAACAGTAGGGGGCTCTGAGACTGGAGAGGGAACACTAGGGGGCTCTGATACTGGAGAGGGAACACTAGAGAACTCTGATACTGGAGAGGGAACACTAGGGGGCTCTGAGACTGGAGAGGGAACACTAGGGGGCTCTGAGACTGGAGAGGGAACACTAGAGGGCCCTGAGACTGGAGAGGGAACACTAGAGGGCTCTGAGACTGGAGAGGGAAAACTAGAGGGCCCTGAGACTGGATAGGGAACACTAGAGGGCCCTGAGACTGGAGAGGGAACACTAGAGGGCTCTGAGACTGGAGAGGGAAAACTAGAGGGCCCTGAGACTGGAGAGGGAACACTAGAGGGCTCTGAGACTGGAGAGGGAACACTAGAGGTATCTGATACTGGAAGCAGAACACTAGAGGGCTCTGAGACTGGAGAGGGAACAGTAGAGGGCTCTGAGACTGGAGAGGGAACACTAGAGGGCTATGATACTGGAAAGGGAACAATAGGGGGCTCTGAGACTGGAGAGGGAACACTAGGGGGCTCTGAGACTGGAGAGGCAACACTAGGGGGCTCTGAGACTGGAGAGGGAACACTAGGGGGCTCTGAGACTGGAGAGGGAACACTAGAGGGCTCTGAGACTGGAGAGGGAACACTAGGGGGCTCTGAGACTGGAGAGGGAACACTAGGGGGCTCTGATACTGGAGAGGGAACACTAGAGGGCTCTGATACTGGAGAGGGAACACTAGGGGGCTCTGAGACTGGAGAGGGAACACTAGGGGCCTCTGAGACTGGAGAGGGAACACTAGGGGGCTCTGAGACTGGAGAGGGGACACTAGGGGGCTCTGAGACTGGAGAGGGAACACTAGGGGGCTCTGATACTGGGGAGGGAACACTAGAGAACTCTGATACTGGATAGGGAACACTAGAGGGCCCTGAGACTGGAGAGGGAACACTAGGGGGCTCTGAGACTGGAGAGGGAACACTAGGGGGCTCTGAGACTGGAGAGGGAACACTAGGGGGCTCTGAGACTGGAGAGGGAACACTAGAGGGCTCTGAGACTGGAGAGGGAACACTAGGGGGCTCTGATACTGGGGAGGGAACACTAGAGAACTCTGATACTGGATAGGGAACACTAGAGGGCCCTGAGACTGGAGAGGGAACCCTAGAGGGCTCTGAGAATGGAGAGGGAACACTAGAGGTATCTGATACTGGAGAGGGAACACTAGAGGGCTCTGAGACTGGAGAGGGAACAGTAGAGGGCTCTGAGACTGGAGAGGGAAATGAAAGTCCAAGGGGAACAAAGGGAAAAAAATTGAAAATACAAAAATACTGAAAACCAAACAAAGACCAATAAACGTCAGGGAAAATACTCGAAGGAAGCAAGAGACTAGAAAGCTATGAAACAACATCAACAACACAAGAAACCAGCCCTAAGTGAAAGCTGCTGCTCGTTAAGCCCAGCACTCTGATGAGAAAGATTATCTTCACCTGTGTAGGTTACCTACAAAGATCCTCTATGGTAGAGATGCATAACACACACCCACTCACACACAGGAACTCTTACAAGCAGTTTTATTTTAGAATTAGTCCTTTTTTTCACCTTCAGCTGTTAATAACATGTAGGATGTTCTCTCTTTTTGTGAATAAACCTTTTAATCAGATCTAGCATCTACACTCTAATTTCGTGTTACCCCTGACTTCCTGACAACTGTGCGTGCAAAGGTGACAAATCAAAATGTTTATTTCAATTAAGGAAGTAAGCAACAGAACTGATAAGTGAGAAATCTAAGAAAAGCTCCTGACAGACGGTAAATAAACAGACACAGGACATGAGCAATGCTGCTATGCAGAATCAGCTGCTAGTGAATAATATATGGTATGCAATACTGTCTCGCGGAAAATAATTTTTCAAGTGGAAAGAAAACAACAGGGAGGAAGAAACAAGATAAAGAGAGGAAATCTAAAGGCAAGCAAGACATTTAGACTCAGAGCTAAACCAGCAACCCAAAATGATGCAAGAAAAGGAAGCCCTTACAGAGCAGCCTAAGCAATCGAGTGAATACTCAACTTTACATATGGAGCTAAACATAAATAACTTAAATAGTCCTCATAGCAGTAAATCTGCAGAGTAAGCTAACTTTTTTCATATTGATAAAAAAAGATTATGCAATAATTGCTGGTGAAGGTTCTAGTCATCCAGGTCGAAGTCATTCCAAAAAAAGAAAAGTGAAAACAATCCACTGGACTTTGTTTTTCAGAGTTTAAAGACGTTGAATTAGAGGTTTTATACTCTGGCCCAGGGGTCACCAACCTTTTTAAGGCTGAGGGCCACTTCAAGGGTACCGAGACGTAGGAAGGGCGACCATTGACCCATGAGCTGCAAGGGTTAGCGTTAGCCTAAACTTTGTATATTATCAACATATTTTCATTGTTTCTGTTAATTTCTAAGTTTATTTAGACATTGTCATTTTTGAAATCTCTATAAATGATTAAAAAGAAGAGCAACAGAATAAAATAAAATTTCAAACTTAGCCCACTGGTGAGCTGTTCTTTATTTAGAAGACTCTGAGGGCCCCCCATGTGGTCCTTGAGGGCACCTTGGTGCCCACGGGCACCGCGTTGGTGACTCCTTCTCTAGCCCAACAAAGCATCACACGTTTTGTCGTGTAAAATTGAAGATAGATCAGTTAATCCTCAATGGGCCGGATTTATCAAGATCCAATTTTGCGTGCAGTAATTTGCGCTCGCAAACCGGAATTTTGCGCGAGGGGCTGAACCATGGTTTGCGGGTGATTTAACAAGAGCGATTGCGTAACTGGTGGCAGGTGCAAAACTGTTTGATACGCCCTATTTAAATGATGGTTTTGCGCGTTTTGTGTTTAGCGGCAAAGTAGTTTGTGCAAACTAGTGCATTAAGAAATTTTAATCTTACAGTGACACCCCCACCCCCTCCAAAAAAAAAAAAAAAAAAAAAAAATATATATATATATATATATATAAACCTTGGCTACCTTTATTCCCTAAGGTGGTATGTAGCTGAATTTCTACTTCACTGCATTAAAAAAAAAACAAAAAAAAAACAGGTGTTTTGTATTGGCCTGTAGAAAAATGCACATACCAAATGGCTCATAATGGGACTGTGGATGAGATTACTGCGCGTACACATCTCCGCAGCATTGGCATGTTGCTCCACAGGCGCAGAGGTCGGGGTTCTCCGTTAGGGCGTCAGGGCGACATGGCATTTAGGACATCAGACAGCACTTCTGAAAAACGAGATTGGGAGATCCCAGCTCTCGCTGCAATCGTACGCTGGAATGACCCAGATGCAAAAAAGTGCAATGTTGCAAGGAGTTTTGTGATATCTGGTATTAAGTTTGGTCATGGCCGGTTTGTCGGAAGCATCTTGCTATGACCGAAAAAATGTGACTGACAGATGACCGTTGATATATAATTGGCCAAATTTCGGTGTTCAGGCTGACTTATAACTAACTGGCCTGCAGAAGATGACGGGAAAAAACCGACAACACAGATTTTAAGAAAATATTTTTTTTTTTAATTTTTAATAAAGTACATTTATATACATGTTTAAGCCGGAATTATTTGACATTTAAATATGATTTCCCTATGACTTTAAACACGGTGGGTTACCATAGCAACATCTACCACCAGGCTTAGCCTCTTCTCTGGTGTGATCTTGATCTGACTGTTTTTAAATGTTTAATGTTTGTTGGAGGAAACCATCATAGTTACAACCAATCAGTCGGAAAAATCGGGATGATAAAGTGAGGCCAACCTCAGTGACGAACATGCATATATGCAGTATTATCTTTGCAAAACCAAACTTGAGCTTCCTGTTTAACATCTTCGACATGCAACAGCATCTGGCGCTCTTTTAACACTTTTGCATCCTGTTTTGTGACACATGAGTACGTTTTTCTCTGAAACAAGCAACAGCAGCAGCACCACCACAAACAACTCACACATAAATCACTCTGAAAGTAATTATTATTAGGTTGAAACATTGCAAGTGGGGTTTACAGATATGGCAAATACATACGTTAAAACAGAGAGCTGGACCATTATGTTTGCACGAGTGTCAGAAAGAGTTATATATTTCTAAATGTGTTCGAGAGGAGGGTGTTGGAGGAAAGCTGGCTTGCAGCTGTGCGAGTTCGCCGGCACAGCTGCCTGAAATAAGCAGACATATCCTCGTTCACGTGGAGATAAATCAGGGGGTTGAGGGCACTGTTCAGGCAAACGAGACCACGGCATATCCGCTGAGCTACGTAGACGCTTTTAAACCATTTGTAGCATACATTCTGTTTGGAAAGAACTCTTGACCAGAGGTTAAAGTTCTTGAGCACGTGATAGGGGATGTAGCAGATGGAGAAGAGAAGAATCAAGATGATTAACAGTGTTAGGCTTCTTTGTTTCAGGACCTTGTCGATGTTATCCTTGCAGCAGAGGAGAGCGATCACATGTCCATAACAGGCCACGGTGATGAGGGTTGGTATGCAGAACCCGATGACGGTCCAGCTAATGCTGTACTGCAGGTACTCTTCCACGTATTCAGTAGTGGTCGTATCAAAGCATTGAAAAGTCCCGTTTATGTCTTTTTTGGGGAAAAACATATCTGGAAGGCTTTGAACGCTCACAAAAACCCAAACAATGATAGAGATGATAACCGAGTGAGACACAGTCAATCTCCCCATCACTCTCATCGGATGGACGATGGCCAGGTATCTGTAGACGCTGATGCATGTGAGGAAGCCGATGCTACAGTATAAATTCAGGTTGAAGCAGAATCTTGTTACCTTGCAGAAGAATTCCCCGAATATCCACTTACTCCCTCTAAGGTAGTGCACGATCAGAAAGGGGAGAGTGAGCAGATACAAGATATCTGCAATCCCAAGGTTGAGGACGAAAACATTGACATCCCCCAGTTTCTGCCAGTTGCGCCGCAAAGAGTTTAGTCCCCATCCGTTTGCAAACAGCCCGATGATAAACACTGAGATGAAGACAGGAGGGAGAAAAGTCTGTGGAAAGCTCTTGCTTATCTTCTCACAGTCTGTGGCATTCATTGTTTACAGTCAGCGCCTGGCCGTGTTCCACGTGGAGTGACTGTGCTGCTTCAGCTCTCATACGCTCAGAAATACTCTTTTCAATGCACACCTACTTCCTGTTTTAAACACTCGTTCTGATCTAAGCCTGGAAATCATGACTGTTGTTTGATGTGATACTTAAATTAAGACCTCACTTTAGAAAGCCCAGTTTAATTCATATTATCTTTACTGTCAATTTCTAATCTAACCTGTTTCATTATATTTGACACCCAATGCAATAGTTATAGATAAATAAATAGCAATGAAAATACCCTTTGCAATAACCCTGTAGAGTAATCCTCCTGCCTGAAAAAAGACTTCAGCTGTCATATGTATATATATATATATATATATATATATATATATTAGGGGTGGAACGGTTCACAAAATCCACGGTTCGGTTCGGTTCACGGTTTCGTGGTCACGGTTTTCGGTTCAGTTCGGTATATGTTGATTGTTACACAAAAATCCCATAAAAATTAATGAAAAAATCCCAATAAATTAATGAATTGTAATTATTTTTAATGATCCGTGGAAACCCTGGTTCATTTCCACATGTTTTGCTGCTTTGAATTTAATCATCTGGCGCTGCTCTCTACGATCTCCAAGGAACTCAGAGCGGAGCGACGGGAGCCACAGTGGAGGCTGTAGGCTTTGCTTTGTGCAGGCGGTCTGGTGCGCAGCGGGGCGGAGCGCTGACGGAGTATGTGGGATTTCGGGGTTAGCCTGACATGTTGGTCATGTTACTGTTAGCATAAACAAAACGTGTTGCACAATGCTTGCACACTGTTTTTTATCCACAGCTTTCTTCCCGCCGTCATCGTAGGTCACTCTAAATGCAAAGTGGTCCCATACAGCAGACCTATAAAGTGCTGCTGGCGCGTCTTCCAACTCCTGTTCTTTCCCACTCGCCATACCCACACAATTCTCCACAACAACTGATTTTTTTCTGCTACACCCGGCTATGCTGCTTCGCTTCTTCTTCTTCTTGTTTACTACTGGTGGTTGGCTTTGGTCACAGTACCGCCACCTTCTGCTCTGGAGTGTAAACGCTTCGCCTATGAGAAAAAGGAGCAGCGCATGAACCGAACGCAACACACGCAACACTCTGGCACCGGAGTTTGGTCCTCAGCCCACTTAAATACTGGTCTCCTGATGAGCAGATGGAGAACAGCTGGTGAAGTCAGCTCCAGCCTCAGGAGATCCAGTACGACCTCTGGTGGAGAAAGGTAGACAGAAAAACCCCAGATCCCAACAGTAACAGAAAATCCCCAGGAAGGGATCCTCGGCGCCCTCTGGTGAGCAAGCCTCAGGATCCCAACAATATAACACATAATCTAGTTCTGAAAAGAACAGGAATTCTGTATTTATCATATTTAATGTTAGTATATTCATGTGCATAATTCATGTGCATAATTGTTGTCAAGAAACTGTTAATGAATGAAAAAATTTAATTTTTTAAATATTGTGAGTATTACTGTGCCACTGTGTGTATTATAGGGAAAAAATGGTAGGAGCGGCCACAGATTGGCTAAAGGTGGCCACGGCCACCCCTGGCCCCCCATCTAGCTCCACCCCTGCGGATCTGACTAAACTAAACTAACTGAAATGACTGAAGTTAGCCGCCTCATTATTATGTAACTTATTGATGGACTAAACAAAATAAATCACATAGAAAGCAAACTTTCCTTTGGAGTCCTCTGTACTGTATTGATGAAATGTCTCACAGTTAGTTCTGTTATATTTATTAACAAAAGCCTGCATAATTAATATAATGTATTCATTCTATTAAGCCAACCCACAATCAACCAGCTTATTAATAAATCATAAATATGCAGCCAAGCATAGCCTTATATTGCATACATATATTTCATTTTAATTAAATAAGTAAATATGCCACTGATTGATTGTTTAAGTATGTATCTATGCATATTTGAATAAATAGAGAAGAATTGGAAGGGTAGAGACGGCATGTAAGGGTGTTTTTATTTTATTAGACTTAGATCCAATCACCTGTCCGGTCACCGGTGACAGAAGGCCGTTTTCCCATCATGCACCGTGCATTGCAGCCTCCTCAGCTGCTTTTGATCAACGGCAGCGGCTGCCTCAGGTGGCTGAGCTCGTTCTTATCTCATGAGGTTTCAGTTACTCATCTGTTGCAGACATCAAAGGAAGTTGGTCAGATAACGAACTGTTCAGTTTATTACTTGGTATATAACAGAAAACCAAACCTAGAAGACAGCAAGCCAATCTTCTTAACTAACTAACTAACCAACTAAGTATTGTTTATATGTTACTTTAGTTCAGTTTTATGTAGGTGATGGCCAATAATACAAATTGTTATGTGGTTAACTAATGGTAATTACAATGTTACATAGTCACATACAATTGTAACAATTACATGCAGGTTATTGTTTTGAAATCATTTACCTTAATCTTGGGGTAATTACCCCCCCCCCCAACCCCCCCCCCCCCCCCCCAAAAAAAAAAAGTTCTTGTTACCAAGTACTATAGTGCGACTTACTATGTCATTACCATGTTACTACAAGGTTATTGATGTACTGTGAAAGAAAGCGTTACCTTGTATTCCATGGAATCATTTGTTTGCAGTTCCAGTCTCCCCCCACCACTACCACTGTACTAAAATGTTTTAATGTGTCACTAGGTTTATGAAAAACTTTTCTTTTTCTATACACAAGAAGTGTAAACAAAAAGAAATTTTATTTAAAACAGCTCTTTAGACAATTATGATAAGTATTACAAATGTGAAAGCCACTTGCCCTTCGGGCACAGTTTTTACTTGCCCAGTATAATGTTTGATAAATATAGTTCCTAATATTCATTTTTGTATATATATCAATGAAACATGTTTGTTTTTTAAATGTTTTTTGTAATTCAGTATTTTTTAAGTTTCCAGCTTCCTGGTGTGTATCTGCATGCGTCAGATAATGAACTCAAGCCTACATTACCGTGTTAACATGCTTTTCAATCCTTCCTGCACATTCTTTTTAAAATAAACTTTGTTTAACCTCTTGGACACTAGGCCTGTTTTCGAGAAATATGCTTGAAAATAACATGCCCAAAATGAATTGAATATATCTCAAGAACTACAGAGTTTATTTTAATTGTTTTGGTATCAAAATAAAGGCAAGACCCCAGAGAATATGTTACAGGTCTAAAAACCATCTTGGGGCGAGTGCTGGTCCTCATGTTATGAAAAGGTTAAACTGTTGTTTGCTTGGAAAAATATAAATTGTAATGTTAAAAATCTAAAAAAAACTTGACAGGTTAAAAACTTACACTACTACTACTCACCAATTTAACATGTTTAGCTCAATAACATTTAAATGCACCACTCCAATGTCTAAGAGAAAAAAATGTAATGAACATTTTTTAATGTAAGACCACTGCCATATGATAGAAATATTTACACTGTGCGCATACAATTATTATTATTATTTTCCTAATCCCTGACTGATCATTTTTAATCTAGCGTGTATTATAGTATAGATTAAATTCATCATCCAGCTGCTGCTCTGCAGAATTCTCTCCCTAAGAGCTGAATCACGCCATCTGGCGGAAAATAACGCGGCTTTTTCAAATCACGCGAGAATGTGTACAAAACAACAAAAATGGCGCAGGCAACGCTTGTGGGTCGTTTTCAGCGAATGTCGGTGATTTTAAAGTAATTTTGAGGTGATAAATAATTTTTTTTGACGATCATTGCACTTGCCCGGTGGGCAAATGCAATGAAGTTTGTACTCTCCCGACAATAAAAACTACTTGCCCCGGGTGATCGGGCGATGGTTAACATCGAGCCCTGCATTATAATGATAAGATCAGCAGCAGTTGTTGTTGAGCTGCTACTACTGCCTCCAGCTACTGAAGCACTCACTTCTCCTAGCTCAGGGGAGGAGGAGGACGATGCTGTAAGGGTGGTAGCCCCGTGGGTTGTAGAGGCTGACGTGGTTGAAGCAGCAGTGGTGCCCTCAGCAGGTCTAGCAGCGACAGACGATGCTGGAGAAAGTGTGGAAGCCGGAGGGGGCCGGGAGGAGCCGGCTGGGGATGTTTCAGAATTTGGCAGGGAAGCATATAGACTGCTCTCCTCATTTTCACCTGCAGAGGGCAGTGCTTCCCATCTAGACGCCGGAGATGATCTGGGAACAGTCTCAGAGGAGCGTCCATTTACTCAGAGCTCTTCGTTCCTATCGGCGCGGTACAGCATCAGCACCCCCAGGCCAAGAGCACAGTCCGGTACTGCTGGACACAGCTAAGACCCCGCTAGAATGCTGGCGCAGCAGTTACATATCTCTTTTTTGAAGAGAGTTCCAGTCAGAGATTATCCATTTAGTTTTCCAACAAGCCCGTTGGAGAGCAGGATTGATGGAAGCGGAGGTCTGTGGGGATCTCTCTTTAGCTTCTCAGCTCTCCCCCCTCTGCAGCCTTGCTTTCTTCGCTTTTAAACGGTCGAAAATGTCAGTATTTAAAATATTTTGTGACCGTAGCTCCAGCAGGCGTTGGCGATCATAGATGCGGGTTTGAAGTCTCGTTTGTATCGTTTTAAGCAGAATATTTTGTAAAATTGTTAAGAGGAGCTGCTCTTGGCCGCTGCCTCCGAGCGCCGCCATGGTAACCAATTAATTGATTGTTTCATGTACTACTTGTACCCCATGGTGCTCTATATCAGAAACTACCACATGTGATAGAACAATGTGCTTTGGAAACAGGAAAGCTACACCTGCACTCAGATTAGAGCCGTGACTGAGGAAACCAGTCCCCACCCCCCCTACCCCCCAGTTTGAAGTGTGCCTGTTTCCTGCAGAAATAACACATCAATCCTTTTTTGGAGTTGCCAACTCAGATATTGAAGCTCTCCTATGTTTTTCCCTTCCTCCATTATTGTTTAGAGAGAATGTGACGGACCTCTACGGCACAATTTATTCTACTACAAGCTAGAGGGAAAATCCAAAACTACGAGGGCTGACGTCATTAAAAAGTCTGAACCTTCTGGTAATTTAGACAGAAAGACGATTCCAGGATCTGGCACGCATACCAGCCCATTATGTAGCCCATTTTCTCCCTTTTTTTTAACAAAACATATCTTTCAACGTATAATCTTACTCACTAAATAAACAACACTTTTCATTACATCAGTCTCAGGCACTTCATATTTCTTAAAATCCATGATGTTTCAAAGTGCAACTTATACACAATTGACGTGTATAGTGTCCTTTAAATACTACCTATGCAATATTTTCATATAATAATAATCTGTATCGATCAGAGCTTTTCCTGAGGAAACGCTCCTCTGCTGGGTGACCTGACCAGAACATGCTTCTGTTTACCTGCTGCTACCCTGGACCCTCAGAAAATGAGAGCAAATCCGGAACAAAATCAAGCTTCTCCCCTCATTTGTAGATTTTAAAACTCATTTACTGTTAAATTAATTACGCATTAATTAGCCCAGACTGAAAAACAATGGCCCAGATTAATCTGTCATGACATTTTTAATAGAGAGCTTGTACCAGGAAGGCGTTGAAAGTGAGGAAATTCTTGAGAAGACTTCTCCAAACACACCCTAATTGTATTTCCACTGAAATACAGAGGAAGTTTGCTGCAGTCCTTAGCATGGCCATAGGAAGCAGGCCTATAGAATGAGGTCTCTGCCCAGTCTGTGAGCACTTGCTGTGGCGACCCCTGCAGTGACATCATCCTCCACATCCAGCAGAGATTGGATCAGAGATGGGGTCAAACCTGGGAGAGATTTCCAGTCCATCATGGAGGCTCTAACCTCAAACGAGTAATTTAGCTTTGTTGTTTGTTTGTTTGTTTTTTAATCATCAAATTTGGTTCATATATCAAAGTGGGTCACATGACACAGCAAATACAGTTCTGACCAAAAGCAATGGTTGAACATATATATAGCACAGTTCAGCCTGTGAACCCAAAAATAACAATGCAACAGACTGGTGACCCCCTCAAAATACCTATAATTAGTTTAAATGTATTTATAAAGTAATTATATACATGTTTAACCAACTGGTTTATTTTGGCCCTCCATGTAACTTTTTTTTTTCCAGCTTTTATTGTCAATACCTTGTTACAAGTACAGCGCAACGAAATGAACCCTCTCTGCATTTAACCCATCCCCTTGGAGAGCCATTGTGCAGCGCCCTGAGAGCAGTGTGGGTTTAAGGGTCTTGCTCAGGGACCCAGAGTGACAGTCTGTGGGAGTGGGGCTCAAACTCAGAACCTCAGGATTCCAAGATCTATGCCCTAAACTCTAGGCCGGTGTTCTGTCACACCAGCATACCCATAGTTTTGTACGAAAAATAGACTTTAAACTGCCACAATGGCTGTGTATCCCTTTATTCATGTGCAAAAAAACTATTTAAGGTGAGATTACCACACGCTTCAAAAAACACCAAATGTAAGTAATTAAATCGTTTTGTTTTTTTTTACAGTTTATTTTTCCAACTAAACTAAAGGGATAATCTAAAGGGATTAACGGCAGTCGCGCCTCCAGAAATATATATCCATAGGGGGGGCCAAATGGGGCCACTAAAAATCTTGGGGTGGCATATTGAAACTAAAAGCCATGATTTCAGGGTTTGAATCTACTATTGTGGTAAACCTGCCTGTGGAAATCATAAAAACTTCAGTAAACACCTACTCAGATATTGGTTTATTAGGTGATTTTTATTGTTACTTCGCTGGCTGCGCATAATTGGATGAAACGCTAAACTGATGGTAATACAATTTACACTGGCGAGTGGGCCGGGCCATGGCATTGCACAGGGTGGCCGTGGCCACCCCCGTTCATCACCTGGTGGCTCCACTGATTAACGGGTATTGACTATAGGTACGCTGGTCTGACTGGGTATGCTCATCTGACAGAACACTCCCCTCAGGAATTACGTTGAAATGATCATCTCGCAGCCCTCCACTCGGTTTCTCACGCCCCCCACGGGTTCCTGACCCCCAGTATTTGAACCCCTAAATATAAAAATGATAATCACAAAGCAAACACAAATAATATGAAGCCTCAAGCAAAACAAATAAAAGTAGAGATTAGCTTAGAAAAAGCAGGAAGCTGACCGGTTAATTCAGACCATTAACATTAAAACATTTTTCACTAGTATTGAAAAATGTTGCCAAAAATCTTAATTGAGATTATTTTTAACCAAAATTGTAACTGTGATTTTGTTTTGAATTTCCTTTGCCCGAACCCCAAACTTGTAGTTTCTTCACCTCCGACTTCAGTTTTAGAAAGCTTGCTTGCCCAGTGTCCATTATTGTATGACTTTCCTGCAGCCTTTGTGTGAAAAAGTGTTTACTTCTACATGTGTGCATGGACCTGCATGCTAGCTGCGAAACTATCTACCTTTCTGTGCGGTGAAAACCCCACTTCCAGTGTTTTATCGCCACCTAAAGGGCTGGAGTATGAAATGTTGGGTCCTATTCTGATTAAAATTTGAGAGCCTTTGCAATTTGAAAACTAGTTTGTTAAATTGCAAGTATATTGGAAATGCAATTAATTCCCCAGTTTTCCCTCTTTATAGTTTCCAGTTCTGAAGTGAAATAATATAAACAGAAGATAAAAAGATATAAACGTTATAATTTAAACATAAAAGATGTTGAAAAAAGTTAAATTCATCCAGGTGAAGAGTTTAAAAAGAATTTAAAAAACCTGATCCCTGTCTGTTCTGATGGTTCTTCGTGACTTTCCTGCGGCATCTGCAGCTGTGGCGGCCTTCCTTGTTTCTTTTCTTTTGTGTTGTTTTTCCATCTTGTTTGCTGCCATGCGGGAATCTACTCACGCTTCCTCAACAAGTAAGTACAGGAAATACGGGAATCGGGAGCAGCCTGGCCTTTTTCCCATTAGTCTACAGCAGAAGCATTCCCAGGGAGGCAACAACCAGGTCAGATCACATAGAAATCACTTATATGACCTGAGATTGCATAACATACCTGACTGGGAGCCTCCCTCCATGACAAGTCATTAAGTTCTCTTAAGTCGTTAAAGAAAGAATAACAGTATAGCCTCACATGGATCTGCTGATCTTATAACATACAGGGGTTGGACAATGAAACTGAAATGGTGTAGGGCCTCCTTTTGCAGCCAATACAGCGTCAATTTGTCTTGGGAATGACATACAAGTCCTGCACAGTGGTCAGAGGGATTTTAAGCCATTCTTCTTGCAGGATAGTGACCAGGTCACGACGTGATACTGGTGGAGAAAAATGTACTCAATTACTAAAGGGTATATAATTTATAATATGTAGGAAATACTCTTAGATTCCCAAAGCTGGGGTTACGACCCAACTTAGGGTCACAGATACGCAAGTATGGGGTCCTGAGATCCTATGGAGTTAAACTAAAGAATATAAATGTTAATGTTGAAGCATTTTTATGTGTTTAAATATATTAAAACATCACTTATAAATAGGTTGTTGGTGCTGTTTTATTGCTATGGTTAGCGGGGTTTTTTTTTTGGAATTGTTTGTATTCTAACCACCATTTCTCTGTTTAGGAAGATTTTACTTAATTTAAAAAGAATTCTGTTTTTTTGTTTTGTTTTGTTTTTTTCTTGAGACCTAAATCCTCATAAATTTATTCCAAAGACATAAGAACTAAGGTTGTTGGGTTTTTTTTAAATGAGACCTCACAAGACTTTCCCCCAAAGTGGATATTTTTTTCTTAGAGCTGAAATCGTTTTTAGTGAAACCTAGAAAACTTATTTCCTGACATCGTATAGCTCAGGGTAAAACTGGGATGACACATACAGTTGTGCAATGCTTCTATTGCTAATGTCCAAATAAATAAATATTATTTTCAATGACATTTAACCCTTTATAGGGCAGGTTCCAGTTTTTGATCCCTTGCATACCCTTAACAAATGGAGCCCCCCTCTTCCCTCAGTGAGTTCTAGAAGCACAATATCTATATCCAGCCAATCAGCAAAGATCTGCTACATGGCTGTACATCTGATTTTGGCATTTGACCAGTTAGATAAGTTCTAGAATGATATATTACCTACTGTAAAATAAGTTGAAAAAAGACAAGAAAAAAGGTAAAAAGCTAATTGTAAAGTTAAAAAGTCAATAAGCCTAGTTAAAAATTATATTTAGGTTTATAAACTAAAAAAATGTAATTGCCAGTGTCAGCATTAATGCCTTTAAGATTATGTTGGAAAAAATTGGTTTTTAAAATTAATTCCTTATAGAAGCACTTTTGTTATTTTTCTTAAAATATTCAGGCAAGTTGATGTTTCTTGTTATTACATTGACATTAATTTTTGCCATCAAAATGTCCATATTATCTAAATGTTACAAAGGTAATAAGGTCTTGTCCTGGATTCCAATAACACTATGGGCTTGAAATTTTTATTTTTTTTAAAGTATTTCACTGAGTGCCCTATAAAGGGTTAACACTGAAAGCCATTGCAGTAGCTTATTCTGACCACTAGATGTCAGCACCTACCTAATTAAAAATGTTCTGGCTGTAAGTATGACGTAAAAGCCCATAAATGCCTGAATGTGAATAAAGAAGCAGCTTAAACATCAAACACATGTTACTTTAGAACACAGTTGTTCACTGTGTATATTCAAAATAAACTAAAACGACACATCATATTCGTAAAACCACATTAGTCAGGAAAAAGTCATTTGTTTTTCTATTTATTTATTTTTATTTTATTTTATTATTTTTCATATATATATTTATGTTATAAAAATATTATTTATATAATAAAAATATTATATAAATAAAAAAAAAGGAAAAAGTCATTTGAAAAAATGTATAAAGACTTTTATTGAGACTAAAGCTCTAAGACACAGGATATAAAAATATAGATTTTTTAGAAGCATCTGTTGAGGAAATATTTACACCATCATGCAGAGAAAAAATGTAATAAGTGCAAAAACAATACATACTGTAAATACAACATTAAAGCTGTAGATTTTAGTTGGACCGCTATAAAGAACAAAAAAACAACAAAGGTTTTTCCTTTAAAAACACTTTAGACAAATAATGAACATGAACAAAAATGTACAACAATTTGTTTTTCAATAAAGATGTTTATGACTTTAAATCCAGTCAAATCTGGTCAAAATTCAGCAGGAAATAAGTGGTCCCCAAAATGTTCCTGCCCCCCAACAGACAGACAGACTGTCAACCTTAATAAATAGTTGCAGTAAATAAACTAAAAGCTCCTTTAAATCTAAAAAGGACCACCATTCATGTGTATTTATTGGAAATGTTTACTTTGTAAAAGTCTTTCACGTTGCTACGCTGTAAACCCCAGATGTTGAAATTAGTTAATCAGATTATTTTGTCAAATGTGTTTAGTTAAAATAACATATTCCTTATTTGAAAGTACATTTACTGAAACCTTTGAATTAAACTAAATTATCTGTGTATTAATTAATCATAACTTAAATAACTTAATAAACAATAATTTAACTTAATTAATAAGGTGCAGAATTTGACAATAATATCCCAGTGGATGTAAGGGGAACGGTTTATTATTAGGGAGGTGTAAAAAATGTTTTCACTATTGGGGTTTGTGATGAAGTAAACCTTATGCTAATAGTTGCTGTGTATTATTATAATAATAAATATTATTATAATCATGTCAGCGGTAACTCACATGTAGTCTATGTAGGTCTTATTGGCTTATTGTTAACATTTTGGACTAAAGAAACATAAAACTAAACATAAAACTACATAAAATGAAGCTAAAAACTTTACATAACAGTAAGATTTTTTTGAGTATTTGTAATGAATAATTTTAATCAAACAGATTTCTGATAACTAACAAAAACGTAACGGCGACTGTTTAACTTATGCCTCAGGTCAGCGGTGGAAAGTATCGAAGTACATTTACTTGATTACTTTACTTAAGTGCTATTTTTCAGTTTTTTTGGGGGGGGGAACTACATTTCTTGGAAGCTGCTAATTCCTTCTTACTTAGAACACTGCAAAAACGATCTAAAAATAAGTAAAAAAAATATCTTAAATTAAGTGTATTCAGCCTTAATTTGAGTAGGTAAAGGAGATAGTTTGCCAATGGAATGAGTAATTTTACTTTTAAAATAAGATAATTCGATAAAATGCACTTGAAATTGTTAGGTTTCTGTTTCTGTTATGTTTTTCTTTTGAGTATTCTGTCTTTCCTTACTCCTTGATTTATAGTGTTTAGTTTTCTTTTCACCATCTTTCATTATCCTAGTTATTTGATTATCATTTTGTTATTTCCAGTCTTCCAGGTTGTTATTTGTTGCTCTCCGCTGCCCTCTTGTGTTCTCCTTCTTCCCTAGCTCTTTCCCCTCTTGTTCTGTGCACACCTGTTTCCTGTTTCCTTATTAGCCCCCTCTTTGTCTCAGTCTCCTTTAAAAGCCCTCTCTGTTCAGTTCCCCTTTGCTGGGTCCTCGTCAAACACCGTCTGCTTGCTCCAACTCCTTCTCTCTGTGCCCAACTCGTCATGTTTGTGATTCCCCTGATTTTCCCCAAGGTTTCTGTTACGTTAGGCTTGTTTTAATGTTTTTTTTTACTTTTGGATTTTTGGACTTCTGGTTTCTTGTTTTGTTTTCCTTGGATTTTTGGATAACCAGCCTCTGTTTTCTGTCAAGTCTTTATTAAATCCACAACAGATTCACCTCTGCCTCTCTGCCTCTGCTTTTGGGTCATCTCACTAATTAACCAAATCCTGACAGAAATAAGACAATGCAATTGTGTTTTCTTATTTTAAGTGTAAATTGTCTTGTTCCATTGGCAAAATGGCTCTTTTACCTCATCAATTCAAGAACAAATACAGTTATTTTTAAGAAATAAAAGACTTATCTAGATTTAGATTTTTTGCCGTGAAGCTTTTAAATCCACTGTTGCTGTTTTTCTTTTTTCTTGAAATGCAGTTTTATCATGGCAGATAATCGCTCTTAGGACTGAATCTGGACGCCACTGTTTTAGAGATTTATATTACATTCCAAACATGTGAGAAACTCAGCAGAGATATTATTTGTAGTTTATGCATTTTATTAATACGTTAGTTTTTGCCATGTGGCAAATTGTCTCAAAGAAGAGTTGTAGTTTCTTTGTGGTAATAGATTCAACCTTAAACTTTTATTCCACAGTGAAAGAAAACAGGAGAATCAAGACTCTCCTGTTTTCTTTTTGGTTTGTTTTTTAAATAAGAAATAATAATCAAATATCTGTTTTATTTTTTTTGTGGCATTTAATGCTGAAGTTCTTTCCAGGTGGTGCAGAATCTATAGCAGGCGGTTCTACGCATCAATACATAACGAGGTTTCTGAAAGTTACAGGTTCTTTAACTCTGCTGGTGAAAATAAAAAAACAAAACAATCCAGAAAACTTTTTTTAAATTCAAATGTAAGAATGCACTGCAAAAAATGGAATGGAGTAATTTTTGCTTAAATTAAGTGCATTTTTTCTTGAATTGAGGAGGTAATTGAGATACTTTGCCAATGGAACAAGACAATTTACATTTAAAATAAGAAAAAACAATTTCTTTGTCTTATTTCAAGTGCGTATTATATAATTATCTTGTTTTAGGAGTAAAAATACCAATTCCATTGGCAAATCATCTTATTTATCTACTCAAATTAAGGGCAAGTACACTCAATTTAAGAATTTTTTTACTTAATTCTAGATGGTTTTTGCCGTGTGTAATGTTGAGTTTGAGGCTATATATGGTGGACCAAAACAAAGGCTATTTTTGGCTTAGAAACCCTCCTTTGACCTAGCCTGGGTGCCTTTTCCGAACTTAGTCCCGCGCACAACGTTTGAGGTCGGGAAGTTCGGTCTGGCATTGCTCAATAGCAGCGCGAGTATGCTGGCACAATATCTGGCGGGCAAATCAAATTGTCAGGGCGGGCTTTATAGATGATGGACAGATGATCAACAGTAACGTAATCAACCACGTCAGCAAAGCGCGCTTGGGTGACAACAACAATGGCTGCTGCTGGAGAGTTGATGTGTGTAGATTCTGCTATTAGGTCTGTTCTAGAAGATATCGACAGCTAATTAATTTTAAAAGAGGAACAGAGAAACGCGATCAAGGAATGAAGACGGTTCTTCCAGCTGGTCTCTTTCATCGTCTGCCCATTTTTTTTAACACAAGCATGTCGCGTTCCAATCATGTTATAACGTTCTGACAGGACCGACAAATGCGATGCGATTTATTTGACATTTTGTAGAGTTGTAATCCTAAACGGAGAACTTGATCGTATGTGCATTCGCCTTTACTGTTTTTCTTAAAAATGAGGTTCGTGTGTTGAATGACTCCTTGTATCCTCAGGTTCTTTTTGCAACACCGGCAAAAATCGTTCGCGCTCATCTTCTTATTCTAGGCGTGCAACTGCACGCTTTGATTTTTGTTGACAACAACTATGCGTCGCTTAACATACGTCACGCACTCCGTCGCTCTTATTGGTTGTAGGTCTATCCAATTGAGTGCAGAGGCATTTTTTTTTCCTGGTTCGTTCGAAACACGCCCCATAATCACAGCTCTATGGAGCAGCATCAGACTCATATTCTGAGTAGGACTACGTCAGGCTACCTTTGACCCCCCTTTCAGAGACATAGACAGGTATGGGGCATTATAGGCTAACAAAGAACTCAAACGACCTCCATTCTACGGGGCGGACTCTTTCTTCTGGTTGAATTTGCATGTTTTCTAAACAAAACAAGGTTTTGTTTTTTGTCCACTCTATAAAGTCTCTTTGAAAATGGCCGAGGGTCATAAGAGAAAAAGTGTCTACGAATTGTATGAGAAGAAATGAAAGTCTTTAGAAGAGGCAAATATATCCCAGAATGCTTTGCACAGAGAGCTCTCCTCACAAAGCATTATGGGATTTGCTGTCACAGCGGCCCGCTGTAGGGTAGCGACAGCAGCGACTAATAGCAAAGATAGCACCAGCGTTGTGGCGTGGAGGAGGAGTTAGGTGACCAACGAAGCAAAAAGTAGTGATCATCTGTCCAAATGGTCAGTTTACTGCAATCAACACCTTTGTTTATACATGTTTGAGCTCTGACTGTTTTTCCAGTATGGTCCAGTTTCTCTGACTCTGACTTGCTGGTTGGATGCTCTATTCATCCTCTGACATGGGAACTGGCTCGGAGCTCGTCTGCCTTTTTGTGGGTTTCCTGGATGGGGCCGCCTGTGAAGCTGGTTGACAAGTTCCTTTTATATTTCGGTTTATGTATGTATCTCTGCTTCTCTCTCCTTGAACCCCGTCAGCCTCGGCATATGGCCGCTCACACTGACCTGCTGGAGGTTTCTTCCTGTTAAAAGATAGGTTTTCCTCTCCACTGTCGCTACAAGCACACTTAGTCTGAGGGGTTGCCTTCGAGTTAATGAGTCGCTGCAATCAACTGGTTTTCCTTAAATAGAAAACGTTGAATCAATTTGACTGGATGATCTGGTGAACTGTAAAGTTCCTTGAGATGACATGTGTTGTGACTTGGAGCTATAGAAATAAACTGAATTGAATTGAATTAACTGAGTTCGCTATAAATTGCCCTATATAGTCCCCGCACTACATAGTGATTAAGAGGAGAAATTGGCTGTTGCACACTCTTACACGCATTTAATAGACGTTCCCTCTTGGGAGCGGGTACGGGGTTGTGCATGTGCATTTTTTTTTTTTTAAGTGGAGAGGGCGGATCTTTTAAAAAAGTTGCGAAAATCCTCCACTATACCTTTCAACATTACAGTAGTAGCCATTCAAAACTTCCCCACTTTCCTTGATGGTCCCTTTGCTGGTCCTCTGCTTGTCCCATACGATTCCTTTAAACATCAATCTTTGTACTAAAATACTCTTTCTGTCATGATTTGTGGACATTAAGCTCTAAAGAGAAATGCCTTCTCCTGGTCAGACCTTATAATTTAGTGAAAGGGAGGAGTCAGAGTAAAATGATATGCAAGAGGGGGTCACTACAGTGGCTGGAAGTTGGCCGCCAATCGGCTGGCTTTTGTCTGGGACGGGCCATTTTGAATGGCTGCTACTGTATGCCAGCAATTCGCTGGCCTTGGGCATCAATTCTCATGGAAGGGGAAAGTCTCCACCACATCATCGACTCGCCTGGTGTCTGTTTTCACTTCAAAATGGTGGACATGCATTTTACTTTGGAAAGCAAACCTAAGCTACCTATTTGATCTTTGCAGTTGCGGCACACTTAGCTGTAGATAAACATACCATCCGCTTTGCTACGATCACACCTCACCTGGCAATGCTCCCGAGTCCCTCTACTGAATAATTTGCTCTGGTTGCCAAAATGGCATTGGATGTGAACGCAGCCTAACATGTTCTCTAGTGTAGATAAAAGAGAGAAAACAAATATTTTACAAGGTGTCAAAGCCACCTTATGTTTTTAAGGTAGTGCAGAGTTCATTAATGTGAATAAAACAACATTTTCAAGGTCAGTCCCATTTTTCTCTAATTAGTCCTTTCATGTCTACCTCATTTACACTTTTCAGCGCTGCGCCCATCCGATCGATCATCAGAATTAGGGCCTGTGAGGCCAGAGAGCGGGGTTGGTGTAGGGCGAGTAGGGGCAGTTGCTGTGACACGCACATGACTGGATCATCATCACAGCTCTCTGCAGCAGTCTGCCTGTAGGGCAGCGGAAGGTCACCGGAGCCGTGGAGGTTTGGTGCGGCGTGCAGCAGCGAGAGTCGGTGCACCCCCCGCAGTACCTGGGCCTGTAGGCCTGCAGGCTGTAGCAGCCCCGATGGACGAGGCGGAGGGGGACCGGTGACCTGTAGGTGGCCTTGCACCGACCCTGCTGTCCTCTCTGGGGAGTCAAATGTAGCAAAGACAGAAATAAAAAACTAAAAATGAGAAACATTCATTTTTTTTTACTGTATTTTTTTTTCCATAATGCATAAAACAACTATACAATAAGTCATATACAGAATAAATCGAAAACAAAAGGACTGTAATAAAGCTACTCCTCTGGTTAAATGTATGTTATAACCTAATATTCATGTCTTGCAAGTTATATTTATGCAAATAAAGATTTGCTTTGAATGAAAGGGCTTCAGATTACTTAGAAATAAATGCAGAAAGAAGATTTTTAGTTCATCCTCCACGATATTTTAATGTAGTAAATGAGTTGAGGTTTTTCCTGAATGAATAGGGGCCATTTTGAATAAAAAACATCAAATATTTCTGTTCTGTGTTCTTGCTCTTTGTTTAGTTAAATAATGAAAATAAACTGCTGCATTTTTTAAGCTTTCTCTGTTGACAACCTTTTTCTTCAAACCTAAGTGAAACTTTTGCACACCTTTTTAAAGGTTTCTAATTTAAGTTTTGACACCATCCATGCTAACTCACTTTCACGCTTCGTGTAAACCAGCCATCTTAGTTCCTACTCTTTTAATTATCTCAGCTTCCTGACGCCAACAGAAGCTCTTAAATATATATTGGAACTCTCCCTGAGAGACATACTGGATCAAAGGGACATGTTATGTCCCTACTGTGCTTCAGATAATAAGCTCTGCTACAGTATTAATCGTTTGCTTTGTATATGGACATAAAAAATGGGGGGAAACTTTCTGAATGGGCAGACCAGGACCAGAGAAAACATGACCATAGAAATACACTCTACATCCTGTTCATGTTTGCTGATGAAGATTCCCAGTCATCCAGGTCAAAGTCATTCCAAAAAAAGTAAAAAAAAAAAAAAGACAATCCACTGGACTGTGTTTCCAAGTTTGAAGACGTTTTGCTTCCCATCCAAGAAGATTTTTTAATTCAAAATGTTAGGAATAGAGTTCAGTTTGTGGCTTTAAAGAGTGGACCAAAATACACTTTGTTTTGGCTTAGAAAACATGCAAATTGTTCCCTTTGGAATGGCTGTTGTTTCAGTTCTTTGTTAGCCTTGAACCCCAGTCGGCCTCAGCAGATGGCCGCTCACACTGAGCCTGGTTCTGCTGGAGGGTTCTTCCTGTTAAAAGGGAGTTTTTCCTCTCCACTGTCGCTACAAGCATGCTTAGTGTGAGGGATTGCATTTGAGTCAATGAGTCGATGCAGTCAGCTGGTTTTCCTTAGATAGAAAACGTTGAATAAATTACACTGGATGATCTGGTGAACTGGAAAATGCCTGCAGATGACATTTTTTTGTGAATTGGCGCTATAGAAATAAACTGAATTGAATTGAATTATGGTTTTCATAAATTTTCATTCTTCTTTGGTCTTTTTTGGTTCTTAGTTTGGTTAAGTATCACTAGTTTAGTCGAAAATTTTTAAATCAGAACATGTTTGTTTAATAAATTCCTATATTAAGAATTTAAAATTGATTGATTGATTGATCTGTCACACAGCCAGTTGGTGCTCGTATTCACATAACAATATATGACAGCCCAAAACTTATTGGATTAAATAAAATAAGTCTAAACAGCATTTAATTGCATTAGAGTAAAGAATCTGAAACAGAAAACATGTTCATAATTCCGTATGCAAGAGTAAGGGAGGATATCTAAACTTACCGAGGGTTTCCTTGGCGCAGACTCAGCAGCCTGGCAAGGTCGCACTTTACACAGTCGAGTCTCCATTTGCAGCTTGCAGGCAGGATTCTGGTTAGAGACCCTTGTGGAGACCCCGGCCCCGCAGCTCTGGGAGCAGGCGCTCCATTGGGTCGTCTGCTCTACGCAGGTGGAGGCTGGCAAGGCCAGCTTTGGGAGAACATTTGTTCTTGGCATTACTGGCCATGATCTGCCTGGTCGCATGGCTAAATGAAAATTAAGAACAAACAAGATTAAAAAGGGCATGCAATTTCTGTTTGTTTTTTTTCTGACATTTTTTGAGTAGATGCTTTATTTTCAAATTCTATTTTTTCAAACACAGATTTTATGTTTTCAAATGTCCGACATTGAGTTTTACGAATTTCCTTCTTTGTGTTTTACTGCTCATTTTCACTTCAGCCGTAAGCCCAGGACACACGCTCCCTTATTCCCCCATTGACCAATAAAATGATGATTACTAAATCGATAAATGTTTTAAACAAAATTTTTTTTTAAAGTGAAAACAGAAAGATTAAAAAGTATTTTTTGAAAATTAAAAGAAAAGATTTGAAACTGAAAAATATTGTTAAAATAAAAAAAATTAAAATTGTCCATAATTCTTCAACAACTGTCAGCTCCCTCAGTCAGTCAACCTATATAAATTCATTTTTGACCATTATTGCAAGTTTGACAAAATAAAACATATCAAACTTTGCACTTGTGTGGCCTACTGTTTAGTGTCTGCATACGCGTATGCCCTTGAAAGACATCTCCCTTTGCTTAATAAAAGACTCCAGTCATTTTGTTTGGTGATATGCTCACATCTTATGAACAAATGCATTATGTACATTTTAAATGCATTATTTTTGCAAGACACATTTATAAAGGAATAAAGTAAAAAAGTTAAAGATTAAATAGCCTTTTTTTAAGTAGCGTACTTAAGATAAGTTTCTGTTGAATATTTACGAATCTCAGATTTCCGACATGTGTCCCCCCCAATTGTAAACATATTCCTACGCCCTTGTATATATATATATATATATATATATATATAAAATTGTTAAAAAAAGACTTCACCTCCATGTTATTTTATCTATGCTTCTAAGCTTAGAATCCCCGGGTAGATCATTACCATCTGTGATTCACTGGGAATAATAGTTTGTAATCAAATATGTTTAGTTCACAAATTCCAATGTTCTTTATTGTTCTATGATTAAAAAATCAGCTTTAATCTTCAACTCTGACTCAGTGGCTGATTTTTAGGCACAACAATAACAAGATTTTCCCTTTCTGTTGCCATAATGGAGTCTGACTCAGACCAGTGTTTAGAACTGCAGACTGGCTCCTTTTTCCCTCACACACCAGCCTCGTGCACAAACACCGCCAGACCCTTTTAACAGAGTAACGTAATCTCTGCGTGTTTTCAACCTCTCCCAGCTGCGGTTTTTGTTATGAAACTAGGAAACATAGTGACAGACAAAATGAAATGTTTTGAACGTTAAAAAGAGAGAAAAATGTGGTTTCAGAATTTTTCTCTGAACAGACACACCCAGGGTTTAGTGCAAAATGCTCCTGTTAAAACTTCCAGACGTGACCACCAGTGACAGACCTCATAAAACGGATTAAACCATCACTTTCTCATGCGCTAAATGATCACTGAAGTGCAGAAACGGAGCTACATACCGCATAACCAAACAATAAGGACTATGCTGTTGGTTTTCAGCCTGAATAAAAGTGAATGGATGAACTTTGAATGTTTAAGAAACTGTTGGCAACTAACATGAAAACCAGCAGAACATCAAAACCAACAGATATCTTATCTTTGCTAAGTTAAAGTCTTGAAGCAGAATAGGACAGAATAATATTCTAGTAGCTCATTAATTAACATTATAAAAGTGAAGGAATGTCTTTTTCTAAATCTTTAGCCTCTTTCACATCTTTATGTACAACTACTACTACTCATTTACTGGGTAGGTCAGCACTAATGGAGCGGATTTTGAGCAGGCAGCTAGGTAACAGTTTAGCATAGCATTGTTGTAGCAAGAAGGTCCTGGGTTTGATATCTGCTTTGTTGCTTGTTCTCCCTGTGGATGTGTGGTTCTCTCTGGGTACTCTGGCTTCCTTCATAGACCATAAATCCTACTTTTAGGTTAATTGGCATTTCTAAATTGTCCTTAGATGTGAGTGTGCATGGATGTGTTTCTCAGTGTTGCCCCATAGACTGCTCTATCTATCCATCATCCATCCATCTGTCCTTATGTCCATCTATCCATCCATCATCCATCCATCATCCATCCATCCACCATCCACCCATCCATCCATCCAACCATCATCCATCATCCATCCATCATCCATCATCCATCCATCTGTCCTTATGTCCATCTATCCATCCATCATCCATCCATCATCCATCCATCCACCATCCACCCATCCATCCATCCAACCATCATCCACCCATCCATCCATCCAACCATCATCCATCCATCCAACCATCATCCATCATCCATCCATCTGTCCTTACGTCCATCCATCCATCCATCCATCCATCATCCATCCATCATCCATCCATCCACCCACCCATCTATCCATCCATCATCCATCCATCCATCCACCCATCCATCCATCCAACCATCATCCATCATCCATCCATCCAACCATCATCCATCCATCCATCCATCCATCCATCCATCATCCATCCATCATCCATCCATCCATCATCCACCCATCCATCCATCCAACCATCATCAATCATCCATCCATTCAACCATCTATCCATCCATCCTTACATCAATCCAACGATCCATAAATCCATCCATCCACCCATCCATCCAACCATCCATCAATCCATCCAACCATTCATCCATCCATCCATCCATCCATCCATCCATCCATCCATCCCTTACCTGTTATGGCGTCCTGAATCACTGTGTTTTCCAGGTTTTCACACACCCATTCCCTGCAGCATCTCCCCGGCAGACGGACAAACTGTGGACTGGGACAATCTGGAGTGGGACGACGAGCGGTTAGCGGACAGGTCGGCACACAGCTCACCCCCCCACCTGTGCAGCGGCAGTAGGAGTCACAGGAAGGCTGGAAGGACTGGCCGTGTAGGTAAGTGATGCCGTTCACCTCACAGCTCAGCTCCTCCCTACCTAAAAAGAAAACAAATCAGAAAAAGCTCTGATTTACTTTATGGCTTGAATTGGTATAGAAAACTTGACCAGGAAGTGACAGCAATAATTGGAAGCAGGTGATTCTTATGCAGCTAAAGTGGAAAATTGAGCCTTTTATCTGTTTATTAACTTACTGGGGTTGTCACTGCGATCTGTCATCCTCAAAGGACAACTATTAAAGGACATTTCCGTCAACAGCATACATGGAAATAGAAGCCCAAACATTTTGGCTTTCTGGAATATTACTGCCACCTCTCACTTATTCCTTTCTACTGGCACAGACTCTAAACATGTACTGTTTACTGCCAGCTCATGCAAATTTAATCAACCTTCTGAACGTGTCCTTGACTCACCGACACACTGTCCAGGGTCTCCAGGGAAGCTGGCGCTGAAGTCACACTGCAGTCCTTTCTGTGTGTCGCAGGGAAACATCTCTGTGCACGTCTCGCCTCGCTGGCGAGCACACACCTGGCAGCATCGGCAGCCATCCAGAACCAGAGGGACTCCCGCAGGACACCGGGGGGCAGACTTAGGGCAAAGGCAGGGCCTGCTGCACAGCTGGCACAACGCCTTCATTAAATAAAAAAAAACAAAAAAAAAAACACATGAAGCTAACACCATAACCTGACAACTAAAATACAAGAAATTATTCACATGTATAAACAAACATTTGTCATGATGGGTCTAATACGCTTGACCCACATGCAGAAGCACTTCACAGAGACCGAAAAAGATTTAACAGTTTATTGTAAGGTTCTGTACACAGATAGGAAAAACAGTCTTCAGCTAGGGGAGGTTCCAGCAGTCTGGTGAACCGGAAACTCTAGGAGGAGATCAGAGTGGTGAGTTGAAGGACTGTGGGCCGGAGGTCTGAATACAAGGTTTCTTGGATTCACTGTGGTAGTAGGGGAGGGTTTCTGAGATCCCGTTTGTGGAGGCTTGGTCTGTAGAAGGCTTGGTTCGTTGGAGGGCGGTCAGGAAGACTATGTGAATCCTGAGGAGCAACTTAGCAGACTGACTCTTGGTTCTTGAAGGGCTCAGCGTTCAGATGAGGAGATCTGTCTCCTTTTCTCAGTGTGACAAATGTTTCCCTTCCAGGCTAGAAGGGCCAGCTTATCCAGAGGATCTGGAAAATCCTGCAGGTGAATCAAAGACATAAATAAGGTTAGGACTGAAGAGCTCTGAAGCCACTTAGACTCAAAGTTGACTCTGCAAACTCAGAGGGGCTAGAGCAGTGGTCTCCAACCCTGGTCCTCAAGATCTACTGTCCTACAGATTTTAGATGCATCCCTGCTTCAACACAGCTGAATCAAATGATTGATTACCTTTTCAAGCCATTCATTTGATTCAGCTGTGTTGAAGCAGGGATGCATCTAAAATCTGTAGGACAGTAGATCTTGAGGACCAGGGTTGGAGACCACTGGGCTAGAGTAT
This sequence comes from Cyprinodon diabolis, assembly GCA_030533445.1. Lineage (NCBI taxonomy): Eukaryota > Metazoa > Chordata > Actinopteri > Cyprinodontiformes > Cyprinodontidae > Cyprinodon > Cyprinodon diabolis. The sequence goes on from CM060062.1 coordinate 44,533,869, forward strand.
CCAATACTGGCAAACACTCTTGCAAGGAAATGAAGACAGTCTTCTCCTTAAATACTCCTCAGGGACTGATGACCCAATTGGCTGCAGGTGTGAGGTGAGAAGAACAGGAAGCCCTGCAGACCAGCAGAGGACAATGGCACCATCTAGTGGGTGCACGGTGAAACTGCAAAAGAACATAAACAAGCCCCACAAACTGGAATCCTAACAACATTAGGATGAGAAGGCTCTTTTCAGAACTAATTTTTGTGTTTTATGGTTTGATTGCCAAAATAATGGCCATACCCATATTTGGGTCATTGTTATGCACTTATATTTGTTTATTCAATTCAATTCAGTTTATTTCTATAGCGCCAATTCAAATCACGTCATCTCAAGCCACTTTCCAGTTCACCAGATCATCCAGTCAGATTGATTGAAAGTTTTCTATCTAAGGAAAACCAGCTGATTGCATCGACTCATTGATTCAAAGGCAATCCCTCACACTAAGCATACTTGTAGCGACAGTGGAGAGGAAAAACTCCCTTTTAACAGGAAAAAAACCTCCAGCATAACCAGGCTTAGTGTGAGCGGCCATCTGCCGAGGCCGACTGGGGTTCAAGGAGACAGAAGCAGAGATGCAAAAAATAACTGTAAAAGGCGGCCCCGTCCAGGAAACACAGCCAGGCAGACGAGCTCCAATGTCAGAGGATGAAGAGAGCACATCCAGCCAGTCAATTCATACAGCCACAATGATTTATCTTAATTTACAATCATTTTATTGATTGCTTTAAATAGATTTCTCTACCTGTAACACCCTGAGAGCTTTCCCTCACCAAGATGGTGTGTTCCTTCAGTTTATTTCGTGTTCCTCTTATGGTTTGTAGATAAGTAGATAGTTTTGATTTAATGATTTAGTTTAATTCAGTTTGGTTTAATTTTAGAACGCCAAGGGGGCATTTACCATTCGGCAATACTACGCAGTTGTCTAGGGCCCCAAGATCCTAGGGGCCCCATAAACCTCTGTTAACATGTATGGTTAATACAACTATTTCTTATTTGTACACATTAAATATGTTTTTGATAAAAATCCTTTGGCTAAAATGCCATCAGAACGCTTATAATTTTAAGTGTGTCTCAGCCCCCCCGTCAACATCTAAAAGCAGCGAACTCTGCTCTCCAGAGCAAGTAGATTGGTAACCCCGCCTCCTGCTCTCCTCTGTCTTGTCTGCTGTCATGATTCATGCAGCTATTATTTAATTGAAATGAAAAATGGGGAACAGATAAGCAGATCATGGCTTGTCTACAGTGAAAAGAAGGACTGGGTTATTTACTTTTGCCGTCACAATATTTTCTCTACTTGTAAATCTTAGTTTCAAAACATAGAGAGGAAACGAACAAGATAATGGATGTCTATCCTATTAAAGTTTCTATATCTGTATAATGTGCCTGTTTTATGTGTTGTCTTCTCAGTTCAGAGGCCCCCCTGCTTGTCTTTGCCTAGGGCCCCAAAGTTCCTAAATCTGCCCCTGTACAGAGCCGTTTCACAAAAAATTATCTCAAGGCTTTATAGAGACAATGCAACCAGATTGGTTAAACGTGTCTTTTAAGGAAAACCAGTTGATTGCATCCAGTCATTGACTTGCAGGACAGGCTCCTCCTGGATGAGTTCGCAGTGACTATTTTCACCTGCATTTTGCGGTTGACTCTTCAGATAAACAAACTTAACTGTATGTGAAAAACATAATGTGGTTTGTTCACATTTTTTGCCATTGTTTATTTCTGTTTCTTTTACCCCTTTAATGAGCTCAACGTTTTGTTGTGTAAATGTAACTTTTGTGGTTAAAATAAAACCCTGTTGCAATTAAAACAGAACAATTGCTGAACCTATAAAAAATTCCTGATTCTGCCACTGGTCAAAAATGCAACTTGGAGGTTTTAAACACCAAGTAATTTGGCTTTAGATGATCTTCATTTAATCCATTATATAAATATACCCTCTGCCAGGTTGAGTGGAGGAATCAAATGCAGAAACTGAAGCTGAAGAGGGTTTCTTGCATATTTACAGTAGCAGCCATTCAAAATGGCCCTTCCCAGTCAAATACCAGCTGATTGGCAGCCCACTTCCCTGCAACTCTCAGCGACTGGATTGACCCCTTCTTGCATATTTTTTTTTTTACTCTGACTCCACCCTTTCACTGAATTACAAGGTCTGACCAGGAGATGACTCTTCTCTTTAGATCTTAATGTCCACAAATCATGACAGAATATTTTAGTACAAAGATTGATTTTTAAAAAGGAACCATAGAGGACCAGCAAAGGAACAGCTAAGGGCCCATCAAGGAATGTGGGGAAATTTTGAATGGCTACTTCTTTAATAAAAAATGTGGAAACAGAAGCAAAAATCCAAAAACATAAATCCACAAAATTCACAAATACATCCATACAAATACTGAAAACAAGGAATACTGTCAAGAAAGGCAAAGAAACAACAATGAACCAGCAGCAGTGACTGAACAGGAGGTGTTTATATGGCAGACAGAAACAAAGACTAAAAGGCTAATTAGCAGATTGGGAGCAGGTGTGAACAGAGGAAGCTAGAAGGGAGCTAAGAGGAAGGAGACTGACACAAGAGGGCAACACAGGGCAAACAAGAAATACTCAAGAATTTAAAATACAATTTAGAAAAAACTAGAATAACACAAAATGGAAATAAAACAATGAAAACTCGAAGATAAAACTTAAACAGAACCAAAACCATGACAACCCTCTAATTGCCTCATTTTTGCTATACCGTTTAAATACCATGTGAAGTGTGACACATTTAAATTGTATAACTGGTATTTTAAGTGACTGTATTTATGGTTTCTGAGCAGCTTTGATCATTAAAATTCACTACGGTCTCCCTGCTCATAAAAAATTACAGAAAAAAAAGGAGCTGCAACTTGATTGAAAAACTTCCAGCTGCTGTGGGATATGAAGTCTGGCCTGCAGTGTTTATGTGGTTCAGAAAATGAACGGTTTTGGAACCACTGGTCTACAAGTAAAAGCTGAAGCCTTAGATAGTTGTTGGAAAGACGTGATGATCCCAGGATTTCCTTGAACCCTTGTTGTTTTGATGATCCTTCAGAACTTCCTCACAGTGTTCCTCCGGATTCTTTTCACCGTTCCAGTTGTTTAAAACATTTAAAACTTTTTTTTTTTGATTGTGAGGACAAATTTAGAAAAGTACCTTTGTGTCTCGCCACACACCTCCCTCCTTTTTCTAAAAAGTATGTTAAAATGTATACCTTCCCCCAAAGAAGCAAAGCCGCAATGATGTCCGTACACTCTCAACTTACAAAATAGTAATATGGATAAAAAAATACTTATTTTTTGTATTTAAAATATTTGCAAGTCCCAATAGAACTAAATTAATCTCAAATCAGTAATTTTTAACATAGGATTTACATAAAAAAAAATTAGTCAAATTAAAGAGTGATATTTTATTTAATTATTACCCATCAAATATAGATATAGATCTATATACATTATAGATCATTATAAAGATACACCTTTACAAAGGTTTGTCAATAAATATTTATAGGGTCATCTAAAAAAAAAAGAAACTCTGCTTAACTTTGGAGGTGAATAAAGAATAAAAAAAGTGCTAGATTATTATCAAACTCTTAAGAACATAATTGTGTTTCTGATCATAAAATAGAAGAATTACAGCCAGTCAGGCTTCCTAATGCGTCAAACATTTCTTACTAGTACAGTATACATAGTTGGTAAATTTATGTTTAGGTAGTTTGTTTTTTTTTTAAAGCAGATATGTACAAAAAGCACACTGGTCTCTGCATGTTTTGGACATTTGATTTTAACTTTACAAACAGATAGCTAAGCATACATTGACAAAAGGACAAGGACATAATTTATTTTTTTTTAAATAGCCTTTTTTCTTTCTACTTCATTTAAACAATAACTTTAAAATAGAAAAAGAATCCCTGATTTTTTTTCTTTTGTTTGTTTTCCTGAGACCGGATGTGCTCACTTATTTCACATGGGTGCAGATATAACAAGTAGATGTGAGAAGAAGATGTCCTGCAAGAAAAATGAGGAAATTTTCAGTCCGGTGGCTCAGGTTGAGGTTTTTCCTGAAACCGGTGGGTTACTGGTTCAATTCCCCCCTCTGACCATCTAAGACATTTCCCCTCCTTTCCTGATTGTGGCGGTCAGAGGATGCTGTGGCGCCGATTTAATGGCAGCCTGGCTTCTGTCAGTTTGCCACAGAGCAGCTGTGACTAAAGTCATTTAATCCATTTTAACTGGAACATTTCCTTACATTTGTTATTAAACAAATCTGAACTGAGTTTTCTCTGGAGGACAGGCTTTTTATTAAGATAAAAAAAAAACTCAAGTAATTATTTAGAATTACCCTAATTCCTTTATTTATTTACTTTGTATTTGAAATTTACTTTGAAATTAAATATCCTCTCAATATCTGTTTCTTAAAAGAAATTCAAATAATCAAAAGATCGAAATATACACTGTTGATTTATTTATTTTTCTCTTAATTATTTTTGGTGTGAAACATGAAAACAAACTGAATGGTAGAGACTATAACTGACTATAATTATAGTGATTTTAATTACCCTCATCATGGCATTGTAAAACAAATATATCATGCTTACATGCTAATAACTGGCTTTATAAGGAAACTATTGCACATCGATTTTATTTAAAAATGAAATGCTTATTAATGGAGATAAATAACCAATAATTAATGCAAGTATTTGAATGATAAGCTGCTCCTATCCCTGGGTCTATCTTAATTCCTAAAACTGACTGCATTAATATGCAAACACCACCTTCCTGTATCATGTAATGAACATAGCTCACATGAAATGAATGAATGAATGAATGAATATGTTGTTTTCCTGCTCCTTCTACTTTAGTAATGTTACCAGTATAGAAAAAGAAACCAGAGGAATGTAAATATCTTGTAAGTTGGGTTTAGTTCCTGAATCTTAATGTAAAGTTAGACTGAGCGTATAAAGAGGAGCGGGACTCACCTGTGCTGCCGTATAGAGCAGTAAAGCCAGCGTAATCACACAGAAATCCAGTCGCTCCATCCTGTTACTGATGCTGCTGAGTCTATGTGATGGATCGCTGTTTGCTAAGAGCTCACTCTCATGCCTGCTGACATTTATAAAGTCTGGACTCTGATGTCACAGGCTGACTACTGTGTAAACAGCCGCCGCTCCAGCATCAGAAATGTTTCACATTCCTCCTCCTTGCTGCCGTTTCCACTTCCAAACATGCAGACACACCTCCACCCTGCTTCTTTTTCCTTTTCCTCACGCTCTGCCCAGTTTGTTGGCACTCTCAGTTTACAGGACTTTGCTGGAACTTGGGGGAAATATATTTGTCAAACTGGTCCTTTGAGCAGCAAGCAGGCTTTAGGGGTTTACTGAGAGGATTTAGGTTTTAATTTATCTTGTCAGGCATTTTCACAAGATGTAATCAAACCTGTAATACCACAAAAAACCTTAGAATTTTTTAAAGGAGGTTTCTAGTCATAATTGCATTTGTTTAGTTTTTTTTCCCCCTACTGTTGGTAGCGACTGGAAGGCGTTTTTCATGTATGTGATCCAAACTGCAGGCACCAGCATAATAAAAGCAAACATATTTTGCCGGCAGGTTTCGACATCTTACGTTAATTTAGGCGTTAAATAACTGTTTCAGGGGATTTGATTGATTTATTGGACAGGGACAGTATACATTAATAAGCATTCCCTGCAAATGCACCAGAATTAGCCAAAAGGCTATTTGTGATCTGTTGTCCATGGACAGATCATAAATTGTCTACGTAAGAACACAACAGTAAGACATTTATAATGAGAAATACAAACACAGACAGAAATAAAAACAGCTATAACTCTTCAAAACTTGTTTAAAAATACAGAATAAATGTTTGCTGAACTACATATTTTAGGTTAATAAAATAGAACATATACGTATATATACATATATATACATACATAAAAGCACTAAAAGCACTTTTACGCAGAGGAACAACGCAGAGGAGAGACGCGTTCCTTGACAGTGTCGTTGCTAAGCAGTGTTGGGCACGTTACTTTGAAAAAGTAATTAGTTATAGTTACTAGTTACTTCTTCCAAAAAGTAACTGAGTTACTAGCTGAGTTACTCCACAATAAAAGTAACTAGTTACTAGTAAAAGTAACTATTGCGTTACTTTTGCGTTTCTCGCCCCCGTAACCCTCACCACCCAGCCCCCACCTTCTCGCCGTGTGTTTCCAAAGCCAGCTGAATAGAGCGGAAGACAAAGACAAGAACCTGCAGAGAGTTTTGCATTTCTTGTAACTCAATGTAAATTACATCAGGGGGGAACGCGATGTGAAGTTTTTTAACAGGGTATTCAGATCTGGTGAGTATATGAAATTAATAACTGGGGATGTCTAATTCTGAAATCCTGTGTGTTTGGGTTGTTATAGATACTGCAACATCTATCTATCATCTATCTATCTAGATGTATACTCTGTGTGTGACATAAAATATGGATCTCCATCCCTGCCACAAAGGCCATCAAATAATGTTTAAAATAAAAACAGTAGGTTGAAAAGTCAGAGTATCCATCCATCCATCCATCCAGATTTCTCCCTTTCTTCATATAGGCTATCATTTGATCGTTCACGCTCTCCATAGTTCTCCTGTGGCGCGAGCACAGGGCGACTGTTGCGCGCCTTTAGCGAGCATGCGCGTTTCCTGTCGCTTGCGCGGTGACTCTTGCCGCCTGCGCTGTGCGGAGATGCAGAGGGAGCCGTTATGTGGTGGGGAAACTCAGCTCGTCGTAACACCGGTATTTCCATCAGGAAAACGCTGTTTTGCTGCTGGATCCTCCTCACTCTCCATCTCTCTGTGTGTGCTGTACGTTAACACCCGCCAGCAGAAACACCCACCTACCCAACTGACAGACGGAATCTCACTATACATCAGCCATTCTCATCCTCCCCTCTCTCATGACAAGGCGCGCACCTCTGGATGACCTAAAAAAATAATCTTTAATATCTCTTAAACAAAAGTAGCACAAAGAATATTTTTTTCTGCACAAATCTGCAGTAACGTTGCACTAACCATTCAGTCTATTTGCAGAGTTTTTAACGTGGGTGGGGTGTCAGCTTCACGCAGCTGCGCACGAGTCCTATCATGAAAAAAGGTTCATTGTGCGACCTGAGTAACGCGCATTAACGGGGTGTCTGCAATGGTAACTGCGTTATAGTTACAGTCAAAGTAATTAGTTAGATTACTCGTTACTAAAACAAGGTAACGGCGTTAGTAACGCCGTTACTTTCAACGCCGTTAGTCCCATCACTGTTGCTAAGTGACCAATTTAGTGCACTTGGTTCCCAATGGAATTTCCCATTGGGAACCTACTAGCAGATTTCACTCGCTTATCAGTCTGGAGACTCTCCGTTGAAGAAAATTTGGAGCCGTTCACCAAACGAACGTCCAATCAGCGTTGGCTTTGAGGCGGGTTGAGGTGTGACGCAAAGAGAAGCGCGACAGTTCAGTCTAAAGAACATGGCGACTTCAGCCGATGAAACTAGCGTTAGCGTGGCTATCGAGCAAGTTTTATCGGAATTGCAGAGTATTTCTTCACTGAAAGAAGAGCAAAACACTGCTCTGGAGGCTTTTCTCAGAGGAAAAGATGTCTTTGTTCTTCTCCCGACTGGTTTCGGCAAGAGTAGCCTGGCTGTTAGTACGTCATATGCTTCGTTGATCTGATTGGTTTATTTGGCCCGTCTATCACCAACATAGGCCAATCAGCTAACCAGTATTTTCGCCCATTCCCAAAATTACTACAACGGAAGGTTTCCATATGGATATGCGGAGCAAACCCATCTGGCGGAGTCGGGTTAACTAGCACTAAGTTGCTAACTGGTTAGCAAGACGCTTCCTACAAACCGGCCACAAGAAAACTTGCTTGCAAACCTTCCGCAACAACAATCCCACCCCCTTGACAAACGACCAACCACATTCACTTTATTCACTCGTGTAAAGTCGGGCACCACTCGGGAGAATTCCTAAATGCAACGATTGGAACAGCCGCTTCCCTACGACTTTAAACCTGGGTTTGAATGGAGACTAAGCCATTCTCAAGCACATATCAAGGTTCTCATTTTGAGCCTGGATCCAGATTTATTGTTGATTCTGTTCATGGTGGAGAATCCTGCTTCACAGCAGCAGGTTGAGCCAAACATCCTCTAAATGTGCAGGGTCATCTTTGAGCACGCCATTTCACTTTTCTTTCACCAGTTCACCGCAGTTCTTCCAGCAGTCCACACTTTCTCTGCTCTCTTTTTGTCATCATCTTCTCCTTCTTTCCCATCGCCCGGCTTGCCACAGGTTTGCCTGCTGTGTCTAAAAGTAGCAGCAGCAGCAACCCAGACTGACAGCTCATTGGCTAATTTGGATCATGTGCAGCCTGGAGCCGGACGCTCCAGAGGGCTTTACCGTATTAACAGGAGAAGAGGTGCCCCCACATGACATTTACACACTGTCGTCCGACAACATGTGGTAATTTATAAATGTTTTAAATCAGGTTGGGTCTGGATTAGCCAGCAGGTGGGTCCAGAACGGGACCGCGGTCCGCTAATCCGTGACCTCTGACCTACAGGTATCTATGTCATGAATTGCACAGGTTAAAAAAGATATACATTATTGCCTTTTTTTTCATGTTTATTTTTAATTTTGTTTCTTAATGATTTTCACGATTATATAAATCAACACTGGCTCCACCCTGGTTAATTTGATCTTTGAATGAGGCTCTTAGTGCACAATGGTCCCTTCCTGGCTACCTCTATGAAAGCTGCCTGGCTCTGCCACTGAGCTTCAGCCCAGCCAGGCTGGTTGGGTGGGCAGGAAAAAAATCCAGTGAAGTTTCAAATATATATAGACAGGCAGTGAGATACAGAAGATACATGTGTTTTTGTAACGGCAGGATGGACTCCAGGTGCCTGGGAGACACTGATGTAATGAAAAGCCTAAAATTCATCTTTCACTGAGAAACTATGCATTCCTGGACTCTTTCTCATACTTTCCATCCACTGGGGCTGTAATGATTGCTTTATAATAGCTGCTGGATCCACTGTAGCATGCCAGAGTGCTGAAGAGTTATATCCAATGCGCTGTAATAGAACGAAAAAAACATTGATTTTTATTAGTAATTTTTGGTAGTAGACAATATTAATGTTGCAAAATAACCGCATCAAACTGAAATTAGATCTGCTGGTTCTAATCTAGACGAGGAGGGAACAGGTTTGCCAAAACACACAATTGTAAGAGAGAACCCAGACAGAGACATTTCCATCCAACTCACGGTTGACTTTTACAGAGACACTCTAACCTTGCACAATCCCCCACTTGGAGTTAGTGTTAACATGCTTTGGCTGACGAAGAAAAGGTTCTCGAATTCCCCCGATTTATAAATACAAGAAAAAAAGATGGCAAAAAATGAAAAGTATTGCCTCATGTAAAGGGTAACTGCTCTTCCTCAGTCTGTGAGCCTAAATGTCCATCACGTGTAAAGACAGAGAGCTGTCTGAAAGAAATGATATAATGTCAGGATGAGGGTAGTTGCCCCCCCAAAAAAAATTTGATTTGGAATGCTGGAATTGAACAAGGATAAAAAATATTGTAATGCTGAAGGAAGGGCTAAAAAGCAAACCAATTAATCTAAAACTGAATCCAATTAACTCCAGGACGCAATGTCAGGACAAGACCTAAAACGATTTCAATTGAATTCTCTGAGATTTATGGTTTTTAGTCTGGTAGTAGTGTTTCTATGCCAAGAAACAGTTTTTTGCAGATTTAAATTAACACCATCTTTTAAGAAGTAAAAGAAATGTTTCATCTCTTACACTCCATTCCTGTTCTAAAGCTGTGTAGTTTAACCCCACATAATATGGAATGAATTTATTCCATTATTGCCTTAAGTAAGGCCTTGCAACAAGAAGGTTCTAGGTTCGATTTTTGGCCCAGGGTCTTTCTGCAGGGAGTTTGCATGTTCTCTTGTGCTTGCTTGGGTTCTCTCTGTGTACTCTCTCCCGCAGTCCAAAAACATGACTGTTAGCTTAACTGGTTTCTCTAAAGGACGATGATGAAGAAATCTCCCTTTTGACCTGTTGTCCTGACCCCCCTTGCTGCAGCATGTCAGTTGTATCTCATCAATTTCTAGTTTTGATAAGAGTTTCTGTTTGCGGATGATAGAACACTGAGCTAGGAGTTGTTTCTTTGTCAGTGTCGATGATGGATTCTGAAGCATCCATATATCCCATAATCTCTGCATGTAACCTCTCTCCCTGGGGTTGCTTGTATACTTGCATTTCACCAGGTCCAAGTTTTCTGCTCTAGTCCATGTATGTCTTGTTCCAGAAGCCCATTTCTCATCAAGTTGCCCTGGTTCCCTAGCAACTGACGCGGACCTTGCTAACCCAGGCGATGTCGGAGCCGGTATGGTTCTTGTATTTGCGGTTTCACTCATGTACTCTGGTTACTCTCCCACAGTCCAAAAACATGACTGTTAGCTTAACTGGTTTCTCTAAAGTCTCCTTAAGCCAGGAATACACTGTGCGATTTTTTTTTTGCCCTTTCCAATCTTGCGAGAATTTTTCGATCGGGCAAACTTTCAGCTTGATGGTGCGTGGTATAGTGTACAGGGTGGTAACGAGGGGCGATCAGCCTCTTACGACCACCTCCCCATCAGGAATCGTAATGTATGGAAAAAATCAAACCTGTTTGAAATTCTGTTGGACGTCGTAAGATAGTTATGGAGAAATCGCTCAGTGCGCAAACAATGATTCTTCTTCTTCCTCTCAGACGAAAACACAGAAGCATTGCGGGGGTGCAATGAGTGAAATAGAGTTCTTTCTGTAAAATTGACAGACCGTAGTAGCCACGTTAGCTCAGCCATGTCTTTGTCAAAATATGTCGTTGCCTTTTCTTTTTAGGGCTTTCAGCACAAAATTGCACAAATTGCCAAGGCAGCGGGTTTCTCTCTAGTAAGCTTCATATACATCTTCTGCTTCTACCATGACCTCATAGTAATGTGTACTAGCAACGGACAATCGGAAATCCAGTGAATAACTGTTAGCAATCCAGTTTGTGTGGGTTGTTTTGTGTTTGTCTCTTCCTCCACCACCAGATGGCGCCCTGTCTTCGTTGGCCCTCCTGAACATCTCGTTGGTTAATTACTGGGGAGTATTTGAGCTGTTGACTGCCTCTACCTCGACGCCAGAGTGTTTGCCAGTTTTGGATACTCTAGCCAAGCCGAGATTAGCTGAGTCTAACCTGAGCTTTGTTTTCTGTGAGATTAACTTTGATTTTTTGTCTTTGCTTTTTGGCAGGAAGCCTTCCCGCAAACTGGAAGTTTGGCCTTCTCCCCCTGGAAGGATCTTTTGTGTTCACACTGAGCAGGGAAAAACTTCCACACGACCTGTTCAAGTTCCGTCGGAATTCTAAGTGGCAGTCCGCCTTTATTACTCCTCAGGGTCCAACTCTACCAACCTGTCTGCCCTCCAACGAGTTTGCCCTTCCTCTGGATAACCCACACTTTCTGGATTCAAGATTAGACTGAGACCCCCTCCAATGTGAGTCCCGCTTCCACAACTTTTTAAAGAACTCATTTCAGTTTCCTACGGCTATTGAACTAACCGCTGTGAACTTCCCTTCGACTTCTAGTTGCGGTTCATCAGCTCTCTGAGTTCAAGATTCTACTTCCTGTGATTCTCATAAAAAAAAACCTGTCAAACTTACCTTGGTTCTCTGAGTGGTTTTCTGCATGTGGATCAGATAACTTAAAAGCATCATGACAATAACAAGAGATCATTGGTTCAATGAGTCCTCGTCAGAGAGGTTTTGGTCAGATGCCTCATTGAGATTGGAGTTGAATGATTATTGTAAATAAATTCTTATATTTTGAATGGAAGTTGTTATTCCATAGGTGTGCAGGGTAAACTGTTTCACCATTTGAGCTTAAATCACAATTTCATCTGCTGTCCTACACACAGGGGGAGATTTACCATTAAGCAATACTAGGCAGTTGCCTAGGGCCCCAAGTTCCTGGGGGGCCCATAAAACTCTGTTTACATGTATTGTAAATACAGCTATTTCTTATTTGTGCACATTAATTATATTTTTGATAAAAATTCTTTCACTAAAAGGCCATCAGAATGCTTATAACATTATTATATTATAATATTAAGTGTGTCTAAATCTGCCCCTGCTGATACACAACCAGTTTTGTATGTGTTTACATTCCAACATATTTTAATAAAATATTGAATTTAAAAAAAGAAAAACAATTCTAATGCAATTGCATAAAGCTCCCATCCTTTCCTCATAGGTAATAAGGAGATATGGGGTCATTGGTTATGAAGGAAAAAACAGCATGTGGATGTTGGGTTAGATCATAAGAAAAGGGATGCAGGGTCTGAAATAATACAAGAATAGGCAAAAATAACCAAGAGAGCAAAGAACTGAAGGCCTTGAGAGAAAAAAAGAAATAACAAAAAAAAGATATGTTGACATTTTATCCATTATTTTTTTAATCCTCCAAATATTTTTAAAGGCAGAAATAATTTTAGCTAACTTTGTGTCAGTCTGAAAATGTGTTTTTGTCTACTATTTCTGACCTCGACAAACCCAAACAATGTTGAACTATTCCGGTTTGCTGGTCTAAGCAGTGCCAACAGGCGGTGACTGATCCGCCCGTGACTCAAAATAAGCGGCCACAAATGCTCAAATCTTCCTTCTGGACAATATTTGACACAGTATAAATAAAATGCAGAGTAGGTAGCTGATGTCTGAGGTTTTTGGCTCCCTGTGTTGCTGAAGGATTCCCGGCACCAAATGGCAGGTCTGCAGATGATCCTTCCCTGACGAGTGAGTCATAGATAGAAAAACATGATGTCAGCTGTTTCCTTGTGATGTTCATAGTGACACTGGCTCATGGTGAGTCATTGTTTCTGTAAATCTAAAGCCTTAACTGTAAGGTCATCAACAAGCAGCTCTGTCTGAAACATCATTAAGGATGAATTATCTTCCTCATCCAAGTTCCATCTGTTATAGGAAGCTTTTGAGAATCAGTCAGCCACTGTGTTGTTCTTTAAAGAAAGAGTCCGGTCATATTCTGAATTCAAACTCCTGAAATTACTTTAAATATAGAATTATCACATATTGTTCAATAAAAGATACATGTTTTAATTAAGATTGATTTTCATCTGAATGTGCTTTACTGGAGGCATCCATGTTTGTCAAAGAACACTACTGCCACCTACCGGTTTGTGACATCATGGTGCGGTACCGGCTGTTGATGAAGTCCCAGTGCTGTATCTGGTGTTTGTCACAACGCGCTATTATCCAAGTCATCTTGAAAACATTCTTCTTCCAAATGTTGGCTACATATTACGTGTTTTTTCTCTGGCCAGAATTTCGTTGGCAAATCCTCCCTCTTCAAGTTGGCGATCCAACGACCAACCCTTCCGTGGAGGATCAGGAATCAGAAAGGTGAAATAACAGGACGGATCGTGCTTCTGGGACGGATTGGGAAGTGACAGCACCATCTCTCTGTGGAGCTGAATCCGACGTGGTTTTTAGATGTACAGTGTGAGCAAGTAGATCTCATCAGAGTGTTGGGTCGCACAGTGTGAGAACATCAGTCGTGAGCTGTGAACTTTCAAACCCTGCGGTTTTGTCGTACAGTTTGAGCTGAAGCTGCGTGCAACGATTGAAAACAATCGTACAGTGTATGCATGTCGAAGAATCCCTTAATAGGAGTTACAACTTTGATTTCAGTTTGGGATTAATATATTATTCCTATAGAATATAATTTAATCTTAACATATTTTATTTCGATTAATAGAACTATAGAGAAAATAACATGTTAAAATAACAAAATGTTTGTGTACACATCTCATTCTGATTCTCAAATGGTGTGACTGTAAGGAAATAAATAAATAACAAGCGAAAGAAAAGAAGAGAAAACAAGAGGCAGGCGTCCCACAGGGAACTCAACGTGGCCCCCTTCTGTTTAAAGTCATAGGGAAGCAGCTGTTCCAACCGTTGCATTTCCGAATTCTCCCGACTGGTGCACAACTTTACACGAGTGAATAAAGTGAATGTGATTGGTCGATTATCAAGAGGGCGGGATTGTTGTGGTGGAATGTTCGCAAGCAAGTTTGGTTGTGGCCAGTGTCTCGAAAGCATCTTGCTAACCAGTTAGCAACTTAGTGCTAGTAGGTTCCCAATGGGACATTCCATTGGGACCAAGTAGCACTAAATTGGTGACTTAGAAACGACGCTGTCAAGGAACGCTATGGACAGCGGAAACATGCAAGAGGAGGAGAGTTTAGTGTCGGAGGTCGTGGATGAGTCTCCTCCGTCAACCATTTTTTATTTAAATCTTCATTAACAACATCAGATACCAGTGGCTTTGAGCCGAAACAAGCAAAAGAAAAGAAGAGAAAACAAGAGGCAGGCGTCCCACAGGGAACTCAACGTGGCCCCCTTCTGTTTAAAGTCATAGGGAAGCAGCTGTTCCAACCGTTGCATTTCCGAATTCTCCCGACTGGTGCACAACTTTACACGAGTGAATAAAGTGAATGTGATTGGTCGATAATGAAGGGGACGGGATTGTTGTGGCGGAATGTTCGCAAGCAAGTTTGATTGTGGCCGGTTTCTCGGAACTACGTTGCTAACCAGTTAGCAACTTAGTGCTAGTAGGTTCCAAATGGGAAATTCCATTGGGACCAAGTAGCTCTAAATTGGTGACTTAGAAACGACGCTGTCAAGGAACGCTATGGACAGCGGAAACATGCAAGAGGAGGAGAGTTTAGTGTCGGAGGTCGTGGATGAGTCTCCTCCGTCATCCATTTTTTATTTAAATCTTCATTAACAACATCAGATACCAGTGGCTTTGAGCCGAAACAAGCGAAAGAAAAGAAGAGAAAACAAGAGGTAGGCATCCCACAGGGAACTCAACGTGGCCCCCTTCTGTTTAAAGTCATAGGGAAGCAGCTGTTCCAACCGTTGCATTTCCGAATTCTCCCGACTGGTGCACAACTTTACACGAGTGAATAAAGTGAATGTGATTGGTCGATAATGAAGGGGACGGGATTGTTGTGGCGGAATGTTCGCAAGCAAGTTTGATTGTGGCCGGTTTCTCGGAACTACGTTGCTAACCAGTTAGCAACTTAGTGCTAGTAGGTTCCCAATGGGAAATTCCATTGGGACCAAGTAGCTCTAAATTGGTGACTTAGAAACGACACTGTCAAGGAACGCTATGGACGGCGGAAACATAGAAGAGGAGGAGAGTTTAGTGTCGGAGGTCGTGGATGAGTCTCCTCCGTCTTCCATTTTTTATTTAGAGGAGGAAAGCGGGGACGAAGATGTTGTGGAAGAAGACGCCACGGCGGCAGAAGCTTGGTTTGGTGTAGAAGGCTTCCAGCCGTACATGTTTGAGCCCTTGCCTCGCAAGGCTGCCAGTTCTGTTAGCTCTACGCCTGCCGAAGACACAGACGTCCATCCCCGTGAACACTGGGACGGAACTCAATGGGAAAGGAAATGATTCTGATTTCAACCGTTGCGTATATTACCTGCGACATATGAATCGAGGTGCTATGACCGAAAAAATGTGATTGACAGATGATCGTTGATATATGATTGGCCGAATTTAGTTGTTCAGGCTGACGTATAACTAACTGGCCTGAAAAAGATAACGAGAAAAAACCCCCACAGATTTTAAGACAGAATTTTTTTTTTTATAGAAATTTTCTAACTTTTGGGACAATATGGTCTGATAAAGAGTACATTTATATCAATATTTAGGCCAGAATTATTTGACATTTAAATATGACTTCCCTACGACTTCAACACAGTTTTAATGTGGTATTACTTTGGGTTACATAGAGCTCCTGGTACTTTCAATGTTTGGTTTTTGAGTAAATGTAGTTAAAATAAACACAAAATACCACAGCTGCACGGCTGTTTCGTCATATTATATTTAAGGAGCATTTAGATTTTTCAAAGTGATTTAAAATGCTACAATCGTAGAACTGAGACATGATTCAATGCAACCTTACTGTTCAACCAGACATTAATATAACAATCATAGAAATACCACAAAGTATAAACATTTCCTTTCACAGACCTGAAAAACCACAAAGTGGAAACTGTAGCGGCAAGGAATTTGGATATTTGATTCGGAATGATAATATGAGTAATCCGTCGAGAAGTGGTCCAGATGTGAGCCGTCTGTGGGAAGCACAGCAACACGGAGGGATTTTTCATACAGCTGCCATAAAAACGAAACCTGGATTCCAGTCATTCCGGCCCAATGTGTTAAAATCCCACGCTGCTGCCAGGTTAGGCCCCGAAGCGGAGGATGGTGACACCGTGCTGGTTGAAGGGGTGAAAGATTCTTCCTGAGTCAACAGAGGCCATTTACACCCACTCACTGTGACTGATGGACACATGGACTCCTTGGTGATAGCAGAGACAGATGTCTACATGAGATCAGCTGCTGCAGTGACTAAAAGCTACTGGACTCATATGATTCAGTTAGTAAAAGTTTATTCATCTAACAGGTTTTCAGTGGGCTTCACATTTAGGGTAGGACTACAAAATATGCAGCGGTGTGGGACAGAAAAATGCATGAATGCATATTATAAAGGCTCAAGTCTAACTAAAGAAAAAGGCTTTAGCTAGTTTTTTAAATCAACTGATTCCAAAATTTGTTTCAAGAAAAGCAAGAGATTTCAGTCTGTGAAACAGCCTTAAAAAAATCAGGCTTCTCAGGTTCTGGTGTGAGTGGGAGCAGTAAAAGGTTTGATGACACATGAGATGTCTGTGTAAAGTCCTCCGGGTCAAAGCCGGCTGAAATCAGAGGCAACCGGATATTTGCTCAGTTTTTCGGAAACATTTCCACTCCTATCCAGGAGTCTTTGTCAGTTCTGTCGGCTCCACCAGAGCAATCTGTGGTCAAAGTGTTCATATATTTAAGCACCTGGAGGCCAATCCTCCTAAGCACGATCAAAGTCAGGTGCAAGTGGAAGAAAAAAAAAAAAAACAGATATTAAACTTAGAAAATTTCAGCTTTTAAAAGTTTTATGAAGCTTAAGCGTAAATTCGATCTGGAACACCCTATCAGCTTCACCTGCAACGTCCCTCGTTTAGCTCCAGCCAATCACTCGGGGGCCACACCTTCTCAGAAACCAATCATGTTGCAAGATTCCCTTCATTTATGTCCTAGCCTAACTTTCACCCACCTCCACCCCGTTTCCTCCCCCATTCTCAGAATATTCTCAGTCCCACTCACCTTCTGGCTTATTCCACCACCAGTGCCCGGGCCCTGGGGAAAAAATACTCTAATCCTTTTCTAGGTTACTTATCCAAGCAAATGTAGATTCACAGCATCAAAGTCTTCTGCCAAATAACTTCTTTTGTTTATCTCGTTATCTGCTTCTATCTCCTTGAACCCCAGTCGGCCTCTACAGATGTCCGCGCACACTAAGCCAGATTCTGCTGGAGGTTTCTTCCTGTTAAACTGTCACTACATGTATGGTCATTGCAAGGGATTGCAGAGAGCCAGTGAGTCCTCACAATAAGCTGGTTTTCCTTAAGCTTGGCTTACACTGTACGATTTTTTTGCCCTTTTCGGGCCGACTCTCGAGTCATGCAAGAATTTTTGATCAGGCCGACCTCCAGCCTGATCATGCATCGTGTGGTGTAGAGGGGTTAACGAGGGGCGATCAGCATCTCACGACCACCTCCCGATCAGGAATCGTAAGGTCGGGAAAAAAATCGAACATGTTTGAAATTCCTTCTGCCGTCGTAAGATCACATCAGAGTGTCGGGACACACGGTGTGAGATCAAACATCGTGAGCTGTGAACTTTTAAACCCTGCGGTTTTGTCGTACAGTTTGAGTTGTAGCTGTGTAGCCCTGTGAGACCATCCTGATCTCGCGAGCTTTCAAGGTTTCACTCGCAAATCAGTCTGGAGACTCTCCGTTAAAGAAAATTTGGAGCCGAACGAACGTCCAATCAGAGTTGGCTTTGAGGCGGGTTGAGGTGTGACGCAACGAGAAGCGCGACAGTTCAGTCTAAAGAACATGGCGGCTTCAGCTGATGAAACTAGCGTTAGCGTGGCTATCGAGCAAGTTTTATGGGAATTACAGAGTATTTCTTCACTGAAAGAAGAGCAAAACACTGCTCTGGAGGCTTTTCTCAGAGGAAAAGATGATTTTGCTCTTCTCCCGACTGGTTTCGGCAAGAGTAGCCTGGCTTGTGGTTGTGTTTTCGTCGTCGCTCTGTTAGTACGTCATATGCTTCGTTGATCTGATTGGTTTATTTGGCCCGTCTATCACCAACATAGGCCAATCAGCTAACCAGTATTTTCGCCCCTTCCCAAAATAACTTCAAGGTTTCCAGATGGATATGCGGAGCAAACCCATCTGGCGGAGTCAGGTTAGCAGCTGTGTGCAACGATTGAAAATATCGCACAGCGTATGCCCAGCTTTAGATAAAAATGCTTTGAAGAATTTCATAGTTTTACCTATATAATTGAATATTCTATAATTGCAGCTTTTCTCTGTGTAAGTCCCTCCAGGTTGAAATTAGTAAATTTGCAGTTTTTTGTTTTTTTTTTTAAATATATCTCTATTAAGTTTGCAAAGTGCATACAAAAATCACACACCTGAGTATAAAGCATACATATATTAAACAATTTACAGTCTAAGAAAAAAAAATACTTTTAACAAAACAACAATAGACATTTTAAAAAAGCATTCAATAACAGAGGGAAAGAGAAGAAAGATAATAAGAAAAAACATTTAATTAAATAATAAAAAAAAAAGAAAAACAAGCCAGGGAACTTAAGTAACGGTTGCACTGCACTGATTACCATTTACACTTTAGAATAGTACTACATATCTATGAAGGCACGGGGGGCATACTAAGAAACTGAGCGGCTGTCAGGGTCAGTCTTAGACTGAGAAATATACTCCAAAACTGGCTGCCAGATACTACAGAACTTATTAGCGGAGGCCTTAACATCATACCGCAGTTTTTCCAAATGAAGAATCTCGCTTATCCACAGTTTAAACCAAGGAAATTTGTCAGTTTTCCACAATCTTAATATTACTTTCTTAACTATTACCATTCCATAAACCATGATCGTTTGTATAGAAATGCTGCAGTTCCTAAGTGTGGGAGAATATCCAAACAATGCAATCTGGGGGTCCGGATTCAAGGTGTACTTATGCCCTTCAGAAAACCATTTGAAAATGTTGCACCAATATTGAAAGAGCTTGGGGCATGACCAGAATAGATGAGTCAAGGAGCCATCGGCGGACTTACATCTATCACATTTTGGGGATATTAAGAGGAATATTCTGTGCTATTTTGTTTTTGAATAATGGAGTCTATGAGGCACCTTGAACCGACTTAGCTGGTGCTTTACATTAATAGAGCATGACTGAATCCCAAATTTCATAGGTTTGTTTTAGATTTTTGCTTTTCAAAAAAAATGTTTTTTCTACAACGCCAATGCAGAATAATTGAAAAGGGCTGATTAAACAAAAACACTGCAGATTTCTGTCATTATTTTAACTATGATCAGACCCAAAAGCAGTAAACCAATACAGAGACACCAGGGAAAAAGTTTAACAGGTTTATTTAGGAGAGTGTGGAGAATCCAGTGTTGCTCTGAACACTGCTCAACTGGAACTGAAAGGTGAGGAGAAAACACTGCGGTTAGTTCAGGCTCAGTGGGAAATTTGATTCTTGAACTTGAAGAGGAGAAATAGATTGCTGACTCACGTTTCCAGAAAAGTGATTGGCTCTTTGACTCCAGTCGGTGTGGGAGTTATCCAGTGTTTGTCTCTTTCGATGGAGGGTGGACAGGGTTTACCCAGAATGCGGTTGTTTGTAGGTGAATGGAGAAACTGACTGCCACTTAGATTTCCTGCGGTATTTGAACGGGTCGTTGAGGAGAAGAATCCCTCGCTCAGTGTGAAGCTCAAACAATCTCTTGGAGGGAAGTAGATCCAAACCTACAGTTTGGATCCTCAGCTCAGTTTGAAGCTCAGTTGATCCTTCCAGGGAGAGGTCAGAAAAATCCAGTTTGCAGGATGACTTCCTGCCGAGAAGCAAAGACAAAATAGCAAGGTTAAGACTCAGGTTGACAAGAACTCAGTTGACTCAGCAAAGATCAGCTTGGCTAGAGTACCCTAAACTGGCAAACACTCTGGCCTCGAAGTAGTGGCAGTCAGCAGCTTAAGAGCTTAATGAGGTAACCCTCTGCAGGTGTGTGAGGAGGCGGACCAGAACCAGGCGCCTCCTGGTGGAGGAAGGGAGACAAACACAGAAACACAAAACACACAGACAGGAATCCTGACAATTTCCCATTTGCTTTCAGGGGCTTTAAACATAGAAGTGGAAGTCTAGCTCCCCTAGTTGCTAAATGGTGCACGGTGTTGCTTAAATGTAATAATACATTTTTTTAATTTTTGAAGATTAAAAAAAATCAGAAATTGACAAAAACTATTAACATGTCAGTTTATTTTTTGCTCTTTGCTCAGCCATTTATAAAAGGTTCTCTCACAGCTTTAGAGACAGAGCTTGAGAGCCCCCCCACCCCCATTGTAGGACAATAAAGGGATTTTTCTATTCTATTTTCTTTATTTAATTTTTGTTGTACTGTGGTCAAGTTTGGTTTTTACAGAAATAGGTCATAGATCATTGTGTGTGATCTCTCAGCGAAAGAGGTCTAATTTACGAAGAAGAAAACTCTGCTTACAGCCTAACTGTTAAAGTCCAGAATTAACTCTAATAATTATGGGAAGAAGCTTAGCTTTATTAGTTGCTCTCGGACTGCGCTGAACCCGTAAACCTCTCTAAGAGATGTTCTTGTTGTCTCATGGTTTCTTCCTGGCATCTTTTTGATTGAGCCCCAACTTTCCAAAGTGTTTGTAGAAAAAGCTAATTAAAGCTGCAGAGAGTGAAAAATATCCTGAGTTTGTTGACACACCTAAACCAACAGCAAATCCAGTTCTAGCTTCACTTACTAAAAATAAACCCAACAAATAAATAAGAAACAAACCCTCAATTCAGGGGCAAAACTACTTATGTGCAGAATAAACAGGGAGTGTGTTTGCAGCGCAGACAGGTGCCGACTTCACTTGGAGAGATAAAATGCAGATGGCTGAGGCACAGGAAGGTCAAGTAAATGATAAACATACCTCCAGCTGGACTCCTATCCAACGGAAAACATTTAAAAAGGGTTTAAAACAAACAAACATGCAGAGATAAATATATATATTACAACTTCAGTAAAATATTCTGCAGATTTAATGCTACATACATAGTGCAGAGCAGCGGTTCCCAAAGTGGGGGCCGGGCCCCTCTGTGGAGTCACTATACACAGAGCGGGACATTGCAAGATGATTTTGACCTTCAGTGTGTCGTGATATATAAGTGAATGCCCCATCAAATATGCAAATGTAACATTTTAGATGATCAATATAACTTATATTGATCAAAATATTACAATAACTATACCATTAGATTACGTATAATTAATGTATAATTAAACAATGGTGTTAATTAACTTTGGGTAAAGGTTAGGTGCAGGAATAGTGATAAGTGTTAGGCTTAGAGTTAATGTCAGGATTAGGCATAAATGTACTAACCAAAATGAATGTTTTGCATATAGATAGATAGATTTAGTTATAAATATGTCAAGTCATACGTCAAATCAGAAAAAAGATGAAATTGTTTAAAATGGAACAAAAGTTTAATTCCCCAAAACACACTACTACTTCTAAATGAAAAAAACAGACAAAAATATACAAAGGGGTTTGGTCTTGGGGCCAGATTGACACAAAGAATCTTGATTATTTATTATTTATTCAAGTTCATTATGTCTGATTTTGTACAATTTTAATTCTATGTATTTATCAAAGCTATTGTATTTGTTTTTTGCACTACTGGTTATTTTTGCAAATTGCTTTTTCAGTTAGACGTAAAGATGATAAACCCTGTGACCCTTTTACTCTAGATAAACAGGTTTATTTTATTGATGTTAGTTACATTAAATGATGCAGCCATCAGGAGACTGAAGAGTGATGCCAAAAAGAAAACACCTGAATTTAGACAGTCTTTCAAAACTTATTTGGGAAAAGGAAAGAAGCCAATTTAAATTCTGGAGAAAGTAAAGATGGACATTAGAAGACATGTCAGGAGTTATTATCAGCAATGAGAAATATGATCAGGGAAGGGAAAGATGAATGTCACCATAGATCCTGTGGTGCAAACAGCAAAACAATCCCAACAAAAAAACAGCAAAAGCTTTTTCTCTGTTTAACAGGATGGATATTTAGCGCCACCTGCTGGAGGAAAATATAATAACATTTAACTGCTTCCTTTTATTTCAAGTGAAAGCCTTTCAGTCATGTTCTACGTTTACTTGTTTTTTATCAAACACTTTATTTATTTTACTATTATTTTATTTTAAATTGTTTCTTTTATTCAACACTTTATTTTTTAGCAGGTAAACACAAACAGCACATTGTTTTTAGGGTACAGGCAGAAATGCAAAAAGCAAATAAATATACCTGGAATGGAGAAAGATGAAGGAAAAAGATAAAAAATAAAAGAATCCCATTAAACTGTTTCCAGCTTCCTCATTGGGTAAGATGGCTGTCAGCAGAAGAGTATGTGTAGATGTGAGAATTTGTAAAAGTCAATAAATGTGAAGAAATTAAAGATGTGTGTTTATTCCTTGTTTTCAGCTCCCACAATCACGAGAAATCAGATGCAAAAATACAATTACACATTTAATTTGAATATTAATTGGTACTACTTAGTCACTGCTGGAGGATTAACACAAATCCACTTTCCCAGAATGCATTTCAATCTTAAAGAAGTTGAAGTGTGTTACCTTTCTTCCTTTTATCTGGGAGGACGGCCCCTATAGGCACTGCCCTGAATCTTAATACATGCATCTCTTTAGTCCAGAATTTCGATAAATGATAATGTCTGTCCTACATTTAGTGGTGCTTAGTTGGGATTTATTTTAATAAGGAAACTACAGTGTCCTGTGCTTTCTATTTAATGCTCAGGAATAAAGAGTAAGTCAAAGTGGTGCTCCCAAACCTCCTCTCCATGTTCTCCTAATGTTTGACAACAACAGAATCTTTGCTAAACAACTCTGCCAGTCGTCTCCTGACGCTCAGCGCCACACAGATCATGTCAACCCCGTCTAATACTGCAGATTGCCATGACTTGGTTCAGGTTTCTGACCCACAGAGAGCAGAATCAGATAAATGGTGTTTATTGAGAAAAATAGATAGAGTGCAACAGGGAATCTGGTTCAGGCAGAAACTGCAACAAAGGGAAACCAGGAGCTCAGAAACAGAGAGACTGGTGAGATTTAGGAATGCAGAGAATGGGAAAGAGAAGAAGAATTCAATTTCACTTCAGTTTTTTTCACAACACATGTCATCTCAAGACAATTCAACCAGATCATACAGTTGGTTCAAAGTTTTCTATCTAAGGAAAACCAACTGAATGCATCGACTTTTGACTCCAAAGCAATCCCTCACGCTAAGCATGCTTGTAGCGACAGTGGAGAGGAAAACTCCCTTTGAACAGGAAGAAACCTCCAGCAGAACCAGGCTCAGTGTGAGCGGCCATCTGCTGAGGCCCACTGGGGTTCAAGGAGACAGAAGCAGTCATAGAAAAAGAAGCATAGATACAAAAGGCAACTGTAAACCTGCTCCACAGGCGCCTCTGTCTAGGAAAAATACAGCCAGGCAGACGAGCTCCAAGCCAACTCCCATTTAAGAGGATGAGAGATAGAACATACAGCCAGCCACAGTCAGAGAAACAGGACTAAACTGAAAAATAGGCCAACTTCCAACATCTAGAAACAAAGGTGTTGATGGCAGCAGCACGGCTGATATTTCTCTCTCACAGCCAAACAGGGACAGATCAGATGAAGCTACTAAGATGATAACATAAAGCAGGTTGTATGCAACCACAGCAAACTACTGGAAAATAAATTTTAAAAAGGTAATGACTATACACCTTTAAAGAAAATTTATACAAAACATATATAACATATATAACACTCACATATATCTCTCCTATCCTGGCTTCTCTTCATTGGCTTCCTGTTAAATCAATAGAATTTAAAATCCTCCTTCTCACATATAAAGCCTTAAATGGCCAAGCTCCATCTGATATCAGAGATCTGATTGTTCCTTATGTTCCTAACAGAGCACTTCGCTCTCAATCTGCAGGTTTACTAGTGGTTCCTAGAATTTCTAAAAGTAGAATGGGAGGCAGATCTTTTAGTTATCAGGCTCCTCTCCTGTGGAACCAACTACCAGTTTTAGTCCGTGAGGCAGACACCCTGTCTACTTTTAAGGCTAGGCTTAAAACTTTCCTTTTTGATAAAGCTTATAGTTAGAGTGGCTCAGGTTATCCTGATCTCTATAGTTATGCTGCTATAGGCTTAGACTGCTGGAGGACATAGGGACCCCCATTTCATCATTCTGCTTCATTCTATCTCTATTCTCCCACTCTGCAGAATCTGTTAGTTCAATCTCTAACGTCCTGCTCTCTCTTCTTTTTCTCATAGTAGCTTCATCTGGTCTGTTCCTGTTTGGCTGTGACTCCATCCTGGAGAGAAATATCAGCTGTGCTGCTGCCATCAACACCTTTGTTTCTAGATGTTGGAGCTTGGCCTGTTTTTCAGTGTAGTCCTGTTTCTCTGACTGTGACTAACTGGATGTGCTCTCTTCATCCTCTGACGTGGGAGCCGGGTCGGCGCTCGTCTGCCTGTCTGTGTGTTTCCTGGACGGGGCCGCCTGTGGAGGTGTTTAACAAGTTCCTTTCGTATCTCTGCTTCTTTCTGTATCTCTGCTTCTGTCTCCTTGAACCCCAGTGGGCCTCAGCAGATGGTCGCTCACACTGAGCCTGGTTCTGCTGGAGGTTTCTTCCTGTTAAGAGGGAGTTTTTCCTCTCCACTGTCGCTACAAGCATGCATAGTGTGAGGGATTGCGTTCAAGTCAATAAGTCGATGCAATCAACTGGTTGTCATGATCTTGGCGCTGATGGTTTGGTTTTTGTCCTTTGCTCCTTGCTCCCCTTTCTAATTGATTCTGTGGCTGATTATCGCCGATCATTTCCACCTGGTTCCTCTGCTATTTATGTTTTGTGTTTGCCTTCCATAAGCGGCAGGTTATTTGATCGTTTTGATGAGACTAACTCTAGCCTTCTGAAGTCTGTCCTGCTTTCCTGATTCTGACCAGTTTCTGCCCTGTGGATCCCGAGTTTTGCCTTGCCCCTGTCTGCTCTGTTTGTCTCTTCTGTTTCCTGGATTCTACCGGCCTCTGAACCTGGACCTGTCTTCTGACCCCGGCTTTGGATTTTCCCCTTTGGACTCGGTCGCTCCTCGGAGACGGCTGGCGCCTGCTCAGCTCGCTCTCTAGGAACTCTGGGGGCGCCGCCCGCCACAAGCTGTGGTCTAACCTCCCGTCTGGATTCTGTGTTCTCCATGAACGGACTGAACTTTGAATCAGAGATCCGCCCCGCAGCTGGCGAGCAGCCCTGTGCTCGTTTCCCATTGCCTGTCTCGCCTCGAATTCTGGGTCCAACATACTGAGATCATTACACTGGTTTTCCTTAGATAGAAAACTTTGGATCAATTCACTATATGATCTGGTTGAATTCTCTCTGTAAAGTGCCTGGAGATGACATGTGTTGTGAATTTGTGCTATACTGAATTGAATAAGTGGTGAGGCTGTGAAGCAGTTTGTGGACAGATCAGTTTGTCAGTCTTGTAATCATTTCCTTAGCTCTTAGTAACTGTAAACCGTGCCCTATCTAACATTTTCTAACTCTTTCCACATATTTGTACCAGAACCTGATTTTTCATTGGGTTCTGGGTCCCTTTTTAAAGATTTTAAAACCTTTTAAAATATTTCCTAATTAGAATGATTTTGAATTGCTCCACATTTATAAACCTTGCTTAGACTTTCTTCTTTTGCAAGTGTAACGCTTCCTCTGTAAAACTGCTATTACCTTTGGTGAGTGAAACTGCAGATAAGGCAACACATCTATGAAGGAGTCATTATGTTTGGTAGAGCCTCTGCTGTTACTCGCTAAAAGCCGCATAATGAAGGTCTGTTTGCACAGAGAATCATCAGCGTTCAAGGAGAAAATATCCTTTTTTTCCATTAGTAATGTTTGCATCACATGTGAACAAACATTGTAGGTTTAGTTCTAACATGAGATCACTGGTGCATTAAGAAATGAATCAGCGAATCTGGGAGTCGTCCAACCGATTGCTCAATTTCAAATATCTTGTGAGCCCTTCTTGGGAAAGAGTTCATTTCTCTGCAGAAGAGAAACTAACTCTGCTCTAAATATACATATAATCCAACAGTTTATGAAAAAGAAATTGGACAACATTTAAGATTTCTTTATATCATTCTGTTTGTTTTTATTTGAAGGTTTTCTAGAAAGAAAAAATCAAAGAAGTGATGAAGTATTTACTTTGTGTCAGGATTTGGTTATGGATTGTTGACCCAAAAGCAGAGGCAGGAAGGCAGAGGTGAATTTCTTTTAGATTTAATGAAAGGGAAACTGACAACAAAGGCAGGTTATCCAAAAATCCAACAATGAAAACAAAGTCCAAACTAACATGAAACCAGGAGTCCAAAAATCCAAAAAGAATCAAACATGAAAACTAGTCGAAACAAACCAGAAACCATGGAAAAATCTGGGGAATTGCTATCATAAGGAGAAAGACTCAGGAGGACAGAGATGAAGGAAGTTTGACGAAGTTAGACAGTGTTTGACGAGGACCCAGCAAAGAGAAACTGAAGAGAGAGGGCTTTTTAAAGGAGACTAAGGCCACACGAAGTCAAAACAGACACGAAACGCTAATATTTTCCAGAACGTTTGTTGTAAAGACGGAGACGTAAAATAAATGTGATCGTCCACACGAATGCATGAAAATGCTGCAAAATGTATGCCAGGCCTGTAAGTGGCGCTGTGGTGCCAAAGCAAAAATAGGCGACGAAATGTTGGGCAACAACCAAACCGGAAAACCGGAAAATGGCCCTGCGGGTCCATTTTCTTGGTTCAGTCAAATTCAGGTGCTGAACTATGTGGTCGATATTGCTCTGTTCTTCCTGGAGATATTCCAGAAGAAGAAGATTCTGTTGTAAGCCTGACAGCAGGGTGAGTAGCATTAGCAGCAACCATTCAACACAGTACGGCGCCATTGTTGTTGTGATACTGTGTCGCGCAATGCGTGTTTAGAGGCGACGCTATGACGCATGCATGTCAGAAAAAAAATGCGGTTAGAGCTTAAAGATGGAAACGCGAAAACGGCGTTTCAAAATCTTCCCACTCTGAAGGCTTGATAAAAAAAAAAGATCGTTTACAGACCCCGAAACGCCGGCTGCGTATGGATGAGAGGCTGGTTTGGTAAAAAATTTGTGCGTTTAGGCCAGGGTTTGACTTCGTGTGGACGGGGCCTGAGACAAAGAGAAGGCTAATGAGGAAACTGGGAGCAGGTGTGCACAGAACAAGAGAGGGAAAGAGCTAGGGAAGAAGGAGAACATAAGAGGGCAGCAGAGGGCAACAAATAGAAAGCTGGAAGACTGGAAATAACAACAAAATAATAATTAAACTACTAGAACTATAAAACATGGAGAAAGGAAAACTTAACACTAGAAAACAAGGAGTAAAGCAAGACTGGATACTCTAAAGAAAAACATAATAGAAACAGAAACCTGACACGTTGAGTTCAATTTCGGCCTATTTTGATGTCTTTATGGTAGCTCACGTCACATTATAGATAAAATAACAAATTGAAATAAAAATAACTAAATAGTCAGGTTCAATACTTAATATCATTATTAATCATACATTTTAATCTTCTTTTTAGGCCATGCAAGGACACTGCAGGACTATGACCACAAGAGCAACATCAGCCTTGTCAAGATTAAAAAGAAAACAACACCATTAAATAATAAAAATAACATTAAAGGTTTGGTATAGAACTGGAAAAAGAGGAGAGAGGCAGTACTGTGAACCAACCAGCAGTGCACAGTGTTCCAGAATAAAACCCAGAGGCCATTTAACATGTTGATTAGTTTTTTTTATGAAAACCACATGAAGCTCCGGAAATCCAAGATCCGAAAACATAACTTAGAAATAGGATTGGCAAAGAGAACATGGAACATATTTCATCCAGGACACCGTGTTCTGCTGTGTGAAGCTGCAGGTCTCATAGTTTACATAATACAGAGGAAAAGCCAATGAGTTGAAAATGTATGTCAAAAATCTGGAGCAGAGTTTCAATTTATGCCCAGAACCGACTTCAGTGGAATTTGATCAAAGAAATTCTTCTGCCAGCATTCTTTTACTAGTCTAACTTTTATTGCTCCATATTTGAGGCAACCCCAGCAGAGAGAATAAAGACTATGTCTATGTGGAGCTGCTGCATTTAATCTTAAAGTGAAAGGAGGAAGAGCAGTGTTCATGTGACAGACAGGGAGGCTGAAGTGGTCAGTTTTAGGGCTGAAACAATAAAAAGTGCTGAACATAATCAGATTTTCTGTCTCTTTCTGTTATTATAAAAAAAAACTCCATCTGCAAATACATATCAACAACTGTACTGTTCAAATAGCATGGAAAAAAATCAGGCACCTGGACCCGATTTCTATTCAAAGGGGGAGGGGGGATGTTTTTATGCAAAGGAAAAGAAAGGCAAAGCCAGGACATGTGAGATTATTTTCCACTAATTAGAAAATGTCTGCTGAAATCCCCCAAAATGTAATTATTGTATGTAGTGAATTAGAGCTGCAAATAACGATTATTTTGCAAATTGGTTAATCTGATGATTATTTTTTAGATGAAATGATTAATAATCAGATAGCGTAAGATTCTTTTAAGAAGACTTTTTATGAAATTAAGCCAGGTGAAACTAAAACTTTACAACTTGAGGCGTTCTTACGGTGGCCCTGAAGTGCAAACTGCAACTACAAATCTAAAAGCGCAACTACATTAAAGCTACAGTGTGTAACTTTTAGCGACATCTAGCGGTCAGACTGCAGACTGCAGCAACATGATCATCTCCCCCCCCCACCGCTTCTCCCCCCCAACAGTACGGCGAGCGTTACGGGACAAAATGTCTTCCACGACGTCCGCATCACCTACCTTCTCAAGTGATGAGGTTTGTTTACATAGATAATTTTACAGATAGTATTTCATTAGTCTGTGTAGGGTATAGATTTCATGTAGACTTAAGATAATAAATATACCCGTTATTTTTTCTACATCGTTGTGACGTTTTGGGGATCTCGCAATCGCTAGTTTGTTGGCTCTGCGCTGCCGTAGCGCAAAGATGTCTGCCTCCATGGCTGCGAGACCCGCTCCTATGTAATTATAAATAACGAATTCTAAGGCAACGCAAATATTAAGGTTAAGAGGCTGATGATAAATAACATAGTTATGTATAATATATTACATTTCTGACTGTATATCCCTGTAATTATTACACACTGTAGCTTTAAGAAAAACAAAACTACATAAAGCAAAGCACAACTACATTAAGAAAAAAACAATTACATTAACCTACCGGAAAAGGTAGGTACCCGTGGGAAACATGAGACATCGCTGATTGGACGACGGCGCCGTTTGACCCTTGAAGCGGAAGTCAATCTGCCTGCTGCGGCTTTTGAAAACATGGATATTTTCGGCACCCCAAACATAGCTGCCGTTCTCCAGGAATATTTTGAATCAGGACATACGTACGAGGTGATACTGGATAAGCTCAAGACTAATCACGAAATTTCAGTTAGTTTGCGTACACTGAAGACACACTGAAAAGAAGCTGGACTGTTCAGACGACGCAACTTCCGGTTCAAGGGTCAAACGGCGCCGTCGTCCAATCAGCGATGTCTCATGTTTCCCACTGGTACCTACCTTTTCCGGTAGGTTCATGTAATTTTGTTTTCCTTAATGTAGTTGCACTTTGCTTTATGTAGTTGCGATTTCCTTAATGTAGTTGCGCTTTTAGATTTGTAGTTGCAGTTTGCACTTCAGGGCCACCGTACATCCTGGATAAAGCAGATTGACAGACAAAATGTTTTTTAAAATCTTAAATGCAAAATGTTTATATATTTTTTTACAATCTTGGTATAGTTATTGCTATGTCAGCTAAAGACACGTTTTAGAGTCTCTAAATTCCAGTGATGATTAATCGATTACTAAATTAGTTGACGATTATTTCAATAATGGATTAATAACCGTTAACCAGATTAATTGTTTCAGCCCTAGAATGAATTTTGTTACATTATTGTTGAAAGCAAAACACCTTTTTTTAATTAAGATTTGAAAAAAAAACTGCTATCCAGAAATAAATCTTTGAAAAATATTTTAATATAAAAGTTTACAGAGCAACTCTGTTGTGTTCTTATATTAGTTTTTAAATGAAGTTTATCTCCCAAGTTTTCATTATTTGAATGTTATCATAGATTTTGCATTTTAAAACTTTTCATTTAAAAAAAAAATTATATATATATTTTTTACAGATTTAATATTTTTCTATTTAATTTTTTGAAATTGAATTCCTTCAAAAAAGATTGTTGCAGATTTTATGAATTGAACTTTTTTTCTGTTTTGGAGAATTATTTTACACATCAGATTTTTTTATAGATCAAACTTTAAGCCCGATGTAAACGTTCAGTCTTGGCGCTCATAAACCAATGAAATGTTTCTGACTTTCCTGCAGATCAGTAGAAATCTGTCTCTGCTCCTCACTTCAGACAAAATAAGTAAAGAGAACGTAATCTGTACATTCAGTTATAGCGGCTCGACAGACAATCAGCTGCAATTAATATCCCACAAAGCAAAGCCTACAGCCTCCACTGTGGCTCCCGTCCGCTCCGCTCTGAGTTCCTTGGAGATGGTAGAGAGCATGCGCGAGATGATTAAATTCAAAGCAGCAAAACACGCGGAAATGATCCAGGGTTTCCGCAGATCATTAAAATTAATTACAATTCATTAATTTTTGGGGATTTTTTCATTAATTTTTATGGGATTTCGCGGTAACAATCAACATATACCAAACCGAAAACAGTGAACCGAACCGAACCGTGGATTTTGTGAACCGTTCCACCCCTAATATATATATATATATATATATGGTTTATAGAAAGTTTTGAGCAACTGTAAAAGTTTTTTTTTCCTGGAGGAATTTAAAGCAGGATGGCTCATGCTTACATTATATCCTCTTTATTATGAGAGGGCCCTGCAGGAGATGCGTGCAGAACAGAGAATCTTTGCATATTTAAGGAAGCACCAAACCAAAATGACAGGGAGAAGCTCTGCTAATCACTTCCTCCAAAGAATTTCCACAAAGTCAAATGTCGAAGAAAAACACCAGACATTTTAAAAGCATCTGAATAGAACACAGTAGCAGCACATAAACACGTTTAATGCTTCTGCTATTTTCACAACTTTGGGCAGACCACACAGACAATGAGAGAACAGAGACTGTTCCCATTATAAAGACATTTATCCCTTCTGATATTTTTTAAAGATTCTAAATTTGAAATGTTACGCAACTTTACTTATTTCTAGATTACTTATTTCTATGATTTTAATGTTTTCACTGCCAGCACTGCTATTTAAAGCAAAAATGTTTTTTTTAATATGCTAATCTGGCAGTGTAATTTTTTTTATCATGTGTTGCAGCTTTCATTTGAAACATCCATCCATCCATCCATTTTCTGTCACATTTCATCCCAGCCGGAGACTCACACACACTCACACCTAAGGAGAATTTGGAGAAGCCAGTTATCCTAACAGCAATGTTTTTGGACTGTGGAAGGAAGCCAGAGTACCCGGAGAGAACCCACGTATGCACTGGGAGAACATGCAAACTCTATGCAGAAAAACCACAGGCTGGGGAATCAAACCCGAAACCTTCTGAGCAGCCGATTTGGAAACATAAATAACACATTCTTCACGTGTTCCATTTGTATTTGGTAAGTCTCTTTGGATAAATGATTGTCTTGAGTAAAACTCAACAGTTTAAAGAAAGAATCTTAAACATATTTAGTACCAAATCTCAAGCTTGGTCAAGGTTTACTACATCTTCTTCTGTTCTCTTCATTATTATCTCATCAGTTGGGCGACTTCCATCTAAGACAAACCTTTCAAGAAAAAGTTCAGTCAGCAAGAAATGATCAAGGGATCATTATCTATACCTAAAGCAAATACGTTTGCAATGATTTGATGAATTTAGCGTTAATTAGTAAAAAATAAAAATAATAATTTTCATTTCAATCACTGAGTCTGGGAGCGGCCATTTTTGCCCAAATATAGTAACCCCTCCCTCCTGCCATCTTCCAGCAGTGACATCACAGTGCGGTAAGCCTAGCGCCATTCTCCCCGCTTTACAAGCTAAATCAATGGGAACTACTAGACACATCTGCAATCAACAACAATTATTGAAGATTTCCAGAGGACTTCACCATTGAAATTCACCAGAGCTATAGTGAAACTGACAATGCCCACGTGCATGGCAGCTGGATGCTGGAATACATCGGGTAAAAGTGGAAAAAAAGAGTTATTCCACCTTTCTGATTCCTGATCCTCCACGGACGGGTTGGTCGTTGGATCGCCAACTTGAAGAGGGAGGATTTGCCATCGAACTTCTGGCCAGAGAAAAAACACGTAATATGTAGCCAACATTTGGAAGAAGAATGTTTTCAAGATGACTTGGATAATAGCGCGTTGTGACAAAAACCAGATACAGCACTGGGACTTGATCAACAGCCGATACCGCACCGTGACGTCACAAACCAGTAGGTGGCAGTAGTGTTCTTTGACAAACATGGATGCCTCCAGTAAAGCATATTCACATGAAAATTACTCTGAATTAAAAACACTGATCATTTATTGAACAGGATGGAATAATTTCAGATTTAAAGAACTTCCAGAAGTTTTAATTCTATATATGAGTGGACTTTTTGTTTCATACTTACAGTTTTCCCTCTTCCACATCACATCAGTTCCACATCAAGTTTGGAAGTGACGTGGGCAGAGCAAAAAACATCACAAATCATAAAGTCTTAAGATTATCTACAAATGTATGGCTTTATATTCTCCATCTTTTATTCATAGGTGTTTGTACAAACTTTTTCTCTAGTTTTGCTTCATGTCTACTTCATAAATAACATTAAAGTGGTAAAGATAGGGTCATTTGTCAAAGTCAGAGGCACAACCCAGGGACTGCTCATCAATAAAATGAGAGAAAAGTACTGAGCTAAGCTAAGGGGTGAAAATAAAAATCCAGCAGACGTCTGATAAAAATCATTCCAAATAAACAAAGAATGGAACGCAAAACAAACATACCACAAAATATACCAGAAAATCAAGATCATAGTGTAAAATAGTGGTGAAGATTCTCAGTCATCCAGGTCATAGTCATTCCAAAAAAAAAATTCACTGGACTTTGTTTCCAAGACGTTTCGCTTCCCATCCAGGAAGCTTTTTAAATTCAATTCAGGTATTGCAGGCTAACAAAGACCTTAAAGCTGAAGTCTGTAAGTTTTTAAAAATCACTTTTTTGTCATATTGGCTAAAACTGTCCCTATGCCCAGACAGCAGTACATTTGATATGTAACCTGTGAAAAAACTGCTGCAATTGGTCCCCCATACTGCCTGTATTTCAATCTGGAAAGAATAATTCGGGACGAGTGAAAACAACCAATCACAACCAGAGGAGCGTCTGATGAAGTGTCAATCACAGCTCACACACGCTGAATGCCCCCCCTTAACCTGCCGCAGTCAGGAGGACGCGCGTGGAAGTCATGGCGGAGCGACAGCCACCAGCGAAAGAGAAACTGCCCTTACTGCCCTTGCTGACAACTGCTTACACGGCAAACTTCGGTATAACCAGCATCTTATATCTAGCTGCTTGGAGGTGAGTGTTATCGCTCTTACCGGTTCACACTCCATGCCGCGTACGCTGCTTGGACGCTTCTGGTCGCATGCGGTAGCCGCGCAGATGCTGTGAGAGGGGTGGGGCATGAGTGAAGCAGAGAGGGTGGGGGAGTGGCGTGAAACCTGTTTTTCTTCAAATTTTCAGTCGAAGTCTGCTCTCTTCTCAATGTTACAGACTGCAGCTTTAACGACTCCCGTTCCAAATGGTTGGACCGTTTCTCCCGGTTCAGTTTGGAAGTTATCTAAGCCATACCAAGGCTGCGTTTGGCTACCCTATAAAGCTTAGAAATCAACGCTATTTCTGACATTTTGATTAGAAAAAAGCTTTGCAAATTCTTAAAAAAAAAAACGCCCAATCCGTGCGTGTGAGAGTCCATTTCTCCTTAGTGCACGCTATGTTGAAAAAATAAATCCCTCAATCACTATATAGAGCAGGGACTATATAGTGGACTTCATACAGCTAACTGACCATTTTTATTATTAAGAAAAAACATCCCATATGTTGCTGGAATCTCTGAAAAACTCAAGAGGATTTTCTCAAAACACAAAATCCCGGAATATTTCAAACCAAACAAGACCCTTAGACAGAGACTAGTAGCCTCGTGAGACCATCCTGATCTCGCGAGCTTTCAAGGTTTCACTCGCAGATCAGTCTGGCTACTTTCCGTTAAAGAAAATTTGGAGCCGTTCACCAAACGAACGTCCAATCAGCCTTCGTAAGATCACATCAGAGTGTCGGGACACACGGTGTGAGATCAAACATCGTGAGCTGTGAACTTTTAAACCCTGCGGTTTTGTCGTACAGTTTGAGTTGTAGCTGTGTAGCCCTGTGAGACCATCCTGATCTCGCGAGCTTTCAAGGTTTCACTCGCAGATCAGTCTGGAGACTCTCCGTTAAAGAAAATTTGGAGCCGAACGAACGTCCAATCAGCGTTGGCTTTGAGGCGGGTTGAGGTGTGACGCAACGAGAAGCGCGACAGTTCAGTCTAAAGAACATGGCGGCTTCAGCCGATGAAACTAGCCTTAGCGTGGCTATCGAGCAAGTTTTATCGGAATTACAGAGTATTTCTTCACTGAAAGAAGAGCAAAACACTGCTCTGGAGGCTTTTCTCAGAGGAAAAGATGTTTTTGCTCTTCTCCCGACTGGTTTCGGCAAGAGTAGCCTGGTTTGTGGTTGTGTTTTCGTCGTCGTTCTGTTAGTACGTCATATGCTTCGTTGATCTGATTGGTTTATTTGGCCCGTCTATCACCAACATAGGCCAATCAGCTAACCAGTATTTTTCGCCCCTTCCCAAAATTACTTCAACGGAAGGTTTCCAGATGGATATGCGGAGCAAATCCATCTGGCGGAGTCAGGTTAAGAGACTAGTGCATCATAAAGACAAAACTCCCAGACCTAAGATAAGCAGCAAGGAATGCTCTGATCTTTATATTGGAGAAACCAAACAACCTCTCCACAGATGCATGGCCCAACACGGAAAAGCGCCCTCCTCTGAACAAAACTCTGCTGGAGAAGAACATTCTTATGAGGAGCAGAATATTCACATTTTGGACAAAGAAGACAGGTGGTTTAAATGGGAGTGAAGGAAGCCATCTATGTTAAGAAAGAAGAACCAACCTTAAACAGAGGGGGTGGACTTGAACGCCATTAATACCCGACAAAGGTCACTATTCTGGGTCTTGCTATGAAGAAGCAGCAAGAAAAACAACAACCATGGTGGACGATGATGCGAAGAGCAGTATTTTTGTTTAACCATCTTGAAAAGATTGTGTGTTTATGGTTGGGAAAGATCGCTAGATGCGCTCCGGCGCTACCATCCATGTTTATTTCCATAAACATAGAGCACGCTGGCCTGAGACGTCACTGCGTCCTCTACTGTGCATGCAGAACACTTGCCTTGTATGACTGCAGCTCACACAGGAGATCACATACAAGTCGCATATATTTGGAAATGTGAACGGCAACGCAAAAAAATCGGATTTCACAAACAAATCGGAATATAGCATCAAGGCCTGCAGGGTGAACGTAGCAAGTGGATTGTTTGGTTTTATTTTAATTTTTGGAATTATCTCTTGAGTACGGAAGAGGATTAGGGCCACTAAAAAAAAAAAAGTTATCTGATTTTCAAATTTTATTTCAGTTTAATATGGGAAAAAGTCAGAATTCTGACTTTTTTCTCAGATTTCTGACTTTAATCTCAGAATTTTGGATCTTAATTCAATTCAATTCAATTTTTCAATTCAGTTTATTTATATAGCGCCAAATTCACAACACATGTCATCTCAAGGCACTTTACAGTTCAACCAGATCATACAGTCAAATTGATACAAAGTTTTCTACCTAAGGAAAACCAGTTGATTGCATTGACTCATTGACTCAAATACAATCCCTCACACTAAGCATGCTTGTAGCGACAGTGGAGAGGAAAAACTCCCTTTTAACAGGAAGAAACCTCCAGCAGAACCAGGCTCAGTGTGAGCGGCCATCTGCCGAGGCCGACTGGGGTTCAAGGAGACAGAAGCAGAGATACAAAAAGCAGCTGTAAAAGGCGGCCCCGTCCAGGAAACACACAGCCATGCAGACGAGCTCCAAGGCAGCTCCCATGCCAGAGGATGAAGAGAGCACATTCACCCAGCCACGGCCAGAGAAACAGGACCACACCTGAAGACAGGCCGATCTCCAACATCTACAAACAAGGGTGTTGATGGAAGCAGCACAGCTGATGTTTCTTTCCTGGATGACGTCACAGCCAAACAGGAACAGACGAGGCAAAGCTACTCTGAGGAAAAGCAGAGAGAGCAGAACGTTAGAGATTGAACAAACAGATTCTGCAGAATAGGAGAACAGAGAGAGAATGAAGCAGAATGATGAAATGGGGGTCCCTATGTCCTCCAGAAGTCTAACCCTATAGCAGCATAACTATAGAGATAGCTCAGGATAACCTGAGCCAACCTAACTATAAGCTTTATCAAAAAGGAAAGTTTTAAGCCTAGCCTTAAAAGTAGACAGGGTGTCTGCCTCACGGACTAAAACTGGTAGTTGGTTCCACAGGAGAGGAGCCTGATAACTAAAAGATCTGCCTCCCATTCTACTTTTAGAAATTCTAGGAACCACTAGTAAACCTGCAGATTGAGAGCAAAGTGCTCTGTTAGGAACATAAGGAACAATCAGATCTCTGATATAAGATGGAGCTTGGCCATTTAAGGCTTTATATGGGAGAAGGAGGATTTTAAATTCTATTCTGGATTTAACAGGAAGCCAATGAAGAGAAGCCAGGATAGGAGAGATATGATCTCTCTTTTTAATTTTCATCAGAACTCTGGCTGCAGCATTTTGGATCAGCTGAAGGCTTTTAACTACAGTTTGTGGACTTCCTGATAGTAAAGAATTACAATAGTCCAGCCTTGAAGTAACAAATGCATGGACTAGTTTCTCAGCATCACCCCTGGACAGGAGATTTCTAATTTTTGCAATGTTCCTCAGATGAAAGAAGGAAATTCTAGAAACTTCTTTGATCTGGGATTTAAATGACAGGTCCTGATCAAAAATAACACCAAGATTTTTTACTTTATTATCTGAAATCAGTTTAACCCCATCCAAATGAAGTGACTGGCTAATCAGCTTCTTTTTCAGAGACTCTGGTCCAAAGACTATAACGTCTGTTTTGTCTGCATTCAGAAGCAGAAAGTTAAGAGTCATCCAGGTTTTTATGTCTTCAGACATGCCTGTAATCTATGTAATGGGTTAGCTTCATCTGGATTATAGACAGATATAGCTGGGTATCATCAGCATAACAGTGGAAATTAATCCCATGCTGTCTAATAACTCTACCAATTGGGAGCATGTATAAAGTAAAGAGAATTGGTCCTAGCACTGATCCCTGTGGTACTCCACAGGTAACCTTTGAGCGTGTTGAAGATCTATCATTAACATAAACAAACTGAATTCGATCAGATAGATAAGATTTAAACCAGTCTAGTGCTGTTCCTTTAATTCCAACAAAATATTCAAGTCTTTCTAAAAGAATATTATGGTCAACTGTATCAAATGCAGCACTAAGATCCAACAGGACGAGCACAGATACAAGTCCATTATCTGAGGCCATGAGAATATCATTAGTGACTTTCACCAGAGCTGTTTCAGTGCTATGATGAGCTCTAAAGCCAGACTGAAACTCTTCAAAAAGTTCATTATGGTGTAAGTGGTCGCAAACTTGTTTGGCAACTACTTTCTCAAGAATTTTGGATAAGAAAGGAAGATTGGATATAGGTCTATAATTAACCAAGTCATCTGGGTCAAGAGACGGTTTCTTAAGCAGAGGTTTAATTACAGCAACCTTAAAAGCTTTAGGTACATATCCCTGTAACAGAGATAGATTAATCACATCTAAAATGGAGGAGGAGATCAAAGGGAATACCTCCTTAATTAACCTGGTTAGAACTGGATCTAACATACAAGTTGAAGGCTTAGATGAAGACAATAATTTTGCTAATTCAGAAAGTTCAACTGGATCAAAGCAGTCTAAACCCGGTTCAGATTCCATGACTACCTCAGGTACAATCGCGGATAGAGGAGTGCTTATGATCTTATTTTTAATAAGATCAATCTTATTTATAAAGAATCCCATAAAATCATTGCTGCTAAGAGCAGGTGGAATGGACGGTTCAACAGAGCTATGGCTCTGCGTGAGTTTGGCAACTGTATTAAAAAGAAATCTAGGATTATTCTTATTCTCCTCTATTAATGAGGAGAAGTATGCTGCTCTTGCTTTACAAAGGGTCCTCTTATACAGCAGTAAACCATTTTTCCAGACTAGGAAGGACTCCCGCAGGCCTGTGGAGCGATATTTTCTCTCCAGTTTCCTAGCATTTTGCTTCAAAGTACGCAGCTCTGCATTAAACCAAGGAGCAAGCTTTCTATTTTCAACGGTTTTCATTTTCAAGGGAGCTGCGTTGTCTAAGGCAGTACGCAGAGAACTAGCAACCCCATCAACAAAATCATCAACCTGTGAAGGGGAATAAGCTATGCTTTTGCACTCTGCAGCACTGCTCAGCGACACAGAGGAGAGAGAAAGTGAAGCAGATTCTTTAAAATTTATAACTGCACCATCTGATAAAGATCTACTAAAATTGAACCTTCTTTTGGGGGAGGAGAACTCTGTTAAAGTAATCCTGAAGGTTATTAGAAAGTGGTCAGAGAGGACAGGGTTGTGAGGAAATACTGTTATTTCTTCACATTCTATGCCGTATGTCAGCACAAGATCCAAAGTATGAAGATGAGAATGTGTGGGACTATTCACATTTTGAACAAAGCCAATAGTGTCTAAGATAGCATTAAAGGCTGCTCTTAAGCTATCGCCTTCAATGTCAGCATGGATGTTAAAATCTCCCACTATGATGACCCTGTCAGTATTTAATACCAAATCAGAAAGGAACTCTGAAAACTCATCTAGAAATTCAGAGTAAGGACCTGGCGGACGATACAAAGTTACAAAAAGAAGAGGTTTTCTTGCCTTGAAATTTGGATGAGGGAAATTAAGGGTTAAATGTTCAAAAGAGTTGTAGGTATTAACTGTTTTGGGAGTAATCAGTAAGTCAGACTGGAAGATTGTTGCTACTCCTCCTCCTCGCCCAGAACTTCTGGGTATGTGAAAATTTAAATAGCTTGAAGGAGTTGCCTCGTTTATGCTCACATAATCCTCTTGCTGCAGCCAGGTTTCTGTAAGGCAAAACAAGTCAATGTGATTATCACAAATCAAGTCATTAACTAGCAGACTTTTAGAGGAAAGAGATCTTATGTTAAACAGACCGCATTTAATTGTTTTAACTTTTTCCCCAATTGGAGTTATTTTGATTTTAATTAGATTATCATGATTTACTCCTTTGGGAATCTTTGCTAATTTATTAGATTTTGGTCGTGGGCAAGACACTGTCTGGATGGAGTAAAGAGTGGGTAACAGTAGAGAAGCTGCAGAGATGTGTGTTAAACTACAACTCTGCTTCCTGGTCTGCACCCTGGGTGGTCAGGGTTTTGGAGGACTAATAAATGTGGCCAGATTCCTAGAAAGAAGAGCTGCACCATCCAAAGTGGGATGGATGCCGTCTCTCCGAATCAGACCAGGCTTC
Organism: Cyprinodon diabolis; assembly: GCA_030533445.1. Taxonomy (NCBI): domain Eukaryota; kingdom Metazoa; phylum Chordata; class Actinopteri; order Cyprinodontiformes; family Cyprinodontidae; genus Cyprinodon; species Cyprinodon diabolis. The sequence continues at coordinate 44,574,067 of CM060062.1, forward strand.
CCCAAAAGGATTGCCAATTATTAATGTAGCCCAGGTTGTTTTCAGGACACCACCTAGACAACCAGCGGTTGAATGACGACATGCGGCTAAACATGTCATCACTGGTCAGATCAGGGAGGGGACCAGAGAAAATTACGGAGTCCGACAGAGAAAAAAGTCAGAATTCTGAGAAAAAAGTCAGAATTCTGAGAAAAAAGTCAGGATTCTGAGATTAAAGTCAGGATTCTGAGAAAAAAGTCAGGATTCTGAGATTAAAGTCAGGATTCTGAGAAAAAAGTCAGAATTCTGAGATTAAAATCCGGATTCTGAGAAAAAAGTCAGAATTCTGAGATTAAAGTCAGGATTCTGAGAAAAAAGTCAGAATTCTGAATTTTTCCCCATATTAAACTGAAATAAATTTTAAAAATCAGTAAACTTTTTTTTTTTCATGTGGCCCTAATCCACTTCCGTACTTGAGTGCATTTTCTTCATTTCAATTTTTTTTTTCAAATCTCTTACAGAACCTCCTTTGCTTGCAACAATAATGGACCAAATGTCCCTCCATAGTGCCCACCTTCAGCGATCATGCATGTTGACCCCAGTCATCATTAAATGAAACAGTCTGACCAGTTTAGTGACCTGCTTTGATTGATTAATTGGCCTTACTGTAAAGCTTTCACCACATGGTGCAAAGCTGCTAATCCCTCTCTACCCAGCGCCCTGCAGCCTCCATCTGATCACTCTGCAGCCTGTTGCTCTCTCTGCGGTTATCTGCTGAGCGCACTCTGCTCTTTTTTGCTGTGTCGTTGCGTGTGTGTGTTTTTTTTTTTTTTTTTTTTTTTTTTTTTTTACAGTTGGCAGAATAAAGGCGTGTCTCCGGGTCATGCATATAATAGCGCGTCGAGGAGCGGCAGGCTTCGGCTTTCCGCTTCTCCTCATCTCCTCAGTGCGCATCAGCAAACACACCGGCTGCCGCGGGCTCCCCACCATGGCCGAGCGCTCCCAACAACCACAGCTGTTCAACCAGCCTAAGGTAGGTCACAGAGCCGCAGGTTGGTCCTGAGGAACTGAAAATAAAAAGGTTTTTAATCATGGAGGGGAGGGTGGGGGGCCCCGGGCCCCCCTACTGCTGCCGGTACAACAAGTACAGTGAGAACAGAGAGTACAGAGAGAGGAAGAGGAACCATGGAAGCTGCTTCTGATCAATTAGTGATGAAATGGATCCAAACTTTAACGGAACATTGGAGTTTTTACTTTTTGGTTGCCTTTAAAACGCGGCTTCAGTTGAGGAAGTTGGTCTTATTACTCACGGACCGGCTGGTTATGAAATTTAGACAGAGGATAAATTAAAGGAAAGAGGAAATAAGATATTAAAACTGTTAAAAATGGCTACTGTAGGAGCAATTTAAAATTTTATTTTTCTCCTTTACTGCAGAAAAAAAATTCTAAAAAAAAAAAAAATAGAGTTTGGGTCGTTCTGAACCTGTTCTGCCTACAGTTTCACAGTTTGAGTGAAAAACAGGAAGCATGTGGGCACCGTGGGTAAAAAAACAACAAAAAACAATCAGCTGTGAATTTGTGCAGAAACACGGAGCTGAGGGAGTAGAGAGGCTGGAGGAGATAAAACCTCATTACATATTAATAAGCTGCTGCAGAGCTGATACCGCTGCTGGCGTCAGGCTCGCAACCTTAGGGTTGGGAAAGCATCCAAACCTGAGCTTGGACTTTGCTGTCGGAGGAGTAATACACATAGGGTAGATTGATATTATATTCCATTATTGTTGCAAACACAGAAACTGAAAAAATAAATAAAAAAATAGGGATAAAAAAGAAAAAATGAGCAAACAGATTTGATCATTTCTTTTTTAATTGGTGCAGATTTTCTTTTTCAGATTGAATTGTGTTTTTTATTATTATTTTATTTATTTATTTTATTAAAAAAATGAAAAAATGAATTGCACTTCTTCAGGTCTCCCTGAATCTTAGGAAAAACGTATTTTTGTCAATGGGTGTGTTAAGGACAAACATCTGTAGTGGACTTGAAGCGAAGAGAATTGGATCTGTAATAACAAATTTAAAAGAATCAGATTAGTAAAACTTAGCCTAAAAGAAATTACAAAAAAAAAGCAAAAAATATCCATCCAGTTTCTGTCATGCTTATCCCTTCTGGGGTCACGAGGGGTGCTTGTGCCTATATCCAGCTGTCTATGGGCGAGAGGCGGGGTCCACCCAGGACAGGTCGCCAGTCCATTGCATGGCAACACAAAGACAAACAGGACAAACAACCATTCACACACACACCTAAGGAGAATTTAGAGAAGCCAATTAATCTAACAGTCGTGTTTTTGGACTGTGGGAGGAAGCCGGAGTACCTGGAGAGAACCCATACATGCTCAGGGAGAACATGCAAACTCTATGCAAAAAGATCCCATATCGGGAATCGAACCCAGAATAAAAAATATATATATTATAAGAAACATTGAAAATTAGATTAGATTAGATTAGATGAGCTTTATTGATCTCACAGCGGAGAAATTCTCTCGTCACATATTGGCAAAGATGTTACAGAAGGTGCAAACAGGGAGGAAAAGGTGCATTAAGAATAAGCAATATATATACAGTATATCCAGGTATATACAGTATAGATAAATAGGATTAAGGTTCAAGTGTACCTGTATCGCACACAATGAAAAACAAAATAAAAATAAGAAATAAAAAAATAAGAAATAAAAATATGTACAATCCGCATGACTTATATACAGGTGGAGAAATATTGCACATTCAGCATATTGCACAATATAAAATCAGTAAAAAAAAAAATTATATCAAACATTTTGAGATTTAACAAAAAAGAAAGCAGTAAAGTCGGAAAAAACAAAATTAATCTCAAAACATTTTCTGGATTACATTTTTTTTCCTCATTTCAATTTACATAATATTTTCTTTGCTTGTAACAATAATGGAGCATAATTTACTCCATAATAGTAAGCTTTGCTATCGTTTTAAATTTCAAGCATTGATTTGATTATGATTCTAAAGATATAGAATCAATTCTTTACCGATGAATCTGATTCAGTTCTGATCTCGGATTTAAACAAAGTGTTTGGAACATCTGGAATAAATCATACTTGTGTTTCAGTAGGACCTCATGGAAGCAGTCAGACTGATCTGCTTGGGAAAGCAAAGCTGTTGGACTCTCAGCTGGAACTGGGACATCAATTCCCAGAGCTATAGAAAAAAACAGGACAAAAACATTTTATTTGGCTGTTAATTGAATTACATGACTATCCAACAGCAACAGTAATAATTAGGGATGCACGATATAATCGGCCCCCTATCGGTATCGGCCTTAAAACTGAATATCGGACATCGGCCCCCCCACCGATATTTAACCCGATATTTGATCAGCTTCTGGGTTTCTAAAGTCTAAAAAAAAAAAAAAAAATTACTTCTTCTTCTTCCTCTAAAAACTTATTTTTACAGACTTAAAAACTTCTAAAGACGAGGGAAAAAATATTGATACATTAAAATATCCCAATATCTTCATATGCTGATATATTGCCATTTAAAAACACCACATCAATCTCTTTTACTAATGAAATATTGCTATATGTCATCGTTATGCTACGAAATCCCCCGAAAATTCACAAAATTTTGCCATATTTTTATATGTTGATATATTGACACGGTATCGATTTATTTTACTAACAAAATCTCACAAGAATTTGCCAAATATCACGAGAGTTTGTAACAGAACGATGAAATATCACGAGATTTTGAAAGTAAAATACATCAATACCGCGTTTTTAAAAATCAATTTGATATCAGCATATGAAAATATATTTGAGTATATTATTTTTCAAAGTGTCAGAAATGGATAACAAAACAGCTATTTTCAATGACTACTTATTTTTGTCCAGCTTTAACATCGGTATCGATATCGGTTATCGGCTACATGAGTTTTAAAATATCGGCATATCGGATATCGGCCAAAATCCCAATATCGTGCATCCCTAGTAATAGTAGTTAATAGCTGCTCTATAAACAGCAGCAAATGCATAATATGAATCATTCTGTATGAGTTAAATCAATCAATTCATGTGTGGAAAATGTATTTATATTCCAAAGCCTTTATTGATAGCATTAATGAAATGATGCGCTCCTGTCAGGCAGAACAAGGTAGAATTCTCCTAAAAATGTACATCTTAATTTCCCTTAATTCAGAAAACATTCATCCGTCCATTTTCAGTCACAGTTATTCCAAGTGCCGGGGCTTTAATTCAGTAAACAACAAAATAAATTTGGAAGGTTAAATTTATCATTTTAACCCTGATTAATATTAAAAATGTTTTAAAACGATGAAAGGAAAAATTTGCAAATCGTGTTAAAATGTTCTCAGTAATCCAGTAAAGACAGTGAAAGGCCTGTATTAAATCTGCACTATTTCTGCATTTATGTGGAGAGGCAGGTTCCACCCTGTAAGCTTCACCATATATATATATATATATATATATATATATATATATATATATATATATATATATATATATATATGTATATATATACAGTTTATATATATATATATATACATACAGAAAGCAGAGGAAAGCCATTGTGGTTGACATAATACCAAGTGACTGCAACATCAGGAAAAAGGAAAATGAGAAAACAGACAAAAAATATACAAGGGGTCTTGGGGACAAATTGTCACATGGAATCTTGATTATTTATTATTTATTCAAGTTCATTATTTCTAATTTTGTACAATTTTAATTCTATGTATTTATCAAAGCTATTGTAGTTGTTTTTTGCACTATTGGATATTTTTGCATATTGCTGTTGCAGTTAGACCTAAAGAGGTTAAACGATGTGACCCTTTTACTCTAGATAAACAGGTTTATTCTATTGCTGTTAGTTACATTAAATGATGCAGCCATCAGGAGACTGAAGAGCACTGCCAATAAGATAAAACCAAGGAAAACAACTGAATTTAGACAGTCTTTCAAAACTTGTTTGGGAAAATTGTTGACCGAAAGAAAATCCTATTGTGTTTGATCTGAGGTTTACAGAAGAGGAATAGGGCCTCTGAAAAAATAAAGTTAACAGGTTTTTAAATATTGTTTTAGGTTAATATGGGAAAAAAGTCAGAATTCGGACTTTTTTCTCACATCTCTTGCTCACATCCCAAATTCTGAGATTAAAGTCTGAATTCTGAGATTAGAATTAGAATCAAGGAGATTTTTTCCCATATTAAACTGAAATGAAATGTAAAAAATCTGATAACTTTTTAATTTTTATTTATTTTATATATTTTTTAGATGTTTAACCAATCTCTACCAGTTCTTTCTGATGTACAGAGAACAGTGAGGATTCATTTCACACATCCTTGCTCTGGTTGTTACATAATTTGTGTGAGACAAGCAGAGAGGAACTGACTATTGAGCTTCTAAACACCAAATTGGTGAAAAAAAGAAAAGAGGAAAAATATTTCACAGTTTTTTCTTACAGCAACTGCTCCCTCCTTCTGTTAGATTGATAAAATACTTGAAATTACTAATTGCTTGTTTGTCCAAAATCCTCCAAATGCTCCATCCATCCATTCATTTTCTGTCCCGCTTTATCCCTGCTGGGGCCATGAGGGCTGCTGGTGCCTATCTCCAGCTGTCTATGGGCGAGAGGCGGGGTCCACCCTGGACAGGACACCGGGCTATCGCAGGGTTAATGATGTTAAGTTAATATTTAATACAGCTTGTGAAATAAATAGTTAAAATATAAATTATGACAAAATCAGCATACTGTAAAGCTTAATAATCATTTTTATGGTAATGGAAAGAGTTAATTTAACGATTACTTGCATCCTTACTAAACGTTCTTCTACAAGGTTGCTCCAATCAGCAGATCAGATGAATCTAATTAATCTTTTCCACAGATAAAACTAACCTTACATATTATTTTAGGACTAATTTTAGCTGTTTAAATCAATGATTTACTTTAAAAGTAAAAGCAGCAACAATCCTTTTCTTTCAGCTTGCAGCACAGCTGGATGACATTAACAATGTTTTCGACAAATACACATAATTGAAAGTGCTGCATGCGGGAGGGCCAAATGTTTCTCTTTTTACAAGAACCATAAATTCTCTTCAGTTCATCTCAACTTCCTGTTTGGCTGCATAAATTGGCATGAAACATCTCTAAAGGCGGATTTCATTTTTCGGATCACGTATATCGTGCAAAACATCAGCATGTGTCAGTTTCACAAGATTATATAAATGACCACAATGTACTGACTGCAAAAAAACAACCACATGATTTTGCATGATATGCGAAGTTGCGCCCTGTGGCCTGCAAAAAGCTCTAAGGCTGCAGCATCAACTACTTGCTCCATAGAAATGTTTGTTGGTGACATGCATCCAGGATGCAACTCGGTCAAGTGCCAAATTCACTTTAAATGATGCAGCTCCTCACATTATAAGGTGGACCTCCATCACCCTGCAGAAGCTGATTATTTTAGCTATTTATGAGAATCTTTTTCTTTTCGTCATCCAGATCTCTTTGTAATAGATAAGGAGGGGGAGGTTCAGTGGATAGAACATGTGTGGTAAACATGCAATCACAAACCTGCCATCAAGGATCACTTTTCCTATTCTCATCTTACAAGATCATCCCCAAAGATCAAGGACAAAATGTTTTCAGAGCATGTAGATGGACTCACAGAGACATGGCTAAATGATGTGCACCCTGAACCGCTGTGAGAAAGGTGAGCTTCAATGACTGAAACCGTTGCTCAGCACAGATATACGCCTGAAAGTGCGCATGCACAGAAAAAGATAGCTAACAGGACGAGCACGTAGGGCGGCCTTACGTAAACATATCACCAGAATGATTGACAATTAGGAGGACCACTTATTGAGATGATCCACCTGGAAATAAAAGATCGTCCTCTATACCTTTTAAGTATTAAAAAGTATAAATTACGTATTCTAATATTAGTACAGGTGTGTATAATTTTAATAATTTTAAAGAACCTGTAACTTTCAGAAAACACCTGATGTGTTGATGAGTAGAACCACCTGCTACAACTCGCTTCTCAATAAAACTGTAAACCACTAACAATATCTGAGTTTTCACATGTGGAACGTCATTAAATCTCTAAAATGGTGGCATTCAAACTCTATCCTCCGGTTCTCGTATCTAGAGGTAGTTACTGCAGAACCTCATCAGCATGTCAAAGTTTTGCATATACCTGCTCATGAGCTACTGTTCATCACAGGTATGTTGAAAAAGACAGATAGCCAAAACATCCAGGATGCCCGTTCTTAAGGATGAACTCTAGATTACAAAGCAGATTACAAAGCTAAGCTGACCCAAAAGGAACGAGTAACAACAAGAAATATAGTGGATTACTCATTTTAAAGTAAAGATCCTCCAAAACTTTACTCAAAGGAAAAGTCCGGTCGTATATGAAATTATTCCAAACTGTTCAATAAATGATCAGTGTTTTTAATTCAGAGTAATTTTCATGTGAATATGCTTTACTGGAGGCATCCATGTTTGTCAAAGAACACTACTGCCACCTACTGGTTTGTGACGTCACGGTGCGGTATCGGCTGTTGATCAAGTCCCAGTGCTGTATCTGGTGTTTGTTACAACGCGCTATTATCTAAGTCATCTTGAAAACATTCTTCTTCCAAATGTTGACTACATATTACGGGTTTTTTCAGTGTAGTCCTGTTTCTCTGACTGTGATTGGCTGGATGTGCTCTGGAGGATCAGGAATTGGAAAGATGAAATAACTTTTTTTTTTTTTCACTTTTCCCCTGGTGTATTCCAGCATCCAGCTGCCATGCACGTGTCCATTGTCAGTTTCACTATAGCTCTGGTGAATTTCAATGGTGAAGTCCTCTGGAAATCTTCAATAATTGTTGTTGATTGCAGATGTGTCTAGTAGGGCTGGATATTTTCGCCAAAGTCCTGAATCGATTCGTTTTTGATTAATACAGTTCTAAATAGATTAATTTCAATTTGATCTGTTTTATAATAAAAGTGGTTAAACTGAGTTTCAAAATACTAATGTATTTAGTTTTTCCCTGTCACATTAAACGCAAAGTGCAAACTTGTAAATCAGACAGTTTAAACATGAGATGTTAAAAAAACTGTCTCATAAGTGCAAATTTGTTTGAGAAAAGTAAAAAAGTGAAGCCTCACTCGAGCAAGCAGACGTGACACAGCAGACATGCATGAGCTGCATTGTCTTCAATGCACAAACCATATTTGCAGCTTTGTCTGTAACTACAGGGAGTTTGCTGGTCAGCCCCGGTTTGTTGACGTCAACCTATTAGGTATATTTGCAGCTGTCTGGCTTGAAGTCATCTTGAGTGAATCTTTCCTGCTTATTTGAATGTGAACGTCACGCGCCTCATTACAAAATGAATCGATCTCATTCCCTAGACATCGATTTTGCAAAAATGTAAAGGAATCGATTCAAAATCGATTAAATCGATTTTTTTACCCACCCCTAGTGTCTAGTAGTTCTCATTGATTTAGCTTGTAAAGCGGGGAGAATGGCGCTAGGCTTACCGCACCGTGACGTCACTGCTGGAAGATGGCAGGAGGGAGGGGTTACTATATCTGGGCAAAAATGGCCGCTCCCAGACTCAGTGATTGCGACGACAATTATTCTTTTTATTTTATTTTACTGATTAACGCCAAAATTATTAAATCACCATGAACGTTTAAGGTATAAATAATGACCCATTGGTTATTCATGGCTGACCGGACTTTTCCTTTAACTCAAATGTACTCAATGAAGGTTATTATTAAACCTTAGCAGAATATGTACTTATAAAAGTAACAGTAGTTACACACTGTCCCAGAGTTCAGACATTTCACAGAAATACTATCATTAAATATTCTCCAAACAAAGCAGTGGTCTGTTCCCATCCAAGGAAAATAACAGGCTTTCTTAAAACTGAGACGAACGTAACCCAGCTGTGTTTCACAATCCGCGTGCGGAAGCCGTTAGCAGTATGATCCAAATCATCTGAAGCTCTGCAGAGCTTAAAGGAAACCTGGATAATCTTCAAGTTTGGGAGAGGCTCGCTTTGCTCTTTCATAATAGCAGCAACGTATTTGAGGCGTCAGCCGTTGAGGGATGAGCCGAGTCTTCTGTTTCATCTGCCGGGATAAATCAGAGCTCTCAGCAACAGGGGCAGAGCCAAAGGAGCCTCTCCTGTTTGCCCCCTGTGGCACCCCTGGCCCTGTTCACCACTGTTTGCCCAACCATGTGCTCAGTATGCACAATGGGCTGCAGCCAAAGCACACAACTGCAGCACCCCGGCTCTCTTTGTGGAGGAGGACGGCCTAACTTTGATGTGCAGGAAGTTACTACTGACTCACCAATTCTCTTCTTCATCCGCAGATCGAGCTTCATGTTCATCTTGATGGCGCCATCAGGGTGGAGACCATTTTTGATGTTGCACAGTAGGTTTATTTGCTTTATTTTTTCTGTATCTTAAAAACCACCATCAATATGGAGTGAATTTTGTTTCATTATTGTTACAGATTGTAACAATAAAGACTGTTTTATAAGGCTTCATTTAATCAAATTATTACTTTTTTAACATTTTTATCATCATATTTACTTTTTCCTTTCATTTTTTTTTACAAAGGTATATTTTCAAATGTTGTTTTCTCCAAATTCCTGTTTTTCAGGTCCAATTTTACAAAGTGCATATTTTAAATTGATGTTTTAGAGTTAAAATTCTCTTTAATTCAGGCCCATTGATCAATAGAAATGCAGTTACTAACATCCACATAGAAATGCATCTTCACTCCTTATTGAAGAGGACTTCCCGACCGCAGAAGTATAGAGAATGCAATTTATAATGGACAATATGAAAACAATAAAATTTGAAAATAAGAATTAGAAAAAAATAAAAGTAATAATATAAAACAAAAAAAAACACACACAAAAAAAACTAACAAATTTAAAGTATGTTGGGTTTTTTTTTTAAATCAGAGAACATCTATTTTCTATCAAAAACCATTTAAAAGTTTAATTTCTGGTTTCACTTTTTTTTTATTTCAGTATATAAAATGCTTTCTTTGTTTGGAAAAATAATGGAATAAAATTCCCTCCATACATCATGTCTAAATGACCGCCTCAGTTGCAGCCAGTTTCTCTACTGTCCATTTTTTATGTAGTTAGTGATTAAGGGATGTTGGACTCCAGGCATGGGCTGCTCAGTGGCAGAGTGGGTAGCACTGCTGCCTTATAGCAAGAAAGTTCCGGGTTCCATTCCCGGCCTGGGGTCTTTCTGCATGGAGATCTAACAATCTAGATGGAAACTCTAAAAACTTTTGCTTTTTTCTACGATTTAGATTATAGATGAAGATTTTAATAACCTTAAAGATGTTGCTCTGCACTGTAGTTTCGTATTTTTAAAAATTGCCTAAAAATAGCTTCAGCAAAGAGAAAGTGCCAAAATGTCTCTAATGTTTTGTTGAACATAAAAAGCAATATAACAGAAAAATATTTGGAAAGACGCAGGAAAATGGCTGCTCAGTGGGGCAGTGGGTAGACCTGCTGCCTTGCAACAAGAGGGTTCTGGGTTAGATTTCTGGCCCGGGGTCTCCCTGCATGGAGTTTGCATGTTCTCCCTGAGCATGTGTGGGTTCTCTCCGGGTACTCCGGCTTCCTAACCTGACTCAGCCAGATGGATTTGCTCCGCATATCCATCTGGAAGTAATTTTGGGAAGGGGTGAAAATACTGGTTAGCTGATTGGACTATGATGGTGATAGACGGGCCACATAAACCAATCAGATCAACGAAGCATATGACGTACCAACAGAGCGACGACGAAGAGGAGCCAATTGATAGATCAAACTCTTGCCGAAACCAGTCGGGAGAAGAGCAAAGACATCTTTTCCTCTGAGAAAAGCCTCCAGAGCAGTGTTTTGCTCTTCTTTCAGTGAAGAAATACTCTGTAATTCCAATAAAACTTGCTCCATAGCCACGCTAACGCTAGTTTCATCAGCTGAAGCCGCCATGTTCTTTAGACTGAACTGTCGCGCTTCTCGTTGTGTCACACCTCAACGCGCCTCAAAGCCAACGCTGATTGGACGTTCGTTTGGTGAACGGCTCCAAACTTTCTTCAACGGAGAGTCTCCAGACTGATCTGCGAGTGAAACCTTGAAAGCTCGCGAGATCAGGATGGTCTCACGAGGCTACCGGCTTCCTCCCACAGTCCAAAAACATGACTGTTACGATAACTGGCTTCTCAAAATTCTCGTTAGGTGTGAGTGTGTGACTGTAGACAGCTGGAAGTAGGCACCAGGGCCCTCGCTTAGGATAAGCCAGAGAATGGATGGATGGACTCAGGACATATCTAAAAGTTGTGGTACAGATGGACATTTTCTTAAGTGGGTTGATGCTGGAAGAATGGGCGACACAATGATCTCAACAGGTTTCTTAACGGTTCTGCATCCAAATCAGATTGTTTAACAAAGTCTGAAAAACCCAAAAATGGGAACATTGCATCCTAAGGGTACCTTTTATCGCTAAAACGGCGATAAGGAGTTGGGACATAAAGGGTGTCGGTAGATCCTGTGATGCAAAAGGAGCTGCTTCTCCGGCGGTATGTTCCCCAGCATCCTGAGAAGCTGGGAACATAACTTTCCATCGGCTCCTGTAAGATTCTGGCAAACAGTCAGACGTCTCAGAAAGGGGAAGCTGTCAACACTGTTAGCAGGTACTGTGATCTCCACATGGAGTGCTTTCTGCTGGTGGAAGGGAATCAATCAAAGGGCTTCACAGCCTCACTTATTGCTTTTCTTTAACCGAGAGGTGAAAGGTCAGAAACCATTTTTATCCGTCTAGAACTACAATCAAAGACAAGGTTAGAGTCTGAGAACAAACCCAGAAATAAAACAATCAAATTGGTTTTTAATGGGCAGCAGAGAAGCTGATAAACCCACAGAAAACGGCTCTTCTTCCTTATTGGGACGTCTTCCAGATTTATCCCAGCGGAGCCGTTTTCAGACATGTTCCAGAGGGAGGAAGCCGAGGGTCGGAACAAGTTATGGTGGAAAGATTATATCTCCAGCTGGCTTCGGAAAGCCCAAGTGTCCTACAAAAGAGCTCCAGGGGAGAATGATGGGAAAGGGAGTTTAGAAAACCTCTGCTTTCCTCCCAATCCCAGTGCTGGAAGAGCTCCAGGAAGTAGAAGGATAGATAATTATCCATAAATCCCTTCTGCAGATGTGCAAGGAAATAGTTTCTAATTAAATAAGTTTTCTAAATGGGTGCTTAGTGTTGTAGTCTTTAAAAAAAACGAAATATTAATTTGCAACAAATTCATTCCAGTGATGGAAACATTTTAAAGTGCTTCTTTACATAAGAAAAATACAATCCAGAAAGAAAACCATGAAACAGTTCTTAATCAGAAAAGGTTTGGAGAGAAACTTTGCTGTTTTCTCAGATTTGGTTTTACATTTTTTTTTTCTTTTTTGTTACATCACACATTTTTATTGTCTATTTGAATTTCATTTTCCAAATCACATTCTCTTCACTTCTGGGCTGGGCTTTCCTCTGGAGTGAGGAACAAAGCTGCATTTCTATTGGTCTGCTGAACGTTAAGCACCTGTAGCACCTTCATGATTTATCCAGCGTACCTCCAACATCTAGAAACAAAGGTGTTGATGGCAGCAGCACAGCTGATATTTCTCTCCAGGATGGAGTCACAGCCAAACAGGAACAGACGAGGCTACGTTTATGGAGGATAAAAAGTGCCAAAATTAAATAAATAAATAAATACAGCATTACATAAATAATTAAATGTATCAATAATTAATTAAATGTGGAATTAAATAAATAAATGTGTCATTCATTAATTAAAACCACGTCACTAATATAAAGTGCCACAATTAAATAAATAAATACAGCAATAAACAATTAATTAAATGTGTAATTCATGAAATAAATAAGGAATTAAATAAATAAATGTGTCATTCATTAATTAAAACCACGTCACTAATATAAAGTGCCACAATTAAATAAATAAATACAGCAATAAACAATTAATTAAATGTGTAATTCATAAAATAAATAAGGAATTAAATAAATAAATGTGTCATTAATTTAATAAAATACGTCTTCATTTTATTAAAAAAAAAAATATCTATAATTATTTCAGTGTGCATTTAATTATTTCATGGTCCTGTGTCGCAGTGCATCGAAACCATTAAAAGAATCTGTCAAACTCACCCATCAAAGTTAGGGGGCGGGGTTAACGCGAATTGAGTCTCTGTAATCGATTTGCTTCGCCTTAATGTGCAGGCTGACCAATCAGGTGTTAGATAACCGCCCCCTAACTTTGATGGGTGAGTTTGACAGATTCTTTTAATGGTTTCGATGCACTGCGACACAGGACCATGAAATAATTAAATGCACACTGAAATAATTATATAGATTTTTTTTTTTAATAAAATGAAGACGTATTTTATTAAATTAATGACACATTTATTTATTTAATTCCATATTTAATTAATTATTGATACATTTAATTATTTATTTAATGCTGTATTTATTTATTTAATTTTGGCACTTTTTATCCCCCATATACGTTCACATTTTTAATTTTTTTTTAAACAATTTTTTCAGTCTGTTTGGTTTGTTCATTATAACATCTTCTACAATTAATGAATGCACACATGCAAATAAAAATCTTTGCATGTGCTGCCTGCTGAAAGGGACACGCAAATCACTTTTCCACCTTTGTAGGAAGATCTGCTCTGCAGATAGAAACAAATGTTTTAGGACAGAATCTTTTAATAATTATTGTAAAATGAGCTTTAAACGCTTCCCTCCATTTCTTATTTTTTGTTTCTTCCAGGAGACGACGCATCGCTCTGCCAGCAAACTCATCCGAGGAGCTGAAAGAGAGGATCATCCTTCGCGAGCCTACGAATCTTACGGGATTCTTGGCAAAATTCAATGAGTACATGCACGTGATAGCGTAAGTGAAGACGCATCAACCTTATGATTGCATAACTGGAAGGAGTTTCCTTCCAGCATGAGGTGCAGAGCGTGACGCCAGGCGCCATAAACAGTCAATCCAACGGGGGCGTTCACAATCAGGGCCTAAGTCCGCTTTGCTATCACACGTGTGGTTGCTGCAATTATGATGCTTCCAAAGTCTTTAAAAACCTAAAGGTGTGATTGATAGAGTTGGTGTGTAAAGCACAGAAGGATTATGTAATGTAACTCAGCTCCACTGCAGGGGGGGGGCGACGGTTGGAGATGCCAGACATGTAGAACAGGAACACCACATTATTGAGATCAAGTGTCGTCTTGGCAAGGAACCAGAAAAGGACACTAAACTTGTTTGGGGCGCTTTTCATGTGTCACTCTGTCTTATTTTTAATGAAGAACAGACCCAATGCAGGCTTTCAGATGCTTTCAGAGCTGATGCTCTGTAGTGGTTTGGCCTGCAGCACACAGGCCGTGCTGAATGGACCCTTCTGTGCCTGTAGCCTGAACATTAGGGAACTTACTGGCTAGGTTTAGCTTGTGCAGAGCCATAGTGTGAGCTTTGCTGTGATTTTTTTTTTTTACTTAGTATTAGGGGGTTGTTGAGAACAACAGTCATTCATGCTGTGAGCATTCATTGTAAATGCTGAAAGCTGGGCTCTTTTCTGCATTGTGATGTGAAAAAGAGTCCTGGACTGCAAAGGAAAATCTGGGCTTACACACATTCTATATAGTGATGGGGTGTAATAAAACAGATCATTTTATAGGGATAAAAACCAGGACTGATGCTTTTTTTATTGACAATGTTAATGATCCTTTTTATTTGATTGGATTGGTTTAGGATTTCACATGATAACTAAAAAAAGTTGCCTTTCCTGCATATATGCAGTGTGAATGTTGTATGCTGACTAGGGGTGTAAATCACATCCATCATGGCGATTCGATTCAGTATCGATTTCCTGACCCAACGATTCAATTATTTTCGATACTCAAGAATACACCACGATACGATTCGATGAATCGGTTAATTTTATTTATTTATTTATTTTTTACACCTTACAGGCTAGACAAAGTTTCAAGTTTGAAATAAATCAATGAAAGCTGTAATATCGTTATGCATTTCTTTAGAAACAACAGCAAATAACAGAAATAGAAAAGTTGTATCAAAAAATACTGGAAAATACTGGACAAAATCAGTGCAATGAGTGCAATGCAATACCTCGCCTCCAGACGTCCCGCCCCCCCCACAGACGCTCCGCTGCTCCTCTCCCTAATTGTAGCTGACCGCAAACAGTGCTGCAGACAGGAGGATGGCTTGTTTTGTTTTTATGACCGAAATTGCGGAAAACAACTCATGAAGTTTGACCCGCTAGAAGAGCGATGTGCACGAGAACACTGGGACCCTTTTTCCACCTGGACCCTCGCTCATTTGGCCCTCATGTCCCTCCGTCGTCGGGCTAAACTCGCCCCCACTTCCTCACCGCCCCGGCCGCATCTAGACCCACAGCGTGTAGCACAGACCACGCTTCAATATTGAGTATAATTTAAAAATGTCTGCATCAAGCTCACTGCAACACACTGCTGTAAGAGTATAACCAGGAAGCGAGGTAGGAGGGCAAAATAGGTTTAGCGCCACCGCAGCACGGGAGGGAGAATTACATCCAGGAGCAAATGTATAAAAATAGACCGGAGGAAAAAAAAACATGAATCGATTATCTTGCGGACGTATCGATGCATCGGATCGTCGGCTGTTGGATCGATGCATCGATACAAAACAATTATTATTTACACCCCTAATGCTGACTGTAATCTTACTTTCAGACTGCACGCTCTAGAGGCTCCAGAAGCAGCTAGTTTACATGCAGAGTCAATGGTTGACGCTCATCAAGGCACAGCAAAAGGTCCTGCTTTTGAGCCTCTGTGGCGCTGAGAAAGCAGCAGCATGTGGATTTGGAAAAATATCACTGCTGAGATATAAAAAGCAACTGTAAAAGGCGGCCCCGTCCAGGAAACACACAGCCAGGCAGACGAGCTCCGAGCCAGCTCCCATGTCAGAGGATGAAGAGAGCACATCCAGTTAGTCACAGTCAGAGAAACAGGACTAGACTGAAAAACAGGCCAAGCTCCAACATCTAGAAACAAAGGTGTTGATGGCAGCAGCACAGCTGATATTTCTCTCCAGGATGGAGTCACAGCCAAACAGGAACAGACCAGATGAAGCTACTATGAGAAAAAGCAGAGAGAGCAGAACGTTAGAGATTGAACTAACAGATTCTGCAGAGTGGGAGAATAGAGATAGAATGAAGCAGAATGATGAAAAAGGGGTCCCTATGTCCTCCAGCAGTCTAAGCCTAAAGCAGCAGAACTATAGAGATAGATCAGGATAACCTGAGCCACTCTAACTATAAGCTTTATCAAAAAGGAAAGTTTTAAGCCTAGCCTTAAAAGTAGACAGGGTGTCTGCCTCACGGACTAAAACTGGTAGTTGGTTCCACAGGAGAGGAGCCTGATAACTCAAAGATCTGCCTCCCATTCTATTTTTAGAAATTCTAGGAACCACTAGTAAACCTGCAGATTGAGAGCAAAGTGCTCTGTTAGGAACATAAGGAACAATCAGATCTCTAATATAAGATGGAGCTTGGCCATTTAAGGCTTAAGCCTCATGTCTCTGCATCCGAAAACGTGACGTTTAGAATTTGCAGCTCTGATTTTGGGAAACTCTTCCCATTGGATTACTATTGACGGCAGGTGGAAGTCTCACCGCTCTGGAGCTATTTGCTCAAACCTGTAAATCACCAGTGGCAGATCACAACCCAGACCCCATCCATTCCTACAATGGGGGAGCGACTGCAAGGAAACCAAGAGATACTGCATAGAGCCCAAAGCCCCTCCCACCAGGTAGAATCCCCCCCACCTACAGGTGGCAGTAGGGGACCAGAGCCATATACCTAGTGTTCAAAATATCCTATTATGTATTTTGTTTCACCTGCAAAACAAATGTCACTGCATTTGATTAAACAACTTTCTTCCTTCTGTATGGTTTTAATGGAAACTTTATTTCTCTTATGACCCATAAAACCATCGGATACCATCACCCCAACTGCACTAGAATGGTATCAGATCAAGTCTCACTTGATCTTAATTTTGATGTCAGCGTCTTACATAGTTTCTGATGTTATCAATAAAAAAGAAACACCGCTGAATTGCTTAAAAACACTTGAATTTATTCGTGCTTCAGTGGGAGGCTTTTGAGATCATATCTCCCATGATTAAACATGTAGAAAAAAACAAACAGGATGTTCTCCACCATTTCCTATAACTTACAGAAATGTATTGCAGTAAAAACACTAGTAACAAGTAAAGAATTTAAAAAAACAAGAAACTCAATTCTTTTTCTTTATGCAGTCCTCTCAGTATTGAGTGTTACTAACAACTAGAGCTCTAAAGGAAAGTTAGTAAAACTAATAAACAGGCCAAATGAAAAAAAAATCTAAAGTATGTAATGCTTGTTTGCAAATGTCAGTAAAAAAATATTAGATTGAAGAAGTAAAATTATAACAATTATCAGAAGAGCTACAATAAACAGTGATCAAAATTCATGTTTAAAGCCTAAATCTTACTGAAATCCAGCAACGAGTCGAACAGGCAACATTTATGAATCTTTTTTTACATATTCAGCTAAGATTGCATCATAATAGTAGGGATTATGAGTGAAAATCATGAACCAATTTTCTGCATCACTGAATGAAATATGCTTCTAAATATAAAGAGCTTTCATAAGTGGGCTATTGAGACTAGTTTGTCATGTGAATGAAAATAAATATTTTGATCACAGCTGAGGTTATTGAATAATTTTGGATCACAAGTTTCTGCACTTAAGGTAAAAAATAACTTTTAGTTTTTACCCAACTTTAAAAATAAAGAAATGCACACACTAAGGTCGCATACAGTCGTTTTAAAGGTATAGTGGAGGATGTTCTTTTTCTGGGTGGATCATTAAAATAATTGGTCCTTCTTATTGTCAATCATTCCGGTGATATCTTTACATCCCCATTTTCACTCACCCAGTGGTGAGTCTCACATAGTGGAAAAAATGCAGATCTTCTTTTGGAAAGTGGGCTTGGATGAGTGATGCAAACAGCAACTTTTAAACAGAGTGTGCACGAGCCCATTTCTTCTTCAGCACACTCTGTTTGCATCACTCATCAACTCACGCACGTTTAATAGGCGGCCCCACTCAGAGCAGGTACAGGGTTGTGCATGTGCAACATTTTTTCAGTTATTTAATGTGTTCCATAACGTTTTGGATGATTAAATGAGTCATTTCAGGTCGAACAAAGGTTTTCTCGGCCACCCTGGTGGTCTGTGGGGGAAATACCGTACTTGCAATTGCAGGAGCCCTCGGCCCGCACCCACAGGCTCAAAAGTCGCGAGAGTCGGTCTTGCTTTACGGCGAGAACTGCTACACGCCCCCAGTGAAAGGCATGCTCGTTGCTAGCGCAGTGGCGATCTTTGTGCAGTTATCATGGCGGAACCAGCGAGAAAACAGCGAAAGCCCATGTCGGAGCAGGCAAGAAAGAGGAAAATGGCTCTCTATCGCAGTAGACATGGTGTTTCGTTGCGTTCGCCTGTCTGCTAAGCTCAAAACAACCGCGCCTGGCTTGACGGAGAAACCAGGAGAACAGCTGAGCATATTTACGACAGTGCACTTTTACTTTCGCCCTCTGGGGGGAGCCTCAATGGAAAATCAACACTGGTTGCATAGTATACCTTTAAAGTGGAGAGGATGGGTCTATAGTCTAAAGATATAGTGGAAAATTCTCCACTATACCTTTAAATGTTAAATTCTTTAGGTTACACAAGTTACCATGTTTCCCTTTAAATCCAATCATCATATGTAATAATTTATTTTTGTGGTTTATATCCTACTTTATGTTGGTTTTAATATCAAGTACATTTGAGTAAGTCAATTGTGGTCTCCACTGTTGAAGTTCGACTACTCACATACTATGACTAAAAATAAAAGCAAAATCTTCACCTTCAAATAAAGCAAAATATGTTAGGTATTAATTCTGATAGTGATTACTTAGTATGTTTTAAAGCGTAACCCTCTCATGCATTAAAAAAAAAACATGTTGCACTATCTTTATCTCAAAAGAAATATTTTACTTTCCACTCAGGAGTACTTTATGCATTTTATACTGTTAAAAAATCAATATACCAACAAAGCAGTTGCATTGATATGGTTGTAATGTAGTTTTACAGTTATAATATGGTATTCTGTTGGAATGGTGGTTCCTCTTCTCCCCTGTAGAAACTGAAATAGCCGATGTGTTTGGTCTTTTTCCCTGCGTGTCAGCCATCTTGGTTTCACTTACTTTTTTTCCCGTTGAAATTATAAGTAAATGATTCAATAGGTTCCATTAGATCGGACTATATCAGAGGTCACGGATTAGCGGACCACGGTCCGGACTCAACCTGATTTAAAACATTTATAAATTACCATATGTTGCTTGACGGCAGTGTTTAACTTCACTTGTGCCGCTTCTCCTGTTAATACGGTAAAGCCCTCCGGATCGTCCGGCACCAGGCTGGAAGATCCGGAGAAGGAGAAGACGATGAGAAAAAGAGAGCAGAGAAAGTGTGGACTGCTGGAAGAACTGCGGTGAACTGGTGAAAGAAAAGTGAAATGGCGTGCTCAGAACAGAATCAAAGATAAAAATGGATCCTGGCTCAAAATGAGCACCTTAATACGTGTGTCAGTTCAGGTGTTCAATCAGGAAATGATCTTTATACCAACCTATATGATTGTTGTTCTCTACTTAAAAAAAAACACTTTAGATTTTGAAATGGAAACATTTTCTATTTTTTTTTTATAAATATATTTTTTTGTTTAAAAAGTCAATGTATAACATGATTGCATAAACAACTCATTTTATTTCAGTGTTAAATTCTGTTTTACGTAACAGAATATAATTAAAAATGTCTACGGACCTTTACTGGTTGATGATTTTCTTTATTCGGACCCCGCTGATTTTGAATTGGTTACCGCTGGTCTATATGCATTAGTGCCCAAAAAACACTTTTAAACTACTGTACACTGTAGTGATCTCTATGCATGAAAGGGTTAAAGCATTTTTTCACCAAGTGTGATCAGCAGACTTATACATTATAGTGCACCACCTGTTTGTGGCGAATATCCTATGCCTTACATACTAGGGGTGTAAATAATTATCGTTTTGTATCGAAGCATCGATCCAACAGCCGACGATCCGATGCATCGACACGTCCGCAAGAGAATCGATTCATGTTTTTTGACACAGACATTTTAAAAGTATGCTCAATATTGAAGCGTGGTCTGAGCTACACGCTGTGGGTCTAGATACGGCCGAGGCGGCGAGGAAGTGGGGGCGAGTTTAGTCTGACGACGGAGGGACATGAGGGCCAAAAAGGGCGGAGACCCAGGTGGAAAAAGGGTCCCAGCGTTCTCGCGCACCTCGCTCTTCTAGCGGGTCAAACTTCACGAGTTGTTTTCCACAATTTCGGCCATAAACCAAAAAAAGTCGGCCTCCTGTCTGTTTGCGGTCAGCTACAATTTGGGAGAGGTGCAGCGGAGCGTCTGTGGAGGGGGCGGGACGTCTGGAGCCGAGGTATTGCATTGCACTCATTGCACTGATTTCATGCAGTATTTTTGCAGTATGTTTTGATGCAACTTTTCTACTTCTGTTATTTGCTGTTGTTTCTAAAAAAAAAAAATGCATAACGATATTACAGCTTTCATTGATTTATTTCAATCTTGAAACTTTGTTTAGCCTGTAAGGTGTAAAAAAAAAAAAAAAAAAAAAATTAACCGATTAATCAAATCGAATATCGTGGTGTATTCTTGAGTATCGAAAATAATCGAATCGTTGGGTCAGGAAATCGATTCTGAATCGAATCGCCATGATGGATGTGATTTAGACCCCTATTAGATACCATATAGTTTTTTTTTTCTATCACTACAACATAAAGGCTAAGAATAACATTGATTACCGATCCATCAACTTGACAGCAAAATCTGCTTATTTCTCGTGATTTAACGCTCGCTTCTTTGAACAACAACGTACGTACTGCATTCCAAGAACGACTTGTGTCTCATTCTACTTGGTAAGAAATTATGTTTTTCACTTTGTGACATTTAAACTTGAACTTTTCTAATATTCACTGGACTGCACTTCTCCTTTACTTAGTTTATTCATTGCATGCATGTGCAAAACCATACATCCCGAAAACCTAGTCTTGTTATTGTACAATTTATTTACTAACAGAGCAAAAACAAAGTGCAAAACATAGAAAGGAAATATAAAAGCCAACAGGGTTTTATAAAAAGCCCAACACATGCAATTTAATTTTTATTTAAAATCAATTAAATGCATGTACATAAAGAGTTATATTTTGAATTGTTGCAATAAAAATAAACCGATTTAGAAAAGTTTTCGGAAAAAAATCCTCATATATATAAATATACATTTAGTATAATGAATGAATAAAATAGGAATTTATTTCATACAATTTCAGACAGACAATTTGACAAACAACAATAAACGAATCCACCAAACACACACAAAAAAAGACTAATTAATATCAACCAAAAAAAGAAAAAAAAGAAAGAAAAAATAGGGAAAAAAACAAAACACATCAATCAAACCAAACACCAATTTGCAGAGTAACTAAATTCACTTGAACATAAATCAAAATAAAACCCTCCATCAAATAAAGCTATCGGTATATACATCCAGAGAAAGGACATTGATTCATGTAAATTAATCAGAAATTACATGTTTAATAAAATACATGGAATTGTTAATGATAAGCAGAAATACTTCTGATAAAAAGTCAGCCATAAAATGTGTGTACCATGTTTTATCATATTTGTGAGCATTTCTGTTGCTCATTTTTGAAGTCATTACTGTTCAGATAAAGGATTAGTTGTTGTTAAGGTTCGATTTGATTGTGATCAAAAGTCCATCAGGTCCAAAAGGTCAAAGCGTTTTTATCTTTGTTTCCCTTTCAGTGGTGACAGGGAAGCCATAAAGAGGATCGCCTATGAGTTCATAGAGGATAAAGCCAAGGAAGGAGTCATTTACGTTGAAGTCAGATACAGCCCACACTTACTAGCCAACTGTAATGTGGAACCCATTCCTTGGAACCAGAAAAAGTGAGTGCTTTAGCTTGTTTTTTAATCAATGAATTAATTTCTGCTGTAATGGAAAGTATTTCATTTGTCTTGTGTGTTTTGGTCTTTCGACAGAGGAGACTTGAGTCCAGATGAGGTGGTGCGTTTGGTAAACGAGGGCCTCAGCGAGGGGGAGAGGGCCTTCAATATCAAAGCCAGGTCCATTCTATGCTGCATGCGCCACATGCCAAGTAATGAACTGTTCATGCTCCTGTCTGCCAAAAATACGCCTGTGAGATAAGGTTCCTGAATGTAGATATTCTGTATCATCAAAGGTCTGCCTTAGTTCTTTTTGTAGAAAACATTCCTCCTTTAAAGTGTGTTTGAAACAGAAATATTAATCTGGGATATCATCTGCAATTAATACCAATTACCGTAGTAGCCATTCAAAATGTCCCCACTTTCCTTGATGGGCCCTTGGTTATAGCCTGACGTAGTCCTACTCAATTCTAGTCAGAATATGAGTCTGATGCTGCTCCATAGAGCTGTGATTATGGGGCGTGTTTTGAACGAACCAGGAAAAAAAATGCCTCTGCACTCAATTGGATAGACCTACAACCAATAAGAGCAACGGAGTGTGTGACGTATGTTAAGCGACGCATAGTTGTTGTCAACAAAAATCAATGTGCAGTTGCACGCCTAGAATAAGAAGATGAGCCTTGATCACGTTTCTCTGTTCCTCTTTTAAAATTAATTTGCTGTCGATATCTTCTAGAACAGACCTAATAGCAGAATCTACTCACCTCAACTCTACAGCGGCAGCCATTGTTGTTGTCACCCAAGCGCGCTTTGGTCACATGGTTGATTACGTTACTGTTGATCATCTGTCCATCATCGTATAAAGCCCGCCATGACAATTTGATTGGCCCGCCACATATTGTGCGAGCATACTCGGGCTACTGTTGAGCAATGCCAGACCGAACTTCCCGACCTCAAACGTTGTGGGCGGGACTAAGTTCGGAATGGCACCCAGGCTACCTTGGTTAGTCCTCTACAATTCCTTTTTTAAACATCAATCTTTGTATTAAAATATTCTTTCTGTCATGATTTTTGGACATTAAGATCTAAAGAGAAGCGTCATCTCCTGGTCAGACCCTGCTCTTCAGTGAAAGGGTGGAATCAGAGTAAAAAAATACATTATGCATGCCCAGGAGAGGGCCAATTGTTGGTAGTTGTAGGGGATTTTGCTGGGAGTTGCAGGGAAGTTGGCTGCCATTCGGCTGGCGTTTGACAGGGAAGGGTCATTTTGAGTGGCTGCTACTGTAGTTGGGGAGCTATTTTTCTGCCACTCCCAAATATACTGAAATCAAATCATAAAATTTTGTAATTTTTTCACTGTGAGAAAAAAAAATGCTTATTTTCTCTCACTGGGAAATTTCAGGTGATGTTAGCAACAAGTATGGGGAAGGTTAACAACAGAAGTAATAATAACTGCAGCTATATTAAATGGCACACAGCCGCATTGAATAAAATGGAAAAATTTTCAGAATAATCTGAAAAAATGTAGACAATGCTAACATTTATGCTAAAGACAAGAAACAGATGTGTGGGAAAAATAGAAAAAAATAAAAGCAGTTGGTAGTGCCATTAGTGGGGATCCAATAATTCAGCCAGAAGCACAAGAGTGGTTTAAAAATAATGATTTAAAATATTTAAAGACAGACAAGATCTGTCTCGAAACGGTCAGAAGATGACTAACAGGAACCACTAATCAGGACCTGGGAGGTGACACTGGAGATGATCTATTGGTTTGAGGGCTTCGACTGAATGCTTGGCAGAAGAAGGTAGTGCAGAAAAAGAGCTCCTCATTGAGCAGAAAAGGATTATACAAAGAGTAATCCAGATTCAGGGCAAGGAGTAGAACCAACGGCAGAGACAGACAGAGATAAGAAATGGGCAAGGCATTTGGTCAGGAGATAAATCAGAAAGTTGATCTCCAGAATACTGAGGCCAACGGGAGAGTCCGGCAGCGGAGTGGCAAGACGACGCAATGCAGGGAAATATAAGACAAGGCAAAATAAGGCAAGACAAAGCATGGTGAGATGAGACAAGACAAGAATGCTGGGAGGTCTACTCACAGAAGGGGCTTTAAAATCGTTGTGAAGTCATATTTAAATGTCACGTCATTCTGGCTTAAACATGTATATAAATATGCTCTTTATCAGACATTATTTTACCAAAAGTTAGAACATTTTCTAAAAATCTGTGTTTTTTTCATTATCTTATGCAGGCCAGTATGGGTGGAACGGTTCACAAAATCCACGGTTCGGTTCACGGTTTCGTGGTCACGGTTTTCGGTTCAGTATATGTTGATTGTTAGCCTGACATGTTGGTCGTGTTGCTGTTAGCATAAACAAAACGTGTTGCACAATGCTTGCATACTGCTGCACTTTTATCCACATATTCTTTCCCACTCGCCATACCCACACAATTCTCCTCAACAACTGATTTTTTTCTGCTACACCCGGCTACGCTGCTTCGCTTCTTCTTCTTCTTGTTTACTACTGGTGGTTGGCTTTGGTCGCAGTACCGCCACCTTCTGCTCTGGAGTGTAAACGCTTCGCCTATGAGAAAAAGGAGCAGCGCATCAACCGAACGCAACACACGCGAACCGAACCGAGACAGTCGAACCGAACGGTTCGGACGGTTTTCATAAACCGTTCCATCCCTACAGGCCAGTTAGTTATACGTCAACCTGAAAACCTAAATTCGGCCAATCATATATCAACGGTCTGTCAATCACATTTTTTCCGTCATAGCATCTTGATTCATATGTCGCAGCTAATATACGCAACGGTTGAAATAAGAAATCAGAATCATTTCCTTTCCCATTGAGTTGCGTCCCAGTGTTCACGGGGATGGACGTCTGTGTCTTCGGCAGGCGTAGAGCTAACAGAACTGGCAGCGTTGCGAGGCAAGGGCTCAAACATGTACGGCTGGAAGCCTTCTACACCAAACCAAGCTTCTGCCGCCCTGGCGTCCTCTTCCACAACATCTTCGTCCCCGCTTTCCTCCTCTAAATAAAAAATGGATGACGGAGGAGACTCATCCACGACCTCCGACACTAAACTCTCCTCCTCTCGCATGTTTCCGCTGTCCATAGCGTTCCTTGACAGCGTCGTTTCTAAGTCACCAATTTAGTGCTACTTGGTCCCAATGGAATTTCCCATTGGGAACCTACTAGCACTAAGTTGCTAACTGGTTAGCAAGATGCTTCCGACAAACCGGACACAATCAAACTTGCTTGCGAACCTTCCGCCACAACAATCCCGCCCCCTTGATAAACGATCAATCACAGTAACTCGGGAGAATTTGTAAATGCAATGGTTGGAACAGCCATTTCCCTAAGACTTTAAAGAGCCAACCAGCCAAACCAAAATGCATGATAGCATACCAGAACCAGTACAGCAGACATCAAATCGCTTTACGATGTTTGTTTAAGGAAGTTAGGGTTATCATTCTAACTAGGACAAACCCACTTAGCAAAAACTGGTTGAAAAGACTTTGAAAAGACGACGTGATTTACGTCCAAACAACATCTACATTTCGTTGAAAAGTTAAAGGTGGAGAGCAGTAATTTTCAGATTGTTGAAAAACATGGAAAACTAGGTTTGCATCATCTTTTCAACTATTATTGGACTGAAGTGAGACAAAATCATACAGACCAAACACAGCCCTATTTTCAGTCCTTTGATGGACCGACTAGATTTAGCCTAAAAACCAACGTCTAAAGCCGTGGCATACACTGTGAGATATTTTCAATTGTTGCATGCAGCTACAGTGTATGATGAAACTTTAGGGTTTAAAGGTTCACAGCTCATAATATTTGTTCTTGCACTGTATGACCTCATGCAATCTACCTTCTCACACTGAATGTGCAAAAACCACACGTCTAACTCAGCGCCGAGAGATGGCGCTGGTTCACCTCGTCAATCTGGAAGAAGAAGAAGTACGCTTGGGGTTCTGGGAAATTGGCTCGTAGCTCTGCTCCAATGGCAGGATTTGCCCACGAACACCTCATGACAGCCAACTGAGTTTTAAAAATGTTTTTTTTCCCCTGACCAAACCAATATAATACAACTGAACTGATAGGAAAGTGTATTTTTTTATTTAGTTGAAAAATATAAACTAATCTATGTAAACCAGATGTATTAAAGTATAATAACAACAATTTAAATGAGTAAGATCCTTCCCTAGGCTTGCAGACACTATGAACTCTATAAAATGATGCTTTGAATTGTCAGCTTGTATCTGTTGATGCTCTCTACAGTCATTCATGCATTGCAAGGCGGGCAATTTGGTTAATTGGCAATGCTAGAATGCTAACAGGCATAGCTGTGTAACTATAGTGTCGTACCTCTGGCACGCACACTAGACTTTTCCACCTGCTGTTCTTTCAGTGCTGGACTAAAGTCCAGCCATACAGGAACATGAACATATTGCTCGGTATCAACAATATTGAGAAATGAAATAATTAATGCAAGAAAGTCCCCTGACATTTAGAGCCACATATTCAGGCTTTAAGACGAGATCTTTTTCAGGGGAAGCGATTGATTTTTCAGCAGGAAACCAGACTCTGTGCACATTACCAAGCCTCAGCTGAGAGAACAGATTACAGAGAAAGGAATGACTTGCTTCTAGTGACAGAAACTCAGCAATGAAACGTGAAGCTACTCAAAGTCCCCAGTTCTGCAACAACAGGGTTCCCGCGGGTCCTTAAAAAGTCTTAAAAGGCCTTATTTGGTATTAAAATGTCTTAAATCAGTCTTTCGTAGGTCTTAATTTTTAAAACATCACAAATAGGATTATTTTTATTATGATTTATTTTTGTAATCTAAAGAAAACATTAAAATTGACCTTTTTATTTATTTTTTTTTTAGAAAGGCTCGCTATTATTGGTTCCGTCCCGATAGCGGAACCAGTAAAAGCGTTGTTGCGGTCGGGACATTTGGGAGATGCACCATTAACTTTTTGTCTGGAAAATATGAGCAAGTGTAAATGTAACCACAAATGTCTCCAGCCAAGAGTTTTCTCCATGGCTAAAACCAGGGAACATACATGAGGCTCAGTGGATTTATGCAAGAAGTCATTCAAGCTCAGAACGATGGGAATTAAGGCAGTGGAGTCGCATGCGAAGCACGAAACACAAAGCGTCAAAATGGAGTTACAGAGAAACAGCCGGTATTTCTCAGTTTAGTTCCACCCTTGTCTCTGCAACGCCTCCACTTATCACCAAATCAAACATACTAAGAAAACCATACAAAGAAAAATAGCTGCAAAAAAGACTTAGCACTGGTTATGTTGGGGCTTTAAAACTGATTTGTTTTGTTCCCTGCTAAAACAAAGTTTGTGAATTCAGTTAAATAATTGTTAAAATATATCTGTCATTTGTGTGTTTTTAGCTTTCTTCCTGTATGGGAAGCTTTTCAAAATGTGAAACATTAGTGCAGTGGTTTATGTTAAAATAAACCTTTGGGTTAAGTTGTCGCAAGCAGGTTTTTCTTGTGTTTTTTGTGAATTTGGTCTTAAATTTTTATTTTAAAAAGTCTTGAATTTAACTTGCCTTATGCTGTAGGAACCCTGAACAAAATTGATAGCTCCCCTACGCTGGTGAAGATTCTCAGTCATCCAGGTCATAATCTTTCCAAAAAAAAGTTTAAATAAACAATCAACTGGTCTTTGTTTCCAAGTTTGAAGATATAGTTCCAGGTTTTATAGAGTAGCCCAACAGTCTTCTTTTTGCTTAGTAAACCTGAAAACAGACCAACGGATTGTTGTTGTTTTTTTAAAACTTTTTTGGAACGATAGCTCCCCTAGTTCATTTGATGGTGTCAATCAAATTAATAATAAAGACATTCTTAATATTTTTTTTCTTATTAGCATTCAAAGCAATCATGCAGTATAATATAATTTCATTATTATTTATTATTCTGCAGCTCCTCTGCATTATAATAACAACATCAACGGTTAATTGATGCCTCACTAAACAGATTATGACAGTAACTACGCTGATAGATAAAACGGTTTTATAATATGCTGCAGCACAGAACCAACAAATATTCTATATAACAATTTTACATATTTTATTGACCATGCATGGAAACAAGTATAATTATGAATAAATGCAGGGTTTAAATCTTTTTTCTACATTTCAAAGATTTACTGAATTGTGAGCTATGGCCTTCAGTATCAGACGTTTGCCAATGGTCTGTATCTTATGACACGAAGTACTAAAAAAATGACAAACTGATGAATGCTTTTCTGTCTCTTAAGATGCTTTGTAGGCCATTAAAGAAAGATAGAACTACAAAACCCTGAGGCATTAAAAAGAAAGAAGCATGTTTCTCCTGTTTGAAGATGTCATCCTTTTAGCAGCAGCTGGTGTTACTGTGTTAACACATAGCACAACCTTGTTGACAGTCTTTGAGCTAACTGTAACATAAAACCTCTGTAACATGAGCAGCTGATCTCTGTTTAGCAACTTTTTCCATGTGACCTAACAGTTATATGGCACTAGTTACATTGCAATAATCAGGGGCAGATTTAGGAAATGTGGGGCCCTAGGCAAAGAAAGACAGGGGACCCTCTGAATTGAGAAGACAACACACAAAACAGCCCCATTCTACAGATAGAGACATGTTAATAGAATATACATCCATCATCTGTTCTAGGTTGTGTCCCTCTCTTCTTGTCCCTTTTCTTCTTGTTTTCCTCTCTATGTTTTGTCCTCAGCTGACTTTTCATGCTGTCTCTAAAGGAATGAAAGATTTTTTCCAAGCACTAAGCTCACTTAGCTGATTGCTCCTTCCTGTGTTTCCAAAAAGGCCAAAGTAAATAACCCAGTCCTTCTTTTCACTGTAGACAAGCCATGATCTGCTTATCTGTTCTCCATTTTTCATTTGGATGAAATAATAGCTGCATGAATCATGACAGCAGACAAGATAGAGGAGAGCAGGATCCGGGGTTACCAATCTACTTGCTCTGGAGAGCAGAGTTCGCTGCTTTTAGATGTTGTCTCCAAAGTCTCCAGTAGCAGAAAAAAGTTGCTAGATTTGGCGCTAGGAGCTTTTAAGAAATCAAAGTTCTATAGGGGTCTGAAAAGTGGCTAAATATAGCGACTAAAGCGCTAAGTTTGTTTTCAAATGGTTTGCTGCTGTCTGTTTGGACCTTTCTGAACATGTGCAGCAAATGGACTGATCCAATATGGTGGACACTGAAGGCGGGGGGGCTGAGGGGGGGTTGTAGCAAAAGGATTTTTATAAAAAGATAATTAATGTGCACAAATAAGGAATAGTTGTATTAACTATACATGTAAACAGAGTTTTATGGGGCCCTGAGGAACTTGGGGCCCTAGGCAACTGCCTAGTATAGCTTAATGGAGAATCCCCCCTCCCGACAATGATACATCAAATATAAAGCTAGATCCGTCACCAAACGGATGCAGATTTTGCTTCTCTTTAAAAATATATCATTATTGGTGAACAAGGAACAGTACATATGTTTGTGTCATTGTAGTTTTTTAAAATGTGAATATATACTTTAAGGAAAAGTAGCCTAATAAAGAAAATAAAGCAACCAATTTGTTGCGTCCTGCAGAGAGCTCAAGTCATTCTCATGTCAGGCTGGTTAATATGAGAACCAGAAAAGACTCGATTTGACTCTTTTAAGTGAAGCTCAGTGACTCGGCTGCTGACAGGTTTTTCTGCACAGACCTAAGAGGAGTCAATCTTTAAATAAAAATAAAAAAACATTAAACATGATGTGAAATTATAATTCATAGCGAACTAATCATATAGTTTCAAGCTTTTCCAGAGGTGCTATATTACTGGATTTATTTAGATGTTTTAAAATAATAAATAATCCCATCTCATCTGCAGACTGTTGTCATGATGCCAATACTGATTATGTCTTTTACATCAGTCAAACAGATCCCTGATATGTGCTGCAGATTTTTTTTGTTTTTAGGCCGACTTTTGAGCTGATATAGCCTTTATTCCCCCCTCCATTTACACCAGGGTCCTCAGGAACCCACTGTCCTTCATGTTTTAGACAAGTCTCCACCAAGTCACACCAGCTTGAAATGATTGTATTACCTCCTTGGCAGCCATCAAATGCGGCATAAGCTAGTTAATCCCCTTTTCATTCAGGTCAGGTGTGTGGAGGCAGGGAAACACCTAAAACATGCTGGACAATGGGTTCATCAGGGTGTCGGCATGACACAATAAAAATTACATAATGAAAACAAGTGTTATGCAAGTTTCAATTTAAATAAAGAGATAGCTTTGCTAACAAATCGAAGGGAACAAGAATTAAGGATAAAAAAGAGGGAGTGGCAGTGAAACTTTTCATATGATCTCATGTTTAAATACATGAATGCAGTGGTTTTCAAAGTACTGCTACCCTGCATGTTTTAGGCGTCTCCTCGCTGCCATACCTGATTTAAAGCAATCATCTATGGAAGCAATATTGTAGCAAAATAATTTCTGTGTTTGTGTGTGGAGAGCTGTGTGTCTGTACAACAGTCTGCAAATGTGTAAAACTATTTGTGCACTAAGATTTGCAAATGTGCACTAAGATTTGCACATGTGCACTAAGATTTGCAAATGTGCACTAAGATTTGTAAAAGTGCACTAAGATTTGCAAATGTGCACTAAAAATCTGCAAATGTGTTGTAAGATTTGCAAATGTGCACTGAAATCTGCAAATGTGCACTAAGATTTGCAAATGTGCACTAAGATTTGCAAATGTGAACTAAGATCTGAAAATGTGCACTAAGATTTGCAAATGTGCACTAAGATTTGCAAAATGTGCACTAAAATCTGCAAATGTGCAGCAATATTTTCCAAATGTGCACTAAGATTTGCAAATGCGTAGATGAATCTGTATGCACACACAGAGACACTTATATCCAAAGTGTTTTCGCTTCAAGACCCAGAAATACAGACAAATCATTGTTTACTTCTGCCGTGTGAGATCTGGAAATACATAGAGAGTATTCGTATGTGGATCTTGGTACAAATTTGCAAATCTTTGTTCATATTTGTCGATCTGAATACAGATTTGTGGATTTTTTACACATTTGCAAACCGGATTACACACAAGTAGTTTAACACACTTGCAGATTGTTGTACAGACACATTTCCACACAAAATTGAGACACTGACACAAAACTCTACACACAAGTGCTAATTATTTAGCTACAGTATTGCTCCCATAATCAGTCGTCTGCAGCAGTTAAAGGCTGCTGAGCCTTTCTAACCATTTAAATCAGATGTGCTGTAAACGATGCCGATGCAAGTGAAAAAAAGCAAATATTGGCTAAAGTTATCTGCTGGCTTCTGTGTTGCTCTATCTCTGCTGTGATGTGAGACTGTGAGTCGGCGGAAAGGAACTGGGTTGTAATTGGAATGTGAACATTTTCCAGGCTGGTCCATGGATGTCGTGGAGTTGTGTAAGGAGTATCGAAACAAAGGGGTGGTGGGCATCGACCTGGCAGGTGACGAGTCCCTGGACAGTCGTGCCTACCCAGAACACAAGATGGCCTACGAGGTGAGCGCCGTCTTATAATTGGGATTTTAAATCACGGATCCATCATTCATCTTTTTTTGCTTGTGTAGCAGCGACTCTGTGACATAAACAGCATCAGAAACAAACATAACAGCGATTTAACTTTAAGAAACTACTAGTGCCCCGTTATTTTTATGTCATGACTTTTTTCTCGTAATACAGTGTTACAACTTTATTCTCGTAAATTTACGACTTTATTCTCGTAAATTTACGACTTTATTCTCGTAATGTTACGACTTTATTCACGTAAATTTATGACTTTATTCTCGTAATATTGCGACTTTATTCTAATAATTTCATACATTTTTTTCTCATAATACAGTATTACGACTTTATTCTCGTAAATTTACGACTTTATTCTCGTAATGTTACGGCTTGATTCTCGTAAATTTACGACTATTCTCATAATCTTACGACTTTATTCTTGTAAATTTGCGACTTTATTCTCGTAATGTTACGACTTTATTCTCGTAAATTTATGACTTTATTCTCGTAATGTTACGACTTTATTCTCGTAATGTTACGACTTTATTCTCGTAAATTTACGACTTTATTCTCGTAATGTTACGACTTTATTCTCGTAAATTTACGACTTTATTCTCGTAGTGTTACGACTTTATTCTCGTAAATTTACTACTTTATTCTCGTAATGTTACGACTTTATTCTCGTAAATTTACGACTTTATTCTCGTAATGTTGCAACTTTATTCTCGTAAATTTACGACTTTATTCTCGTAATGTTGCGACTTTATTCTCGTAATGTTGCGACTTTTTTCTCATAACTTTATTACTTTATTCGCATAATATTACATCTTTATTTTCAAAATAAAAATAAAAAAATCTCTAGTCTGGCCCTAATACTCTGTAGTAACTATGAACATTCCAGTTGGCCTTAATGATGTGCATCATTTTGAACGTCTTTAATTTCATAATTATTGACTGGAGGATAATTAGTACTAAAATATAATTCAACGCTGGGAAGAAGTTTTCTTTAACAAGTGAAATGGCCAGAACCCCCAAAACTGCAGCTCAGACTCTTTGAGCCTCAGTCAGGATGTTAAATTCATTAAAGGACGAAATCAAAATAAAACTCATCAAGAGAACAGCTATTAGCCTGAAGATCAACAACCAGGAAGAAAAAGGTTCTGTGTCAAAAGGCAGGAGTTCCTGAAAAGCAGCCAATAACAGTCGGTGACAAGAGTTTACAGCAGTTGTCCTCCTCCTCCTTTGGGTACAAAAGTACCCGCGGGTACTTACTATGAGTTCCCCTGTCGGTCAAAAGTATTGATGATTGTCCAAAATGGGGAACATACAATAACTGATTATAAAATAAAAACTATTTTAATAAATCTTTTAATTTCAGCATTTAATTCTCAGGCATTTATCCTTTCCATCTCAAATTAAAAAAAAACAACATAAATATATTACCTGGAAATTAGTAAGGAATCGAAATTAATACAAAATAAAATCCTATTATAAGCCTGTATTTATAAAACTGGAGCTCCTCTGAGTAACTCCCTCATAATCACATTTAAACTTCATGAATTTGAAACAAAATACAGAATGAAGATTATAGTCAGACTGACTTAATTAGTTTTACTTTTCATCCAGACAGCTTAGCTGGTTGATGAGCTCTGACAGCTCAGTGTGGAAAACAGCTGATCCCCGGCTGTTCTCTACATCCAGTCTGTTCCTCTGCTTGGTTTAGGTGAACTCAAACATATATGAAAAACTTACTTTTATGTTAAATAAAGCTTGTTTAATTTTTCAATTTGATCCTTGCAAAGCAAGACCGATCCCTATTACATTCTACTACCTAATAAATAAAATATTTTCCATGTACCCCTTGCAATGCACTCACAGACCACTAGGGGTAGGCGGTTGGGAATCACTGGCTTGCAGGAACAGATCCATAAAGGTCCAGAGGCACACTGGGGCAGCTCAGTGTATTGAATCTGCACCCATAGAACATTAAAAATGCTCCAGGCTGTAGCGTACGGGTGTGTTTTTTAAAATATTTGTGTAAGTATTCATGCCCGTTTTTTTCTTTTAGCAGAATTCCGACTTCATAAGTATTCCCTGTTTAACCTGATAAGGGCACCAAACACACTGTTTAATCTGCAAAAGCAGAATTTTAACAAATGTACAGTAAGTTTTCTAAAATAATGCCTGAGGCATGAAGACGCAACAAAAAAATCTACTTTATATATTAGCAAATAGGTTTATTTAGTAGCCCTGTTATATACCGCATTAAATATTAGGCTCAGATTAATCATAAAAGGTGAACTTTATTTTTGTCTGACTTCGACCCTCTCACTAGAACAGGAAGGTCCAGTGTTACTAAATAGTCTATACCACAGCTGGAACAAACTTTAATCTACTAAGAGAGTTTTTCTGTTGTTTTCTTATTCTATCAAATACTTTATTTGGTAATTCTGGCATTATCTAGTTTCTGATCTGAAGCTTAAAGGAGTTTGATCACCTGTTAAATACTAATGATGTTTTAATGACAGTATCTTCCTCCAATCTTATCTAGAGAATCCTGATCTAATGAATGACAAATTTCATTCAGCATTTAACAGGGAGCAGAGTCCCCTTCATGACAAGCGTTATCATCTTCTACAGTTTATGGTCTCAGATACATATGTGCTAAATAAGCATGACAAACTTCCTGGGGACACGCCAAGGCTGACAAGGCTGAAATAAAAACAGACAGCATAAACACAGGGAGTGTTTTATCTTTATGTAAAGTTTCATTTTTGGGTAAAAGGGCAAATTATTTCATGCAAAACATGTTTTTACTGAGAATAAAACAAGCTGAAGTCTGAAATAGCAGCTCTGTGTTGCAGATGTGAAAGCCAGATATCTATGGAGTGAATGTTGTTCCATTATTGTTAAGAGGAAATATGTTTTATAAATAGAACTGTGAGAAAACCTCTATCCAGAAATAAAAAGATGTATTATTTTTTCATTATGTAATTTTTATTCTAAATGGTTTTTTTTCATATTTTATTTTTAATAAGATGCTGATTAAATTTTTTGTTATTAATTGTATTTATTTATTTCATTTTTATTCAAAAAAAATTCTAATTCTTTTTTTTTTTTTTTTTTTTTTCCATCTCTTATTTACTTATATATTTTATTACATATTTACATGTGTTTTTTGTTATTTAAATTTCTCTTTTATTAGATTGAGTTTTACAATTTGCATTCTCTTTACTTTGGGCGGGCTTTCCTCTAGAGTGAGACAGGAAGCATTTCTATTGGTCTGCTGGACATTAGAAACATTTTTATTGGTCAAGAGTGAGTTTTTAGTAATGGGCCTGAAGTAAAGAGAATGTGGTGTGCAAAATACAATTTAAAAAGAGAAATTTGAAAAAGAAAAGAGCTCTTAAATCTCTAAAAACAAAAAGTGAAAAACTATATATTTTTAAAAGCATATAAAAATTAAAAACTTAAAATCTGAGTAACGCCAATCTTTTTCCTTTGTTCAAGAACTTTTTTAAAGTCTTCCAACAATAATGAAACAAAATTCACTCCATACATTTTGTTGTACCCAGGAGGCGGCTCGTTGTGGGATACACCGCACGGTGCACGCAGGAGAGGTGGGCCCAGCGTCGGTGGTGAGGGAGGTAAGCTGTCCAGCAGCCTGAGACGTTGCTCCAGGGCATTGCTGTTGTGTGATCCAACATAGAAATTGCTCCTTAGTGTGTGTAAATAAAACACTGAAGCTAAACTCAAACAATGGAGATGAGGGCAAAGAGCCAGAAGCCACAAGCAGAGCAGAGTTTCATGTTGACGGATCGCAGGTCAGTGGAGGGAGGAATTAATGGCTGAGGGGATGTTTTTGATTCGACTAGAATCTGTGAATGTGGAGGAGAGTTGAAGCGGCCCAGTACCTCTGCTGTTCGCTGGTTTAGACAAAACAGGAAGTAGCTGAAGGTGTCTGAATGTGCAGCTGAAGCCACTTTAGAAAAACTGTTTTTCATCTTCATTTTTTGTTTTTAGTTCTTAATGCAGATCCAGCCTGGTTTCTGCTCCTCTCATGGAACGGAAACCACCCTCTGAAAAAGTCCCATGATCCTTTAATGGCAGCTGACTGGTCTTTTTTCTGTTCTCGTTCTTCAGGATCTGAGCGCGGCCTATGGCACAGTTTTCTCTCTATCCTTCACTCAAACCCCCCCTGCAAAAACAAATGTAATCTAAATAAGTCATTTCTTCTTAAAATAAGGGAATTTTTTCTTGAATTAAGGATTTAAGTGAGACACTTTGCCAATGGAACAAGACAATTTAAACTTAAAATAAGAAAAAACAATTGCATTGTATTATTTCAAGTGCATTTGATCCAATTATCTTATTTTAAGAGTAAAAATACTAATTCCATTGGCAAATCATCTTATTTACCTGCTCAAATTAAGGGTAGATACCCTTAATTTAAGACATTTTTACTCATTTTGAGATCATTTTTGCAGTGCACTCAAACCCCCACTGCAAACAAATGTAATCTAAATAAGTCATTTTTTTCTTTAAATAATTGCTTTTTTCTCAAATTGAGGAGTTAAATGAGAGATTTTACAAATGGAACAAGACAATTTACATTCAAAATAGAAGAAAAAAAAAAACAGAAAAAGAAAAAAAACATTTACACTGTCTTATTTAAAGTGCATATTACCTAATTATCTTCTAATAAAGAAGTAAAAATTGAATTCCATTGGAAAATCATCTTATTTACCTTTTCAAACTGATTTTAACTTATTTCTAAGTTGTTTTTGCAGTGCAGTGACTGGTTTCTTTCTTACCTTTCTGGAAGCACTCGGCGCTTCAGGTTTAGTTTGATGGTTCAAATTCCTCTCTACACTGCAAAAATCGATCTAGAAAGAAGTAAAAATGTATAAAATTAGGTGTATTTAACTTTAATTTGAGTAGATAGATAAGATGATTTGCAAATGGAATTAGTATTTTTACTCTTAGATTAAGACAATTAGATAATATGCACTTGAAATAAGACAATGCAATTGGTTTTTATTATTTTAGATATAAATTGTCTTGTTCCATTTGCAAAGTGTCTCACTTACGTCCTTAATTCACGAACAAATCCACTTATGTTAAGAAAAAATGGCTTATTTAGATTTACATTATTTGCAGTGTAGTTAAAGCTGGTGTTCCCAAAACTCTGTCCTGGAACCCCGACTATTCATCATTTACTGTTTAATCCTCAGTAATATCTTCAAGAAATTGAGAATTCCTGTTCGCTTCAAGGCTGATGACACTCAGCTCTGTGTAATACATGAAAACAGTAATATACAGTGCAAAAACGATCTACAAATAAGTCAAAATTTCTTAAATTAAGTGTATTTACCCTAAATTTGAGCAGGTAAATTAGATAGTTTGCAAATGGAGTGAGTATTTTTACTCTTAAAATAAGATAATTAGAAAATATGCACTTGCAATAAGGCAATGTAATTGTGTTTTCTTATTTTAAGTGTAAATTGTCTTGTTCCATTGAAAAAATGTCTCTTTTACCTCCTCAATCCAAGAAAAAATGCACTTATTCTAAGAAAAAAATGACTTATCTAGATTTCGATTTTTCCAGTGTAAACATATGACTGTATATTTACAGTTCTAATATTTCAGTTTTTTTTTTTTTTTTTTTTTTTTTATAATAAAATATACCTGCTTCACCAACGTTTGCTTAAAGGCATACTTTGCAACATTTTTCAGTTAATTAATGTGTTACATAACGTTTTGGATGATTAAAGGAGTCATTCAAAGGTTTTCTCGGCCGCCCTGGTGGTCTGTAGGGGAAATACCTTACTTGAAATTGCAGGAGCCCTCGGCCCGCACCCACAGACTCATAAGTCTCGTGCATCGCGAGAGTCGGTCTTGCTTTACGGCGAGAACTGCTACACACCCCCAGTGAAAGGCATGCTCGTTGCTAGCGCAGTGGTGATATTTGTGCAGTTATCATGGCGGAACCAGAGAGAAAACAGTGAAAGCCCATGTCGCACCTGGCTTGATGGAGAAACCAGGAGAACAGCTGAGCATATTTACGACAGTGCACTTTTACTTTCGCCCTCTGGGGGGAGCCTCGCTGGAAAATCAACAGCGGTTGCATAGTATACCTTTAACTGAATTAAAATCCTCCACATGTTACAATTGTCCATACCTATTTTGAAAAAATACTAGTACTAATCATTTATTATTATTATTACTACAACTTGGCAAAGGAAGGACTGACCTGGAGCCAGCAGCTGCATCGGCTTAGCTCAGAACTTTATTGGTCTTATCTCGGTCAACTTTGAGCCCACTCTTAAATAGATGAATGTGTTCGTTTTAGCCTGGCTGTAGGGTTAGACCATATGATTCCTAACTGTTTAGAGGATTATTTAAGACTAGGCTTAAATAAATGGCTGATTTCAAACTAAACTTCTCAGAAGAACCACATATAAAAGGTTTTTGTCTCTTTCCTTTTCTGGTATCCAGGCTGTGGAAGTGCTGAAAGCTGAGCGGGTGGGACATGGCTACAGAACACTGGAGGACCAAGCTCTGTACAGACAACTGTTAGATCAAAATATGCACTTTGAGGTGAGAAAAAACACAGCAGTAAAAGTTGCCTTGGTCTCATTCATATAGCATTTAAATATCCTGAAACGTTTTACATCAGTAGAGTAGATTTCCATGCAGAAGCAGAGATATTCTTGCCCCTAGTGGAGACTTCAGCTCACTGCACTGCCTGCTGCTCTTCTCCTTGCAGATGTGTCCTCTTTCCAGTAAGCTGACAGGTGCCTGCAACGCAGACTTTACAATACACCCCATCATCACGTGAGTCACATTAAGACGCAAACGAACCGGTTGGCTTATGCTGATTTCCTTACTGGATCATGTTTTTGTTTTGAGCAGCTTCAGAAAAGACAAGGCCAACTACTCCCTGAACACAGACGACCCTCTGATCTTCAACTCCAACCTGCTGCTCGATTACAGCATCGTGCAGGAACACATGGGATTCACAGAAGAGGAATTCAAACGGCTGGTGAGATCAAACGTTTATTAATGACAGCAGTTCAAAGGTAGAAGGTGGATCACAGCTTTTTATAATCAGTGGTTATTGATGCAGGAAAAGAATTGGTCTGCAAAATATCCACCTTAAGTTTATTTAATGATTCAGGTTCTTTGTGCAGCATAAACCCATTTAATGTTGTGCAAAACAACAGCATCATAACATCAACAAAGTTGATTTTGCACCATTCAGTGAATTCAGAGCAGCTTAACCCTGAAGTGAGCAGTTTGCCATAAAAGGTCAGCGGTTACGTTAAGACGTGGAAATCAGTGGATTATTTTCTGTCTGCCGCTGGTGACTTTTTTTAACTGCAGGTCTGCTGGGACGAAAAAAAGAATTGAGGAGTTTCTTAGACATTTATTTCCCAGCATTCCAGGTAAATCAGGGCCTTAAATTGACAAACAACTCGCCTTTTTTCATCTTCAGCCATTTCGTTGTAGATTTGCCTTATTTTAATGTCTGAACGTCCTGAACTCGGTAACTCAAATAACTTAAATGGGCCGACTGAGGTGAAAACTCAAAGACTTTATCCACACTGGAAAACATCAAAATCTATATAAGTTATTTTTTCCTAAAATAAGTGCATTTGTTCTTGGATTAAAAAGGTAAAAGAGACATTTTGCCAATGGAACAAGACAATTTACACTTACAATAAGAAAACACAATTGCATTGTCTTGTTTCAAGTGCATAATATCGAATTAACATATTTTAAGAGTAAAAATACTCATCCCATTGGCAAGCTTTCTCATTTAGCTACTCGAATTAAGGATAAATACACAAAATTTAAGAAATTTTTACTTATTTCTAGATTGTTTTTCCAGTGCAGAGTTTATGTTAAAGTTATTTCCACATAATTAAACAGAGTAAATAATCCTGAATGGTTCTGTTCAAATATGCCTCCAGTCTGGCATTAAGAAGGTTAAAATAATCCACTATTATGATTGTGATTGGTGGCCGAAGTCCCTGACACGGCCGACCCGGGTCTCTCCTCCGCTTATACCCCCTTTCCTGTCAGCCTACTGTAAAAAAAACAAAAAAAAAACAAAGATAAAAACGAGCAACTAGTGCCGTAAAAAATAAAAAACATTAAAAAAAAAATAATTGCACCATATATATTTAATGCTTTGTACTTCCATATCAAAGCATTCTTTTAGGGGGAGTTGTGGCCTAGTGGTTAATGCATAGAGCTTTGAATCATCAGGTTCTGAATTTGAGCCCCTCAGGGTCCTTGAGCCAGACCCTTAACCCTACACATTAGTTGCTCAATTGGTAGGTCACCCGTCCTGCAAAAGGGAAGCCAGGGTTCGTATCCCAGCTGGGGGGAATGAGCTGGCAGGCTATACCCTTCACCCTGATGCCTGCTTTGGGGAGGCCCCACCCCCACCGGCTGCCCTGAGCAAGACTCTTAACCGCACTCAATGGCAGCCCACTGCTCCCCAAGGGGATGGGTTAAATGTACTTGTGACAGTAGAGTGAAAATAATTAAAAAATGACTTCTCTTTCAGAAGCCAGTGAGGCCATGCTTTAAGAGTGGACATTGGCGCCCTCTAGTGGACACTTTACAGCACAGAGAGAAACCTCTCAAAACCCTGTTAATTGGGTAAATAACTTAGAATGCATTAAAATTCTACCAATATAGTTTGACATAATTGGAAAGCTTAGATTCTCCACAATTCATCCACCAAGATCATTTAATGGGCACAGCGAGCAGCAAAGCACAATTAACACAGATATAGCAGCATGTCAAAAATGTAAACATGACAGAGCAGCCACAGCTACATACCTTTTGAAGGCGTCCAGAAGCCATTTTATAAATCCAATCTTCAATTGTTTATATTTTATTCGTCCATAAGGGTCTACAGATGAAAAGTAATCCAGATTATTAGTAATAAAAATATTCCATGATGAGAAAATGGCCCATAACGTCCGGTTGTTGACATTGGAAAGGTTAGCTGGTCTTAGCTTATTCTCAGCATCTTGCTAATATTTGCTTCTAATATTTATTTCCTCGATTGTTGGTACGGTTCTTTGCATCGTCTTCTTATCTACAAGACACAAGTGTCTGCATATTTTTATGATGCGATTTGAGCGAAATATAGGCTCTGTTCGAAAACCTAGGACGTGTCCTCCAAGGACGCGGTCTACCTAGACTGGATCCTTCGAACTCCTTGAAAATAAGGAGACCGGAAGAGTTTTCGCTGTGAATTCGACCAGGTCTACCCTTCGGCGGGTTTTACCGCCGTATGCTCTGTTGCTTAGCAACCGTGAACGTTGACAGACAGGAAAAGAATGAATACAGAAGTTTTCAAAACTGTTTACTTCTTTTTTATTGTGAAGTGAACAAAGACTACACTCACAAGAATCCAGAATGGTTTTACATTGTTAAAACACTTTGCAGTATTGTATTGTTTATATTTTAACTCTTCCCTATTATGTCATTCTTATACATTTCTCTAAGGTCCACATTTGTGTGACCATTTTCAATAATCTTTCTGCTTCTGTAAATTTGCCCATTGTGGGACAATAAAGGGATTTTCTATTCTATTCTATAAAAGGGTTAGAAAGATATAAGTAAATCTAAACAATGTATTTATAAAAAATATATCCGCAAAATCTCTAATATTCAACAACAAAAATTACGTAGTTAAGCATATTGTGCAAAACAGCAATAAAAAGATAAAAATCCTATCAGATTATATAGTCCCCACCCTGCAGATATATTAGAATCTGTCCTTTAATTCCAGCCAAACCCATTTACACAGCAACAGATTAAAACATTTAGATAAACCAAACATTACCGCCACATATCTGACTTAATAACCATTAAAACAACTATTTTTCATTGATCTCAGACGGAACTATTAAATGACTTGTATTATATTAAACTGAACTTCCAATTTTCACCACTGTTCGGCGCCAAGTAACCTTTCCTCTGATCACAGCTTGCTTGGTCTCGCAATGAATCCTGGGATATCCAAGAATACCGAGGATACATCGGACCCGTCCTTCAAATCGGCCAAAAAGAAGGACGCATTTTCAGGTCGCATAACGAGGACTCTTGGAATCCAACCAGACCTCGGCGCCATGCTATGACGTAATCGGCCTTCGAATCCGGTCTTCTAAGGACGCGTCCTAGGTTTTCGAACAGAGCAATAGTCTCACCCCCGGTTCACTTCCTGTCAGCCAGTGACAAGCTTTATGATTGACGTTATATTCTCTTTTTTTATTGGTTAAGACCATGTGGGGTGTTGGGCTTTGTAGCCAATGAAATAAGGTTTGAAATGAGCCCAAATGTTTGTAGTTTATTTAAAGGGGGGTTCCAGGGGTTACAGGCTTGTGTTAGAGAGAAACACACAGACACCAGCAGGTGGAGCCATTGAGAGCCGCTCCAAGCTGACACCATAAGTTCCAAACCCCACAGCTCTGGAACTGTTATAGCTAGAGGTCTGAAATTTTCTGCATGTGTGGTTGGCATGATGTAGAACACATTTGGTGCAATGAGAGATGCCTTTTCTTTTCTTTTCTTTTTCGACTATTTTGAAAGATTCTTTGAGAT
Organism: Cyprinodon diabolis; assembly: GCA_030533445.1. Classification (NCBI taxonomy): domain Eukaryota; kingdom Metazoa; phylum Chordata; class Actinopteri; order Cyprinodontiformes; family Cyprinodontidae; genus Cyprinodon; species Cyprinodon diabolis. The sequence goes on from CM060062.1 coordinate 44,616,472, forward strand.
AGGGCCAAGGATGAGGGAGGTCTTGTTGGTCTCCGTCTCCCGATACGCTGTCGCCTGTGTCCGACCTTTCAGACATTTCAACATCTTTTTCTGAATCCCACATTGTAGCATGGCATAGACCAGGGGTTTTCAAAGTATGAAAGGGTGAGCCCCCCTCCAGGGAGAACTATGCCTGCTGCGCCCCCCCTCCCAAAAAAAAAAAAAAAATCAACCAACACACAAACAAATGCCACTACAAAACACCTTGTAATTGCTTTAATTTTAGAACCATCTCATCTTTTAAAATGACACTATCTGTATGAAATTTAACACATGAACATTTTAAAACATTTCCTCCCATTTTTATTATTTTATCGGGGCCTTTGTATGGCAAATACGCCCTTTTTTCATTTTTCTAATGATAAGAACAACCCCAAACTCACTTTTCAACTGTTTTCTCAAACAAACGTTACATCTGAGATTCTGAGTTTAATGTTTGAGATACCAACAGTGTTTTCACATCTTAACAAAAACATTTTGATCAGATCTTCATTGAGAGCTGTGGAAATTCAGTCCCTACTGACAGCCAAAAGTGCGCAAGTGACACGTCACTCATCCTCTGTTTCAAGTCCAGGTCACAGCTCAGCTCAGCCAGAGCCTCTTCCTCTTCTGCTGAAAGTCCATCTTTGAGTGTCACGGGGAAGGAAAATGGGTTTCTCACCCACTGGACTGCCATGGTCTCCTCTCCAAACTGCTCGCGCATCCCCTCCAAATGCGCGCAGACAGCCTGCTGTAAAAACTCCACCTTCAGCCCCGCTCTGGCCAAAACATCCTCTAAGGTGGGAAACATTTCCACTGATCCCCGCTCCACAGTTCCAACTTTGTCCTAAATCCATATTTATTTTTTCCCTCGCACCGCGCCTCCCCTAAGGTGCTCTTGCGCCCCCTAGGGGAGGTGCGCCTCACACTTTGAAAACCGCCGGCATAGACAATTCGCGTTAGCAGTTTGAAGAACACCTGCTTTCTTCTGATGGTTTCCTTTAGCTAACCAATGAGTGTTTGCGTTCTATGACTCATCCAATCACACTAGTTTTCACTAGATGTGGGTGGAGCCAATGATCTGCATTGGATGGAGCACATGACGGGAAATAAAGATTTAGAAACATTTAACCGAAGCCAAGAGTAACGAGTAACGTTTGTTTAAAAAATGTAAGTAATAGAAAGTACAGATACTTGTGTGAAAATGTAATGAGTAGAAGTCAGAAGTAGGAAGAAAAATAAGTAATGGAGTAAAGTATAGATACCTAAAAAGTGAACTTAAGTACTTTGTTACTTGACACCTCCGGTTGGAACAAATTAGAATCTAATAAACCATTATTAAACAATCATAATAGTTTGTTATTTGAACCTTCTTAATCGAAATATTTAATCTTTTCTTTCTTTTATCTTTTAAAACTGATTCTTTACTTTCAATAATAATGGAACAAATTTCCTTCCATAAATTTGTTCTAGATGCAAATCAAACTGAGCACTAAGTGGACGGTTCCCCTTCCAAACATTTTATAATGATCCTCTCATGAACATTAGGTGTCCAAAGTATTAATGTTTATTACTCCAGTAGAAGTATAAATCCTACTTCCGTAGAAGTTAGAGTACTAACTCAAGTAAAAAGTGTAAAAGTACCATTTTTAAAACTACTTAAAGTATAAAATAGCTAAATAGATGATTAACAGGCGTCTGCACCCCAGTGGTGGCTGGTGGAGTTTTTTCCGGGCTTAAAATCAAACTTATTCCAAGTTCTCACACCAGTTTATTTATATGAATGCCGGCAACAAAGAAAATTATAAAAACACTTTATTAAAACAAAACATAATTTCATTTCCATCATCATGCATCTGCATCAATGGATTTGATCAGAAAAACAGCTGAAAGAAATCCAACCTGCTTAAATCACTTTAACATCAATTTGGAGCTTTTTCTAAATGTGTGCACTGAAAAAAAACTAGAAATAAGTAAAAATATATTTAATTAAGTGTATTTACCATTAATTTGAGTAGGTAAATGAGTTTGCAAATGGAATGAGTATTTTTACTCTTGAAATAAGATTAAATAATATGCACTTGAAATAAGACAATGCAACTGTTTTATTTTAAATCTAAATTCTCTTATTCCATTGTCAAAATGTCTCTTTTATCGCCTCAATTCAAGAAGAAATGCACTTATTTTAAGAAAAATTGAGTTATCTAGATTTAGATTTTTTGCAGTGTGGATTTGTTCAGAGTTTCAGGTTTTTTTGCTAAATGGAAACCTTTTCTGTTGCAGAACATCAACTCTGCAAAGTCTTGCTTCCTTCCAGAGGAGGAGAAAGAAGAGCTCGTCCGCAAACTGTACGAGGCGTACGGGATGATCCAGCGCACCGCCTTTTAACACGCCGCTCCTCGCCAGCCTCCACCCACACAAAGGAATGTGCTTTTAAAGAGGCTCCATTCCTATTGGAGGTGCAGGAACATCCGAGGCTTGACGTTTCAGCTGAAGCTTATTTCCTTTTATCAAAGCTCCGCGCACTTTGAGTTTACATTGTTTTTGCTATTAGGAGAAGCTTTAAATGCACAATTATTCTTTATTCATGAATATTCGATTTATCAGTTTAACCTGTTTGTTGTTTACATCCCTTGCAGATAAATCACAGAGTGATTTAAGAGCGGAATAAGGGAATCAATGTGCTTTTTGCTCTCCATGGGTGCTTCTCTATGCTGGGAAAATTATTAGTAGTCAGGAAACGCATGAATAAGGCCTTATTCCCACCTCAGATGTTTACCTGTAAAGGATGCAAAGTCTCATTCTCTCTTATTTTGCTTTTCTTTTGTTTCACTAATAGGAGAAAATAGTAAAAAGTAAAATTCGTTCTTAAAATAAAAACAATAAGGTGCCAAACGTGTGGAAGAAATATGTTTAATGGAGCAAATGACGCTGCAGATGTAAAAGAAAATGGTTGTTTTATCAAAGTGGCTGCGGTGCATCCTGCCTGCATCGTATGATAAACGGTTTGTTTGAGGGGTTTTTCAATTTTAATCTGAGATTAAAAACCACTGAAACAAGAGAAGCTTGAGAAGCAGAAGTTTTCTGAGGGAAAGATGATTCTGACATCATTATTCTTCACTCAAAAAGTTTAGTGCAGGATGTGCTTTTTCCAGGTGACCCTTCTTATCGTCAATCATTCTGGTGATGTTTACGTAAGGCCGTCCTTTCGTGCTCGTCCCCATTTTCACTGACCAGTGGTGAGTCTGACATAGTGGAAAAATTGCAAATTTTCATTTGGAAAGAAAGCTTGTATGAGCGACGCAAAAAGCAACTTTTAAACAGAGCGTGAACGAGGAGAAATGGACTCGTGCATGCTCTCGTACACGTTTAATAAGGGTTCCCTTTATGGTTCGGGTACAGGGTTTTGCATGTGCATTTTTTTTTTTTAAGTAGAGAGGGCGGGTCTTTTCTATAAAACCTTGAAAATCCTCCAGTATACCTTTAATGTAGTTTTAGCCAAAACACTGAAATGCAAAGCAGTTGCTCAGGAGTGCCCAACAGGAGGTATGGGGTGAATGTTGGTCCATTATTGTTGCAATCAGAAAACACGTTTTAAAATAGATAATTTCTGCTTTTGATGTTTACAAATTGCATTAATTGTGTGTCAACAGTGTTTGTATTGTGCTTGAAGTAAAGAATGTCAATGGTAAAAAGTAATTTGAGAATATTGCAATTTGAAAAATCTGGAAAATAAAAATAAAATTTAATAATAAATTATAAAGAACATTTGAAATAAAATGAGGACAGCAAAGTTTTTCTCAAAACCTATTTTTACTTGAATCTCTCATCTGTAGCACTTAAAAAAATCTGCTCGCATTTTATTAAAAGCTTTTGAAAACGATGTAAGCCTCTGTGATTCCTGCTTTTCAAACTACTGCTTGTATTACAGCTGAGCAAAGAAGTTCTTGAAAGCCATTTTTAATTCAAAAGTTTCATTTCCTGCTTTTGATTATTTTTTATTTCAATTTACAGAATATGTTTGTTTTTTCTTGCAACAATTACTGAACAAAACTCACTCCATACAGAAGCAGAGAGAGAGCAATGATCCAACAAAGATACCAGGGAATCATCTTTTGAAGTTTTCATTCTTTTTTTTTCATTTATTTTATATTTAGATTTTTTCTTTATTTTATTGTTTTATTCTATCCTGTTAACCATTTATGGCCTTCTTGTCAGTATCAGGTTTATATTCCTCTACAAACAGGTTCAACAAATTTGCACCTCAAAAAAATAAAAAGTTAAACATCTTTTTACCGTAGAAAATGTGACATTTCATTTGGTTTTTTGCATCTGGCCTCAGGACAGATTCAGCTGAAGAGAATTTATACCAAAGTGCAGTCTTATGTTTGTCCACTAGGTGGCATTGTGAGTTCACCCAAATGGAGGAAAGAACAGCCTCTGATGTGGATTCTTTTTTTTTATTATTTGAAAATTAACTGATTTATTTAAATATTTTCATTTAACTAAAACAGAAAAGCACTTATGTACAAACTCATCTGTAGCACTTATTAAAAAAAATCTGCTCGCATTTTATTAAAAGCTTTTGAAAACGATGTAAGCCTCTGTGATTCCTGCTTTTCAAACCACTGCTTGTATTACAGCTGAGCAAAGAAGTTCTTAAAAGCCATTTTTAATTCAAAAGTTTCATTTCCTGCTTTTGATTATTTTTTATTTCAATTTACAGAATGTTTGTTTTTTCTTGCAACAATTACTGAACAAAACTCACTCCATACAGAAGCAGAGAGAGAGCAATGATCCAACAAAGATACCAGGGAATCATCTTTTGAAGTTTTCATTCTTTTTTTTTCATTTATTTTATATTTAGATTTTTTCTTTATTTTATTGTTTTATTCTATCCTGTTAACCATTTATGGCCTTCTTGTCAGTATCAGGTTTATATTCCTCTACAAACAGGTTCAACAAATTTGCACCTTAAAAAAATAAGAAAAAGTTAAACATCTTTTTACCGTAGAAAATGTGACATTTCATTTGGTTTTTTGCATCTGGCCTCAGGACAGATTCAGCTGAAGAGAATTTATACCAAAGCGCAGTCTTATGTTTGTCCACTAGGTGGCATCGTGAGTTCACCCAAATGGAGGAAAGAACAGCCTCTGATGTGGATTCTTTTTTTTTATTATTTGAAAATTAACTGATTTATTTAAATATTTTCATTTAACTAAAACAGAAAAGCACTTATGTCCAAACTCATCTGTAGCACTTATTAAAAAAAATCTGCTCGCATTTTATTAAAAGCTTTTGAAAACGATGTAAGCCTCTGTGATTCCTGCTTTTCAAACCACTGCATGTATTAATGCCGAGCAGAAAATCAGCCAAACACTTTGAGCAGAAAGGATCAGTAAAAATCGCCACCCTTTCAGAGAAGCGTCTGTTCGTTTATTGTGGAAAAAGAGATAAATGAGAAAACAATCCTGGATGGAAACGTCAACACCCACTTCCTCCGACCGTCCCTCCTGTACACAAGAAAAGCTGCATTCAGGAATATTTATGGTTCTAATTAACGCAGCTCGGCTGGAACGCCGCACCTTTTATGGCTCCCATATCTGCGCTTTTACAGTTAGCCTGGACAAACTGCTGGAACAAAAATCACCACCTCTAAAAACATACAAATGTTACAGTAATTCATCAGTATTTTATTACACAAAGAAAATCTCCTATCACAAAGTTATCACTGAACATTTAGCAATAAATATGAAGTCTGTACTCGACAGTAAATGGAGACGATACCAGAAAAAAGAAAAAGGGGATGAGAGCGCCACAAACACACAGACGTGAAGATAAACCAAAACCCGACACATATGATAGTGAATCCATGACACACGTTGGCTTCTACAGGCTGCAGCGCTGCTTCAGGTTATAAATAATCTCTGTCCTTCTCCGCAGCCATTCAACCAGAGTTTCTGTGCCTCCTCGTCCCGTCAGGAAATACAAACAGAGTTTAAAGCTTCCTGTTGTCCACTTCCACTCGGTTCTCTCTACTTTCTCTGGTCCAGGAAACAGAAGAACAAAAAAAAAAGAAAAGTGGGCGACATTTGGGGCGAGGAAAGCTCCAAACAGGCCGGCAGTGACTGAAAGTCCTCAGATCCACAAAGGACGGCTATATTTCCACTTCTTCATTTTCCCTCCGTCGCTCCAAACATCCCGCAGCTCAAGTGTCTGAATCTCTCCATCTCTCGCGCTTTTCTGTTTTAGGACGGGCCTCCGCCTCCCTGGGCATCTTGACTTGTAGAGCCCTCTGCCTCAGGAGCCGGGGAGGCCCCTGGGTCTCCTTCTGCAGAGAGAAAAAAGATCAGAGATGGATTCAGGGGAAACAAAGCAAGAAACTTCCTGCGGCGACACAATGTCATCCTGATACCAGTCTGCAGGTCATCGGACGTCTGTGAGAGCTGGAGAGGAAGTCAGTGCACAATAATACGATGAGAAATGGCATCAGAGCGGAAAGATTTGAATAATGGTGAGGTAACGCGACACCAGTGGGAGAATGAGGGCTGTTTCTGCTGCTCTTCCAACTCATTTAACTCAGAGGAGAGAAACCAAACCCCTGCATGGATGGCGGCAGAAATACCATCTATTTTCTGTTATGATCTTTGAAAATCGCTGTTTTAAATTTGGCTTTGCTCTAAAATACTGGTCTGTACGGAAGAGGATTAGGGCCACTGAAAAAAAAAACAAAAAGTTGATTTTTAAATTTTATTTCAGTTTAACATGGGAAAAAAAGTCGTTGTGACTATGGTCTGCCAGTTTTACAGAGAGAACTCCATTTCACTCATTGCACCCCCACCATGCTTCTGGGTTTTCATCTGAGAGGAAGAAGAAGAAGAAGAAGAATCCTTGTTTGTCCACTGAGCGACCACCTTACGATGGCCGAATGAATTTAAAACATGTCTGATTTTCTCCAGACCTTACGATTCCTGATGGGGAGGTGGTCGTTAGAGGCTGATGGCACATTGTTTTCCCCTGTGCACTACACCACGCACCATCAGGCTGAAAGTCGGCCCAATTGAAAAATTCTCGCATGATTGGAGAATCTAAATCTGAAAAACGCAAAAAATCTCTCAGCGTACGCCTGGCTTAAGGGGCGGAACCGTTCTTTTGGTTCAATTTTCATGTTTTCTAAGCCAAACCCAGGCTTTGTTGGGCGACGCTATAAAGCCTCGAACTCAACGCTATTCCTGACATTTGAACTGAAAAATCTTCATGGAATCGAAACGTCTTCAAACTCAGAAACAAAATCCAGTTGGATTGTTTTTTTTTAACTTTTTTGAAAAACTAACGAATCATCCTAGTGAATAGCTACACTGCAAAACCTCAAAATAGAAAAAATTTCTTAAATTAAGAGTATTTACCCTTAATTTGAGCAGGTAAATAAGATGATTTGCCAATGGAATGAGTATTTTTACTCTTAGAATAAGGTATCCAGATATTATGCACTTGAAATAAGACAATGCAGTTTTTTTTTCTTATTTTAAGAGTAAATTGTCTTGTTCCATTGGCAAAGTATCTCACTTAAATACTTAATTCAAGAAAAAATACACTTATGTTAAGAAAAAATGACTTATTTAGATTTAATTTTTTTTTGCAGTGTAATAGGAAGAAGCTACTGTAATCCTCCAAAAAAACTAATAAACTAAAAATCGAGGAACTTTGGTAAATTTATAATATGCATTTGTTGGTTCTCGTCAAGCCTTGACATCAGAGGCTTCGTTCGTGAGAAAACAAGTTTAAAAGTAATGAATTCAAAAGCTATGACTTGGAAACAATAAATAATAGAAATAATTTTCTTTTTTTTTTTTTTTTACCAGAAACGTATTTATGAGTACAAATAAAAAAATCTACAAACACAAATCACAAATTTATTGATACGAGTATGAATAAAACACTTGAGGATAAAAGACACTTTTCTGAGTATACATAAAAAATTTATTTGTCAAAATTGAATTTGAATTAAAAGCTTCCTGGATGGGAAGTAAAACGTCTTCAAACTTGGAAACCAAGTCCAGTGGATTGTTTTTTAACGTTTTGGGAAAATTTGTCATTTCTATTCCTTAATTTCTAATTTTATAATACAATTTCTGCCTATAAATTTATGATTTATTGCTTGTAATTTTGTTATACCTGCTCTAAATTCACATTTTTTTTATGTTGATTGACTTACATTTCTAAATTCAGCCCCTTAGGCATATATTTTTATCTTTCCCCATATTTAGGAGCCGTTTATCATCATTGGAGAGAGCTAGTCGTAGTGAGACGTTACACGCCTGCTTATTGGTTGGAAGGAGACACAGCTGTCATGATGTGGATCCCATACAGGTTTCACTCACCTGCAGCCTTCAGATCCATCTCTGCCATGTCTTTGCTGAGCTCGCTCGTGCTCGCCCCGACCTTCCCCTCCCCTGCGATGTCGGGCACTGCGTTCCTGCGGCCTGTGCGATCACAGTTGATGAAATCCGAGTACGACGTCTCCACGTCCATCATCTGTCCATGACCAGCGCTCTCATTACACCTGCGAGAGGGAGAGAGAGATGTGTCAGGGATGCTGCAGAGCTCCTAAATTCCTAGCTGTCCTCCGTTATTGATCAACTTTCTACTCGTCGTGTGGACTAAGGCTGAAGCGAAGCCGGGCGGACGTAAAGAATTCCTGAATGGAGACACGATGCTGAGAAGGGCATTAACAGAAGATCTTAATCATCTTCCTGCACTGAGGCTAATGGAAGCACTGACATCTTTCCTCACTGCTTGACCCAATTACATCAGGATAAAGGGCCCTCGCTCGTTTAGTCCTCCCCTCTAACAGAGTCCATTTGACACAGCATTTCAAAAAAAGGAAGGAGTCCAGTCAATGTGAAAGCAGAAGTAAAAGGGCTTTGACGACAAGCTGAGGGAAGGGCCGGTAGAAAAAAGAAATAAATAAAGGAGTCTTATTAGCGATTCATTCCTCAGCTGTTTCCTGTTTTCACTCCATTCTCAACCGGGTCCCGGAGCCAAGCTGAAGGGAAAGGACTAACAATGGCCGGCTGCAGAGAGGGAGGAGAAAAAAATAAAATAAAATCAGCAGTGTGTTTAAATCCTGGTTCCCTGAACGCCCCACTGGAAGTTTGCACGAGGAGCAGCAGACGTGAGGAGTTCTTGTCGCACATTTCTTCATTACAGCAGCTGAGCTAAGAGGCCGGAGCACAGCAGGAAGGAAGGAATGAAACAGAAGCGATGACATCATCCTGACCTGTGGTCACACTCATCGTCAGCTCTTTATACACAACAAAAAACGTCTAGAAATAAGTCAACATTGTTTTTACCTTTGAGCAGGTACACTGGAAAAAATTAAAAACTAGATAAGTCCATTTTTCTTAAAATAAGTGCATTTGTTCTTGAATTGAGGAGGTAAGAGAGACACTTTGCTAATGAAACAAGACAATTTACATTTAAAATAAGAAAAAACAACTTCATTGTCTTATTTCAAGTGAATTTTATCTAATTATCTTATTTTAAGAGTATAAATGCTCATCCCATTGGCAGATCACCTCCTCAAATTAAGGCTAAATACACTTAATTTAAGACATTTTTACTCATTTCTAGATTGTTTTTGCAGTGTAAATAATGATTTGTCAATGGAATGAGTAATTTACTCTTAAAAAAAGATAATTAGAAATAAGACAATGCAGTTTATTTTTCTTATTCTAAATGTAAATTTTCCTGTTCCATTGGCAAGGTGTCTCACTTTCTTCCTCAATTCAAGAAAAAATTCACTTTATGACGTAAAAAATGACTAATTTAGATACATTTTTTTTTGCAGTGTAAGGCACCGTGTGTGTGATGTGTTCAATGAGCCTCTGGAAATGTCACAGTCATACAAGAGCAGCTTATTGAGGCTGAAGGAGGAATGATCCACAGCTGATTCTGTGATCAGAAAGAGCTTAAACGATGCTGAGAGTGAAAAGCTGCTTCCACACCTGAGCGCTCAAACATGAAGCGATGAACAAAATACTGCAGCAGGTTTCAGCATGCTGGGGAAGATTCATCCACGTCATAGTCATACAAACAAATAAAGAAAAACAGTGGAAATATTGGAAGCAAAGTCCAGAGGATTTTATTTTTGCGTTTTTAGAATGACAGGTTTCAGAAACACTTTCCTTCAGAGACCAGAGTGACAAATTTTTAAATCTGACCGATCGGCAGCTCAAACTCTAAAAACGTGGATCCACACTGGAAAAAATCGAAATCTAGACAAGTCCTTCTTTCTTAAAATAAGTGCATTTGTTCTTGAATTGAGGAGGCAAGTGAGACACGTTGCCAATGGAATGAGACAATTTACATTTAAAATAAGAAAACACAATTGTATTGTCTTATTTCAAATGCATTTTATCCAAATATCTTATTTTAAGAGTAAAAATACTAATTCCATTGGCAAATCATCTCATTTACCTACTCAAATTAAGACATTTTTGCTCATTTTTAGATAGTTTTTCCAGTGTAGTTGGTTTTTTAATCCATATCTGATATCAGATATCAACAAAATGCATTTTTTATACAGATTTGATATTCTTTTAGACTTTTTTTTCCAAAATTTCTATTTTTCAGATTGATTTCTAGTAGCTACATTTTTTTTAAACTGTGTTTTCCTTATTTCTTGATGCATTTATTGGTCAGGATTAAGCTTGAAGTGTGGGAAATCTGTAATACACAATAAAATAAAAGGATATTTGGAAAAAAATATGCAAATATAATGTCTGAAAAAGAATATTTGAAAAAAATCTAATCTAAGAAAAAAATATCCCAGTTTCACACACATAAAAAAACAAAAAAAACTGTTTTCTCACCCCTCGTGGGGTGGTATGTGTCATCCTCAAGCTCGGGTCCTCTACCAGAGGCCTGGGAGTTTGAGGGTTTTATATATATATATACATACACATATATATACACACATAGACTGGCCTGCATAAGACAATGAAAAAAACAACAACCAGATTTAAATTTCTTTTTTTAAACAGAAATTTTCTCACATTTGGGAATATATCGTCTGATAAAGAGTACATTCATATACATGTTTAAGCCAGAATGATTAGTCATTTAAATACGCCTTCCCTACGACTTCAAAAGTTTAAATGTAAAGTATGATTTTTTTTGGTCTATGTCAATAAAACTCTCCTTCCAGCAACATTTCAAAAACCAACAATGTTTGACATTTCGATTCCATTTCCTGCTACAGAAAAGCGACGTCCCATTACGACAGAGTAACAGAGTGAATTCTCCGTCCTCCTACAGGTTTAACAGTGAGATCAATGATGAGAAGCACCGGTTTGTCTCCACCCGCTCGCCATAAGTAGATTATGGGACTTCCATCTAATTGCCATTTGTTTGTTTAATTAGTTGGCTCGCCTGTGGATTGATGCCAAGGCCCAGATCATTAACAGGTTTCCATGGAGGAAGCATGATGATGATGATGCTGATAATCCATCTTTATCATGCAGTTAGTCTCTCCTCTGGTCTCAGCTGTGTGGAAGCTCTTTAATGTTGTTGTGTTGCCGGGGGGGGAAACACTGATTCTATTCCTTGTATTCATTCTGATGATGTTTTTTTTTTTGTTTTATTAAAATTTTATTCTTCCAATTGCTCAACTGCTGTCATTTAAATAAGCCATCATAGAAACCAAAGGATAAATCTGGGACACTTAAATTTTGTTTTTAAAGGAATACATATATTTTTCTATTGACAAAAAAACAACATATATATTATTTAGATCTGCAGCGCTGCACTCTTGCTCCTAGTGGATTAACCTTTCAGGTCTACATATATCTGCACAAGAGCATATATTATCCTTATGTGTTAATGAGTGTATCTTTCACGTTTATCTACTATAATTTAATGTATATGTTCAATTATGTGAGAAAGCTCCAGGGATTATAACAGGAGAAACACAACAGCTGCAACTTGAAACTCCACCACAACACAAATGTCAGTGGTGTGGGTTTTCACAGTTAATTATAACCCAATCCTCCAAGGTAAACTCACCACAGCTCAGCTCATTGGCCGATTTCACCTCAGCAGTATTCTCCTTCCTTTCTTTAACTATATGGAGTGAGATTTGTTCCATTATTGTTGCAAGCAAAGAACATATTTCAGAAATTGAAATTTTCCCTTTTTTGTCCGATTTGTTTTTATACTGTATGTTAATCATTTTATTTTTCAATATTTATTTTTCAAAATATATATATATATATTTTTTTAATTTAAAATGTTCCAATTTTATTTTTTAAATTTCTCTTTTTCAGATCTAGCTTTAGGAATTTTCTACTTTTTGTATTATGTTTTACACATCATATGCTCTTCACTTTGACCCAAATATAAATGCTCGGTCTTGACCAATGAATGTGTCTTTGCTCCTCACTCCAGAGGAAAAAGCACCGCCGGCAGTAAACAGTGCAATTTGTAAAATGCAATTCGAAAAAAATGCAATTCATAAAACATGATGCCTGTAACAAATAAATAATGTAAATCCCTTTTTGTCCCCACAATGGGGAAATGACTCTGCATTTAACCCATCCCCTTGGGGAGCAGTGGGCTGCCATTGTGAGGCACCTGGGAGCAGTCTGAGGGTTAAGGGCTCTTGCTCAGGGACCCAGAGAGGCAAGTGGGACTTGAACTCAGAATCTCTGGGACACAAGTGCAATGATAGGGCATGCATTTCCCTAATGTCAGTTTTTCAACATTCAGGAAGTTCTTAGGATTCTTTTTCAGATTCAGACATAATATAAAAAAACAAGGAGATAGAAGTGTCAGGACTCCTGTCTGTGTGTTTGTGTTCTGTGTTTGTCTCCCTTCCACCACCAGGAGGCGCCTGGCTCTGGTCTGCCTCCTAACACACCTGCTGATGGTTTCCTCGTTAACGGAGTGCTCTTAAGCTGCTGACTGCCACTACCTCGACGCCACAGTGTTTGCCAGTTTTGGGTACTCTAGCCAAGCTGAGTTTTGCTGAGTCAAACTGAGTTTTTGTCAACCTGAGTTTTAATATTGTTTGTCTTTGCCTCTCGGCAGGAAGTCATCCTGCAAACTGGATTTTTCTGACCTTCTCTCCCTGGAAGGATCAACAGAGCTTGAAACTGAGCTGGGGTTCAAACAGGAGGTTTGGATCTACTTTTCCCCAAGAGATCATTTGAGCTTCACACTGAGAAAGGGATTCATCTCTATTACGACCCGTTCAAGTACCACACGAAATCTGAGTGGCAGTCAGTTTCTCCGTTCACCAACAAAATAACATTTTCTGGGTAAACCCTGTTCCGCCCTCCACCGAATCAGACAAACACTGGAACAACAGCACACAGACTGGAGTCAAAGATTCAACAACTTCTCTGGAAACGTGAGTCAGCAACCGAATCCTCTTCTCCAAGTTCACAAATCTATTTTCCCACTGAGCCTGAACTAATCGCTGTGCCTTCCTCTCACTTTTCAGTTCCGGTTGAGCAGTGTTCAGAGCAACATTTCTCTCTGCATTATCTCTTCAATAAAACCCGCTAAACCTTTGCCCCTGGTCTCCCTGGATGTCTTCTGCATTTGGGTCTGAACTTTAGTAAAATCATGACAAGATGGGGAACATCACTAGGCTTTGGTGCAGACTTAAGGAAGCAAAGGGATAAAGAAGCTTTAGGGTACATTTTTGGCTAAAGCTAACCTGAGAAAAAAAATTTATTTTATGTTTTTCATGAAGTGAAATCAAAAAGACCCGCATGTATTCTGACTATACATTTGCAGATGAGCTGACGGTATCCAACCCTAAGAAAGAAAACTGCCTGTGATTGGCTACTTTTCGGGAAGCCCCGCCTCTTGAGACAGTAGCCTAATTGTTACTTTATAGTTGTTAGCAAGTAATGTTAGCAAAGCGTCTTTCCGCTATTTGCTGTGTCACTACCCGATCCGTCCTGTGCATCCAGATATATCCTTTTTTATTAAAAAGACCTAAATGATGTTTTTTCCTCGCCAAAATAGTAAACGTAGTAAAATATAATGTGTTAAATGTTAATAATGTATTTCCTGAGAAAATAAATGCCTTAAAATGATTTCTGTTTTAGAAGTCTTCTGTGACCCGATCTGCACCGGAAATTGGATCCTACGCTACTTCCAGGAGCTACGTTTTTTGGTTTTAAACATAAATCTAGTCTTTTTGAGTTTTATGTTTTCGATTCATGTCAACATTATGGTATATAGTGCATAACCTAAAGAAAGAAACAACTAAAACGCAGATAAACATGGTTTAATCAGATTTTGCTGGACTGCTCTGACCATGTCCGATGATGACATCAAAGAAGCAGTTTAAGAAAATGTAAAAAGCATCAATTGTCTCACAAAAGTCAAAAAAATATTTTTAAAGATGTGTATTAGCATTCTTTAGTGAGTTAAGGATAGAAATAAGCTATTTTAGTACCATAATTACATTATTTATGGACGCCCGGATGTATATCTGTTCGCGCAGATATTTCTTGACAAAAGTCAAAAAGTCTTAAAAATACTTTTTTACTTTTGTGTTTATTGTGTGCATTGTGCTATGCATAACTGTGCATGTAAGAAAACTGTTTTATCCACATATTCTTTATTATAATTACTTAACACTAATTAGTGGCAGAGAGCCTGATGTGATATTTAAGACCTGTTGTATATTTCCCTAGAGTTTAGCATGGTTTACTAATGTCTATGACAATGCTAGCATGAGTGGCTAACTTCCCTGGAGCTATTTTAAGGACCCATATGATGATAAATTAACATTATAAACATTTTCTAACAGTCATGTCTGTCCTGAAGCCTTTATATGAGATTCACAAATGAAAAAACCCCTTATACTTCCATCATTGCTCAAAACAGTCAATTTCAGCATCATTCCCCTTATGATGTCATAAGGGGGAATGCCATTTCCTGAGCGATCTACAGCAGCCCATCGGTAGAGCTACGGCCTTCATCTAATGTATTATTCCACACAACTAGGCTATCTTTACAAACTCTGGTTGTCATGGTTGCAGTGTTGTGGGGGCGCGGCCTTTGTGATGACAGGGGGGTGGAAACCCAAAAGCTCCAGAGCCGACTAAGAAGATTTTAGGTACATGTCTGCCTAATATGAGAGTATTTTTTTTGTACAAATGACAAATACATGCTCTGTTGGTCGAATCGTTTTTTTTATTTTATTTAGAATAATATTGGACCTTTAACCTCTCTGAGTTGTCAGTACTCTTAAAATGTTGCCTACTGTCGCAAATGGCGTGGTGAGAACTCTCTTATTTCTATGGCTCTGGCTGCACTGGTAAGAACACAGCAGAGGTGGGACTTCCTGAAGAATAGCCAATCATAGACACTTTACCGTAAAAACAGGCAGTTCTACATAAAAATCAAGGCACAAGTGCAGAGAGGGAGCATGCTTCCATGGGTGTGATATATTGGAAGACTCGTAGTAAAGAATCTGCACACATGAAATATTTAAAATGAGGTGAAGTTCACGTGCATGTTTTAAACTGCTTGTATCAGTATTTACACAGAGCCTAAACAGACACAACATTATAAAGTTTCTGCCATGCCATCTGATTGAAAACAGTCTATACTTGCAAAGTGACAAATAGTGGGTTAGCTTCTGACAATGAGATACCAGGGAACAAAATAGCCTTTTGGGTTTAATGGGGGAATATGAGTCAGAGGAGCTTCACTAACTCCACCACACCTCAGTCCCACTGGAGCCTCTTAAGCCTGATTGTGAGTAATAACCTTGTTATCTGCAATAATCTGCACCAAGGCCTGAGTTTTTTAGCTGATTCGGCTGTCCATTACAGTCGTCCAGCCAACCGGTTCTCAGAACCCTCCACTATTTTTGCAGCGATTGTTGATGAGGCAGAAATTCTCCACGTGATTAAGGGTCACCTGCTTGTCTTAGCAACCGAAAATTGCTAACCGTTGGTTTATATTAGGAAGCTGAGCCACTCTTTTTATAAGCAAGATCCACAAACATTTACCAGAAATAAAGCAAGACCTTTTCAGTTTGGGGTTTTAAGCAGTTAAATGAAAGAACGCTCTGCTCTCAGCAAATTTTTTACAGGAAAACTAACTAAAGGACTCTTTTGCAATTTAAAAAGTCAACAACTCTTTGAGGAAACGAGGCAACAAAGCGTAGAGAAACACAGAGAGAGGTTATCATCCCACTCACCAGAGAGAACAGACCTGCCTCTTCAGTCACAGCTGCCTGCATGCTGTCAGATCCAAACCACTGAAGACAGATTCATGCAAACCCATTCCTCCTGCACACTGCTGCCTCTCAATCTCCTTCAGCAACGCTTTGGTAAAGAGCTAGACTGGCATGAGAGAGCAGTTCCTTCTCAGCGTTGTTCCTCCCATGAATAAATAAGAGCTCTGACCATTCAGCTGCGGTTTGTACATTTGCCCCATATCCTTCCTCTTTTTTTGGGGGGATCCAGGCCCCATGAAGGCCTAATTTCCCCTGACGAAGTGCATCTTTGCACACAGCTGCCTTTTCCTCTGCAGCAGTAGGCCTTTTTTTTTTTTTTTTTTTTTTTTTTTTTTTTACACGTGAAAACTTCAGAAACTGTAAAGCAAAAAAAAAAAAAAAAAAAGGTTTTCATGGCCTCTTTCTCCTCTCCTTGGCATCAGATAATTTTGGCGCAGCAGAAATCTTCTTTAACTTGTCCAGGATTATTAGAGATAATAGCTGAATGCGTTCATCTTCTCACCCTGCAGAGATCCTGGGAGGACTCTAATTGACATCCTAAATCAGGACATTAAGCTCTCACACATCCAGCTGTAATAAAGTATTTGAGGAAGATGAAATGAAACCTCTAGAGCGGTGGTTCTAATAAAGGGCGTTAAAGGGTGTTAGTGGCTGGCCAATAAAGGGCGCCGCCCCACCCAATGACCCCCGATTAACAAAAATAATTTTTATAATTTCATTTTAAATATTTTATAATTTCATTGTAAATATTTTGAAATAAATAATATATTTTTTTAGATGTGCACGATAAATATTTAATCTTTAATGATGAGTAAAGCGTTTTTTTTTTGTTTTTTTTTGTTTTTTTTTTAGTTTAACGTTTTTTTAATTTTTTTCAGTTTAACATTTTTTTGTGTTTTGTTTTTTTTCTGTTTAACTTTTTTTCTTGTTTTTTTTTCAGTTTGTATTTTTTGGGGTTTTTTTTCAGTTTAACGTTTTTTTGGGTTTTTTTTTTAGTTTAACGTTTTTTTTGTTTTGTTTTTTTCAGTTTAACTTTTGTTTTGTTTTTCAGTTTATCTTTTTTTTCAGTTTAACGTTTTTTGCTTTGTTTTTTTCATTTTAGCTTTTTTTTGTTTTTTTTTCAGTTTAACGTTTTTTTTGGGGGGGTTTTTCAGTGTAACGTTCTTTGTTTTGTTTTTTTTCAGTTTGTTTTTTAGAGGGGGGTTTCAGTATAAAATTTTTTTGTTTTTATTTTCCGTTAAATGTTTTTTTTTGTTTTTTTTTATTTTTTATTGCAAAAAAGAACATACAAGAACACTATAGAATATTATTAAATATAAACAGATACAATATCAAAGGGCTTTTAAAACAGAACAATTTTACGATGTCAAAATCAAATCTGTGCTCGAGGGTTCAAATCTTTAAGGGCAGTTATGATTTTAATGGCTTTAGCATTTGAACTGAATTCTAAGGATTCTATAAATAGAAGATAATAAAATCTGAAATGTAGGTTTTTGTTGTAAATATTTGGAGGTGTGTATATGATATTTACCATAAATGATAAAAAAAATTAACAACATATAAGAATTCTGTTTTGACATGTTCCCATTTCTCCATCCCAAACAAAACATCCTTATCTGTTAAAGTAATATTGAGATTTCTTTGATGAAAAAAAAAGTGACATATCTTTCCAAAATATTTTTGTATAATTACAATCCCAAAAAAGATGAATAAGCTTTTCTTCATTATTTTTACAAAAAGTACACATTGGGTCCAAATCCCATTTATATCTCTTTATCAAAAATGCATTAACAGGATAAAGATTATCAATAATTTTATAAGAAATTTCTCTTATTTTGTTGTTTATTAAGTATTTTTTAAGGAGCAACCAAGTCCACTTCCAATTTATATTTCAAAAATGTATGAGTAAAGCGCCATTCCATGTTTCGTCAGATTGGTGACGTATTTCCGCCCTAAGGCGCAAAAATCTTGGGCCACAGACTCTTATTAAATGCTGTCAATGAGCAGCAGCTCCTCTGCAATACAGAAGTATAGGAGAACTCGGGGCGCAGCTTAGCTGCGACCTGCGGTGACAGGAAGTGTATTTGCTCACCACCACCCGCCGCAGCGTTGATGTTTTGCGGCTGATTGACAGGTCGAGTCGGGGGAGTAAGAGACGCATCGGAGAGAACTTGATGTTGTTTTTCTGTTTATTCTGTGTCAAACAGGAACCTGTATACGTCTGAAATAAGAATTTAAACCTGCTCTCGTATATGATGATGTTCCTTGTATGGGACCCTCTATTGGGTTATTTTGACAAACTTACAAATCTCCCTTCTCGCTAGTAAACAAGTCTCAATGTAAAGTGTTTTCATTTTGGGATAACAATCTTTTTTATCTTTTTATTATTTAGTTATTTTTATTTTCCTGTCGGCACAGGGGTTTTTGAAGTTGAATGGGGTTTATAAAAATGTTGAAATGCTGTTTGATTCTTGTTATAATGTACATGGTCAAAACAATAGGGCTCGGGATCGCGTTGCATTGTGGGACGTGGCGGCCATGTTGAATGCTACGCTCTGATAGCATAGCTCTGATAGCATAGCTCTTATACCGTAGCTCCGGTAGCATCGCTCCGAAAGCACAGCTCCGACACAACGTTGTGAGAGAAAAAGAAAGATGTTAAAATCCCGAAAAGGATCTGGAATATACCGGGACACGTTAAATAGAGAAGCCAGGCACCGGTATGTTGACAAAATCAGCATTATTAATGATGTGGATCCATATGAAGTTCCAAACAATGAGTGGAGCACCGATGAGTGAGCGCCTAGACTTCAAAACAGCTCCCAAGCTACAAGTCCTTGGAGTCTCATATGCAGTTCATGAATGGATGGGTTCAGGAGCTGCAGATCATGAAACCAGCAAACAGTGGGAACACAGTAATCCGTACGAAGGTAAGCTGTGCTCAGACGGGCTCTGGAACCTGCTAGTTTAGCAACTGCTAACCGCTAATGCTAACAACCACTCACGCATGTAATGTACTTTTACCTAGCTGCTGTGTTTCAAAGGTGTAGTTAGTAACGTTAACTGCCAACCCTCCCTTCTCACGTATTTGAGCCTTTTCCCGCTGCTGTTTTTATTATTTTCCCGTAAAAGATCCCAACTTTGAAGGAAAGAAACAAAGTAGGCTACAAAATAAAACCGTGCATCTTTAACTTACCAGAATGAAAATGCAGGGAACACACTCTCATTGACATTGGAATACTGTGGAAAGTTATGTTCGCTCGTCTTACAGCCGCGATCCAAGCTAGCTGACGACTCTTTGTTATCTCTGACACTTGGTCTCTGTGGTTGCGCCTCCAGGCAGGAAAGCGGTGGAAAGGTAACCCATTTTCTATGTTTTTCCCATGGCGATCATGTGTTGCGCTGTTACAGCCCACAATACAGCAACCGTTTACCGTGGTTGAAATCAAGTTAAGGTGAAATTAATCAAATTAAAACACGGCTGAGAGGGAGTACAGTACGCTGTAGTCATAGGCAGTAGTCTTAGCGGCGGTAAAAGAGGCCTTCAAGATGGCTGCCACGCAAAGTGCTTACGTCATGACGACCAAGCCCTATTGGGTTATTTTGACAAACTTACACTTACTTGCTAGTAAACAAGTCTCAATGTAAAGTGTTTTCATTTTGGGATAACAATCTTTTTTATCTTTTTATTATTTAGTTATTTTTATTTTCCTGCCGGCACAGGGGTTTTTGGGGTTGAATGGGGTTTATAAAATATTAAAGTGTTGAAATGCTGTTTGATTCTTGTTATACTATACATGGTCAAAACAATTGTAACAACTTCAAAATAATACGATTTAAATGGCATTGTACATCTGTTTTAACAACAATGAAAATATGATTTTAAAAAAAAGAATTTAAACCTAATTTAGGCGCAGCGTAGTGTACATATGAGCCCTGAATGCACGTATTGTTACTAGTGTACATGTCTGGTTTGATCTAAATGAAAAGCTCTCACACCAGTCCTGCTGCACTTCCTGGTTTATTTTCTCCTCTAGACATAAAGCCTGAAATCCATTCGATGTTGCTTGCAGTAGATTTCCCCTTTAACTGGGCGGCCTGAGAGCTGTTTGGCAGTAACTGGGCCGGAGCCCAGCTCCACTGGTTGCCAGGAGACCTCCCAGTGATCAGAACGTTCCAGGAAGTGGAGCTAATCCTGACTGCTGCCTCGTGCTGAAAGCTGGAGACTCATCTGATGCTGGATCAAACAAAAAAAACATTGAACTACTGGAAAATAAAAATTTGGCTTAGATGATTATTTATTTGAAATAAAAAGGAAAAGCAACTGGCAGCATAAAAAAACCTAGAAATACTGTTGCTGGTAAGTAAGGAAACAATTGAAACGAAATATGTTTGGATAAAACACATAAACCCCATTTAGCTTAAAACAAAATAAAGCCATCCACAACGCACACAAACACATCCAGTTTAGTTAAGCGGATAAAACGCCCGATCTGTTCAACAGATGGAGAGAGGGTAAACATCCCAGAGATGGACAATGCTCACTTAGCAACAGCTGGAGCGATCGATGGCGGCTGAAGCGAGGATCACATGACAAAGAATCACACCGACGTTTGGAAAGGTCAGGTTACCGGGGGTAACGCATCAGAGTGTGTCTGCCAGAATCCAGATACGTTGTGATCAATTCAGCCGAAGCAGACAACAGGCTAGAGGGAATTCCCAACTCACTGTGTATGTGGGGGGGTGACTGATTCTCATTAACCACCCATGATTCGCAGCTGAGTCACAAACAGGTGCCTCAACTGGACTCAAAGGAGGCCATGACTGCTTTCTCCAACAGACGCCACACTCATCTCACTTCTCTACTTGAAACTGGAGTGTTTGTTTATTCTGATCAGGGCCATCACTGTTTGGCATTTTCAACAGAAACAAACGTCATTATCTATAATACCAAACCGGCTGACGTCAGAGTTCAGAGACACGTGATCCTCACGTCGACGCTAATGTTTGGTTTTCTTAAGAATCCCAATAGATTTATAACGCTGTTCACACGCGTAAGAAAATGCAGAATAAGGAAGTTGTTGTGTTGTTGTTATAAGCGAACATCCCAGTGGAAAATATTCAGACCTGGATGAATCCTTTCTGATTCATGTCTGTAGTTTAGTAACAACAGAAAGATAATTAAGTCACAAAATAAAATTTGTAAAAGTGTTTGAGTGCAACAACAGTTTAGCTTATCTTCTAGAAATTAGGGTTGTCACAATACTAAACTTTTCAACTCGATATCGATATTAAGGAAAATATTCGATACTCGATAGCATTTTCAATACCACAAGAATAAAAACTCCAAATTTCAACAGAAATATTTTGATTAATAATTCAAATACAATAAATAAATACAATAAATAATAAGAACAACATTTTGAGGTTGTTTGCTGTGCACAGTATTAAGCAAGCTTGATAAAAAACTTACAAAATTAAAATTAAGTGTTCCTTCCTTGGCTATGCTTTGCACACAACAATGACACTGGCCAAACCAGTTAAGAAACAAAAATAATTCTCAGCAGCCGCACCTGTTACAGAAAAAAGTCTGAAACTAAAAAGTGCGTAGAATTATTCAATCACACAGTGTTCTGAAAGCGCATTTTCCTCTATTCTGCACTTTAGATGAATGACTGTTTAGGTGCCACTGGTGGCAGCACTGTATCGATACTTTTAAAAACGAGTATTGTATCCGGATACAACGCTTCAGTATCGATACTTTTTTGAGTATCGATACTTTTGACAACCCTACTAGAAAATTGGAACAAGTTACTTTTTTTTCAAAATGAAAGCAATCAAGCATTCAATTAAATTCAATTCAGTTTATTTCTATAGCACCAATTCACAACACGTCATCTCAGGTCACTTTCCAGTTCACCAGATCATCCAGTCAGATTGATTCAAAGTTTTCTATCCAAGGAAAACCAGTTGATTGCATCGACTCATTGACTCTTCAGCAATCCCTCACACTAAGCATGCTTGTAGCGACAGTGGAGAGGAAAAACTCCCTTTGAACAGGAAGAAACTTCCAGCAAAACCAAGCCATCTGGTTAGTTAATAACATCCTTGTGGAAATTATTTTTTATGTGTTATCATGTTACAGCACAAGAGGCACATATGTTCATTCTTAAGTGGAGCCTAACCGGTATTTGAGAGAGAAGTAATGCCAGAGTGGAGGTATACAAGAGTACACTGGAAAAACAATCTAGAAATAAGTAAAAAATTCTTAAATTTTGTGTATTTATCCTTAATTCGAGTAGCTAAATGAGAAAGTTTGCCAATGGGATGAGTATTTTTACTCCTAAAATATGGTAATTAGATAATATGCACTTGAAACAAGACAATGGAATTGTGTTTTCTTATTTTAAGTGAAAGTCTCGTTCCATTGGCAAAATGTCTCTTTTACCTTCTTAATCCAAGAACAAATGACTTATCTAGATTTTGATTTTTTCCAGTGTAGAAAACAGGAACTGATCCGTTTATACTGTTTAACGCCAACAAGAATGCAGAATACCGTTATGTGCTTCTAGTTTTAAAATATAAACACTAGATAAACTCCTTGTGTTTTCACCTAAATAGCATATATTTAGCTGTGCTGCATGTCGGAGAAGCATCAACTTCTCCGCTGTGACTGAAAGGATGGGGATATGAAAGATGGAGGGCATTACACAGGAACATGATAGGAGGAGACTTCCTAGCAATTAGCATGGTAGATGGGGAAGCCTTTTATGGGTTAATAATTTCACTGAGCCAAGCTTCAAGATTCCACTGAGAGCAACTGGAAGAACCCGTTTAAAAAATAAAATCATAACATTTCTCCCTTCAGATTGTTGGATTACTCCAGATGAGCTACATCACACTTAACATCCACTTTCTTCAAAGTGTCAAAAGTCTGACAGTACGTCACACCGACATACCCTGTCTGTTAACTATATTTCTACATCTCTGTTCATTGGACATTAAAGGAAAAGTCAGGTCAGCCAGGAATAATCAATGGATCATTATTTGTACCTAAAACTAATAAGTTTGTGGTGATTTAATGAATTTAGCTTTAATCAGTAAAAAAAAATGAAAAAAATATTTTCATCATTGAGTCTTGGAGCGGCCATTTTTGCCCAAATATAGTAACCCCTCCCTCCTGCGATCTTCCAGCAGTGACGTCACGGTGCGGTAAGCCTAGCGCCATTCTCCCCGCTTTACAAGCAAAATCAATGGGAACTACTAGACACATCTGCAATCAACAACAATTATTGAAGATTTCCAGAGGACTTCACCATTGAAATTCACCAGAGCTATAGTGAAACTGACAATGCCCACGTGCATGGCAGCTGGATGCTGGAATACATCGGGTAAAAGTGAAAAAAGGAGTTATTCCACCTTTCTGATTCCTGATCCTCCACGGACGGGTTGGTCGTTGGATTGCCAACTTGAAGAGGGAGGATTTACCATCGAACTTCTGGCCAGAGAAAAAACCCGTAATATGTAGCCAACATTTGGAAGAAGAATGTTTTCAAGATGACTTGGATAATAGCGCGTTGTGACAAACACCAGATACAGCACTGGGACTTGATCAACAGCCGATACCGCACCGTGACGTCACAAACCAGTAGGTGGCAGTAGGGCTGGGTACCGAACTTCGGTTCTTTTATGGTACCGACTGAAATGCTTCGGTTCTACAGAGTATCACATGCCTCGTCTTTCGGTACCAAGTTTCGGTGATTGGCTGTAACACTTAACGTGATTGCATCATCCAGGAAAAATGTAGGTGGTGACACCTACAGCCAGGGTTCATGTGTATCTGTTGTGAACTGGATGCAGCGTCGTGGAACCCCTTTAAAATGCCCCCCAGGTCAAAAGTGCGGCTTGACTTTATTAAGACTGATGCCATTAGTGCGCAATGCAATACATCGTGCACGGAAACAGTTTAAGAGCAGAAAGTTGCTCGGTGTTTGACTGCAAGAAGAGCGGACCGCAGCCAGCGCCACCATCCTCCTCTCAGCAGCCCGTGGGCGGAGCAAAGCCAGAGGGAGGGAATCATGCTGCTTTCAAACTGGATGCAGCAAAAGCAGCAAAATCGCGTCTGCTGCTTCCTTTTTGCTGCTTGTACCAGTTAGTTCTGACGCGCGGCTGAAGCAGCTTTGCTGCTCTGGCTGCGCGATCGAAAAGTGGCTCTGACACATGTAATTTTCTTTTTCTTCGAATTGATATTAAAAAACTGGTATCGAAAAAAGTATCGTTCAGGAACCGGTATCGTAGTGAAGGTATCGGTATTGGTACCGGAACCGAAAAGTTTTGAACAATACCCAGCCCTAGGTGGCAGTAGTGTTCTTTGACAAACATGGATGCCTCCAGTAAAGCACATTCACATGAAAATTACTCTGAATTAAATTAACTTATTTATTGAACAGGATGTAATAATTTTATATTTAAAGTACTTTTAGAAGTTTGAAGTCTGAATATGAGCGGACTTTTCCTTTAAAAGTGTTTCTAATATTTCCGTCTAATTCTTTCTTTAGTAATCTCAAATGTTCCTGTTTTGTTATATCTTCTAATTCCATTATGCAATTGATTGAAAAATTATTTCCATGTTAAAGATGCAGGGCACCATCCAGCCTTCCTTTTCGCCGCAGCACAGAGGGGGGGGCTCGGAGCTGTTAGCTGGATAACTGCTGCTCTGCTCTCTGTTTTTCCTCCCACGGTACAATCCATCTAGGCTCATTCTGCCCATTTCCATTTATGTCCACGCATTTAACAACACAAAGCTTGGACAGGAAGCAGGTGCTTTGTTTACATGCACCGTTTATGCCCTCATCTTTTCCCAGACTGCACGCTGGAGTAAGAGGAAGACAGGAGGAGATGTTGGGAGAAGAGGACGGTTAAAAGGTCAGAAGCACAAGACTGGAGACGAGGGCGGCGGATCAGGAATGCATGCATGTTTATTGTGTTTGCTATATATGGAATTATTCCTTCACAAGCTCCAGTGTTTGCGTTACTTTTTTAAGCGCTCAATAAACGAAATCACCCCCTCAGCAGTGGAGCAGCACTCAGTTATTAGCCCGCTTGAAGTAGAGCATATAATTAGATTGTGGTCTAACGCTCTCAGCTACAACCCATTTCTATGCCAGGATTTTATTCACCAACAGAATCGACTCGAAGCCATTTAAAACTATAGAAAGAAAATAGGAAGCCCTGTGGTGCGTTTGCAGGGCAGATCCTGTCAGCTGCATCGTCGTGATTCTCTCCCACAAGTCTACGGAGGATGTGGGCATCATGTGACACAAAGCACAAGTGTGGCCCTCATTCATAAGGACATTAAAAACAAACAAGAACAGAAGAAGCCAATAAACATCCTGATGGGGAGAACAATATGCATGTCTGTAAATGGGAGAAAACTGGAACAGGCGCTGAAATGGCTGGGAAGAGTGCTGTCAGTGTATAAAAACAACATTACTATCAACTTTATAAAACAGCGTCCCATGTGTCTTTGAAATACTTGAAAGCTTGTGAATAAAAAAAAGGCCCTGGAAAGTCTTTGAAGTAGCCATAAAAATAAAAAGAAACCTAACTGTGGGCAGTGTTGGTCTAGTGGGTTAAAGCAGTGAGCTTCTGCTCTGGGAAGGTTGCAAGTACCCAGTTCCAATCCCACTGCTTCCACTCTGGGTTGCGGAGCAAGACCCTTATCACCAGATTGCTCCCCTGGGCGCCGCACAATGGCAGCCCACTGCTCCCCAAGGGGATGGGATAAATGCAGAGGTACATTTATGGGGGGGCTCTCTAGCTCAATATGTTAGTCATACGTTGTGCAAACAGGCAAGACCCTTCACACCAGGTGGTAGCCTAGTGGTCAGGGCATAGAGCTTGGAATCCTGAGGTTCTGAGTTCAAATCCCACTCCCACAGACTGCCACTCTGTGTCCCTGAGCAAAGACCCTTAACCCAACACCACAATGGCAGCCCACTGCTCCCCAAGGGTAGCCTCGTGAGACCATCCTGATCTCGCGAGCTTTCAAAGTTTCACTCGCAGATCAGTCTGGGGACTATCCGTCCAATCAGCGTTGGCTTTGAGGCGGGTTGAGGTGTGACGCAACGAGAAGCGCGACAGTTCAGTCTAAAGAACATGGCGGCTTCAGCCGATTAAACTACCGTTAGCGTGGCTATCGAGCAAGTTTTATCGGAATTGCAGAGTAATTCTTCACTGAAAGAAGAGCAAAACACTGCTCTGGAGGCTTTTCTCAGAGGAAAAGATGTTTTTGCGACTGTTTTCGGCAAGAGTAGCCTGGTTTGTGGTTGTGTTTTCGTCGTCGCTCCGTTAGTACGTCATATGCTTCGTTGATCTGATTGGTTTATTTGGCCCGTCTATCACCAACATAGGCCAATCAGCTAACCAGTATTTTCGCCCCTTCCCAAAATGACTTCAACGGAAGGTTTCCAGATGGATATGCGAAGCAAATCCATCTGGCGGAGTCAGGTTACCCCAAGGGCATAGAATGAATTTTGTTGCCCTGTTGCTCTGTTGTAATGACAATTAAAAAAAAAGCGACTGCTTTGATCTGAAAAAAAAAAAAACATTTTCAAGTTAACATAAATTTTTACCATTTTATTAGAAGCTGAGTTAATCAGTTGCTGCACTTGAAGACTCTTAGAACTTTTATTTTGTGTTCAAATTATTATCTTCCTATTGTTACTAAACTACAAACATTAATTAGAACATTTTCCAAAGCCCTCGTCCAGGTCTGAATATTTTCCACGGGGATGTTCCCTTAGAGGTACAACTTCCTTATTCTGCATTTACTTAAATGTGTGTGAACAGCGTCATAAATCCATTGGGACTAAACATTAGCATAGGCGTGAGGATCATGTGTCTCTGAACTGACGTCAGCCGGTTTGGTATTATTGATACTGACGTTTGTTTCTGTGAAAACGCCAAACAGTGATGGCCGTGATCAGAATGAACAAACACTCCAGTTTCAAGTAGAGAAGTGAGATGAGTGTGGCGTCTGTCGGAGAAAGCAGTCATGGCCTCATTTGAGTCCAGTTGAGTCAAATGAGAACTGTGGACTGCCACTCCCCGCTCTAGAGAGCAGTAGTACCTTAGATCGCCACTAGGAGGCGAGGAGCCGTGCTAGGTGGTGTGTAAACGGTCATAAGGAACCGCGCTCGGCACGGTTAACTGATCCAAGCTCTGACTGAACTCAGCACGGTTCAGTTTTCAGAGGGTAGTGTAAACGGTATGTTTCTTAGTAGGCGTGGAACGGTTCACGAAATCCACGGTTCGGTTTGGTTCACGGTTTCGTGGTCACGGTTTTCGGTTCGGTTCAGTATATGTTAATTGTTAGCCTGACATGTTGGTTGTGTTGCTGTTAGCATAAACAAAACATGTTGCACAATGCTTGCACACTGTTTTTTATCCCCAACTTTCTTCCCGCCGTCATCGTAGGTCACTCTAAATGCAAAGTGGTCCCATACAGCAGACCTATAAAGTGCTGCTGGCGCGTCTTCCAACTCCTGTTCTTTCCCACTCGCCATATCCACACAATTCTCCACAACAACTGATTTTTTCTGCTACACCCGGCTACGCTGCTTCGCTTCTTCTTCTTCTTGTTTACTACTGGTGGTTGGCTTTGGTCGCAGTACTGCCACCTTCTGCTCTGGAGTGTAATCGCTTCGCCTATGAGGAAAAAGGAGCAGCGCATGAACCGAACGCAACACACCCGAACCGAACCGAACGGTTCGGACGGTTTTCATAAACCGTTCCATCCCTAGTACACAGATAAACTGGATTTGATTCATTCAGTTTTAATCAAGTTAAATCAAACATGGTAATATTTTTAATTTTTCATATTTTAGAGTATTTCCATGACATTTTCATTTTCTCCAAGTTCATGAAAGAATAATGTTAAATCAACTAAATATTCTTTAATGGATTAAACAGATTAAAGTTGTTTTTGTCTTTATAGAATCAAAAAAATCGAATCTTGTTTTCTTTAGATATATATAAAAAAAGTGTTAAAGTAACTAAAGAAGCTTAAATCCCATGTGTTTAGCGCTGCTTTTTACTGTTGATGTTAAACTGCTAACTGGGGTATTATCTGTTTAAGGTTGTGGTTCAACTGTTTTATTTGTTTTACAAATGTTTTTGTTTTAAATCTGCTTTTACTTTTCTTGTATTTTATCATCTAATTCTTATAAAGCTCTTTGAATTGCCCATGTACTGAATTGTGTTATAGAAATTGCCATTCCTTGCCTTGCCTTGAATATATAGACTTAGACAGTACTTTATTGATCCCTTGGGAAGACTCCCTCCGGAAATTAAGGTTACTAGCATTAAAAAGTATTAAGCTAAATTAAATTAAAATTAAGCAAAATACAAATAAATATGGAGTTCACATTTAACAGAAAAAAAAACAGAATAACAATATATAACAGATACTAGACTTAGTTTTTTCAGTATAGCTTATGCATTATTTTGTTTTGAATGTAGACTGTATATCTAAGCCACTTTTTAATCTAATCTAATCCAATAACCTCTATAGCATTCGATTTTTGTTTTACTTAATTTCTATTGTATTAAGGTTGTTTATAGCCAACATTCAGCCACAGTAGCAGGTTAATGTGTCTGTGTGGCCTTTTAATTTGAGTAAAGTGGTCCTGGAAAGTCTTTGAACGGTCTTTGAATTTTACGTTAACTTCTGTGTCGGAACCCTGATTGAAAGTAAAAAGGCAAATAAGACTCTTATACACTTAAATAAAATCATATATTAATAGCAGGGTTGGATGTGTTTATAGAGAAGCTACTTAAGCTGACAGACAGTTTAACAACATTGCATGTTAATCTGATGCATTCAGGAGATAAATGCTTAAAACTGTTAGACAACAGTAGATTAGAGGCTCTGGCAGCTTTTGTCTCTTTAAAATGTCGATTTTCTTTCACAAAGTTACGATTTAACTGCACAAGCAAAGACGCCTCTCTGACAAAAGCTCTGATAATGCGAGTCCCACATGATAAATCGATTGAGATCTGGTGACTGCGCTGGATGTTGGAAAACAGGAAACTCATTGTCTCATTCGGCTTTGTTACATGATGAATTATCCCGCTGGAGGTCGCCATGAGAAGACGAAGACACTGGGACATTTGAGATGACATGGTCACCCTAGATAGGCTCTGGCAGGTATAATGAAGCTCTATTAGTAGTGAGGGGCTCAAACTGTGATGCTACCACAACACGCCTGAATCAAGACTAATATGCTGCTATACCGAATTCTGAGATTATTAAGTGAATATTTTACTTGTAATCTGTGAATTTTATGCTAGTCTGGCCAATCTGTTCTGACACCACCAGTGGTTTACTGTCCACAGAACTTCAACTCACTGGATATTTTGTGTTTTTCAGAACATTCTCATTTATCGAGTATGGAGTCCATGTTTTTTGCAAGGTAGACGCTTTGACATTTTTTTCTGGACTTTCTTTGATCTCTGGAATATTGCAAAAATTTGAACAATCTTATCCTGGGGTGATGCTGAGAAACTAGTTCATGCATTTGTTATTTCAAGGCTGGACTATTGTAATTCTTTACTATCGTGATGGGACTAATGGAGTTGAAAGTAACGGCGCTACCTTTTTTTTAATAACGAGTAATCAAAATGATTACTCTTACTGTAACTATAACGCAGTTACAATTGCCGACACCCCGTTTTTGCACGTTACTCAGGTCGCACAATGAGCCTTTTTTCATGATAGGACTCGTGCGCGCGTCATGAGAGAGGGGAGGATGGAGAGTGAGGAGGACTCCAGCGGCAAAACAGCGTTTTCAAGATGGAAATACTGGTGTTACGTCGAGCTGCGTTTCCCCATCACATAACGGTTTCCCCTGCATCTCCGCACAGCGCGGCGGCACGATTCACCGCGCAAGCGACAGGAAACGCGCATGCTCGCTAAAAGCGCGCAACAGTCGCCCTGTGCTCGCGCCACAGGGGAACTACGGAAAGCGTGAACGATCATTATCATTGGATGGATGATGGATGGAATAGATAGATAGATATAGCTACGTGTTGCAGTATCAATAACAACCCAAACACAGGATTTCAGAATTAGACATCCCCAGTTTTTAATTTCATACACTCGCAAAAGTAACGCAATAGTTACTTTAACCAGAGATGGCAAAAGTACTCACTTTCTGTACTTGAGTAAAAGTACAGATACTTGTGTTAAAAATTACTCTGGTAAAAGTGGAAGCACTGATTAAACTTCTTTACTCAAGTAAAAGTAACAAAGTACAGGCTTGTAAATTTACCTAAAGTATAAAAGTAAAAGTAGAAACCACTTTTTTCATGCCGTTGCCGACATTTTAAATGGATGTCTGCCAATAGGACTAGATCTCCATTGTGTTCATTTTCAATCATCTCGTCGTCCATGCTACTATGCTAACGCCACCGCCACCAAGCTGCAAGGATTTGCCGCCAATGAATACCGCCGAATCTGTCGATTCATCTTGTAGTGGTGCGTCAAATGCAACGTAGATTCTCATCCAATTAGATTGAATTTGGTATTGATGACGTGAAAAATAATAACGGTAACTCCATTGAAATGATTCAAAACTAAAGTAACGAGCCAATTTTTTTAAATGTAAGGAGTAGAAAGTACAGATATTTGTGTAAAAATGTAAGGAGTAGAAGTAAAAAGTCGCCGTAAAAATAAGTAGTAAAGTAAAGTAAAAATATCAGAAAAATCTACTTGAGTACAGTAACGAAGTATTTGTACTTTGTTACTTCCCATCTCTGACTTTAACTAGTAACTAGTTACTTTTATTGTCGAGTAACTCAGTTACTAACTCAGTTACTTTTTGGGAGAAGTAACTATAACTAATTACTTTTTCAAAGTAACATGCCCAACAGTTTACTATCAGGAAGTCCACAAACTGTAGTTAAAAGCCTTCAGCTGATCCAAAATGCTGCAGCCAGAGTTCTGATGAAAATGAAAAAGAGAGATCATATCTCTCCTATCCTGGCTTCTCTTCATTGGCTTCCTGTTAAATCAAGAATTGAATTTAAAATCCTCCTTCTCACATATAAAGCCTTAAATGGCCAAGCTCCATCTGATATCAGAGATCTGATTGTTCCTTATGTTCCTAACAGAGCACTTCGCTCTCAATCTGCAGGTTTACTAGTGGTTCCTAGAACTTCTAAAAGTAGAATGGGAGGCAGATCTTTGAGTTATCAGGCTCCTCTCCTGTGGAACTAACTACCAGTTTTAGTCCGTGAGGCAGACACCCTGTCTACTTTTAAGGCTAGGCTTAAAACTTTCCTTTTTGATAAAGCTTCTAGTTAGAGTGGCTCAGGTTATCCTGAGCTATCTCTATAGTTCTGCTGCTATAGGCTTAGACTGCTGGAGGACATAGGGACCCCTTTTTATCATTCTCTATTTAATTTAACTTTACTGATCTCATATTGGAGAAACTTACCTATGCTTAACTCATCCACTTGGGGAGCAGTGGGCTACCATTGTGTGGCACCCGAGGAGCAATTAGGGGTTCAGGGGTTTTGCTCAGGGGGCACAAGCCCACTGCTCTAACCCACTAGAACAACACTCACTCCTCTATTATCCAACTCTGCATTATTTATAAGTTGAATCCCTAACTTTATGCTCTCTCTGCTTTTTCTCATAATAGTAGCTTTGCCTCATCTGTTCCTGTTTCGCTGTGACTCCATCCTGGAGAGAAATATAAGCTGTGCTGCTGCCATCTACACCTTAGATTATATATGAGAGAGTTGGGCCTATTTTTCAGTCTTTAGTCCTGTTTCTCACCTAGACCTAGCTATGGACTCAGGTTTTACTGTGACTAACTTAGATGTGCTCTATTTCATCGCTTCGATGTCCTGTGGATGCATTTTTTAAAAAGAAATTTGATGAAAACGTTGTAGATATGACCTTTATTGAAGAGGAGAAGAAAATGTTTCCCAGCATCTGACATAACTGTCATCTATTGTAACAGATAAAAGGAAAATCAGGTGAAGTTTAATCACCTGTTGATGGACCGGCCGACTTTTGATGCAACGTGCAAAGCATATTCAATCAAACTGACTTGGTGGAGCAGACTCTCTGAATCTCTGATCTGTTTTCTGTCTTTCTGCGTTCTCACTTCACAGACCGAAGCTCTTTGATCACAACACACGGCGTTTTAAACGTGGCAGCTTGAGTAAAGTAATTAAATCTCCCTTTTTCTGTGGCCAGAATCAGCCATCAAATCATCTTTTCAATAACCTGTTGGGCATAAAACAGGACAAGCTTGTTCACATCTATGACTATCTAATCCAGAATAGAAGTTTTGATTAAAAATGTGTCTTGCGCTGCGGATTTAAAATTTCATTGTTTGCATTTATTAAATGAACCCATCAAGTTGACTGGTTTCATGTAGAAAAAAGAAAAAAAAACTGCTCTTTTTAAAATAAAAATAAACCCATTTGACTCATACAGCCACAAATCATGTAAGAACAGCAGACTGGTGCAGCCTATCCCAGCATAAAATACTGTTTACTGGGCCATGTTTCAGCAGGACTGGGAAACCAAACCTTAAATTCCCTCTCCAGTATGACGCACACAATCCCACTGGGCGTAATATATGTTTTGATCCCTTGCAGGGGGAAAAAATATTATTTTTAGTTTGGAGTAATCTAATTTGCTGCAGATCTTGATTGTTTTAGCTCTCAGTCAGGGTCTCCATTTCCCCATACGGTCCAGGGCACTGTGACCCTACAGCCTTCAGGGAAAGGCCTAATCCTGGCAGGGGCACCAAAGGAAAAAAAAAGCTTCCTGCTCCTACTCCAGAAATGTTAAGATGGTTTATTAATAGTTGAAACTGTAATTCTTTAAAAGAAGCAAAAGTAAAACCTTGTTTTATAGATCCATAATTCTGCAGCACACAAATGTCGTCTTACATTAGAACTGATATGAGTCATTTTCACTGCTTCTCTAACACCATTTCTGGCAGCTGCAGCTGTTTCCAGAGTCAAACCTATGAAAATGTCCTCCTTTCCCTACCTGCTATTGGCCAAAGAGCTGACAGAAGCAGCTCGACACTACCTGGTGAACACAGGGTGCATTTATCTGCCAGAGATTTTCCTCAGGAAACCAAAGTCAGGCAGTAAAAATGAGAATGTCTAGGCCTCTACTCTGTGTGTAGCCTAAAAGCATCCCAGAACAATCACTATGACAATGCTAATCCCGCTTTAGTTGTAATGCCAGAGAAGTAAAGCGTGCGTCTACAGATATCAATGGGCAAAAAGTTCAATATACCCTAAACCTGCAACCTGCCGCTATTTGAAATCTTCAAAGTAACTTAATTACCTACTTTTTCATTTTTCATGCAAGATCTTTATTGTTTCCACATTTTGCTAAGAGGTGCGAACAGGCTTAGCCGCAATAGGCTACTTCCGTGTTTACCCCTGCGCACATGTACTCCTTTGTTATTACTTTTAAGGCTAGGCTTAAAACTTTCCTTTTTGATAAAGCTTATAGTTAAGAGTGGCTCAGGTTATCCTGAGCTATCTCTATAGTTATGCTGCTATAGGCTTAGACTGCTGGAGGACATAGGGACCCCTTTTTCATCATTCTGCTTCATTCTATCTCTATTCTCCCACTCTGCAGAATCTGTTAGTTCAATCTCTAACGTTCTGCTCTCTCTGCTTTTTCTCATAGTAGCTTCATCTGGTCTGTTCCTGTTTGGCTGTGACTCCATCCTGGAGAGAAATATCAGCTGTGCTGCTGCCATCAACACCTTTGTTTCTAGATGTTGGAGCTTGGCCTGTTTTCCAGTGTAGTCCTGTTTCTCTGACTGTGACTAACTGGATGTGCTCTCTTCATCCTCTGACATGGGAGCTGGCTCGGAGCTCGTCTGCCTGGCTGTGTGTTTCCTGGACGGGGCCGCCTGTGGAGCTGGTTGACATTTGCCTTTTGTATCTATGCTTCTTTTTCTATGTCTGTTTCTGTCTCCTTGAACCCCAGTCGGCCTCAGCAGATGGCCGCTCACACTGAGCCTGGTTCTGCTGGAGGTTTCTTCCTGTTCAAAGGGAGTTTTTCCTCTCCACTGTCGCTACAAGCATGCTTAGTGTGAGGGATTGCTGAAGAGTCAATGAGTCGATGCAATCATCTGGTTTTCCTTAGATAGAAATGTATTATCTGATGAACTGTAAAGTGCCTTTAGATGACACGTGTTGTGAATTGGCGCTATAGAAATAAATTGAATTTAATTTTTTTATAATATAGAGATGACTATAT
This sequence comes from Cyprinodon diabolis, assembly GCA_030533445.1. Taxonomy (NCBI): domain Eukaryota; kingdom Metazoa; phylum Chordata; class Actinopteri; order Cyprinodontiformes; family Cyprinodontidae; genus Cyprinodon; species Cyprinodon diabolis. Next base: position 44,651,073 of record CM060062.1, read on the forward strand.
TTATGTGTAAATCCCTTTATTGTCCCAAAATGGGGAAATTCGCTCTCTGCATTGAACCCATCCCCTTGGGGAGCAGTGTGAGGTTAAGGGTTTTGCTCAGAGACCCAGAGTGGAAGCTGTGGGGATCAAACCGGGTACTTACAACCTTCTCAGAGCGGACTGCTCTGACCCACTAGGCTCGCCAGAAACAAAGTGAATAAAAACCAAGCATGAAAAACAACAACATCAAATAATACAACAACAGGTTGCTGGAATCTTTCAGAAAAACTTGCAACCAGAGCGAGATCTTGCCGTATACATTTTGAAAATGTCACATGACCATGTTCCTCTAAAACCCTTTTTAACGGGTGCTCAAACTCAATGATTCTTTAATTTCCCCCTAAGAGCTGTTTTTAGTACAACCAAGGGTGGATAGCGTTTACTTACATTTACAAAAAAAAAGTACCTTTAGTAGCAGCTTTACTGTACAGTACTTCTTACTCTAACATGAGTTAAATGTCTGCCCACTGCAAGTATCTGTCAGAGACAGATCATGATGGTAATGTAGAGTCAAAGACCTTCCAGCGTCTGCAGCAGACTGTAGAGAAGCTGAGCAGCTTCTTTAGTGAAAGACTTTTACACCCCATTTATAAAAAGGAGCGCTACCGCAGGTCATTCATCCCTGCTACCACCAGACACTACAATGCAACACTACAACCGCAATAACTGGTGAAATTTATAATTTGCAATTTACCATTTGACCCTGTGAAACACCTGTTTCTCTACCTTTGACACCCAGTGCAATAGCTATATAAATAAATATAAATATTCATCTATATAAATACCCATTCCAATAACCCTGTATAAGAATCCTGCTATTAAAAATAAAAATAAAAAAGCTGTCATATGTGGACACACTGTATATACTGTATATATCCCAAGCATCCTTTGGCACATCCTTCTTCTCCTTTGACCATTTGAGCTGATGTAACGAGTAAATTTCTCCACTGTGAGATCAATAAAGTCAATCAAATGTATGGATGTGTTTGTATATAATGAAATTTTCGGAGATTAAGTGAAGTTTGCGTATAAATTAGTAACTTCTTAGAAATAGAAAAACTCTTTGAGTTTCATCACCTTGACAACTAGGTTAGGGCCCTACAGGCTCCATGCTCCCCTGCTGGCTAAGTCGGTGGAACGGCGATCATTGATTGTGTTCATTTACCTTTCAAGCGATTTTCTCAGCAAGGGATGGGAGTCCGATTCAAACAATATGTGGAACTAAAGCAGGTCACAGCGGTCACTGCTTTGCTATTTGCGAGATTTCCTGAAAGCTCAAAGCCGTTCCATCAAAGGAAGAGATGCATGGGAGGAGGGCTTGGGTGCTTACATTATCCATAATACATCCCCTTAAATTACTTCGCTTTATATTTATCCCCCAATATCAGTAACCTGCATATCTATCCATCTATGAAGGACAAATGGGTTTAACTCGTATCTCAATTTAACTTTGGTATGATCCTAATTATATGGCAACATGTTAAATTCCAGTTAATATAATGGTAAATGGTAAAATGTTGTGGAAGGAAACTTACATTGGACATTGACTTTGCAGCAATCCCTAATCCTGTGCAGCCACCAGAAAACATGCAAATCTACTTACAATCAGTTATGGATTGAGTATTTGCTAGTGTTCTTTATTGATTGCTTCTAGTAAAGCCATAAAGACAGAAATAGATTAAATTACATAATGTGATAACATGCATAAAAACAAAAACTTTAAAGTATACTCTGTGTATATATATCACATCACATCACATCTTCATATAATGCTCCCAAAACTTTATACCACAAAGAATGAAGATAATCCCTACCTGGTGGTTTTACACATTACATATTATTGAAATTGTTTGAAATATTTTATTTATACTCCGTTTGTGTTTCATGGGTTGTGTTCTAATGAACTATTATGATGTATAATGTGTGATTCATCTTTTATTAACTCTTGCTTAAGATTGTTCCAGATAAAGGTCATGCAACGGACGGGTTGTGAAGGAGGCCTGATCATCCTCTATCACATGTTTCTTCTAAACATGTGTTCTTGGAACAATTCAATTGTAAAACAACCACATGTTTTGTTTTAACGTATGTGCTGAGGTTTAAAGTAAGATCCTTTTGTTTCCCTTTCCCTTTAGTTAAACCTCAGCTGGTGTAATTAGGGACACCCCCTTTTCTTCAATAAATAGCAAGGAGAAAGATGAAGACTGCAGAGTGGGGTGGAGATTGTAAACTCTGCAGTCTCTTCCTGCTCTCCTCGCGAGTAACTAAATTAATTGTCTCTGTGCCTTCTTTCTTTCCCTGTATGTATGTATGATGTTTTAGGTGCTTAGACCTGACAAAAATCCTCCTTTTATATACTCCCTATATTATGCAAAATTAGCTATTTCTAAGGCTTTGGTCTTTACTAAATATTATTTAGGCATTAAAAACCTAATAGAAATGTTTATAAGTGCTTTTGGAGTTTTGGTCCTGTTAAACAATCCTGAACAACTTTTAGCTCTACTCCAAAACAGAAATGAAAAACAATCCACTGGACTTCGTTTCCAAGTTTGAGGATGTTTCACTTCCAGGAAGCTTTCTCAATTTAAGTGTCAGGAATAGTGTTGAGTTCCAGGTTTTATACGGTAGCCCATACGGTTTTTAAAACATGCAAATTGGAACGGACGAAGGGCTCCACCCCTTTGGAAAAAACAAAAACAAGGTTTTGTTGGGCTACTGTATAAAACCTCGAACTCTACACTATTCCTGACATTAAAATTCAGGAATAGCCTCAGTAACGTCTAGAAAGACAAGATCTATACCCAGCCATTCGGCAAAAATTTTGCTAGACGGCTGTACATCTTATTTTGGCATTTGACCAATTAGATGAGCCCTTCAATGATATACTACCTACTATAAATTAAGTTAGAAAAAAAGTTAATAAAAAAAAGGTAAAAAGCTCATTGAAAAGTTCAAAAGTAAAGTTCAAAAGTTAATAAGCCCAGTTAACAATTATATTTAGGTTTATAAACTAAAAAAATGTAAGTGTTAGTATCAGCATTAATGCCTGGATGGATGGATGGATGGATGGATGGATGGATGGATGGATGGATGGATGGATGGATGGATGGATGGATGGATGGATGGATGATGGATAGAAGATTGGATGATGGATGGATGGATGGATGGATGGATGGATGGATGGAAGATGGATGGAAGATTGGATCATGAATGGATGGATGGATGGATGGATGGAAGGTTGGATGGATGGATGGAAGGTTGGATGATGGATGGATGGATGGATGGATGGATGGATGGATGGATGGATGGATGGATGGAAGGTTGGATGATGGATGGATGGATGGATGGATGGATGGAAGGTTGGATGATGGATGGATGGATGGATGGAAGGTTGGATGGATGGATGGATGGAAGGTTGGATGATGGATGGATGGATGGATGGATGGAAGGTTGGATGATGGATGGATGGATGGATGGATGGAAGGTTTGATGATGGATGGATGGATGGATGGATGGATGGATGGATGGAAGGTTGGATGGATGGATGGATGGATGGAAGGTTGGATGGATGGATGGATGGATGGATGGATGGATGGATGGATGGAAGGTTGGATGATGGATGGATGGATGGATGGATGGATGGAAGGTTGGATGATGGATGGATGGATGGATGGATGGAAGGTTGGATGATGGATGGATGGATGGATGGATGGATGGAAGGTTGGATGATGGATGGATGGATGGATGGATGGATGGAAGGTTGGATGGATGGAAGGTTGGATGGTTGGATGGATGGTTGGATGGATGGAAGGTTGGATGGATGGAAGGTTGGATGATGGATGGATGGATGGATGGATGGATGGATGGATGGATGGAAGGTTGGATGATGGATGGATGGATGGATGGAAGGTTGGATGATGGATGGATGGATGGAAGGTTGGATGATGGATGGATGGATGGATGGATGGATGGATGGAAGGTTGGATGATGGATAGATGGATGGATGGATGGATGGATGGAAGGTTGGATGATGGATGGATGGATGGATGGATGGATGGAAGGTTGGATGGATGGAAGGTTGGATGATGGATGGATGGATGGATGGATGGATGGATGGAAGGTTGGATGGATGGATGGAAGGTTGGATGGATGGAAGGTTGGATGGATGGAAGGTTGGATGATGGATGGATGGATGGATGGATGGAAGGTTGGATGATGGATGGATGGATGGATGGATGGATGGATGGATGGATGGATGGAAGGTTGGATGATGGATGGATGGATGGATGGAAGGTTGGATGGATGGAAGGTTGGATGGATGGATGGATGGATGGATGGATGGAAGGTTGGATGATGGATGGATGGATGGATGGATGGAAGGTTGGATGATGGATGGATGGATGGATGGATCTCCATGAAGCCTATCCCGTAGATTGCTAGGGTTAACATGGGGAGGCGTAGCAGTAAACCCAAACGTCTTTGTTATAATAATGAAAAAACAATATCAGAAAATAAGTAACAATTCAATATAGATAAATATGACATAGTGTGAAGGGCAATATTTCATCATATACAGGTGCTGGCCATATAGTAGTTGATTTATTTCAGTAATTCCATTCAAAAATCCAACTTCTAAATTCTATTCATTCATTAAACACAGGCTGATATAATCCAAGTCTTTTCATTTTGATTATTATAATTGACAACTAGGTAAAACCCTGAATTCAGAACCTCAGAAAATCTGAATATTGTGAAAAGCTGCTATACTGAAGAACCCTGATGCTACACTGATCAGCTGATGGACTCAAAGCACCTGTAAAGGCCTTTAAATGTTCTCACAGTCTAGTTGTGTATGCTGCATATTCAAGAGAAAGACAGCTGTTGGAAACATGACCAGTGACAAGAAGGGGAAAAAACAAAAGGTCATTGTAAAAAACACTGGCTGTTCACACAGCTCTGTATCCAACATTAAAAGAGACGCAAAGGGAAGGAAACGATGGGGTAGAAAAAGAAGAAAAAGTGTGCAAGCAATAAGAATAACCGCACCCTGGAGAGGAGTGTGAAACAAGACCCATTCAAAAAACGCGAGGGTGGTTCACAAAGAGCAGACTGCAGCTGGAATCTGTGCTTTACTGTGCACAGACGTACGCAGGGCATACGCTTCAGCTGCTAGAGATTCCTTTGAACAAGAGGCAGCAGGATAGAAAGGACTGGACTGCTGCTGATTGGTCCAAAGCTATGTCCTCTGATCAAAGTTAATGTTGCATTTCCTATGAAAATCAGAGTCTGGAGGAAGAGGGAAGAGATCCATGTTGCTTTAGGTGAAGCATACTTTTGTTTTGGGGTGCCAGACCATCTTCCATCTTCCTTATTCTTCCTTCGGAGGATGAGGAGAGCCCACCTGGCCCCACCCATCCTCCCCACCTTCTACAGAAGCACCATAGAGAGCGTTCTGAGCAGCTGTCTGACTGTGTGGTGTGGAGGCTGCAGCGCCTCAGACTGGAAGAAGGTGAGAACAGCAGAGAGGATCATGGGGGTTCCTCTTCCCTCCATTAAAGACATTTCATCCCAGCGCTGCGTGTCCCAAGCCCGTGACATCATCAATGACCCCTCACCCCCCCACCATGGACTGTTCTCCCTGCTGCCCTCTGGGAAGAGGCTTCACAGCCTCGGGTCCGCCTCTTTGGAATGGGGGTCGTTAGAGGGAATTGTTGGTGTGAAGGAAGCCATCTATGTTAAAAAAGTAAAACCGACCTCAGGGCTCGATGTTAGAGGCATACTATGCAACATTTTTCAGTTAATTAATGTGTTCCATAACGTTTTGGATGATTAAATGAGTCATTACAGGGCGAACAAAGGTTTTCTCGGCCGCCCTGGTGGTCTGTAGGGGAAATACCGTACTTGCAATAGCAGGAGCCCTCGGCCCGCACCCACAGGCTCAGAAGTCTCATGCATCGCGAGAGTCGGTCCTGCTTTACGGCGAGAACTGCTACACGCCCCCAGTGAAAGGCATGCTCGTTGCTAGCGTAGTGGCGATATTTGTGCAGTTATCATGGCGGAACCAGTGAGAAAACAGCGAAAGCCCATGTCGGAGCAGGAGTCGTACACGGGTCACTTACCGCCGTAGACATGGTGATTCGTTGCGTTCGCCTGTCTGCTAAGCTCAAAACAACCGCGCCTGGCTCTATGGAGAAACCAGGAGAACAGCTGAGCATATTTACGACAGTGCACTTTTACTTTCGCCCTCTGGGGGGAGCCTCGATGGAAAATCAACACCGGTTGCATAGTATACCTTTAACCATCGCCAGATCTCCCGGGGCAAGTAGTTTTTATTGTTGGGAGTGTACAAATTTCGCAAAAAAAAAATATTATTATTATCACTCAAAATTACTTTCAAATCACCGCGTCACAGCGTTGCTGGCACCATTTTTGTTGTTTTGTACACATTCTCGCGTGATTTGAAAAAGCCGCATGATTTTCCGCCAGATGGCGTGATTTTTGTCCACCTAGCGGTAATTTTGATATAGTTACCAAAACGACAAACAAGCTAGAAAGCGCTATCATATGGCGGTCTTCTGTACAGTGATGCAGGTCATACATTAAAAAATGTTCATTAATTTTTTTTATCTTAGACATTGGAGCGGTGCATTTAAATGTTATAGAGCTAAACATGTTCGATTGGTGACCTGTTATGTTATTATTATTGTCTTGTTGCTGCATTTATTTTGTCAGGGAAAACTAATCCTGATTCAGTTAAAAGTCAGGGAATTCTGAAATGATGTCAGACTGTGGAAACCCTGAATAAAATAACTATGTATAATGATTCTCTAGAAAAGTCACATTATATTAATAGTATTATCTTGTATAAACATACCGTGACTCTAAAATAAAAGTTATTCATTTGTGACATTGACTTCTGTCTTGTTATTTATCTTAAGTTTTTAACCTGTCAAGTTTTTTTTTTGTTTTTTTTAACATTACAATTTATATTTTTCCAAGCACACAACAGTTTAAAGCAAAGTTTAGTTTGAAAAGAATGTGCAGGAAGGATTGAAAAGCATGTTAACACGGTAATGTAGGCTTGAGTTCATTATCTGACGCATGCAGATACACACCAGGAACCTGGAAACTTAAAAAATACTGAATTACAAAAAACATTTTAAAAACAAACATGTTTCATTGATATATATACAAAAATGAATATTAGGAACTATATTTATCAAACATTATACTGGGCAAGTAAAAATTGTTTCTGGGCAAATGAAATGTGTAAGTCACTTGCCCAAAGGGCAAGTGGTAAAAATCCTTAACATCAACCCCTGGACCTTAAACAGAGGGAGGGGACTCAGATTTCAGCTTTCAAAACCTATAATGCAGGTATTGAGCTGATTCCTTCTGGCTATTATCGTTACCCCAACTCCTTTATAGGGGAACTAAAGACCTTGCCTATTCAGCCAGCCCAGCAATTCCTTCTAACGACCCTCTTTCAGAGACATAGGCAGGTAACGGCTAGCCTCGTGAGACCATCCTGATCTCGCGAGCTTTCAAGGTTTCACTCGCAGATCAATCTGGAGACTCTCCGTTGAAGAAAATTTGGAGATGTTCACCAAACGAACGTCCAATCAGCGTTGGCTTTGAGGCGGGTTGAGGTGTGACGCAACGAGAAGCGCGACAGTTCAGTCTAAAGAACATGGCGGCTTCAGCCGATGAAACTAGCGATAGCGTGGATATCGAGCAAGTTTTATCGGAATTACAGAGTAATTCTTCACTGAAAGAAGAGCAAAACACTGCTCTGGAGGCTTTTCTCAGAGGAAAAGATGTTTTTGCTCTTCTCCCGACTGGTTTCGGCAAGAGTAGCCTGGTTTGTGGTTGTGTTTTCGTCGTCGCTCTGTTAGTATGTCATATGCTTCGTTGATCTGATTGGTTTATTTGGCCCGTCTATCACCAACATAGGCCAATCAGCTAACCAGTATTTTCGCCCCTTTCCAAAATTACTTCAACGGAAAGTTTCCAGATGGATATGCGGAGCAAATCCAGCAAATCCATCTGGCGAAGTCAGGTTAGGTATCGGCTAACAAAGAACTGAAACAACCCCCATTCCAAAGAGGCGGACCTGTTCGTCCGGTTCAATTTGCATGTTTTCTAAGCCAAAACAAGGCTGTTTTTGCTCCACTCTATAAAGCCTGGAACTCAAAGCTATTTCTGAAATTTTGGAATGAAAAGCTTCGTGGATGGGAAGAGAAACGTCTTCAAATTTGGAAAGAAAGTCTAGTGGATTGTTTAACTTTTTTCGGAATGACAGGAAACAGGATGTTTAAATCAACAGCACTTTTTGCTGCATCTGCAATCTTTTGAAATTCAAATAAAAAAACAGACACGAATTTTAAAAAGCAGCCAAAATGTAGAACAGGAGGCAGATTCTTGGTCTGCAGTAGAACAGATTGACCGAATCTTTCCATCTGTCACATGACACAGTTGAGGCCAGGGCAACGGCGCTCGTCTTCTCCTCATGGGAAAGTCAGAGAGTTAAAATCCTAGATGCTTAGAGGCTTCACACGCACACACACGCAAAAAAGCAAAAGTATGTCGATAAAGAGGGTAGGTCAAGACAGCTGAACTGACAAATCCCCAGGAGGAAAATATGTACACAACAGACCAATGATTAAACAGAAGGAAGCGGATGAAAAGAGGCCGAGAGAAGCAGGAGGCCATAATATTAAAACTCCGCTTCAGCATAAACACAATGTTTATACCTGTTAGACTCTCAAATGTGCTGATTTAGAGCATGTGAATGAAATCTAGCAGAAATGTTAAGACTGGGAGGTTGAATTTAGCCAAAGAATGTCGTGTTCTGTCCCGATGCAGAAAAAAACGGACCTGAACACTGCTGCTGAGATGACCATTTAAGGACAGAATACCAGATATAAACAAACAGGACGTAGCAACGAACAAACCTGACAGGAAGACAAACCGAGCGTCACGAAAGAACGAGCAACCGCACATTAAACTCCCCCCCCCCGTCATGTGTGCAGCCTCTCTGCGGCTCCAGTGTTTTCGTTGGGAAGATGAAGCAGATATGACTTCTGCTTACTGATTGAGTTAGCAGAGGAAAAGAGGAGATAAAAAGTGTTGCAGCGCTGCAGATAATCTTAAAGGCACCAGCGTGATCTCATTATTCACTATCTAAACCATTTGAGAGGAAAGTGGCATCACGGTTTAGAAGAGGTGTAATGCATGAAAGGACCCGAGGACAAGTCTTCATGTCTGTCAAATCATCAGCATGTGTAATCTAATTGGGGAAGGCTGAGTCTTTTCTTCTCCTGCCTGCATCAGTTTGCATCCAAGTAGATGACTGAGGGAGGCTCTGTCCAAGGTCAACGGGGCATGTGTGCCTCTTTGGTAGCAGGGTTTATTCTCGCTGCTCTCCAGCCCTCTCAGCCATTTGGATAAACGGGTAATGCTGGGTGAGCTGGTACAAAGGGGTGAGGTGAGGCAGCGCAGGGCTGCTCCACAGAAAAAAGCACATCTGACCTCAGAGGGAACAAGCTGTGCTGAATTTAATCTTAAAATCATCAGGTGACCTAATCTCCTCTGACATGTAATCTTTTAGCAAAACAAAAGGTAATATCCCTAAGATTAAAAAAAAGGTATAGGAACATAGATAAACACTTGGAAATAAAAAAAAAACAGAAATCCTTTTCATGAGATTATTTATATGTTGTAAGGAGTAAATAAAACCCAACTGACTGAGTGGGGCGATCTCTGTCTGAGAAATGGGTTTTAGTCTGTGATTTATTTTTAAGGCTAGGCTTAAAACTTTCCTTTTTGATAAAGCTTCTAGTTAGAGTGGCTCAGGTTATCCTGAGCTATCTCTATAGTTCTGCTGCTATAGGCTTAGACTGCTGGAGGACATAGGGACCCCTTTTTCATCATTCTGCTTCATTCTATCTCTATTCTCCCACTCTGCAGAATCTGTTAGTTCAATCTCTAACGTTCTGCTCTCTCTGCTTTTTCTCATAGTAGCTTCATCTGGTCTGTTCCTGTTTGGCTGTGACTCCATCCTGGAGAGAAATATCAGCTGTGCTGCTGCCATCAACACCTTTGTTTCTAGATGTTGGAGCTTGGCCTGTTTTCCAGTGTAGTCCTGTTTCTCTGACTGTGACTAACTGGATGTGCTCTCTTCATCCTCTGACATGGGAGCTGGCTCGGAGCTCGTCTGCCTGGCCGTGTGTTTCCTGGACGGGGCCGCCTGTGGAGCTGGTTGACAGTTGCCTTTTGTATCTATGCTTCTTTTTCTATGTCTGCTTCTGTCTCCTTCAACCCCAGTGGGCCTCAGCAGATGGCCGCTCACACTGAGCCTGGTTCTGCTGTTGGTTTGTTCCTGTTAAAAAGGGAGTTTTTCCTCTCCACTGTCGCTACAAGCATGCTTAGTGTGAGGGATTGCTGAAGAGTCAATGAGTCGATGCAATCAAATGGTTTTGCTTAGATAGAAATGGATGATCTGGTGAACTGTAAAGTGCCTTGAGATGACGTGTTGTGAATTGGCACTACAGAAATAAACTGAATTAAATTAACCAATGAAAAAAGAAAAATCAAAAGTATGATTTACTTTATAAAACAGGAAGCCAATATATACTCCTACTCATGTCAAGGTAATATACGGGATATTGGGGTCAGACCAAGAGCTATAGAATGATTTTAAATCACTGAATCTCACAAGAATAATAAAAGAAAATTTCTGCGAGATTAAGGTCATAAAATCAGGAGAAAAAACAGGCATCTGAGCCCCTTTGCATCCTTAAAGGCACATGGATTAACTTTTGGCCAGTAGGGGCGCTAGACCTGTAAGTTTCACGTCTAGCGCTCCCTAGCAGCTTTAGTTTGTAGCCTGTTAGCTTTCTCTACCTATATTTTGCTTTTACCAAACATCAAAAATAATAATAAAGATATATGACTGGAGCAAAGTGTTACATTACCAGTCTAATAATAAAGTGAGAAAAGATAATCGCTTTTACATGCGGCTACTTCTTTCAGCTTGCAACGAAAAAACTCCTTTCCGATACTTGTTTTTCCACGATCCCTTTCCTTTTTTATGACTGAGTTTTAGGGCCAGGCCAGACATTTTTTTTCCTATTCCGAGAATAAAGTCGTAAAATTACGAGAATAAAGTCGTAAAATTACGAGAATAAAGTCATAAAATTATGAGAATAAAGTCGCAACAAGAATAGTCATAAAATTACGACAATAAAGTCGTAAAATTACGAGAATAATGTTGTTACAGTACGAGAATAAAGTCGTAAAATTACGAGAATAAAGTCGTAAAATTACGATAATAAAGTCATAAAATTATGAGAATAAAGTCGCAACAAGAATAGTCATAAAATTACGACAATAAAGTCGTAAAATTACGAGAATAAAGTCATAAAATTACGACAATAAAGTCATAAAATTACGACAATAAAGTTGTAAAATTACGAGAATAAAGTTGTAAAATTACGAGAATAAAGTTGTAAAATTACGAGAATAAAGTCGTAAAATTACGAGAATAAAGTTTTGTTTTTTTTTTTAAAATGTTAAACGTTTTAGCCATGACCTTGGTTCCAAAGTTATACCATGCTGCTTTAAAGTTATTTCAGGCTATATACTCTGAGCCGCATCAATTAGTTCACATATTTTTAAGCTAATAATAGAAAATAAATAAAAAAACAAACAAAAACACTACGTATATTTCATAAAATACTGCAGAAAAGGGTAATGGGCTGGTTACATCAAACCCTCAAAGAGTTCATATTATTAGTGGAGGCTTTTCTTTGTTGTACAGCAGCTCCAATAAACATGTCTCCTCATTAAGAGGAAAGATTTACATTAAAAAGCAGCTTCGGGCCTCATTATTAACCTAGTTTGGTTTCTCCGAGTTGTATTTTTAAATCTTTGACCTAGAAACAGTACTTCCTTGTGTTTCACACACTCGCCAACAAAAGAAGTGAAAAAAATGATGCCAGATATGCACACCTGTGTGCAGTTTTCAACAGTTCGTTAAGATAGCTCCTGTTCGGACCTGCCCCAGCTCTGCTCACCAGTAACCTGAGTCACACTTTTAACCGCCTCGCTCTACAGGACGGCAGCGCTGGGAAGCGTTATTTATTTCCTGCTCGTCACAATCAGCAGCTCAGACTTAGGAGGCTTGACGCTCTGGGACTTCTGCTTTGTCTCAGTCAACAGTAAAGCAAGCCACCACAGGCAGGCGAGGAGCCAGTGTTTATTTTCACCACTACATGCCCAGTAACACTGGCACTTACCCCACCATCACACACAAACAGGCAGGGTGGGGGGGGGGTCTGCCACAGCTCTACAGTCGCAACAATCCTCCGACTCAACAGGTGCTGCTATTTACTTCTAGAAAGGGCAAAAATATGTTCATTGGGATGGATAGTGGTGACACAGATAAATGAAAATAAAAAACAGGGAATACTTTCCGAGTGGTGCACGACTTTACACAAGTGAATAAAGTGAATGTGATTGGTCAATTATCAAGGGGGCGGGACTGCTGTGGCAGAAGGTTCGCAAGCAAGTTTGATTGTAGCCGGTTTGTCGGAAGCATCTTGCTAACCAGTTAGCAACTTAGTGCTACTTGTTCCCAATGGGAAATTCCATTGCGACCAAGTAGCACTAAATTGGTGACTTAGAAACAACGCTGTCAAGGAACGCTATGGACAGCGGAAACATGCAAGAGGAGGAGAGTTTAGTGTCGGAGGTCGTGGATGAGTCTCCTCCGTCATCCATTTTTTATTTAGAGGAGGAAAGCGGGGACGAAGATGTTGTGGAAGAGGACGCCAGGGCGGCAGAAGCTTGATTTGGTGTAGAAGGCTTCCAGCCGTACATGTTTGAGCCCTTGCCTCGCAACGCTGCCAGTTCTGTTAGCTCTACGCCTGCCGAAGACACAGACGTCCATACCCGTGAACACTGGGACGGACCTCAATGGGAAAGGGAAAATGATTTATTTCAATCGTTGTGTATATTAGCTGCGATATATGAATCAAGATGACTGAAAGAATTTGATTGACAGATGTCCGTTGATATATGATTGGCTGAATTTAGGTCTTCAGGCTGACGTATAACTAACTGGCCTGCAGAAGATAACGGAAAAAAACACAAATTTTGAAGGCCAATTTATACTTCTGACACATAGCCTCTGCATATATTCTGCAACCGTCGTAGCGCACCTTTAAAAACATCCTGACCATATGTCAGACGGTCGCAAATGACCTCAAGCGGAAGTACGCAGACAAAAAGCAGCTGTGATTGGTCCTTGGTATGCCTTTCCGTCTGTCTGTGTGGTCGTCCTTCTCGATTCGGTGCCGGGGTGCGCCATTTTTTAAAACCTTGGAACATCAACAATGGATACTCTAGATCAGGGGTCACCAACGCGGTGCCCGCGGGCACCAAGGGGCCCTCAAGGACCACATGGGGGACCCTCTTCGTCTTCTGAAAACAGAAGAACTAACTCAGTGGGTTAAGTAAAATTTTTTTTTATTCTGTTGCTCTTCTTTTTAATCATTTATGTATTATTTCATAATGTTAACTATTTCATCATATTTCAGTGGTTTCAAAATGACAATATTAAAAAGAAAATAAAAAATGAATAAAAGAATAAAATAAGAATAAAAATGAGTTTTTATGGATGAGATCCCTCCAGTTCATATGTCAGTATTGGTAGCCCTTCCTATGACTTCGTAGCCATGAAGTAGCCCTCAGCCTTAAAAAGGTTGGTGACCCCTGCTCTAGATCTATCTCGGTGACCATGATATCTTCCAGACACGCCATTGTTGTTTTGGAAAAACACTCCTGCCGGCGCCGCGGGAAAAGTTCTCATGACAATCTGCCGAAGTTCTCGCGAGTTCCTCGAATAGGCTCCCCTTGCACTTTGGCGGGAAACTGCTGTATGTCCCTAGAAATTCCAGACCGACGGTGCAGAGGCATACCAGCAAAACTGGTTCGCGGCCAGAACCAAGCGACATTTGATGTGTGCGGTGACAGAAGTACAATCCGCGCTTAAGACAGAATTTTTTTTATGAATAAAAATCTGGTCTGATAACGAATACATAAATAAACATGTTTAATCCAGAAGGATTTGACATTTAAATATAAATTCCCTACGACTTTAAAATGTACCTATCTGTAGAATGGGTCTGTTTTATGTGTTTTCTTCTCAATTCAGAGGGGCCCCCTGCCTGTCTTTGATTAGGGCCCCACATTTCCTAAATCCGCCCCTGCATTCAGTAATGAGACAGAAGTTGATGCGTGTTTTTGCGGGATTGATGGAGCCCTGATGGAGAAGAATGAGGCTGATTGATGAGGCAGGGCAGAGGAGGCTCAGGCATGCATGGAGCCCACACACAAACAGGCGCTCAGATCCACGGAGGCACCGGATCCACGGCCTTCCAGCGTCCAGCCGAACCGAGCCCAGGCGGCGGCTGCGGGCTGCGGCTGCCTCAGGTCCTCATGTCTCTGACTGACTGAAAGCTGACAGGGAGAACAGCCTCGGTGGAACTGGGATGGACGTGTTTCGCTTCGTGACTCCCTGCGGATGCCCTCTTCTCCACACACAAACATTTCAGTTGCGTGGATCTCCTCCCCGCTGCGTGGATTTCAGCGCTAACAGAGCCGCACTCACCTCGGTCTGCTCTCCTCCTGTTATCCACTTGTCAGGATGGAAATGTCGCACCATGGATCCCCGCGGAAGTTCCCTGGCAGTCAGACAGAAGCTCCCGTTGAAGGAAGCGGGGCGGCGGCGTGTCCGTGGTTTGCCTCCCACTGTGGGATCTGGGGAAGCTGGTTCCTTCCAACAGCTGGTTTTTCCAAAATGGAGTTTAGTCCAACGGGAGCCAATCAGAGCGAGGCTGTGGGGGCTCCCGCTCCTCCTGTGGGCTGGAGCCAAATCCACGCCACGCAGAACGAAACCCACGGGAGGGGGGTGGTGCTTTGTTGCAGCTTTCATGTCTCCATGGCTTTGTTCAGGCTGACAGCAACACCCAGAGCAGGGAAGTCCCCCATCAGGGTTCCTCCTGCCGGGAGAAGATCCAGGAACCTTCCCTGGTCCGACTGCGAGAAACCTGGAGGAAAATATCCCTGCATCTCATTTAATCCAACATCCTTTCATCATCCATCATCCATCCATCATCCATCCAATCATCCATCCATCCATCATCCAACATCCATCCATCCATCCATCCATCATCCAACATCCATTAATCATCCATCCATCCATCATCCAACATCCATCCATCCATCCATCCATCATCCAACATCCATCCATCATCCATCCATCCATCCATCATCCAACATCCATCCATCCATCCATCCATCCATCATCCAACATCCATTCATCATCCATCCATCCATCATCCATCCATCCATCATCCAACCATTGTCCATCCATCATCCATCCATCATCCATCCAACCATCCATCCATCCATCATCCATCCATCATCCATCCATCCATCATCCATCATCCATCCATCCATCCATCCATCATCCAACATCCATTCATCATCCATCCATCCATCATCCATCCATCCAACATCCATCCATCCATCATCCATCCATCTATCATCCATCCATCTATCATCCAACCATTGTCCATCCATCATCCATCCATCATCCATCCAACCATCCATCCATCCATCATCCATCCATCATCCATCCAATCATCCATCCATCCATCATCCAACCATCCATCATCCATCCATCATCCAGCCAACCATCAATCATCCATCCATCCATCATCCAACATCCATCCATCCATCCATCCATCATCCAACATCCATTCATCATCCATTCATCCATCATCCATCCATCCATCATCCAACATCCATCCATCCATCATCCAACATCCATTCATCATCCATCCATCCATCATCCATCCATCCAACATCCATCCATCCATCATCCATCCATCTATCATCCATTCATCCATCATCCAACCATTGTCCATCCATCATCCATCCATCATCCATCCAACCATCCATCCATCATCCATCCATCATCCATCCGATCATCCATCCATCCATCATCCAACATCCATCCATCCATCCACCATCCAACATCCATTCATCATCCATCCATCCATCATCCATCCATCCAACATCCATCCATCCATCATCCATCCATCTATCATCCATCCATCCATCATCCAACCATTGTCCATCCATCATCCATCCATCATCCATCCAACCATCCATCCATCCATCATCCATCCATCATCCATCCAATCATCCATCCATCCATCATCCAACATCCATTCATCCATCCATCCATCATCCAACATCCATTCATCATCCATCCATTGATCATCCATCCATCCAACATCCATCCATCCATCATCCATCCATCTATCATCCATCCATCCATCATCCAACCATTGTCCATCCATCATCCATCCATCATCCATCCAACCATCCATCCATCCATCATCCATCCATCCATCCATCCATCATCCAACATCCATTCATCATCCATCCATCATCCATCCATCCATCATCCAACCATTGTCCATCCATCATCCATCCATCATCCATCCAATCATCCATCCATCCATCATCCAACATCCATCCATCCATCCATCATCCAACATCCATTCATCATCCATCCATCCATCATCCATCCATCCAACATCCATCCATCCATCCATCCATCATCCATCCATCTATCATCCATCCATCCATCATCCAACCATTGTCCATCCATCATCCATCCATCATCCATCCATCCATCCATCATCCAACATCCATCCATCCATCCATCATCCAACATCCATTCATCATCCATCCATCCATCATCCATCCATCCAACATCCATCCATCATCCATCCATCTATCATCCATCCATCCATCATCCATCCAACCATCATCCAACCAGCCAACTATCATCCAACCATCATCCATCCATTCATCATCCAACTATCCATCATCCATCCAACCATCCATCATCCATCCATCCATCCATTCATCCATCATCCATCCATCATCCATCCAACCTTCCATCAACACCAATTCATCATCCATCCATCAACCATCATCCAACCAGCCAACTATCATCCAACCATCATCCAACCATCCATCCATCATCCATCCATCATCCATCCAACCATTCATCCATCTATCCATCCATTCATCATCCATCCAACCTTCCATCCAACACCAATTCATCATCCATCCATCAACCATCATCCAACCAGCCAACTATCATCCAACCATCCAACCACCCATCCATCATCCATCCATCCACCATCCATCCATCCAACCATCCATCCATCTATCCATCCATAATCCATTCAACCTTCCATCCAACACCAATTCATCATCCATCCATCAACCATCATCCAACCAGCCAACTATCATCCAACCATCCATCATCCAACCATCCATCATCCATCCATCATCCAGCCAACCATCAATCATCCATCCATCCATCATCCAACATCCATCCATCCATCCATCCATCATCCAACATCCATTCATCATCCATCCATCCATCATCCATCCATCCATCATCCAACATCCATCCATCCATCCATCCATCATCCAACATCCATTCATCATCCATCCATCCATCATCCATCCATCCAACATCCATCCATCCGTCATCCATCCATCTATCATCCATCCATCCATCATCCAACCATTGTCCATCCATCATCCATCCATCATCCATCCAACCATCCATCCATCCATCATCCATCCATCATCCATCCAATCATCCATCCATCCATCATCCAACATCCATCCATCCATCCATCCATCATCCAACATCCATTCATCATCCATCCATCCATCATCCATCCATCCAACATCCATCCATCCATCATCCATCCATCTATCATCCATCCATCCATCATCCAACCATTGTCCATCCATCATCCATCCATCATCCATCCAACCATCCATCCATCCATCATCCATCCATCATCCATCCAATCATCCATCCATCCATCATCCAACATCCATTCATCCATCCATCCATCATCCAACATCCATTCATCATCCATCCATTGATCATCCATCCATCCAACATCCATCCATCCATCCATCATCCATCCATTGTCCATCCATCATCCATCCATCATCCATCCAACCATCCATCCATCCATCATCCATCCATCCATCCATCATCCAACATCCATTCATCATCCATCCATCCATCATCCATCCATCCATCATCCAACCATTGTCCATCCATCATCCATCCATCATCCATCCAATCATCCATCCAACCATTGTCCATCCATCATCCATCCATCATCCATCCAATCATCCATCCATCCATCATCCAACATCCATCCATCCATCCATCATCCATCCAACATCCATCCATCCATCCATCATCCAACCATTGTCCATCCATCATCCATCCATCATCCATCCAACCATCCATCCATCCATCATCCATCCATCCATCCATCATCCAACATCCATTCATCATCCATCCATCCATCATCCATCCATCCATCATCCAACCATTGTCCATCCATCATCCATCCATCATCCATCCAATCATCCATCCATCCATCATCCAACATCCATCCATCCATCCATCATCCAACATCCATTCATCATCCATCCATCCATCATCCATCCATCCAACATCCATCCATCCATCCATCCATCATCCATCCATCTATCATCCATCCATCCATCATCCAACCATTGTCCATCCATCATCCATCCATCATCCATCCATCCATCCATCATCCAACATCCATCCATCCATCCATCATCCAACATCCATTCATCATCCATCCATCCATCATCCATCCATCCAACATCCATCCATCATCCATCCATCTATCATCCATCCATCCATCATCCAACCATTGTCCATCCATCATCCATCCATCATCCATCCAACCATCCATCCATCCATCATCCAACATCCATCCATCCATCATCCAACATCCATTCATCATCCATCCATCCATCCATCCATCCAACATCCATCCATCCATCATCCATCCATCCATCCATCTATCATCCATCCATCCATCATCCAACCATTGTCCATCCATCATCCATCCATCATCCATCCAACCATCATCCAACCAGCCAACTATCATCCAACCATCATCCATCCATTCATCATCCAACTATCCATCATCCATCCATCATCCATCCAACCATCCATCCATCATCCATCCATCCATCCATCCATCCATCCGTCATCCATCCAACCTTCCATCCAACACCAATTCATCATTCATTCATCATCCATCAACCATCATCCAACCAGCCAACTATCATCCAACCATCATCCAACCATCCATCATCCATCCTCCAACCATCCATCCATCCATCATCCATCCAACCATCCATCCATCATCCATCCATACATCCATCCATCCAACATCCATCCAACCTTCCATCCACCCAACCATCATCCAACCATCATCCACCGTCCATCATCCATCCATCCATCCATCATCCATCCATCATCCATCCAACCATCCATCCATCCATCCATCATCCAACATCCATCCATCTATCCATCCATCATCCAACATCCATTCATCATCCATCCAACCATCCATCCATCATCCATCCATCCAACATCCATCCATCATCCATCCATCATCCATCCATTCATCCATCATCCATCCAACCTTCCATCCAACACCAATTCATCATCCATCCATCAACCATCATCCAACCAGCCAACTATCATCCAACCATCCATTATCCATCCATTCATCATCCATCCATCATCCATCCAGCCATCAATCATCCATCCATCCATTCATCACCCATCCATTCATCATCCATCCATCCATTCATCATCCAACCATCCATCATCCATACATACAACCATCCATCATCCATCCATCCATCATCCATCCATCCAACATCCATCATCCATCCAACCTTCCATCCACCCACCCATCATCCAACCATCATCCACCATCCATCCATCCATCCATCATCCAACCATTGTCCATCCATCATCCATCCATCCATCATCCATCCAACCATCATCCAACCAGCCAACTATCATCCAACCATCATCCATCCATTCATCATCCAACTATCCATCATCCATCCAACCATCCATCATCCATCCATCCATCCATTCATCCATCATCCATCCATCATCCATCCAACCTTCCATCAACACCAATTCATCATCCATCCATCAACCATCATCCAACCAGCCAACTATCATCCAACCATCATCCAACCATCCATCCATCATCCATCCATCATCCATCCAACCATTCATCCATCTATCCATCCATTCATCATCCATCCAACCTTCCATCCAACACCAATTCATCATCCATCCATCAACCATCATCCAACCAGCCAACTATCATCCAACCATCCAACCACCCATCCATCATCCATCCATCCACCATCCATCCATCCAACCATCCATCCATCTATCCATCCATAATCCATTCAACCTTCCATCCAACACCAATTCATCATCCATCCATCAACCATCATCCAACCAGCCAACTATCATCCAACCATCCATCATCCAACCATCCATCATCCATCCATCATCCAGCCAACCATCAATCATTCATCCATCCATTCATCATCCATCCATCCATTCATCATCCAACCATCCATCATCCATCCAACCATCCATCATCCATCCATCCATCCATCCATCATCCATCCATCCATCCATCCATCCATCATCCAACCATTGTCCATCCATCATCCATCCATCCATCATCCATCCAACCATCATCCAACCAGCCAACTATCATCCAACCATCATCCATCCATTCATCATCCAACTATCCATCATCCATCCATCATCCATCCAACCATCCATCATCCATCCATCCATCATCCATCCAACCTTCCATCCAACACCAATTCATCATCCATCCATCAACCATCATCCAACCAGCCAACTATCATCCAACCATCATCCAACCATCCAATCATCCATCCATCATCCATCCATCCACCATCCATCCATCCAACCATCCATCCATCTATCCATCCATCATCCATCCAACCTTCCATCCAACACCAATTCATCATCCATCCATCAACCATCATCCAACCAGCCAACTATCATCCAACCATCCATCATCCAACCATCCATCATCCAGCCAACCATCAATCATTCATCCATCCATTCATCATCCATCCATCCATTCATCATCCAACCATCCATCATCCATCCAACCATCCATCATCCATCCATCCATCCATCCATCCATCCATCATCCATCCATCCATCCATCATCCAACCATTGTCCATCCATCATCCTTCCATCCATCATCCGTCCAACCATCATCCAACCAGCCAACTATCATCCAACCATCATCCATCCATTCATCATCCAACTATCCATCATCCATCCATCATCCATCCAACCATCCATCATCCATCCATCCATCATCCATCCAACCTTCCATCCAACACCAATTCATCATCCATCCATCAACCATCATCCAACCATCCATCCATCATCCATCCATCATCCATCCATCCATCCAACCATCCATCCATCTATCCATCCATCATCCATCCAACCTTCCATCCAACACCAATTCATCATCCATCCATCAACCATCATCCAACCAGCCAACTATCATCCAACCATCATCCAACCATCAATCCATCCATCATCCATCCATCCATCCATCATCCATCCAACCATCCATCCATCTATCCAACCATCCATCCATCTATCCATCCATCATCCATCCAACCTTCCATCCAACACCAATTCATCATCCATCCATCAACCATCATCCAACCAGCCAACTATCATCCAACCATCATCCAACCATCCAACCATCCATCCATCATCCATCCATCATCCATCCGTCCATCCATCCATCCATCCATCCATCCATCCAAGTGGATCCTAAAAAGTAGCCTTAGATGTAGGCCATTGGGTTAATCATCTTTGTTAAATCATATTTTTTTCCACACAAACACAGACCAGAACTTCATCCTGATTTCTGCCATAAAGACCAGAGTCCATCTATCTGTCCACCATCAACGTTTAGCAAAGCATCAAGAGAACTGAACCCGTCCTCAAGTATTGACCACTGATCCACATGGAACAATGCTATTTGGCCTCATACTTAAAGGAACTGTTAGACAATAAAGTTATTGCTTGAAAACAACTGTTTTAGGTCCTTATTTATTTTAATTCAATCACTTATTATTTATTGTAATTCTGATGGGAAATGAGGCCAAATTCTCTTGAAAAGTGTCACAATTTTTTTGTTCTTTTTGTTATGTTTTACATGATATTATTACCTTTAGGGTTTTAGGTTTATCTGTGTCCACATGGTGTAAAAATATAAACAACAAACATTTAGGTGTTCAGTGTTAGAGCCAAAAATCAGGAAAATGCTAAGATACTGGCTGCACTTCCTCTTTTCATCGAACTGATATACAAACAAGAATTTTAACCTGGAAACAAACAGTCCCTGTAAATACCTGGAAACTCCCGGCTTTAGAAAATGGTATTCGATGATTTGTTTTATTTATGAGAGGAAAGTTTACAGCAGATATAATCAGGATGAATGAAGTCCATTAAGTGATTTTAGGAAAAAAATATATATTGAAGTTCCCTAGCAGTGAAAATATAATAAAAAACACAATGATTTATCATCTGTTCACAACAAAGTGAAAGTATGATATAAAAGTAATTGACTACAAGCTTTACAGCTTCAAAAATCACTTCTTAAACGTCTAAAAAGTCAAACATTTACTGGAAACCATGAGAGTCTTCAGAATAACAAATTCAGTGCAATAAAATCTAATTTTCCTTTAAGTCATCCAGACTATTATTGATGTCCACTCTGCAGAAAAAAGATAAAATGAGGTTTTCTCACTCTCTTTCCTTTCATACACAGCCTATACTAACTACGCTCATTTGATGTATGTAAAACCTATCTATCTATCTATCTATCTATCTATCTATCTATCTATCTATCTATCTATCTATCTATCTATCTATCTATCTATCTATCTATCTATCTATCTATCTATCTATCTATCTATCTATCTATCTATCTATCTATCTATCTATCTATCTATCTATCCATCCATCCATCCATCCATCCATCCATCCATCCATCCATCCATCCATCCATCCATCCATCCATCCATCCATCCATCTATACATTATTTTTATTGTAAAAATGTTATGTCTATTTTAAATAATTTTACTTCGTAATGAATCCAGTAAGCTGTCAGATGGATAGGATTCAGCTCACACTGAAGGACTGAACTAAAATAAGCAAAAATGTTTTAATCTAAGTGTGTTTGCCCCTAATTTCAGCAGGTCAGTAAGATTGTCTGTGAAAGAAATGAGGATTTTTGCACTTAGAATAAGATATTATCCACCTGAAAAGAAACTAGATTGGTTATTTTTTATATTAAACCAAAATGATCTTATCTTATTACATTGGCCAACGTTATTACCTCTTCAAAAGACAAGAAAATACATCAATTTCTGGATTTCAATTTCATCTTTGCAACAATCATTAGAATATGACGCTGAAATATTTGCTGTACACTGAATGTCTTATAAAAATTTACGTGCCAGAATTTTTCACAGAGTCAGTGTTTAATACCATTAACATAGTTTATAAAGAAACACAATATCTAGTTGGTTTAAAATAAAAATAGAGCTGAATAACAATATAAAGCAAAGACATCAGGTAACTGCTCGGCCATGGCCAAAAAAATAAATACATATATAGAAAAGACAAGGTCCCAATGCAGAGCCCTGGGGGCCACAGCTTTTAAGAACCAATCCCCTCTGTTCCTAGAATGACTTTGTGGCTGGAGGAAATCAAACTACGAGAAGAAGAGTACAGATGTAAAAAAAAAAGTACAGTTGTAAAAAAAAAAGGTCAATATTGGCTCGAAAGGAATAAAAAGGATAAATATATGAAGGAAAAACAAAGAATCCAATGCATGTCCAGCAGATTCCAGAACAGCTTCATTCCAGATTCCAGAACATTCCTTCCTTTCCTTTAGCAGAAGACTCTTCCTACCCAAATGCGCCACAGAGCGCCACAGGAAATCATTCCTGCCTGTGGTCATCAATCTCTATAACACCTCCCTCAAGAAATTTAGATCCACCCCCCCCCCCCCGTAATTGACATTTATGCACTATTTTTGCACGTCACGTATCGCTTTACTTGGATATACATACATAGATATATATACAGAAGAGCTATATGTGTATATATTTTTATCTCTTTTTTATTTGTATCTTTATCTTTATTATCTTGTGTTGTTGGATGTGTGTATATATACATATATATATAAAACTGAAACTGGAGAGTGTAACAAAAGTAATTCCCTCTGGGATTATTAAAGTATTTCTGATTCTGATTCTTCATCTGATTCTTCATCAGACTGCTGACCTGTTGAAAAAACTTTAAATCATGTCAGAGACTCTGCATCAAACTGATAAAACCAAACCAAAAATACTGCATATTGCATAGATATTAATGCTCTGAACTTCCATATCAATGCCTTTTTTGCACCATGTTTATTCTCCCACACTGTTTACACATGTTCACTGCTGCACTCTAAGAAATGGAAATGTCATCAAAGCTGTACAAAATGAGATTTTGTTTTGTATACAAAATGATAATAACAAAGAGTCAGTTTGCTCTGCGTCATTACCAAACCTTTAAACATCATTTTGTTTTTTTTCCCCATATTGGCTCTGCAAACTCTCCATCCTGAACTCTCCCTTACAACCTTTGACCCCTAGGATAGCTCAACAGCCTCGTCTGTTCCTGTTTGGCTGTGACTCCATCCTGGAGAGAAATATCAGCTCTGCTGCTGCCATCAACACCTTTGTTTCTAGATGTTGGAGCTTGGCCTGTTTTCCAGTGTAGTCCTGTTTCTCTGACTGTGACTAACTGGATGTGCTCTCTTCATCCTCTGACATGGGAGCTGGCTCGGAGCTCGTCTGCCTGGCTGTGTGTTTCCTGGACGGGGCCGCCTGTGGAGCTGGTTGACAGTTGCCTTTTGTATCTATGCTTCTTTTTCTATGTCTGCTTCTGTCTCCTTGAACCCCAGTGGGCCTCAGCAGATGGCTGCTCACACTGAGCCTGGTTCTGCTGGAGGTTTCTTCCTGTTAAGAGGGAGTTTTTCCTCTCCACTGTCGCTACAAGCATGCTTTGTAAACTATTACAACAACAAGATGTTTATAATCAAAAGATAAAATATTTAGGTGAAAATTACCTTCTTACAAAAGTTTAGCAAAGTTAAAGCCAAGGTTTCTCTGTAAGTGAGGACTGGTTTAGATGAAAATAAACCAGTAGGAGCTGTGCTTCTGGATTTCAAAGTAGCTTTTTATTTGTCTTTAATTTGTTAAAGGTAAGCTCTGTGTCTACACCTTGAAGCTTTCCCTCACTGCTCTGTTTCTTGAAAAGAGAACACTCTAGATAAACTCTTTAAATAACATTTCATAATGGTTCTGGTTCTGCTGGAGGTTTCTTCCTGTTCAAAGGGAGTTTTTCCTCTCCACTGTCGCTACAAGCATGCTTAGTGTGAGGGATTGCTGAAGAGTCAATGAGTCGATGCAATCAGCTGGTTTTCCTTAGATAGAAA
Organism: Cyprinodon diabolis; assembly: GCA_030533445.1. Lineage (NCBI taxonomy): Eukaryota > Metazoa > Chordata > Actinopteri > Cyprinodontiformes > Cyprinodontidae > Cyprinodon > Cyprinodon diabolis. Next base: position 44,676,727 of record CM060062.1, read on the forward strand.
ACTTTGAATCAATCTGACTGGATGATCTGGTGAACTGGAAAGTGCCTTGAGATTTAATGTGCCGTGAATTGGCGCTATAGAAATAAACTGAATTGAATTGAACAACAGTGACAAGCAAGATTGAAAGGCTCCAGAAGATAGAAATGGGTGAATAGATCTCCACTTTGGGCTCATCTGTCAAAATTAGATTTTTACAAGATATGCTAAAATGTCTAGGTTTATCTTTGCATTTCTATGTGATAGTGTCATGTTATTTGCAGAGAAAACGGCTTCTCTACAGGGAGCTACTCCAACAAACATATTTGCATCTGATATGCGAACTGGGAACTTTTGAGGCAGAGATGTATAGAGGGAATTTTGTTCCATTACTGTTGCAAACAAAAATGTTTTGTGAAAGGAAAATATGCAGAATAAATGTAAAACATTTTCAGATTTTATTTCCTTTTTTCTAGTTACTTTCACTTTTCATATGTTATTGTTTGAAAAACATTTTGAAGATTTTATCTGCTTAAATGTGTTTTTCCTAATAATTTTTTTTTTAGTTTTTCATTTTTTTTCCTGTTTTTAACACTGACGTATTGCATTATTTGAAGATTCTATTTTACAGATCACATTCTCTTCACTTCAGGCCCCATACAAACACTCGTTCTCAATGCGCCCATTGACCAATATAATGTTTCTCAAGTCCATGCAGGCCAATAGAAATGCATGTTCAATCCTAAAGAAAATAATAAAGAGAAATTAATCTATAAAATGCAATTTAAAAAAAATGTAATTTTCAATCTGGAAAAGCAAAAATAACAAAATAATTAAATTATAAAACTTTAATTTATAAAACTGTAACTTTAAAAAATTTAATTGGAAAACAAAATGGGAAGAAAAAAAGAGATATATGAAAAATGTACTTACAACTCAGTATTTTTTCAATTAACACAATTTAAAAATTCCATTACTGGATTGTATTTTTTATTTTATTTTTTTCAACTTTCAAAATGTGTTCTTTGCTTGCAACAATAATGGAACAGAATTCACTCCATAGGCAGACCTCCTGGGCAAGGCTTGTCCTCAGGGAAAGACCTTCTGGGACATCCAGTCCCAGGAGATCGTAAAACGTCTTCTGGCCCTGAATTACCCCCCCCCCCCCCCCCCCCCCCCCCCCCCCCCCCCCCCACCCCACACACACACACACACACAGACAGCTATGTTGTGAAAATACCAACCGCCTCCCTTGGGGGTTCTGGTAGACCCAATTATTTGCCAACAACAGCACCAGCAACACACAGATAGCACTTTCTGTATAACAGCTTTACTGTCTTAACCATCAGCAGTAAATATACAGCTCAGTCACAGACATGCCTGAATTATAAAAAAAATAAAATAAAAATAAAAGATCGGACATAAATATTCAACGTCGGACACATGAGAGACTATCCAGACAATGTTATTGCACTTTCATTCACAATTTGGCAAGTCAGATGTCAATAAAGTCATGTTATGTAATCTTTTTTTAAGACTGTTTAAAAAAAACAGGCAAATAAAACAATCATCCAAAAACAAATATAAGGCAGATTACCTAAACTTAAAAAAAAAACCTCTAAAGACTGACTAAACAAAGTCTTTGAAACTGAACTAGCATCCCCCTTTATTGAACTTCAAACTCTCTGGACAACAACAGAAACAAATCTAAGGTGCAAAAAAAACAACAAAAAACACCGTAACCCAACCATCAGAGCGATTTAAGGCAATGTTTTCATTGGCTGCATGTTTAAACTGTCCTCATATGTCTATAGCTGGACTGTGGGGTGATGCAAGCGCAAAAACCATTGGAACTACAGAGGTCTCAAGTAACCAAGTATAAATACTTTACTGTACTTAAGTAGCTGTTTTGGTATCTGTACTTTACTTGACTACCTATTTCTCTAAGGACTTTTTACATTAGTCCTTACATTTAAACACAAATATCTGTATTTTCTGCTGCTGATTTTCTCCAAACTGGCTCAATACTTCAGTACATATTGATAAAGATGTAACAGCTGCAAAAAATACACGGAGAAGTATGGAGTGAATTTTGCTCCATTATTGTTGTCAGCAAAAAACATGTTTTTTAAATGGAAATTTGAAAAACTTAAACGCAGAAATAAAAAACGTCTTAATCAAAAAAATGTCACAAGAGCAAATTGACTGTTTTCTCAGTTCTCATTTTATAGTTTCTTATTTTCAGATTTGGTTTTATGATTTGCATTCTTTTCAAATTGTGTTTTGCAAATCACATTCTCTTCATTTTAATCCCAGTTCAAAGACTGGATGTTGACCAATTAATAACTTGTTGCTAACATCCAACAGACCAATTGGAAAATGCTTTTCCACTTCTCCCTCCAGAGATAAAATGATGTAATCTCTAAACATAATTTGAAAAGAATGCAATTAGTAAAACTATCTAAAAAAGATAAATTTGAAAAAATTTGAAAAACATTCCACAAAATTAAAAAAAAAAAAAAAAATCTAAAATAAAAACATTGAGGAAAGTTACTCTCCAAACCTATTTTCGATCAAGAAGTTTTTCAAAGTTTAATTTAGGGAATGCATTTTTTTTTTCCTTCCAAATTTCCATTTACTAGCTAAAATGATGGACCAGAGTTCACTCCATATACAGCCAAGATCTCTGTTTTGATACTGGTATCTTTGTCAGACATAGAAGTGCTATCAGTCCAGATTATCACATTGTTTTTATAAGTACGAATACGAGTATTTGACCTTGGTGAGAGTTTTGATTCATCCATAGCAGGAATGTAACACAGATAGAGAGAAGATGCAGAACAAAAAATTCAAAGATGCACCTCAGCTCGGTTGATTAAATGCAATTAAACTAAGAACATGTTTGGTCTATTAACACATCAATCATTAGCCGCCGATTGCCTTTTTGGAGATTTTTAAAAATAAGATTCAGGGTATAGTGAGGATAAAAAAGCATAACGGGCATGACAAACTTCAAAGAAAACAAGAAATTAGAATCGGCTGAAAAAAACAAAAACATAAAAAAAAAAATATGACTGAATCTACACAAAAATGTCAATTATTAGATTGAATGATTACCATCTGATATGTTATTTTTTTTTTTAAATCTACAAATATCTTGTAGCTTTTACATCCGACACATAAACATTCAACCATCAAATGTTTTTTAGCTGTGAAAATTTACCCGACTAGATTCAAATAAACGATAGAACGAGTCTTTGTAACAGAACAACTTAAAGTTTGTGATATTCTAAGAAAAAAACTTTGATCTTTTTTATATTTTTATCTATCAAAGTAGATTTCATACCCTAAAGAAGTGATAACCATCCACGCATAGAACTGTTGAAGAAAATAAATGTATAATTTAACCATCAGTGGAGATGAAAAAAAAAAAAACAGGAAAAGAGTCTGAACTCGAGTCAGTTCGTGTCTTCAGCAGAAAGCGTGGAGCTGCCTTGGAGGGCCACCAAATACTGGACGTCTATGAAAGTAAAGTGGATTTTAAATAGTGTAAAATCTATGATGTAGAGTATTGACAAGTTGCCCAATAAAGGTTTAAACGGATGTTTCAGATGAAACAGGACAGGTTCCCTCGGTGACTGGCTGTAGGAACATCAGTAACAGTAGTAAAGCTGAGAGCGCAGCCCTCTGAAGGTGTCCTCCTCCTTCCCTGCAGCCTCTTCTCCATCAAACAGCATGGACTCTGGGAGCACTACGCCCTCTAGTGGATCCGGCTGGCAGAACTCCACGATGAATTCCTCCTCACAGTCCATCAGCAGCCTGGACCAGGCGCTGGCGTCCAGCCGGCCGGTGGGGCCGCCGTACTCCTCCGGCAGGACAGAGGGTGGGATGTTCCGGTGCAGAGAACGCAGGTCTGAGCCGTGGAGGACGTACTGTACAAAGAGACACAGGAGACATGTTTTAGTAAACCTGCGTGCATTATGTTTGTAACCTTCCGGCACTTTGAAAGAGTTTTTAAAAGGATTTTAATATCAGATTCCGTCAGATTCCTGCACGTCATTTATTCCCCTATCGTTGCAGAAACTAGATTTATTCCCAAAACTCTGCTTCCCTCTTTAGCCGTTAGTTCAGGTTTGTCCACAGCGATCAGGTTTTATATCGACTCTCCAAAAACCAAATGGATAGAAGGAAGGAACGTCTTAGTTGACATATTCAGCCAGATATATATATATGGAGTGAATTTTGTTTCAATATTTTTTAAGGTAGAAAAAAAACAAACAAAAAAAAAACATTTTGTGAATTGAAATAAAAACAATGCAATTAAAAAATTTAACTTTGAAATTTCTTTTAATATAAAAAGAGGATTACTGACTGCTCTTATCCCAGATTTTTATTTTTAAAATTTTATTTTTCTTTTTTTTAAATTATATTTATGAAAATCTTAAATTTTCTTTTTTTATTTCTGCTTTTTAGATTCAGTTTTAGTAATGACGTTCTTTTGAAATTGTAGTTTACAGATCACATTTTCTTCACTTCAAACCCAATACAAACTCTTAATGTTGACCAATCAAAATGTTGTTGCTAACATCCAGCGGACCAATAGAAATGCGTCTACATGCCTACCTCCAGAGGAGAATGATCTGGAAAATAATTTCTACAAAGAATGGAATCTGTAAAACTCAACTTGCAAACATTGTTAATATAAAATATAAAAAAACAAATAATGAAAAAAACTATTCAAAGTATAAAAACAATAACCCCCCCCCCCCCCCCCCCCCCCCCCCCCCCCCCCCCCACAAAAATGTAAAATAAAACAAAGAAATACCTTTAAAACTTTTTTTTTTAATAACCAATATTTAAAAAAAAAAACACAAAAGTTACAAAAAACTCAAACATTTTTTGGATTAAAACTTTTTTTTAAAGTTTCATTTCTGAATGGAATTTTTTTAAGGTTCAATTTGGAAATATATGGAACAAAATTCCCTCCATTTTTTGGAGTGACCGCAAAGGTCAGTGTTTTAAAACGTTACTGTTCCTGAAGCAAAAAGGCTTCAATAAAAATGCAGATGACGTATTTCTGTAGTGAAAATTAATACATTTGTTTTTAAGTTGACGTTCTAGTTTCATATTACCGTATTTTTCGGACTATATGCCTCTACTTTTTTTCCACGCTTTGAACCACGTGGCGTATAAGAAGGTGCGGCTTTTCTGTGGATTTTTCCAAGCAAGAGGGGGCAGTTAAAGTTGGAAATGAAAGAATAATGAGCTAATTTTCATTTAGCACAAGAACATGCTAGCAGCAGGCAAAATGGAGAACGAATGTCCTAAATTCACACATTTTGACATTTATTTGCTGCATTAAAGCTTCAACTGCTGCAGAGCTGAAATAAAGAGCAGGTGAAAGCCCCATCTTTCAGTAGAAGGTCTTACTGCTGCGAGCTAACAAGCTAACAGTAGCTAGCATTCTTCTTCTTGTAAGTTTTTATGGCGGTTGGCAAAGTAGTTAAAGTGATAATAATACAATTAATTAATATTTTTCCAAACTGTTTAATTTAACCCAACATAATAAATACTTAATCAAATTCGTCCTGATAATTTCTAATTTATCTTTAAGTTATCGTCACTCTGCCAGTTTCTGATGGTCCTACTCGTTTTCCCATCATACTTTCAACCCTTTCCCAGTTTAAATCTCTAACTTCAAGATACTTTTCAGCAGCTTTCACTATTATTTTGATTTTTTCGGTTTTCTTTGTCATGTGAGCACTGCAACTGATCACTTTTACCATGAAAAGAACTAAATCTTTGGCAGTTTCTCAATCTGTGTACTTGTGCGTTCTCATGTGCTTGTGAAACGTCATCAGCCTCAGCCCTAGTGCTGTTCCAATTCACAACAACAAGAAGACAGAGAACGGACAAAGTGCCCGGATGTTGTTCTCGCCCCTCCCTATTTACCCAGCATGCATCAGAGCAGTCTTGTCGGTTCTTGAGATTGACAGCTGTCCCAGCATGCACTGCGGCAGCAGGGGAGTATTAAGGTAAAAGTTATCTTCTTCTGTTCCTGTTTTTCAATAAAAGTACAATTTAAGATAATTTGAGTTGAGAACATTATACTTTTAAGCATCACTATATGGCCCGTTACAGATTTAATGCATAATTAAATGTTTTTTCCCAAAGTTCAGAGGAGTGGGCAACCAGTGGAGCTCCAAGGGTAACAGCAGCCGGGTCTAACCCTAGCCCGTCTGCAGCAGACCTCTCTCTGCAAAGCCGCGTGTGAAGGACCGCTGGCTATGATGGTGATATCGTTTTGTTTTATTTAGCAAAATGTTCATTTTATTTTTGTTTATCTGGTTGTGTTTACCATCATTCTCCAGCAAATTGAAAAAAGTAATAATTTATTATTATCTAGAGACTAACAGGAGGTGAAATGCAGCTCCAGACGAGCTGAGCGTGTGGTGATGTCATCAGGACGCTTCTGTTCCAAGTGACCCAGATGCGTTCTATTTTTCAAAGAATAGCGTAAGTACACTCCTTTTCATTATTTTCTTTATTTTTTTTATTTGTTATTAGAGCACCTGTCTAATGTTCTATGTAACTATATGTCTGCATGTTTGTACAAAATTTTCAATAAAGTTCTATTAAGAAAAAAAAAGAAAAAAAGACCCAGATGCGTTCTCCCAGAGTCCAGACTTTACTGTGTTCTTCTCAAGAAGATACTTGGCGAGAACACGAGTCCGTACTCGCGTTCTTGTCAATTTAGAAACGGCCTTTATTTTATTTTATTTTTTTACAATCAATGAATCTTTCTTCTTCCTCCCTACTCCAGGGGGTACATGTAGAGCTCCCCCTACAGGTTTGGTGGGAGACAGTTCAGTAGATATCAGTGGATCACAGCCCAGTGGGACTTATATGTTTAAGTTTCCAGTTATTCAAAAAATTTCATGGGCGTAACTCAAAGTGAGGTGCGCTCTATAGTCCAGAATATACGGTAATTGTATACCAAATTACAATTAAATATAATTCAAAGTTTAGACGAGGTTCTGAACTCTTTCTGAATTTTACGGGAGTCTGTTTACTTAAAATGTTTGAGTTCATTTTTTTTTTTTTTTTTACGATTTAATAACTGATGTTACAGAAACCAGATGTGGACGGGTTTAGATGCCTAAAAATAATATAATAAAATATTTGCACCATTTTCAAGCAGTTTAATACAAGTTGGAGTATTTTCCCAAACTTTTTCCTGGTGCCTTTGATTGAAGTGAAAGTTTTCCTGGAGGAATCTGTTCAGTTTTAGGGTTGATTCAATGTTCAGCATTTTATTGTCTTCAGGGTTGAAGAGAATGCAAAAGCAAAGTGCAACACAGAGAGATGGATTTAGTGGAAGACATGATTAAAGGTCAATAGTTACCCTCTCTGCCATCTTCTCCTTCAGGAACGGCTTGATTAGAGCGAAGATGCCTTTGAAAATACGAGGCTCGTTAATTATGTTAACGGCCTTGATTCTGATGGGGAAGCCGTCCTGTTGATTAAAAAATGACGACAATGAGAACAAGAAGCTTGGAAAACAGATGAATAAAAAAAACAACAACAACATAAAAATACTGTGAAATAAAAACATTTTAAAACAATAGATGGGGGGAATTAACTTGGAATAATGCTGGGAGGTTTTTTTTATTACTTCCAGAGTTAACTAAAGTAAAAATACTAAAAATGGTAACTGGCACTACCTGATCCGTCCTGCCACAGGCCTAACTTTCTGAAGGACTCGTGCGGACATGTCCAAAAATTTCCACTTTCTCCCCCTTTCCCTTCATTAAAATTTTTATTTGTAAATTTTTTTTTTTGCATTTTGAGTTAATTTTTTTTCCTCTGTAGCGCTGCTCCCGTGTCCCGCCTCTCGGTCTAACATCATCGGATCTGTCTCTTTAAAACATCTGATTGGCGGTCGCATTTCACTGACGTACAGAGTCGCTACGTGCTCAGAGGAGAGACCCACAGCAGCACTCAAAGAATTTAACCCGCAGCTACTTCGATGTTTAAGTAAAAGTAAATAAAAATTAGAGATGCCACCAAAAATCCGTCCGTTAGACACACTGAGCTTTTTCAGCAAAAACGGAAAGTTTATACAAGTTAGTATTAAAATATACGGAAGACGATTAGGGCCACTGAAAAAAAAAAGTTCACTGATTTTTAAATGTTATTACAGTTTAACATGGGAATCAGAATTCTGACCTTAATCTCGGAATTCTGACTTTAATCTCGGAATTCTGACTTTAATCTCAGAATTCTCAATTTAATCTCAGAATTCTGACTTTAATCTCAGAATTCTGACTTTAATCTCAGAATTCTGAGTTTAGTCTCTGAATTCTGACTTTAATCTCAGTATTCTGACTTTAATCTCAGAATTCTGAGTTTAGTCTCTGAATTCTGACTTTAAATCTGAATTCTGACTTTAATGTCAGAATTCTGACTTCTTTCTCAGAATTCTGACTTTAATCTCAGAATTCTGACTTTTTTTCTCAGAATTCTGACTTTAATCTCGGAATTCTTTTTTCTCAGAATTCTGACTTTAATCTCAGAATTCTGAGTTTAGTCTCTGAATTCTGACTTTAAATCTGAATTCTGACTTTAATCTCAGAATTCTGACTTTTTTTCTCAGAATTCTGACTTTAATCTCGGAATTCTTTTTTCTCAGAATTCTGACTTTTTTCTCAGAATTCTGACTTATCTCAGAATTCTGAGTTTAGTCTCTGAATTCTGACTTTAAATCTGAATTCTGACTTTAATGTCAGAATTCTGACTTTTTTCTCAGAATTCTTCTTCTTTACCAGTTTAAAAAAGCTTGGCTTCTCAGAGGACCATGACTCCCAGTTACAGGTTAAAATTAAACATGTTTTCTTATTGAACAGACAGAATCAGACTTTGGAGTTTCTACATATCTAGACATTTTGTTTCTGGCATCATCATATTAGTAAAGAGGTTCATAGATCTTTATAAACAGAGCACAGAGAGAAGTAGGGACAGCTGGAGATTTAAAGGTGAAACAGATTTACCAAGATATGCAACATACAAGAAAGTTTACAGGAAAAAAAATGTGTTATATTTAAAATGAAGCATATCCATATTTTTCTGGATGGATGGAATTGAAATTGTACTTCTAGGGATGCATGATTTATCGATTTTGGCATTGGAATCGGCCGTTATTCGTTATTTTTTATAAATTATTGTTTTCGGCCTTAAAACATAAAAGAATGCTAAACTACATCGTATAGAAAATATTGAAGACTTTTCTGGAAGAAATGGATACGTTTCACATTCTCTCCATCGTATTGCGTGACGTCCTCATTGGACATGCTCAGAGCAGTCACATTAACGTTTGAACGGCTATTTAACTGTATTGCTTTTTGCAATATTTACGCAGATACAAAAATATTCAAAAGGAAACCCCCACCGGAAAAAAACTAAAGAATAAACAACTAAGAAAAAGGAGGTATTGCCCATCTGGAAATTATTCTGTTCCTGCATGTGCAGGACGGATCGGGTAGTGACAATAACAATGATTGTAAATGCAGGAGGAAACTGTCATTTCCATGTTTTCTGGGAATGCGCCAAGATCCCCCCCTACTGGACAGAAGTGATTAAGACCAGTAAACTAAGCTGAAACTGGAGGAGTTTAACCGTATTCTAGCTTAGTGTTTATCTTGACTAAAGAAGCAGAGCAGAAACCTCTTCCAGAAACTACAGGCAGCAAAGAGGCCATAGAAAGGATTAAAGGAGAAACCACCAACTGTTCCTGAATACGGGAACATAAAAACAAACTCTATGGAATTGAACCATTGACCTCTTCCATCAGAAACATCTGAACAGTACAGGAAAAATGGAAACGTTTTCTTTGTAATTAACCACCTTACCCTGATGTTTCATTCTATTTGTATCCATAACTACGGTGGCCCTGAAGTGCAAACTGCAACTACAAATCTAAAAGCGCAACTACATTAGGGAAATCGCAACTACATAAAGCAAAGTGCAACTACATTAAGAAAAACACAATTACATGAACCTACCGGAAAAGGTAGGTACCAGTGGGAAACATGAGACATCGCTGATTGGACGACAGGGCCGTTTGACCCTTGAACCGGAAGTTGCGTCGTCTGAACAGTCCAGCTTCTTTTAAGTGTGTCTTCAGTGTACGCAAACTAACTGAAATTTCGTGATTAGTCTTGAGCACATCCAGTATCACCTCGTACGTATGTCCTGATTCAAAATATTCCTGGATAACGGCAGCTATGTTTGGGGTGCCGAAAATATCCATGTTTTCAAGCAGGCAGAATGACTTCCGGTTCAAGGGTCAAACGGCGCCGTCGTCCAATCAGCGATGTCTCATGTTTCCCACTGGTACCTACCTTTTCCGGTAGGTTAATGTAATTGTAGTTGCGCTTTGCTTTATGTAGTTTTGTTTTTCTTAATGTAGTTGCGCTTTTAGATTTGTAGTTGCAGTTTGCACTTCAGGGCCACCGTACATAACCCCATAATCTTGTAATGAAACCCAAAAAAAATGTCCTTTGATCTCTTACTTTATTACCTTTTTTATGATTGATTTGCTTGGTGGGGTCATGGATTTATTTATTTTTCGTAGTTTTATTTCTATTACCGTCTAAAGATTTATTAAAAATAAACTATGAAAAAATATCGTCTATTAAAAACAGTATCTGTGATTCTGTGGTTTTAACTCTAAAAATATTAGATATTTATATATTTTTTTGTCAGATTTAATACTTGAGATACTTAATACTCAAGCAGATTTAAAACCACAATTTTAGTTTGTAAATTTTGTTGAAATTTCCCAAATCTAGTGTTAATTCTAACCAGAACAGAAAACAATTAATCAAATATCATCTGCAAACAGAAGAACTTTCCAAATGTGATGAAAGTAGAACATGACAATAACTTTGAAGAACATGACAATAACTTTAGGCCCGCTGTGGTAATCCATGTTTAGTAAACAATCTAATCATTGGGATGCAATCAGGTTGGTTTGATCAAAGTAAAACAGACTTGATTAAATAAGGTCTCACCTGCAGAATGCTCACCACCTTTTTAGCAAGAAAAGGGCCTGGATTGGATGCCTGCGACATTCCCACCCCCGTGTAGTCGGCGAGGATGACGATCCCGTTCACCTGCGTCTCTTCAGGCTGGATCAGCTTCTCCAGAGTCAGATAAATAGCTCGCACGTTGTCCACAAAGGGATAGTCGTCTGCTTTCCATTTCCCTGGGATATGGTAGGAGAATTATCATCGATGATGTGTAAGTTTATTAAATATTAACTGCCTGTTGCGTATCAGAACTGATGTTTTCCATAATAGTTTATCTAATTAAGACAGTTTCATTGTCTGGACATACAGTTATAATCTTCATTCTGTACGTGGTAAAAGATTTAAGAATGAAATAATAGCGGCGTCCTTCAGCTAAGAACTGAGTGTAATATTTTGATAAGAATGGAACAATGGATGTCCACTCATCTGCAAACGTGTATGATGTAATGATGTGATGATGTGGCAGACTGGAGATGTATAAAATGCCTCTTTAACTGTTTATCGGGGCCACTTCTTGAGAGGTGAGCAGCTGCCTTCTGTAAATCTAAGCAACTTCTCTGATCTAAGTAAGATTAAAAGATCTATCAAAATCTGTCGTCATGTCTACAACCATCCATCCATCCATCTTCTTCCTCTTATCCGGGGTCGGGTCACAGGGGTAGCAGCTTCAGTAGGGAGGCCCAGACGTCCCTCTCCCCGAGCCACTTGGGCCAGCTCCTCTGGGGGAATCCCAAGGCGCTCCCAGGCCAGCAGACAACATAGTCCCTCCAGCGTGTCCTGGGTCTCCCCCTGGGCCTCCTCCCGGTGGGACGTGCCTGGAACACCTCACCAGGGAGACGTCCAGGAGGCCTCCTAACCAGATGCCCGAGCCACCTCAACTGGCTCCTCTCGATGTGGAGGAGCAGCGGCTCTACTCTGAGTCCTCCCTGAATGACTGAGACTACGAATCTGATGGCGGATCTGTTGGAGACTTAGCGTTTCAGAATGAAAACAGCGCAACCGATTCTTCAAGTGAAGAGGATGATTCTGATGAGAATGCGACTGCTTTTGCACCAGCAAATCCTCCCCTCCAAAGACGTTACCTGAAAGCGGGGGTGGGGGCGGAAATCATATTTGTAATAAAATATAACTAGGTCTACGTCATCAGTGTCGCCAACACCGGAATGATTTCAGACAGCGGGGCCACCAGCGCAGTGATCAGACGATAACTGATCTGTACAATGAAAATATCTCCATCAGCTGACAAGAATATAACATACATATATATATATATATATATATATATATATATATATATATATATATATATATATATATATATATATATATATATATATATATATATATATTATAACATTTTTATGCAAGAAAAGGCAATAAAGGAAGAACATGAGACAGCGTTGTGAGATGAAGAGACTAAGGCCCCGTCCACACGAAGTCAAACCCTGGCCTAAATTCACTAATTTTTCACCAAACCAGCCTCTCATCCACACGAAGCCGGCGTTTCGGGGGTCTGTAAACAATCTTTTTTTTATTCAGCCTTCAGAGTGGGAAGATTTTGAAACGCCGTTTTCGGGTTTCCATCTTTAAGCTCTAACCACATTTTTTTTTCTTACACGCATGCGTCATAGCGTCGCCTCTAAACACGCATGCGCGACACAGTATCACAACAACAATGGCGCCGTACTGTGTTGAATGGTTGCTGCTCATGCTACTCACCCTGCTGTCGGGCTTACAACAGAATCTTCTTCTTCTGGAATATCTCCAGGAAGAACAGAGCAATATCGACCACATAGTTCAGCACCTGAATTTGACTGAACCACGAAAATGGACCCGCAGGGCAACCATGTATAAATATTAGTGCGCATGCCCAACATTTCGTCGCCTATTTTTGCTTTGGCACCACAGCGCCACTTACAGGCCTGGCATACATTTTGCAGCGTTTTCATGCATTCGTGTGGACGATCACATTTATTTTACGTCTCCGTCTTTACGACAAACGTTCTGGAAAATATTAGCGTTTCGTGTTCGTTTTGACTTCGTGTGGACGGGGCCTAAGGCTGTTCCTTGTGTGACATAAATGTTACTCCAATACTAAAGGCATACTGTTTGTCATTCTCTAAGATAAAATTTTGAATGACATAAAAAGGCGAGACAAGACAAAATACAATTATTCTTTCTTTCATATAGTGAGCTTTGCAATATAAATGAGTCTGTTGGTGAATGGACAATATAAATAGGCTCTGCCTTGCCTCGTTGGAAAAGCATGGTTATGACCTGTTATGACCTAAATAAAAGATTTAGATATGACTTATAAATATATTCCTGCAAAAAGGTATGATGTTGCAGGGCCAGGTACTGAAAGGTGCTTGGAGCATGGTCTTGATGCCAGTTTGTTTCAGCCCTTATCCAGTCTCATGTAGAAGGGCTGGTTATTTGCATTACAATAGGGACAGTTAGCAAGGCAGAGTGAATACACAAACTTGCAGAGGGGAGGGGGGCTTGCAGGAAAACTGAAAATCTCTGGAACATCTAGTGTTAACCCTCTCCAGGCAGATGTTGCAGATTTGCAACAGCTAAATGCTACTTAGTAAATTACTCCACATCCATATTTTAAGAGCTTTTGTTACTCAGAAGTACAACAGAAGGACTTAGGACTTAGGACTTACCACTGCTGACTCACTTTCAACATGGCTAAGATTTTCAAAGCACCAATTTCATGTAAGTATCACTACCAATTTCCATTATTTTGAAATCAATACTACATAAGATGAATCATGAATGTGTATAGATATGACACATGCCAATTAGTAGATTTTATCTCCTCTGGGTTTTTCACCAGAGGCATTTCGATTTCAATATTGTTGATTCGCAACGTGTGCCCAAACTGGTACCAATGGATGCTACATGCTTTATCCACTAGTTTGCCTATATTTTGAGCAACAGTTTAACAGAAACGGCCTTCTAAAAAGGTTTTAATATCTCGGTTGGGAAAAAGTCTGAGAAAAAGTTGTCTCTAATTTTGTGAGAGAAAGTTTTTTTTCGAATTTTGTTTTGTTAAGTTTTTGTTTGTGAGATTTGAATAAAGTTATCGTTCATATCAGATTCAGTCTTCAGTGTTAATTTACCACTCCGGGCCACTGTTGCAAATCTGCAACATCGCAGAATTCATTGCATGTGAAGGTCTCTCTCAAAAAAAGTCTGATCTTGTATGTTACTAGCCCATATGATCATTTTCTCCAAATATCAGATTTTTCCTGCAACTACAACTTAATTTGAGCCTGAGAGGGTTAAGAAGAGGAGATAACAAGCTCCAAGGTGTAGACACAGAGAGATCATCTTTAACAGATAAAAAGGACAAAATAACAAAGTTTATCCTATTAAAAATTGTTTGGGTTCCTTCCGAGAAGAACACAGAGACCTACCAGGTCGGAGAAAGAGGATGTATCTCCCGTTGGGATCGGGCCTCGGCAGGACGGTGAGGAAACCCAGGTCCAGGACGTGTTTGACGGTGGACGGCTTCAGGTCCTGGAAGACCTCCGGCCAGGCCTTACGGCCCGCGTGGTAATTAAGCAGCAGCTGCAGGGCGCGGTCATAGTCGAACTTCCTGGCCCGCAGGAAGCGCAGCAGGAAGGCGTCGTCCAGCCTGGTTCTGAGGTTGGGATGTTCCTGGGAGTCAGACAGAAAAATAAAATCATCGCTTCAATTCATGAAAAGCTTCATACTTCTGACCATTTTCACCAGTTTCAACCACAGACTTCTAAGCTTTTAATAAAGATTATTTTTTTAGGACTGATCAATAAAAAGTACTGCTTCTATGGCTGAAACCCTTTATTTAGATTAATCTATTATTGAAATAATCATCAACTAATTCAGTAATCGATTAATCATTGACTGGAGTATAGAGACTCTAAAACAGGCCTTTAGCTGACAGAGCGACCTGCTTAGAGCAGGAATGTAAAAAAATATATAAACATTTAGCATTTAAGATAAAAAAATGTATTTCTAGAACTTTAATTTCGTAAAAAGACTTCTTTTGGGAACAATTGGCTATCCTATTATTAACTGATTAAAAAAATAATCATAAAATTAACAATAATTGAACTTTATTGATCTCACATTGAATTCAATTCAATTCAGTTTATTTCTATAGCTCCAATTCACATCATGTCATCTCAAGGCTCTTTCCAGTTCACCAGATCATCCAGTCAGATTGATTCAAAGTTTTCCATCTAAAGAAAACCAGTTGATTGCATCGACTCATTGACTCTTCAGCAATCCCTCACACTAAGCATGCTTGTAGCGACAGTGGAGAGAAAAACTCCCTTTTAACAAGAAAAACCAGGCTCAGTGTGAGCGGCCATCTGCTGAGGCCCACTGGGGTTCAAGGAGACAGAAGCAGACGTAGAAAAAGAAGCATAGATACAAAAGGAAGCTGTCAACCAGCTCCACAGGCGGCCCCGTCCAGGAAACACACAGCCAGGCAGACGAGCTCCGAGCCAGCTCCCATGCCAGAGGATGAAGAGAGCACATCCAGTTAGTCACAGTCAGAGAAACAGGACTACACTGGAAAACAGGTCAAGCTCCAACATCTAGAAACCAGCTGATTTTTCTCTTGGACAAATTCACCGCTGCTTTTAACCCACACTGGAAAAAATCAAGATAACTCTTTCTTTTTCGTTAAAAGGCTCTATCCAGAACTCCTCAAGAGGAAAACTTTTAGTTTCATCTGTTTTGATTCTGTAAAAAAAAAAAAAAATCGTTTTTGAGGAACATTTGGCTATCCGATTATTAATTTATTATATAAAAAAAAATGTATTGATTTGCAAAATAATCATTAGTTGCAGCCCTGACTGCATGGCTATAAGGTTAAAGGAAATGGACTCTGATACCCCTAAATGAAATCCAAATTAAAATAAATAAATACAGTCAGCCTGTTTGATATTTCAATTCTATGGAGTGAGTTTTGTTTCAATAATGTCAAAAGCAAAAATACGTTTTAGAAATGGAAATTTGAAAAAAAAACAACAAAAAAAAATAAAAACATTAATTGTAAATTGAAATGTGAAATAAATGCAGTCCAGAGCTGAAATTTAAAAACTGGTTTTAATCAAAAACAAGTTTTGGGAGAAACTTTGCTGTTTTCTCAGATTTAGTTTTTCACATTGTTTTTTTTTCAAAACTACTTTTCATATTTCATATTTTCAAAAAAAAAATGTTTTTATTTTCTATCTAACTTTTTTTTTCTTTTTTCAATTTGTTTGCTACAGATTTTTTAAATTGTATATAAAATGTCTGGTTTTTAGATTTAACTTTACAAATTTCAATTTTTCCAGGAATCATTCCTTTAATTCCTAAAGGAGGCCTTTCCTCTGGAGTGAGGAGTGAAGACGCATTTCTATTGGTTAGCTGGATGTTAGGAAAAACATTTTATTGGATGAGAGCGAATTTTTCTATTGGGCTTATAGTGAAGAAAATGTAATCTAGAAGACTTAATCTGAAGAAAAGAAATATAATAAAAATGAAAAAAGTACATAAAAAAAAGAAAAGAACATTTTGAAAATAAACATTTTGAAAATGTACAATATTTTATATATATATAAATAAATTTAATAAAATGCTAAGGACAAAACTACCAGACCGAAGATGAGCAGAGTGGTGTCTGCAGTTCAATGCAGTGAGGAATGCTCTGATCTTTATATTGGAGAAACAACCTCTCCACTAATGCATGGCCCAACAAAGAAGAGCGCCCTCCTCTGGACAAGACTCTGTGGTACATCTACACCTTATGTACAAAGGACATTCTTCTGAGGAGCAGAATGTTCACATTTTGGACAAAGTAGACAGGAGGTTTGAAAGGGGCATGAAGGAAGCCATCTATGATAAGAAAGAAAAACTAACCTTAAACGGTGGGGGGGACTTAGCAGCGACACAGTTGATTCCTTGCCGCTATCATCACAACCCCCAACCTTTTTACAGGGGAACAGAAGACCTCACCTTTTCAACCAGGCCAACAATTGCCTTTAACAACCGCCATTTCTGAGACATAGACAGGTATGGGGCATTGCAGGCTAAAAAGAAGCCAAACGACCCCCATTCCAAAGGGGTGGACCCGTTCATCTGTTTTTATTTGCATGTTTTCCAAACAAAAACAAGGCTTTGTTGGGCTACTTTATAAAGCCTTAAAAACTAATAATTTAATGGCTTTTAATGATTTTTAATGACCCGCGGAAACCTTGTAATAAAGTTGGTTTCAGTACTTTATGAGCTGCTTTAGTCTTTGCCTCTCTTTACTCTAAAATATTTTGGTGCTCATGTCTACTAACTGTAAGATGCACGCTTATAATGGCTGCAAACAAGCCCAAATCACCACACCTCCACCGCCGTGCTTTGACAGCTGGCTGAACCAGTTTTTAATGATTTTTTAATAGCAGACCTGTTCACTCAACACAGAACTTAACAACATTGTAAATATAGATGTAAAAGTAGGACTGAAAACCTTCAGAATCATGTCTCTCAGCGCTTGGACATCTCGTAAACGCCACTCTGGCTTCTCCTGGAGCTCTTCCCGAGCTTTGGCCACCAGTTCGGGGGTCAAGGTGCAGGAATACTTGGGTGGAGGGGGTCTAGGGAACCAGCTGTGTCCTGCAGCTGCTGCACCACACGCCTGGCGGGGGGGGAGGCTAACGAGGTCATGGTGGTCAGCCATGGACTGGCTGGGTCAGGCTGAAAAGACAGACAGAAAAACAGCATTCATTCTACTTTATACAGTAATCCTCTGGTTAAAGCTTTAGGAAAAACATTGACACTTTTAAACAGCAGATTTTATTTATTTATTATTTAGACATTCTGCTCAATATTTAAATAATTTGGGGATGCTTTTTATATAGTTTGCATTTATCCAACTGTTTTAACACTCCTTTAAACGAAACTATAAATCCTCTAAATATGATCGTGCTTCTGAACAGAACCGATGCGATAGAACCGGGTTTGGGCTAAAAACTGCAAACTAACCCGGAATAAACCAAATAATAAGATGTTTAACAAACACCGCTGAAGAAAACCATCAAGAGCAGCAGAAAGAGACATAAAAAAACAGAGGAAACAGAAAATCAAAACAGACCTGTCAGTACAAAATCTTTTTTTCCGGGTTGTCTGAACCGCGTTTGCTCATTGGTCCATTTACACCACGTGACACTCCAGTGAATGCGCAGGGCTTTGATGCGTTCATGCTCCATCGGAAAAAAGCATATCCCGGTAAGTTTCACATTAACTTTCTTGACGTCTGCTGACACTGATCAATCTCGCTGTGTAACTTTAAAGGTAAATATTAGCCATTTGTGTATTTAAATCATGTTTTTAGATGTTATTCCTGTCAGTTTGGCGACTTTTCTGCTCTAGTTTAAAATTTGTTGTTATTAGTTTAACATATTGCTACAAAAAACACTTTTTTTGCCAACTGCCACCATGGAGTCCCACATTTGCAGAGCTCTCTACTTCTAATCAGTTTTAAACTGTTAACATCTTACAGATATTCAGCCATCTAGTGACATTACAACTTACTGATAAGACGTCACAATAATAAAATTCCATCTTCTATGAGAAGAAAAGCAACACACTTTTGTTATTTTTATTTTTGTGTAAATAATCATTTATCCTCAATATTATTCTTTATAGCAAATGTTCTCAAATTTGGGTTCATTCATTTATCATATGGATACAGTTTGCAAGAGCAATGCAAATATATCTGGATGATTTGGCAGCAGAAAATATAAATTTGTATAAAATATAAATCCTGCTGCTTACAGCTGTCAACATTAAGGACTGAAGAAGGGCCCCACCTAAGCTGGTTAGTCCCACCATGGGTTGAATTGTAGTATAGCTGATATGATTATTACCATTTCAATCTGAAAAACTCACACACAAAGAAAAAGACCTTTAGAAGAATTTTATTGATACACTTACTTTAGTCTTTGGCACTCAGACCCCGGCAGGAAACATTAGCGCTGAATTTTTGCTTTGATATGCATAAACAGGAGTATAAGAACAGGGATGTTTCCCCCCAGACCTGAAACTGGTGGGGGAGTGGAGATAGTTGAAGTTGGTTCAGTTCATAGACTGTTGGTTGGAGAGATCCAGTGGACTATGTGAGCTGATAATAGAGCCTCACTAGGGGACCTGAAGATGGAAGTCCAGCTTGGATAACATGTGTTGCATGAACCTGTACCTGATGAGCAAGCATAAAGCAACCCCTTTTTCATCATTCTGCTTCATTCTATCGCTATTCTCCCACTCTGCAGAATCTCCATCCTGGAGAGAAATATCAGCTGTGCTGCTGCCATCAACACCTTTGTTTCTAGATGTTGGAGCTTGGCCTGTTTTCCAGTGTAGTCCTGTTTCTCTGACTGTGACTAACTGGATGTGCTCTCTTCATCCTCTCACATGGGAGCTGGCTCGGAGCTCGTCTGCCTGGCTGTGTGTTTCCTGGACGGGGCCGCCTTTTACAGTTGCCTTTTGTTTCTCTGCTTCTGTCTCCTTGAACCCCAGTGGGCCTCAGCAGATGGCCGCTCACACTGAGCCTGGTTCTGCTGGAGTTTTTTTCCTATTAAAAGGGAGTTTTTCCTCTCCACTGTCGCTACAAGCATGCTTAGTGTGAGGGATTGCTGAAGAGTCAATGAGATGCAATCAACCTTAGATAGAAAACTTTGAATCAATCTGACTGGATGATCTGGTGAACTGGAAAGTGCCTTGAGATGACATGTGTTTATAATTGGTGCTATAGAAATAAAGTTAATTGAACAGAATTTAATAGAAGAAGTGGATTGATGACCCCAAGATATTAGCACTATTTTAAACATTGTTTTTACTTCAATAGAAGTAAAAGTCATTGAATTAATTACTAAAGTAAGAGTAATTGGTAAAATAGCTTCTCAAGTAGTTAGTATTTATTGGCCTTGTTACATCAGATTTAAAAAGATGTAATCAGAAAGACATTTATGTACAAATTGGATAAGATAAAGATAAAAAAACCAACTAAAAATAAAATTATTTCAAAATAACACATTTGAGCAGAAGAAAGACTTTTCCAATTCAAACTTTTCAACATAAATTAAAAAAAATTCACTCCTTATAGTAAGTATTAAGTAAGATTAGGGCTGAATCAATTAATCAGATTAATTCATTATTGAAATAATCATCAACTAATATAGTAATCGAATAATTGTTGAATCTCTAAAACACGTTCTTTAGCTGAAGAGAAGCCCACTTAGAGCAGCAATCATAAAAAAAACAAAAATTTAAACATTTTGCATTTGAGATCAAACATTTTCATCTATCAATCTGCTTTATCCAGAACGCCTCAAGCGGAAAAGTTTTAGTTTCACCTCATTTCATTTCATAAAAAGTTTTCTTTAAAGATCCTTTTGCTAATATCAACACATTAATCGACTCGTTAAATAATCATGAGTTGATGCCTCACATAATTTATCAAGAAAGGATGAAAAACTTCTACAATATCTACTGTTTCTGTATTTTCACCAGATCTCCAGTTACACATGGTGGACAGGGGCTGATCCAGAGGGGGGCAATCAATGGCCGCTCCTACCAGGTGATTGGTTGTTCCCATGTGGATGTAATTCACCACTACTGGAACAAGCAGTTCTCTTCTAAACCAGACGGTGGCAGCAGTGATACCATCTTATAAAATGTCCTACTTTAACATTTTAAGGTTAGTATGTTAACCAAAAACGGACAAAACAAATACAGCAATGAATTATTCATAACAATATACTATTAAAGAGGAGTAAGAATGAGTTTTTATGTTTCTTAGGGTAGTTTGTCTCTGCAGTCATCTAGATTTCTTTTATGTAATTACAGATAAAGAACATCAGCTCAGCCCTTTTAATGTGTATATTATATTGAACCATAAATTACTATCTCATCTGTGACATCATCCTGGAGATAAATATCAGCTGGACCATCAGTTATAGATGATAGAGCTGGGGCTGTTTTTCAGTGTTTAGTGCTGTTTCTCTCCCAGACATTACTGTGCCTAACTGGATCTGCTCTCCTTCATCATTTTGACATTAAAACTGGGTCAGAGTTCGTCTGATTATGGATTGTTTCCCAGACAGAGCCACCTGTGGAGCTAGCTCACTGTTAATGATAATAATTGAACTTTATTGATCTCTCATTGGAGAAATTTAACCCTGCATTTAACCTATCACCTTGGGGAATGGGGTTAAGTGTCTCGCTCTGAGAGCCAGAGTGGAGGTTGTAGGATTGGGACTCAAACTCAGAACCTCAGGATTCCAAGTGCTATGACCTAACCACTAGGTCACCACTCCCCATCAGCTTTGCTAACATGTCTCCTTCAACCCCCAGACGGCCTCAGCAGACGGCGGCTCACATTGAGCCTGGATCTGGTGGAGGTTTCAACCTGTTAAAAGAAAGTTTTTCCCTCCACTGTCGCTGAATGCATGCTCAGTTTGAGGGATTGATGTGGAATCAGCAGCAAAATGGAGGCGAATGTCTACTGTCTCTTCATGCTCATCCAGTGACTGGATGCAATCAGCTGGTTTTCCTTAGAGACATGTAACCAATCTGACAGAAAATCTGATTGAATTGTCTCTGTAAAGTGCCATAAGATGATGTGCTCTGTGAATCTCTTTCGAGCGTAATGGGCGATCTCGCAATCGCTAGTTTGTTGGCTCTGCGCTGCCGTAGCGCAAAGATGTCTGCCTCCATGGCTGCGAGACCCGCTCCTATGTAATTATAAATAACGAATTCTAAGGCAACGCAAATATTAAGGTTAAGAGGCTGAGCTCGTAGATGATGATAAATAACATAGTTATGTATAATATATTACATTTCTGACTGTATATCCCTCTAATTATTACACACTGTAGCTTTAAGTGTATTTACCCTTAATTTGAGTAGGTAAATGAGGTAGTTTGCCAATGGAATGAGGATTTTTACTCTTAAAATAAGATAATTAGATAATATGCGCTTAAAATAAAATAATGCTATTCTGTTTTTTTATTATAAATGGAAATGATCTTGTTCCATTGGAAAAATGTCTCACTTACCTCCTCAATCCAAGAACAAATGCACTTACTTAAAAAATTATAATAATATTAATAATTATAATTATTATATAATTATAATATATGTATTATATGTAATATATATTATATTATGATAAAAACAATAATACTTACACTGCAAAAAATCTAAATCTAGATAACTCTTTTTTTTTCTCAAAATAAGTGCATTTGTTCTTGAATTGAGGAGGTAAAAGAGCCATTTTACCAATGGAACAAGACAATTTACACTTAAAATAAGAAAACACAATTGCATTGTCTTATTTCAAGTGCATATTATCTAATTATCGTATTTTAAAAGTAAAATTACTCATTCCATTGGCAAACTATCTCATTTACCTACTCAAATTAAGAGTGAATACACTTAATTTAAGACATTTTTTACTTATTTTTAGATCGTTTTTGCAGTGATATTAGTGTTATTATTATTTTATCGGTTAATCAGTTAATAATCGGATATCCAATGGTTCCCGAAAGAAGACTTTTTACCAAATTAAAATTCTAGAAATACTTTTTTAAAATCTTAAATGCAAATATTTACATATTAGTTTATTGCTATAATTACTGCTCTAAGTGGGTCGGTGTTACAGCTAAAGGCATGTTTTACAGTCTATATACTCCAATTAATGATTCATCAATTACTAAATTAGTTAACAATTATTTCAATAATCAATTAATTATCATTAATCTGATTAATTGTTTCAGCCTTAGCTGCACTGGAAAAACGATCTAGAAATATGTAAAAATGTCTTAAATTAGGTGTATTTACCCTTAATTTGAATAGGTAAATTAAATTATCTGCCAATGGAATGAATATTTTTACTCTTAAAATAAGGTAATTAGATAAAACGCACTTGAAATAACACAACAAAATTGTATTTTCTTAATTTAAATGTAAATTGTCTTGTTCTATTGGCAAAATGTAATTTTTACCTCCTCGATTCAAGAACAAATGCACTTATTTTAAGGAAAAATTACTTATCTAGATTTTGAAATTTTCCAGTGTGTGAATTAATGCTATATGAATAAACTGAATTTAATTGAGTTTTAAAAGCTTTAAATAAAGTGTAAAACCAACAGATATCATTTTTATTACGTCCTAATAAAACCACCAAATCTTACTGGAATCTATTCCATCATAGAAGCTGAATGTAATGTCTTTGCCTGCTCTGTGCAGCAAAGGGAAAGCAAACGGCTGTCATATTGTTTGTTTTTTCTTCCTACCTTTACAGTAAACATGTTCTCAGCAGAGCAGACACCTTTTTATGTCGGGCTGGAATGTATAAATGTGTCTTTGAAGTCGCTCTGAGTGCTATGTGTGATGATTTTACAACAGTTTATCGGTTTATCAGTGACCAAGCAAGACTGCCACGTTGGAACATTCATGCACCTCTGTTAAAGCATCTTTTACGACCCGAGCAAATAAAAATAATCAGCAAAAAATGCAATGTAAAAATAGATGTTAAGATTTATTCAGTCATTTTCACATTGTAAGGTAAACCCTTCCTGGTTTGTAAGGCAGTTCAGGTTACAAGGCACATTTTATCCGTTAAACTATGACAAAAAAAAAAAAATACATCATATATATATATATATATATATATATATATATAAAAACTCTTTTTCTTTTTTTTTTTGTAAAACCAACACAACCCATCATTGGGAAACTGTGTGCCAAGCCTGGGTATCATGGGTCTAAATTTACAAAATATGGTCTTTTAGATTCTTTCATGTGAATATGCATTCAGCTTTGCATAAATAAAACAAAACAAAACAAAAAAAACCCTAAAAAGCTGAACTTTAGCTTCTAAGTTTATCACCAAATAAACAAAGAACCGTGCTACATTAAATGTATGAAAATGTAAGGCTTGTTGTAACATTCATAAAATACTCACATGATCACGTCGCCACGGCTACGACGAGCCTCGCTGCGCATGCATATGTCATCTGATGATGACGTGCATTTACAGAACCGTAAATGCCTGGAAAAACTGCAAAGCAGGTCGATTTTTTTCGGACTCATCCTGCAGCCACAGCTGCATTTTATGTACAAATATGTCCCTGAAGGCTATTGTAAGGAGCTTGTAATTACATTTTATATATATATATATATATATATAGCTACTCTGAAGTTGCCAACATCATTGCTGACTAAGTATAAAGTTTTCACAATATAAAAAAAGCATAAAAGAAAAAGGATTTAAGCTTTTGTTATATGGCCTCTTGCTTGGTGATGGTTGGTTGGGGGATGGAGGTCGGCTGTTTTGGCACCGTGGCGATGACGCCCTGAGGGATTTTATAATGTTCTGATCCGGAGGCGGTGGGTGGAGACGGGATCGGGGTTTCAGGAGTGGCTGAAAAATCAAAAACGAAAAGAAGGTTAGAGGCAGAACGGCAGTATGTAGGAAAAGTGGGGCAAGCTTGAGGGGGCTGATCAGTTTTTATGCAGAGAAAGAGTGAAAGGGTGACATTTCTCAGAGCATTAAACATGCTGAGAAAGAATAACAGGAGTTTGCTTGGACAGAATAAGGCTGATTAGTTTGCATGGAGAGTTTAAAGGATTATTCTGCCTGTTTTCTCCTGACGTGTTTGGCCTTCTCGTTCCCATGAAAAGTATGGAAGCAAATTGTTACCATATTTCAAATGAAAAAGCATTTCCAGAAATGCTTTTTCATTTTCAAATTTTACATTTCAAATTGAATTTTGGTATGTATTTGCTGGGGTGCATTTTGAAAAATAAATCTCAAATGTCTTTTTCTTTTTCATTTTAATTAAGTAAAAGGATGAACGGTGTTGAAGAAGAAAATGCAAACAGGATGATTGATTACCAGAGATGGGAAGTAACCAAGTACAAATACTTTGTTACTGTACTCAAGTAGATTTTTCTGATATTTTTACTTTACTTTACTACTTATTTTTATGGCGACTTTTTACTTCTACTCCTTACATTTTTACACAAATATCTGTACTTTCTACTCCTTACATTTAAAAAAATTGGCTCGTTACTTTAGTTTTGAATAATTTCAATGGAGTTACTGTTATTATTTTTCACGTCATCAATACCAAATTCAATCTAATTGGATGGGAATCTACGTTGCATTTGACGCACCATTACAAGATGAATCGACAGATTCGGCGGTATTCATTGGCGGCAAATCATTGCAGCTTAGTGGCGGTGGCGTTAGCATAGTAGCATGGACGACGAGATGATTGAAAATGAACACAACGAAGATCTAGTCCTATTGGCAGACATCCATTTAAAATGTAGGCAACGGCATGAAAAAAGAGGTTTCTACTTTTACTTTTATACTTTAAGTAAATTTACAAGCCTGTACTTTGTTACTTTTACTTGAGTAAAGAAGTTTAATCAGTACTTCCACTTTTACCAGAGTATTTTTTAACACAAGTATCTGTACTTTTACTCAAGTACGGAAAGTGAGTACTTTTGCCATCTCTGTTGATTACTAATTTAATTTATGAGTCAAATAATGCAGCCACATTCTTAAAATGAAAAAGCATTTCTAGAAATGCCTTTTTATTTTCAAATTTTACATTTCAAATTGAATTTTGGTAAATATTTGCTGGGGTGCATTTTGAAAAATAAATCTCAAATGTCTTTTTCTTTTTAATTTTAATTACGTAGGTAAAAGGATGAGCGGTGTTGAAGAAGAAAATGAAAATGCAAATAGGATGATTGATTACTAATTTCAGTTATGAGTCAAACAATGCAGCCACATTCTTAAAATGAAAAAGCATTTCTGGAAATGCTTTTTCATTTGAAATATGGTAAGGATTTGCTTCCATAGAAAAGCCCCAGATGGGACCCTGATCAACGCTTTCCTAAACCATCGCTGCAGCTTAAGCTATCTCAAATTTTAACACATCAGACTCTTCATTTGTTTATTTGGGATGGAACCATTTTAAGCCTAACTTTATTCATGTTCTTCTTTAGTTTTCCTTTTCCATTTAGCGTCTGTGTGACCCTTTGGTTTTAAGCTATGGCTGCCATGTTTGTGTCGCTGTGAGTGCCAGGGTGTTGCAGTGGGAAATTCCTAAGAGTCTCCAGGATTTTTCTTTATGTTTCTCCATCTCCATCATTCCTGGCTTGAGTCTTTCTGCACAGATTTCATGTTCTCCCTGCGAATGCATGGGCTCTCTCCAGGTACTCCGGCTTCCTCCCACAGTCCAAACATCAAACTAAATAAGTCATTTTTCTTAAAATAAGTGCATTTGTTCTTCAACTGAGGAGGTAAGCGAGACACTTTGCAAATGGACAAAGATTATTTACATTTAAAATAGGAAAAAATTTCTTATTTCAAGTGAATATTATCTAATAATCTTATTTAAGAGTAAAAATATTCATTCCATTGGCAGAATGTCTTATTTACCTCCTCAAATTAACGATAAATACACCTAATATAAGAGATTTAGGCTTTTTTTTTTTTTGCAGTGTGTTAGGTTAAATGGGTTCCAGTGGCGGATCTAGACCAAATGTACCAGGGGGCCAGGAGGGGGCCAGCGTGTTTTCATGGGGGCCTAGAAAAGCATGAAATAAAAAACAGGGCTGCATGAAGGGAAATATCTTTTCAATGAGGTTTAATAAAGATTCTATTTCTTATGAGATCAATATACATTTAAAATGTAGGAATTTTACCTATTTTTTGACTTAATTTAAGTTAAAACTAGTTTTCTATAAACTTGAATTAGAACTCAAGAAAAACTATTAAATTCATCTGTAAAAATTAGAGCATTTTATTTTATTTTTTGTGGAAAAAAAACATTTAACACATGAAAACTGGGATCCTATGTCAATCCCACTGAAGCTATCCCCTTATTGTTTTTGAATAATTAGTAAAACAGAATTTGTAAAGCAAAACAATGAAATAGATCCAAAGGAGCTATCAGGAACCATCTTCATTAGAATTTCTTTTAGGTATTATGTCTTCAGTACAAGGGCCAGGACATGATCTACAGGGGCACTGGCCCCCGTCGGCCCCTGTCTAGAACCGGCCATGTTTGCTTCTCTAAATGAATTGTAAGTGAATGGTTGTTTGTCTCTGTGTTGCCCTGCGATGGACTGGCGGCGTGTCCAGGGTGGACCCCACCTCTCGCCCGTAGACTGATGGAGATAGACACCAGCACCCCTTATGACCCCGCTTGGGATATGCGGGATGGAAAATGGATGGATGGAGGGATGTTCTCTTGTTTACTCTGACTGACTTCCTTTTTTTGTCTTCTACAGCAAGCATCCTCTTTGTGATGGTTTCACCATGTTTCTCTATATGGGAATGTTGACTTAAGGACTGAAGAAAGGACAGTGGAAAACTCTCTTTAACAATACTTGCTAAGTATTTTTACTAGATTTGATTTATTGGTATAAGAGAAAAACTTTAATATGGACGTATACCAGAGTTTGGGGATTAATATTTATGTAATTAAAGAAAAAATCCTGCATTATCTTCCTTTTCTATATAGCTATAGGAAGCAATAATGTGATGAAATCTGAAAGTGGCAGAGAAAAAAGCATTTTTTTTTCTTTTTTAGTATTTTAATGCTTGTGTTTCCATCCACACTGCAAAAAATGGAAATCTAAATTGGTAATTTTTGCTCATTTTAAATGCATTTTTTCTTGAATTCAGAATGTAAGTGAGACATTTTGCCAATGGAACAAGACAATTTACATCTAAAATAAGAGAAGAACAATTGCTTTGTCTTATTTCAAGTGTATATTATCTAATTATCTTATTTTAGGAGTAAAAATACTCATTCCATTGTCAGATCATCTTATTTACCTGCTCAAATTAAGGGTAAAACATTTTTTACCTAATTCTAGATGTTTTTTTGCAGTGCACTTACAGATTTGGCCGTTGTGGATCGGCGTCGGCATGTTGCTGGTCACTATAACGTTGCTGCTGAGGTGCTCTTGAACCAGGTGGGGGTGCAGAGAGTGGGGAGCATGCGGGGCTTCGTTAGCCGAACCTGAGGAAGAACACAGTAATAGGAAAAAAGGTGGAAATTAAGAAAAATGGCAATTTACAGCTAAAAGTGATTCAAAAGTGAGTGTTTCTTAAGCCGGGCATATACTGTACGTTGTTTTTGCCCTTTTCGGGCTGATTTTCCAGTCGTGCAAGGATTTTTTCATTTCCCTGATCGTGTGTCGTGTAGTCTACAGCTGGTAAAAAAGGGCGATCAGCCTCTCACGACCTAGCCTCGTGAGACCATCCTGATCTCGCGAGCTTTTAAGGTTTCACTCGCAGATCAATCTGGAGACTCTCCGTTAAAGAAAATTTGGAGCCGTTCACCAAACGAACGTCCAATCAGCGTTGGCTTTGAGGCGGGTTGAGGTGTGACGCAACGAGAAGCGCGACAGTTCAGTCTAAAGAACATGGCGGCTTCAGCCGATGAAACTAGCGTTAGCGTGGCTATGGAGCAGGTTTTATCGGAATTAACGAGTATTTCTTCACTGAAAGAAGAGCAAAACACTGCTCTGGAGGCTTTTCTCGTGAGATCAGGATGGTCTCACGAGGCTACGAGTTTAGGTGTTCAGGCTGACGTATATAACTAACTGGCCTGCATAAGATAACAAAAAACCCACAGATTTTAAGACAGGATGTTTTTAAAAATACAAATTTTATACATTTTGGGACAATATCGTCTGATAAGAGTACATTTATGTGCATGTTTAAGCCAGATTCATTTGACAGTTAAATATGACTTCCCTACTACTTAAAGTGCTTACCTCCAAGAAGCATTTCCTGCAGTAAATTGTCGATCTTTGCCATGCCAAAGAGTTTAACAAACTGGATCTGCTCGATCATCTGCCAGGTGATGCTCTGTAGTGTCGGCAGCAGCAGAAGGAGCTCTCCGAATCGGCCCCTGGAGTCGTACTGCCTGTCATTGATGTAGTCCTCCAGACTGACCTGGACCTGGTACCGCATTCGCTTAATCTTTCCCGGGTCACTCAGGCCTTTCGCGTCTGAGAATAATAAAAAGGACATAATGAAATTGATTTTTGAGATGTATTTCTATGCAGTGGAACACTTTCTTTCATGTCTATGAAAGTACCTGGATCAAAGAAAACGATGGCCTTCAAGCAGGCGTATTCATTGTCGTCTATCTGGAGCTCCTGAAATGGAAGCACCAGCTCATCCAGGATCCTCACCGCCACCCTGCCCACCTCCAGCTCTGGACAGTTTCTGGGAATAATGTGGTCATTTCCTGCCAATCAAGCACATTTTAATTAAATTCCAGAACATACTGAAGATGAAGAAATGCTGAAACCTCTGTCTTTTTTTTTTTTTTTACCTAATAAGAGGATGTCTTTGTAGAGCATGGACCTCTTAGCTGCACCCAGCAGGAGATGTTCCCCAGCATGAGCTCGCAGCAGCGCCACCTGGAATGACACATGTCGCAGATTGATAAATATGGCCGTTTCTCAATATGTGTACTTGTGCGTTCTTGTGTGCTTGTGAAATGTCATCAGCTTCAAGGCCTGGTTATCCTCCCCGCAGCAGTGTGTCGCAGTGAGCTTATCGCAGGTATGATGCAGATATTTTTGATTTACGCCCAATATTGAAGCGTGGTCTGCGCTATGTTTATACCACGCCAAAACGCAAGAGGGACAACCAGGAACTAGCTGTGGGGGCAAGTTTGTGCGACAACAGAGGGACATGAGGGCCAAAAAGAGCGGGGATCCAGGTGGAAAAAGGGTCACAGCGTTCTCACACACCTCGCTCTTCTAGTTGGTCCATCTTCACAGGCGTTTTCCACAATGGCGGTCATATAAACAAAACAAGCGGGTAAGGAACCAAACCGGAAATATGCATCGTGGAAAGTGGATGTAGATTTGACCAATCAGAGGCCTCCTGTCTGTGGTCACCTACAGGTGAGGCGTGTCACTCCCAGATCCGTCCCAGTAGCACGATCCGTCCTGTGTATGCGCGTATAGATATACATGCGGGTTTTCATAAGTAATGTAATTATTGTACTAAAATTACTTATTTCTATCCTTAACTCACTAATAAATGCTAATACACATCTGTAAAAAAATGTTTAATGACTTTTCTGAGAGAATCTTAATGCTTTTTACAGTTTCTCCATTAAACTGCTTGTCTGACATCATCATGAGACTACGGAGCCCCTAAAGGGACAAGGAGGCGAAAAAAAGAACTTGCGACATTGCGAGATCTCGCAAAAAATAATCTTTTGCGGGATCTCGCAAAAGTACTGCTAGGTCTCAAAAAAATAAACTTTTGCGAGATCTCGCAAAACTTAATTTTTTCCCTCCATGTCCCTTTAGGGGCTCCATATGAGACACGCTCAGAGGAGTCCGGTAAAATATGATTAAACCATGTATATCTGCAATTTAGCTGTTTCTTTCTTTAGATTGCGCACTATATACCAAATGAAGCAAAAAAAAGACTAGATTTATGTTTAAATCCAAAGCCGAACAAGTTAGCCACTGGAAGTAGCGTAGGATCCCATTTCCGGTCCAGATCGCTCACAGACGACTGATAAAACAGAAACGATTTCAAGGCATTTATTTTTCTTAGGAAATACATTATTTACCTTTAACACATTATATTTTAGTACATTTACTATTTTTCAGGAGGGAAAAACGTAATTTAGGTGTTTTTAACAAAATAAAATCGAGGGCGACCCAGATGTATATCTGGATGCACAAATGAGCAGATGGTGCAGGATGGATCGTGCTTCCGGGACGGATCAGGTAGTGACGGTGCGTGCTCACATTCTCCCTGAGTCCACGCTTTCCTGTGTTCTTCTCATGAACATGATTGAGAAACGGCTTATGTTTTTTTTTTTTCTTCCAGAAGATCTCTCACGTGAAGGCAGAACAAAATCAGAGGCATGCTCTAACTCCACCAGCATCAGCAAATCAATGACTAAGGCCTGGTGATCACGCTGTTAATGATTGTTGACGTTTTCGAGGTGGGATATAACTTTAAAAACCCAGCTCATCATATTCTAACCAGGGATTAAAACACATTAACCCCTCTGGTTGAAAAGTTGAAGAGTTTTGTGGAGAGCAGCCTTGTTTTTCTTAGACATTTGTTTGCCTCACACTCCTTCTTTTCCCACCAATTGCTATTTTATGGAGGAAGGAACGATTGTGAGCCAATAGAAATGTCGCTCCTTCCGCCCGTGTTATTGATGGGAGTGAACTGGTTGATGAGTGACCAGACTGGCTATACTACTATGTACTCTCTGTCTGTGTATGTATGGAGGACCTGCAGTGAAAAATAAAAAAAACACTTTAACATTTAAATCATGGATTTGAAAAGGATTTTACCCTGGAAAAACAATCTACAAATAAGTAACATTTTCTTAAATTAAGTATTTTTTTCCCCTACTTTGAGTAGGAAAATTAGATAGTTTGCTAATGGAATGAGTATTTTTACCCTTAAAATAAGATAATTAGATAATATGCACTTGAAATAAGACAGTGCAATTGTGTTTTCTTATTTTAAATGTAAATTGTCTTGATCCATTGGCAAAATCTGTCTTTTACCTCCTCAATCCAAGATCAAATACACTTATTTTAATAAAAAATGACTGATCTAGATTTAGATTTTTTCCAGTGTATAACTGCACATTTTTAATCTAATTATTAAAGAGGACTTGTTAAATATATTTATCAATCCATTGGTAAATACTGCAAATTGAAAATTTTACTCTTAAATCCTATTTCAAACTGGAAATAAAAAAAAAAACACATTTTATGAATCTGATTATCCTTACCTTTCCTTATAAACATTTTTAAAAGTAACTATTCTTTCCATTTCCATTTGGTTTTTTAACTTTTGATTTGAAAATCCTTATTTTAACTTAATTTTTTAAACTATTTTTTAAGTATTTCTGTGATCAGCAGTTTAGTTTCAACATATTAATAGTTTAGAGATAGAATATGGCCACTTTAGTAACGGCTTAATATCCAGGATCACACAGAAGTGAAATAAAAAAGGACAACTGCTGAGCGTAAGTAAAGAATTAAGAGGGTAAAGTAAAAAAAAAAATATATAAATAAAATTCCTAAAATTATTTCCTAATGGAAAGTTGAAAAGAAATTGATATGGATAAATAGATAAAGGAATTACTTTTTTTAAATGTTTGACAAGGAAAGAGATTTGAAAATATATAATTTGTGTTTTCCATAGAAATAGCATTTAGAAATTACTTTTAAGTTTGCAGTATTTAATAATGATTGTTGAATAAAATCTTCCTTAATGATTTTAATTTAAAATGTGATCCTTTTTAAATTGGATTTCTAAAGCTATGATTTAAATAGTTTTTTAATGGTTTTTTTCCACCTACTCTCCTGTTTCTCCGTATGAGCCTTACCTGGTCGTCCAGGGGCAGGTCGCAGAAGGCAGGGATGTATTTGGCCCACTCCACCAGGACCAGCAGCTGCTGTTTCATGGACTCACAGACGTTGGTGATGGTGGCGATCTTTTTGGTCCTTATGTCCCCGTTCAGTATGGGTGCAGGCGACGTGATCTGTGCAGAGAAACGCCGATTTAGCCACAAATGAACGGTGGCAGTCGGGTGTTGGATGTATTCGGAGAATTTACCTGTCTCGATAGAACATCTGCCTGAATGAGTGCGTTGATGGACGGTAAACTGCTGTCTTCGTAGCTGGATCTCCTGGTGCTGATTCTGTCTCTCTCATTCTGTACAGCTGAGGGCGGGAGAAATATTCGGGTGAGAAACAGTTACCCCCCTTTTAACATTTGTACTGAATAGGAAAATATGGAGTGAATTTTGATTCATTATTATAGGCGATTTGTAAAAGGATCTTTGAAAATAATCTGGAAATAAAAGTTTGAAAGAACTCCCTAAAAAAATGACATCAGCAACATTATAATCGGTTAATTCAATTCAGTTTATTTCTATAGCACCAATTCACAACACATGTCATCTCAGGTCACTTTCCAGTTCACCAGATCATCCAGTCAGATTGATTCAAAGTTTTCTATCTAAGGAAATCCAGTTGATTGCATCGACTCATTGACTCTTCAGCAATCCCTCACACTAAGCATGCTTGTGGCGACAGTGGAGAGGAAAAACTCCCTTTGAACAGGAAGAAACCTCCAGCAGAACCAGGCTCAGTGTGAGCGGCCATCTGCTGAGGCCCACTGGGGTTCAAGGAGACAGAAGCAGACATACAGATGTGTCTACAACTGCGAGCATTTGTTTTGGGCTTGAAGTAAACACAATGTAAACTATGAAATGCACATTAAAAAGGCAGCTATTTTTAAAACGTAATCTGAAAAAGAGAAATTAAAAAAAAAGAAAAAAAAACAACCAATCTGTAAAAATAAATAAATAATGGAAAAAATAATTTCAAAAATCAAATCTGAGAAAAGAGAATAGTTAGTCTTAAGACAGTTTTTTTAAATTAGGAAGTATTTTTATAAAGTTTTATTTCTAAATTGTATTTAATTCGTCAAATTTCATTTAAAAAAATAACATGTTATTTACCTGCAACAATAATTGAATTAAAGTCACACCATAGAAATCTCTAATGGACATTTACTCAGGGACTTTATGGTGGAGATGAAAACTCATACCTGATCACATCACCATTTCTACTCCACAATATCATCATTCCACAATATGTTTTCCTTAAAGTCTTAGGAAGCAGTAAGATGTTTTTCCCTGGAGCTCCCAACAGAGGCCATTTTTTGCCAACCCTTTTAGACTGAGAGCTTTTATTAATTTAGTTCCACATCCATTCTTGATTCTGACATGGCATTATGTTTAGTTTTATTCACTTTTTGTTTTCAAACAGGTCATATTTAAGTGATTTCTTGATTCTGTATCTCTGGTAGAAATTAAACCTGGGTTTTGTCACCTTAAACGTATCAAAAATGAGGCTAGTTATAATAAATTAATCAATATACAAGTTTAGCCATAAGCTTTAAAGATACAACAATATTGGATTTTATTAGTAAACAAGTAGTTAGCAGCCTCCTAGTGGGCTTTCTAAACGCAGCATAAAGGTTAGCATAATCCTCAGATGACATACTGTACAAAACTGTAGGCTATACGTTTAAAAAGACAACTATTGGAAGCTAGGAAGTTAGCTAATCTCTTGTTAGCTAACCTTAGGGTCAGATGGGATGTGGCGGTGTTCTGTCAGATGAGCATACCTCATTGCACCAGCATACCATTAGTCAATACCCGTTTATCCCTTTAGTTTCGTATGAAAAATTTACTTTAGACTACTTCAACGGGTGTGTATCCCTTAGTTATTTACAATGACAACAAAACTATTTAGGTACTTTTTGAAGTTTTTTTTGGGAGGTATGGCGATCTGACCTTAAATTGTTTATTTTTTGTACATAACTAAAGGGATACATGGCTGTTGAGGTTGTTTAAAGTGTATTTTTTGTACAAAACTAAAGGAATAAAAGCAAATCTGGCGTCTGTGCATGCATATTGACTATAGGTATGTTGGTCTGACACGGTATGATGGTCTGACAGAACAGCGACTCTAATGTACTGTATGTAGAAGCTCCATCAATGAACTATAACAGAAACTAGTAGTTGAGGACATTAGCCATGTGTCTCACTGCAGAGGTTTGGATAGTAACGGTCGATGAAGCATCGGCCATTACTGTCCATCCTAAACCAATTAAAGGATGATTGATCATTTTGAATATACATCTTTACACCAAACAAACGATAGAAACTATTTCAGACGGGAAATTTTGATTTCAGAAGTGGGGGGGGACGCAATTATTTTTAAATATAACTATAATCAGCATGTTTGATCATCCAATCACAGGCCAGATTCAGTGGTGCTTCTGGCCTGTTAGTAAAGGGAGCTTTTCAGCAGTGACAGCGATGACAGCCAATCACACAAGGAAAGACGGTGGGCCGATCAGGAGCTTTTGGGTAGGCGAAATACAGGGAAGCGGGCTTCAGTTTGAGATGTGTTTTTCCGCTTGGTCCTAGTGCTTGACGAATGTCTGTGTACTGTAGCGTTACATACTGTAATTTTTGGACAGTACAATGTGCAGGGGACCAAAACGGATGTTTGAAAAAGGGCAGGGGACATGTTCCCCCCTCAAAGAAAATTACGTCCAAGAATTATACTATGTGTATCATCTGGAGACCAGATTCTTTAAACGTCACATTCGGACTGTTTGGACTCTTTCTCATTTTGACATCTTTTGATGTCCAAAAAACAAGGCAGTATTTTTGATAAAGTGTATTTTGAAGTTCCTAAAGAAATAATACAACTAGCTCTCCTCTGTGTTATACTGTTTTCATCCCCTTACTGCCTATTGTTGCAAATATGCAACAAAACATTTGTGCTAGTGTATCTGCCTGTTTTTCAGTGGAGTCCTTTTTCTGTTTGGTGGCTGGATGTGCTCTCTTCATCCTCTGACATGGGAGCTGGCTCAGAGCTCGTCTGCCTGGCTGTGTGTTTCCTGGACGGGGCCGCCTGTGGAGCTGGTTGACAGTTGCCTTTTGTATCTATGCTTCTTTTTCTATGTCTGCTTCTGTCTCCTTGAACCCCAGTCGGCCTCAGCAGATGGCCGCTCACACTGAGCCTGGTTTTTCTTGTTAAAAGGGAGTTTTTCCTCTCCACTGTCGCTACAAGCATGCTTATTGTGAGGGATTGCTGAAGAGTCAATGAGTCGATGCAATCAGCTGGTTTTCCTTTGTTAGAAAACTTTGAATTAATGTGACTGGATGATCTGGTGAACTGGAAAGTACCTTGAGATGACCTGATGTGAATTGGCGCTATAGGAATAAACTGAACTGAATTGAATTGTTACACTAACATGAAAAATAGAGTTTGCATTTCCACTTATTTCTTGTACGGTCGACTAGATCCTGACAGTGTATGTGATTATTGACAGTTATAAATGTTGCTAAATTTCAATTTTTTTGTTTTTGTTTGTGCAATGCTCAAAGTAATGATTTCAATTTGGCAACTGCTTATAGACAAAAAAAACCCCAAAGTTGTTAATAATTTGGCCGGTTGTGGCTATGCGGAGGTAGAATGAGAGACGTTTTATAGCGGAGCCCTGAGGGACCCCGAATAAAAGCCAATCATGAACACGGAAGTTTCTGTTTGAAAATACCAGGAAGTTTCAGCAGGTCATAAAGGCTTCTGCAGCCCGGCGGGTTGGGTAGTTTTATTACAGTCTGATAGTCGTGGGTTTGATCCCTGATTCTCCTGCAGCTGCCTACTTCTCTGGTGTGTTAGTAAGGCTGTATTCTCTAACGGGGGGCTACATCAGTTAGCTTGAAAATTTGCCACTAGAACCAGAATTTCCCTGAAGGATTAATTCCAAGGGATAAATAAAAAATATAATAAATCAATGCCAGAGTAACATTTAGTACGACTAGAACTGTAAAATATTTGCTCTACGGCAGTCAGAATGTTGTTTTACTCCTTAAGCATTGCATTTCTTTGGAGAATACTTTAAATCCTGACATCACTGCTAACAGAAATCTGAGATAAATTATAATCTAGATTAAGACCTGGGATTGGTTTGACTTTGATGGACCTGATTAGATTAGTATTAATTCAACAGGAGCCTCTTTAAAGGAGCTTTTCTGCACTAAAGTGGGAAAAAAACCTTTTTCCAAGGCTGAATCCAGAGAAACTGCAAGAAAAAAAACAGTCTCCAGAGGTTATTATGTTTATCAGTATATGGTCATTATTGCTTGGAAATGTTTGCTCAGCATAAGCCGCGCAGAGACTTGACTGCTCTGCCGAGTGAACATTAACAAAGTCGTACTCTCTTGGGTATTGCAACACCTAGAGACGAGTCGGATCAATTCGGTGGAGACAGCTCTCTGAGCGGCGCTGATCGGGACGGAAAGTTTGCTTTGGGTTTGACTCGTGTCGAGTCCGAACGAAGGAAACCGAAACGTTTCATTAAATGCTGAGTGGGATGGAATCATACCTTCCTTCTTCATGCCAGCTCTGAAGCATTTCTTCAGTCTGCAGTATCTGCATTGGTTTCTCTTGTCTTTGTCCACAATGCATTGTCTATTAAACCTGAAAAGATAGATATAAGACACTTTTTAGGGCGATTCAGAGAAGAAACGACACAAATGAGCCAAGTTTATGATTCTGGGGTTAGCTTCTATGAAAGACAGTCCTCACCTGCAGGAGTACATGTGGTTCTTGCGGACGCTGCGCCTGAAGAAGCCCTTGCAGCCGTCGCAGCTGGATGCCCCGTAGTGCTTTCCCGTGGCTCTGTCACCACATATGGCGCAAAGGCTGCCTGCTGCCAGGTGGCCTGTGGCGTTCATGCTGGCGCTTTCAGCCGGCGAGGAGTCTGACGTGAAAAGAGAAAACATCTCATCAGGTGGAGAAGCTTTTGGAGGTATACTGTGACAAAGTGAAACAGGAGGAAGGGAGGAGGGGGGTGGGGGTCTGCAAGTTTGTGGGAATATGTTTGATCACTGTTTTTTTTTTTTCTGTAATGACCTTTTAAGGTGTGAACGGCCGCAGCAAATCCCAACAAAAGCAATCGTGCAGAGCGCCTTGGAGTCTTTTACCTTCCTGAGTGATTCAGATTGAGTCAACAGAAGATAATTGATGTGGGTTTGATTGCCTCTCAGAAGATAATCATTGGAGACTGTTTTCTCTTTATCTAAAGTCACAGTCATAAGGCCAAATCAATGCGGAGTCACATTCTGTGGAAATCTTTAGGAGAAATAAAAACATTTCAGTCGAGCCACAGAGGGGAACTCACACCTTTTTTTTTTTTAAAGTCGCCCTATTTGTTTCACTTTCTTGTCTTTTACTCACTGGGGGGAATTTTAGAATCAGGATCCATAGCCCATTTTGTCATGGGAGACTGCCTGTACAAACAGGCTGGTGTCACTTTAAATATTGAAGAACTTTATGGGTTTTCTTCATAATTCAAACGCTGTGGGAACAGGCGGTTAGTAACCAGAGAAGGGCGATCATGATAATCCGGCTACTGCTTCATCCCAGGGTGAATATCAGTCCAACGTCAAGGTGCAAGCTGAAACAGGTCAGCCTCTGACCCCGTGGCGCTTTAGAAATACGGCAATCTCATAAAACCAGAGCTCTTAATGTTTTACTGTTAAACCCCGGGGGTGATAAAAGAGCGCCGGCAGGGTCATCCCTCTGCGAGCGAAAGGGGGCAGATGGACAAATGACCCCGTATTATCACCAGTTTTAAATCAGTAAAAGTTTCAAAGTTCAATGCCAGAGCTGCATATATGAGACTCACCTGCGCCCAAGGGGAGCACTTGCATGTTTTCAAACTCCAGCGTGGTGTAGGCTGGGTCCAGAGCCTCGCTGTAGTCTGCCATGTCCATGTCTACCAGCGCTTTGGGCAAACAAAATCTCAACTACCTGACAGTGGGGCAGAACGACTTGTCCAAGAAGCTGATGCCCCCCTCCTTCCTCCTTTTCTCACACCCCCCACACACCTCTAATAATGGCCCCCCTGGTCTCTGTAGGCCTGGCCCCGCCTAGAACTAGAACAGGTCTTAGGCCTGATTTAGTGTGATGGTGTCAGAACGGAGAGCAGTGACTGAAAGCAGAGCTCACCTCCTCCTCCTCCTGCGTCCTCCTGTCCTGCTAACCATCAGAGAGGTGGAGTGTCTCCATGGTTGATGGTTAACTAGTCCCTTCAGAGGTGAATCACAGGGTTCTTTTTTTTGTTGTTGTGTTTTTGCAGAGATAGCACAACTTCAATATCAGCCAGCTTTGCACAGTCTTCATGTTTATCCCAGTTTTCCTTCAGAAGTGGGACAAACGGTTCCTCTGTGAGCCGCCATGCTTCATGCAAACCTCTAAACTGCACAAAATCACCTTTTTCATGGGAAAAAGTTACATCCAACTCCAAAATCGAAGAGTTTTACATATTAGTTTGGGGTCCCACAAACTATTCGGCCCTGACCCCAAAAAATAGCAACGCTGCAGACGGAACCCCCCGCCAAAAAATACATCAAACTGCTTCAATTTTTTCAATTCTTTTCCCATAAAGTGTATAATCGTTATATTTTGTAAGAAATTGATAATTTTTTCTGACATTTAATTATTAATAGAAAAAATTATTTTTGACTATTTAACCCTTTATATGTCACTCAGTGAAATACTTCAAGCCAATAGTGTTATTGGAATCCAGGACAAGACCTTATTGCCTTTGGAACATTAAAAAATATGGATATTTTGAAAAAAATTGATGTCAAAGTAACAAGAAAGTACCCTCGTGAGACCATCCTGATCTCGCAAGCTTTCAAGGTTTCACTCGCAGATCAGTCTGGAGACTCTCCGTTGAAGAAAATTTGGATCCGTTCACCAAACGAACGTCCAATCAGCGTTTGCTTTGAGGCGGGTTGAGGTGTGACGCAACGAGAAGCGTGACAGTTCAGTCTAAAGAACATGGCGGCTTCAGCCGATGAAACTAGCGTTAGCGTGGCTATGGAGCAGGTTTTATCGGAATTAACGAGTATTTCTTCACTGAAAGAAGATCTGGAGGCCTTTCTCAGAGGAAAATATGTTTTTGCTCTGGTTTCGGCAAGAGTAGCCTGGCTTGTGGTTGTGTTTTCATCGTCGCTCTGTTAGTACGTCATATGCTTCGTTGATCTGATTGGTTTATTTGGCCCGTCTATCACCAACATAGGCCAATCAGCTAACCAGTATTTTCGGCCCTTCCCAAAATTACTTCTACGGAAGGTTTCCAGATGGATATGCGGAGCAAATCCATCTGGCGGAGTCAGGTTAACAAGAAACGGCAACTTGCCCGAATATATTAGGAAAAATAACAGAAGTGCTTCTATAAGAAATTCATGAAAAACACTCTGAGAGGGAAAGAAACAAATTTTTTTGGTACAACATAACCTTAGAGGCATTAATGCTGATACTGGCACTTTACATTTTTTAGTTTATAAACCTAAATATAATTGTTAGCGTGGCATATTAACTTTTTAACTTTTCAATTAGCTTTTTACCTTTTTTTTTCTTGACTTGTTAATTTTTTTCCAACTTCATTTACAGGTCATTATCATTGAAGGGCTCATCTAATTGGTCAAATACAAAATAAGATGTACAGCCAAGTAGCTAACCTGACTCCGCCAGATGGATTTGCTCCGCATATCCATGTGGAAACCTTCCGTTGAAGTAATTTTGGGAAGGGGCGAAAATACTGGTTAGCTGATTGGCCTATGTTGGCCATTTATTTATTTGTTATATTTATTTTGGTCACTTTTCTGGTCACTTTAGTTTATTCTTTGTCAGTATTTAATAACATAACTCAGGTCTCTTAAGTTATTTTTCTTTAAAACAATTCTGTTATGGTTAAAAAAGTTGGTTAAATAAATATTCAATTGGAAGTCTGTGTTTGTGTTCTTTACTAAAATTAAATCATTTAGCAATATTATAAAAAGTCCAGGCAGAGCTGCACATAAAATATGGTTTCAAATCTTTTCAATAATTATCGATATCGATCAATATGCATTATTTTTTTATCGATAAGCTTTTTTTCTATATCGCCCAGCCCTAAGCACAATATCTATATCCAGACGGGGACGGGGGGGACTCCATTTGTAAGGGGTATGCAAGGTATATTTAATTCTCTTATTAATAATTTGAATTGATTGTTAATTATCTAATAATGCATCTAATCATGCAATTAAATACTTAATTTTTCATTTTAAATGGTTTTTCAATTTTTACTGGGACATGTAATTTTTAAATTTTGCCAAATAGAATTTAATGGTATATTTCTTGATTATGTTAGATAAATAATAAATAAATAAATGTTGCATCTCCTTGTTTTATGCTACATTTATTTATTTTCTAGGACATTCACGTAGAAAATTTAAACCTAAATAAGGCCGTTTTTTCTTGAATTGAGGAGACAAGTGAGACACTGCCAATGGAAGAAGACAATTTACATTTAAGATAAGAAAAGAACTATTGCATTGTCTTATTTCAAGTGCATATTATCTAATAATATAATTTAAAAGTAAAAAAAAATTACCATAATTACCATTATCCATTATTTACCTGCTCAAATTAAGATTAAATACACTTACTTTAAGAATATTTTACTTATTTCTAGACTGTCGCTCCAGTGCACGTTCATGGCCTATCTGGTCTTCCATATCAGGGAAAAAACATCTCATGTCCTCCCATTAATATTTGAAGACCTCCCAGGGGGTCCAGGCCCCCACTTTGGGAACCACGGCTTCTTTACCAGGTTCTATGATTAATGGGATCCGACCCCGACTGCACCAAACACACCGTGATCCTTCAAAACGGACCGACTTCATATTAAGATCTAAGGCCATCCCATAATTCGGTCTTCCAGATGACCTCATCATTCTGAGACATTTGTTGCTGCAATATAAAAACATAACATCTTCAGACACGCTGCGATCTGACTGGAACTGGATCATTGAGCAAACTTTCTTTTTCAGCCAATCAGATGCACTGGAAAAAATCTAAATCTAGACGAATCATTTTTTTCTTAAAATAAGTGCATTTGCTCTTGGATTAAGGTAGTAAAAGAGACAACTTGCCAATGGATCAAGACAATTTACACTTAGAAAAAGAAAACAGAATAGCATTGTTTAATTTCAAGTGCATATTATCTAATTATCTTATTTATCAGAGTAAAAATCCTCATTCCACTGGCAAACTATCTAATTTACCTACTCAAATTAGGGGGAAATACACATAATTTAAGACATTTTTACTTATTTCTAGATCGTTCTTCCAGTGTGTAGAATTTTTTGCTCCACTGCAAAAATGATCTAAAAATAATTCAAAATGTCTTAAATTAAGTGTATTTACCCTTAATTTGAGCAGGTAAATAAGATGATTTGCCGATGGAATGAGGATTTTTACTTTTAAAATAAGGTAATTAGAATAAGACAATGAAAAACGTTTTGTTTTATTTTTAATGTAAATTATCTTGTTCCAAAGTGTCTCTGTAACCTCCCCAATTCAAGAAAAAATGACGTATCTAGATTTCGATTATTTTCCTGTTTGGGACCCAGTTCAGCCGTGGATTATTGAATCTCAGGGCCCAGATCATCAACCCTCCCCCACCGAGCCTGAAAACTGGACCAGGAGCCTTTTTCTTTTCTTTCTTGCTTTGTTTCCTTTCCTTCAATCATGTTCACTATAACCGAGACATCTAATTATTCGCATCTGCTTAAATGATGATATTCCAGAAGCTGCAGCACCGTTATCTGCCTACTGTCGACCCTAATAGGATCAACAGGTTTAGAAATTGAAGATTTTAATTAATGTCCGAACATTTCAGACTGTGACCCAAAAATAACAATAAAACAAACTGGAGACCCATTAAAATACACAGATTTACTGCATTTTTAAATAAATGTATTATTCTAATAAAGTAGAATTATATAATTTGCCATTTTACATCTATTTTGATTATTTAATGGTGCATTATTTTATTATTAATTATTTGATTTTTAATTATTTCTGGACTTTTAAATATATTTTAATTGACTTGATAGGAAATTTTACATTTTCATTCCTTATTTTAAATGAATTTTTAACTATTTAATAGAAAACACAATTAATAATAATTAAATTAACGGGTGATTGAATCATTTATAAATATTTTATAGATATTCGAATTATTCAATGGAGATTTTATTATTTCATCCACGATTTAAATGTATTTTGAATTACTTGATGGTTTATTTAATTATTTTATATTAATCATTTAAATGCATTGTTAATTATTTAAATTTATCATTTTAATTGCACTTTAAAGTATTTATGGGGACATTTACTTATTTAATTTTGCGCTTTTGAATTTAGTGGCATATTTTTGAATTATGTCTTGAATAATAAGTACATATATAAATAAATTAATTTTACATCTTCTTTTTATATCATTTATTTATTTTATAGGAAATACATTGCAATTATGTATTTTATGACCTACACTATATTGCCAAAAGTATTTGCTCACCTGCCTTGACTCACATATGAGCTTAAGTGACATCCCGTTCCTAATCCATAGGGTTCAATATGACGTCGGTCCACCCTTTGCAGCTAGAACAGCTTCAACTCTTCTGGGAAGGCTGTCCACAAGGTTTAGGAGTGTGTTTATGGGAATTTTTGACCATTCTTCCAGAAGCGCATTTGTGAGGTCGCACACTGATGTTGGACGAGAAGGCCTGGCTCTCAGTCTCCGCTCTAATTCATCCCAAAGGTGTTCTATCGGGTTGAGGTCAGGACTCTGTGCAGGCCAGTCAA
This sequence comes from Cyprinodon diabolis, assembly GCA_030533445.1. Classification (NCBI taxonomy): domain Eukaryota; kingdom Metazoa; phylum Chordata; class Actinopteri; order Cyprinodontiformes; family Cyprinodontidae; genus Cyprinodon; species Cyprinodon diabolis. The sequence goes on from CM060062.1 coordinate 44,720,166, forward strand.
GTTCATCCACACCAGACTCTGTCATCCATGTCTTTATGGACCTTGCTTTGTGCACTGGTGCACAGTCATGTTGGAAGAGGAAGGGGCCAGCTCCAAACTGTTCCCACAAAGTTGGGAGCATGGAATTGTCCAAAATGTCTTGGTATGCTGAAGCATTCAGAGTTCCTTTCACTGGAACTAAGGGGCCAAGCCCAGCTCCTGAAAAACAACCCCACACCATAATCCCCCCTCCATCAAACTTTACACTTGGCACAATGCAGTCAGACAAGTACCGTTCTCCTGGCAACCGCCAAACCCAGACCCGTCCATCAGATTGCCAGATGGAGAAGCGCGATTCGTCACTCCAGAGAACGCGTCTCCACTGCTCTAGAGTCCAGTGGCGGCGTGCTTTACACCACCGCATCCGACGCTTTGCATTGCACTTGGTTATGTATGGCTTGGATGCAGCTGCTCGACCATGGAAACCCATTCCATGAAGCTCTCTGCGCACTGTTCTTGAGCTAATCTGAAGGCCACATGAAGTTTGGAGGTCTGTAGTGATTGACTCTGCAGAAAGTTGGCGACCTCTTCGCACTATGCGCTTCAGCATCCGCTGACCCCGCTCCGTCAGTTTACGTGGCCTACCACTTCGTGGCTGAGTTGCTGTCGTTCCCAAACACTTCCATTTTCTTATAATACAGCTGACAGTTGACTGTGGAATATTTAGGAGCGAGGAAATTTCACGACTGGATTTGTTGCACAGGTGGCATCCTATCACAGTTCCACGCTGGAATTCACTGAGCTCCTGAGAGCGACCCATTCTTTCACAAATGTTTGTAAAAACAGTCTGCATGCCTAGGTGCTTGAATTTATACACCTGTGGCCATGGAAGTGATTGGAACACCTGATTCCAATAATTTGGATGGGTGAGCAAATACTTTTGGCAATATAGTGTACCTGGTCTTCCATATCAGGGAAAACCATCTCATGTCCCCCCCTTAATATTTGCCGACCTCCCAGGGGGTCCCGACCCCCATTTTGGGAACCCCTGCATCAGGGTTTAATGAAAATGATCTAATCGTTACCCATTTCTATGATTAATTACTTAATTTATAATTTTACATGTATTTTGATTATTTAATGGTGCATTTGAAAATCTAATGTTAAAAACTATCCAAAGTCGTCCATCTTCTTTTGCTCATCCATCAGGGTCTATAGGTGATGTCGACCTCCTGCTGTTTACAGATGGTGACACAATTTTAAATTATATATAAATAAATAAATAAATTCCACATCCTCTGATTTTATGGTACATTTATATTTTTCATGATATTTTTTTCCCTCCCTAAATCTCGGGATCACATCTTAATTATGGTGGAAACCATTTTGCGGCCGCGGAGTTAGAATCTCACGTCCTCTTATGGGGCTCAGAGCCCCACTTTGGGAACCTTTGATTTAAAAAAAACAAACAGAAGCCAAAGCAGAACAGCTGTAAAATAACGATTTAAACATCTGGATTCAGTAGTTTTTAGAGCATGTAACACTCAGCTGAGGCTGGGTATCACTCTCTCTGCGGGCTGTGGAGGAATTTTAAAGCCTTGCTTCATTACTGGACTGACCCAGTTCAGGCAAAGCTGCCGCTGTATCAACAGATTGCCTCACATCCATCGACTGAGTGCTTCTGCCTACAGAGGAGTTCAGATTGACACCCGTAACTGAACCATAAAACTTTCACTGCAAAAGAATAAAATAATCCCAAACAGATCTATTGTTCACCTGAAAAATTCCAAATCTAGATAAGCCAATTTTTCTCAAATTAAATGCATTTGTTCTTGAACTAAGAAGGTAAGTGAGACACTCTGCCAATGGAACAAAACAATTTACATTTAAAATAAGAAAAAGAAACAACTGCATTGTCTTATTTCAAGTGCATTTGATCTAATTACCTTATTTTAAGAGTAAAAATACTAATTCCATTGGCAGATCATCTTATTTACCTAATTAAATTAAGGGTAAATACATTTAACTCAAGAGATTTTTACCTAATTCTAGTGTAGGTGTTCTGATTCCTCCAAACTATGAGCTTTATGGTACTCTTCTCTAATTTGGTCTCATCTCACATTTTACTAAATGTAAATTTTTTCAGATATTTCCGCTTTTTTTTATTATTATTATTCTGTCTTCAAAATCAATATTCAACATGTAAGCTAAGGCTATGAGAGTTTAAGATGAAACTCTTCCGGTTAGATGCCGTCCTGAAGGTGTGTTACTTTATCTTTCTTATTATAGATCTATATCAGATAGTTTAGAAATTACCTTATCATTTTTACAATATTAATGGGTTACTATAAACACCACTATCCAGATTCTGATCACTTTTTGTTCCTCTATAAGCGTAATAATTGAATACTGAGCTAATTCATTTAGAATGAAAAGATCTAACTTCCATACACAATCTAATCCAACTTTATTATAAAGCACTTTCAATTACCAAAGGCATTAATGTTCTTTGCAGAAAACTTCAAATATAAATGTTTATAACATTATAAATGAAGTTATTAGGAAAAAAAAGGGTAGAAGTTGAATATTATTAGAAATACATTAGAAATACATCACCAACTATGGGGTGAATTTTGTTCCAGTATTGTTACAACAACAAAGAAAACTGTTTTTTAAACGGAAATGTGAAAAAAGAATCTATCCAGAGAGGAAACTTTTGAAACATGAATTTTGTTGCAAGCAAAGAACAAGTTTTCTGAATGGACATAAAAGTCTTTAAGCTTTGAAAAACGTCTTTATCAATAAAAGGGTTTTGAGAGTAGCTTCACTGTTTTCTGAGACGTTGTTTTTGAGAAATTTTCTAACTTATTAAACCTATAATGCCAAATGTATCGTATCGGATACATACGGTTTCTGAAATGTTTTGCGTCTGACACCTTTTGGATAATGTAATGGTAAAAATTTTGTTCAAAATCCTATTGTACACAATCAGATATACCTGATAAAAGCCAGTAGAAGACTACACAAAAAATAATCTTGACTTATCGCATAGTCATAAATTATTAATATCAAAAATGTATTTCTATTTTTTTCTTTTTACATATTTTGTTAAAAGGGCAAATAAGGATTTCAAACCAAAAAAAAAGTAATTTTCTGTTTTGTTTTATTCTTGGATTGGGCTTTAAAGGGTTAAAATATTTGATAATTTTTTGTTTAACTTTTCCAAACCTTTTCATGTCTTTCATTCTCTGGGTCCAGTCCGACTCTGCAGCCAGGTGTCGGGTATCGGGGCCAAAAAATGGCATCGGTGCAACACTACCATAAGCACCAATATCCAATGGTGGAAGGTAACGTTTACTTGATTACTGTGTTTTAGTACTTTTTTCGAGTATCTTTACTTCCGTAATTTTTAGGTGGGGTGTACTTCTAACTTTAACTCCGCTAAATTTCTAGGAAAGTGCTTGTTTCTTGTTACTTTTAGCTCAGCTTAGCTTTGTTATCCGCTGGTTTTCTTTTTTCTTGAAATACAGTTCCATCATGACAGATAGCAGCTCTTAGGACTGAATCTGGACTGTTTTACAGATTTGCATGACGTTCCACAAATACAAGAAACTCAGGGCTCATATTCGAGTTTATAAATGTTGTTAAGGCGTTAGTTGTTGCCATGCAGCCAAGTTGTTCAGTAGGATGAATCTCAAAGCAGATATAGTTTCTTTGTGGCAAAAGATTCAACCTGAAACCTTTGTTCCACATTGAAAGAATGAGGAGGATTAAGACTCTTCTGTTCTTTTTTTATGTGTTTTTAAACACATAAAAAATTTCTATGCTGAACTTGTTTCCAGATGGTGTAGAATCTGTATCAGGTGTTTCTACGTGTCAAAACATCAGATGGTTTCTGCAAGTTACAGGTTCCTTAAAATTAGTCTGAAAATCAGACAGAAATCTACTGATATTAAAAAAAATATATATATAAATATATATAATTTGTACTTTTGAATACTTAAATAAATGCATGTACTTTTGAGTGCTGAAGTATTCCAGTACTTTAATACTTTAACTTGAGTAGATGTTTGACTGAGTAACTTTTATTTGTAGTAGCAAGATTTGACTATAAGTATTAATACTTTTACTCAAGGATCTGTAAAGCTCTTCTGTCTGCAGGATTCAGACCTGCTTTCCATGCTATAGTGAATTAATTCAGCCATAATCAACTGGATTCTAACTCCTGCTGAAGCAAAGCGAATCCTTTCTGTAAAAGACGTCATTGTTTCTTGATCCAAATGCTTTGAATTTCTTGTTGCAAATGCAGCCGATTCTCTGAGAGACGTGGAGCCTTGACTCTTCATAAATCCCGCCTTCCCTCAGAACGGTGGAAAAAAACAAGTGAAAGAAAAAAACTGTGGTCCTGAGAGTAAAGTTTCTGTCTTATTTATCAAACTAAACAGAGATATCAGGAAAAAAAGGTTATTTTTCTATGGTATATTGTTCAAGTAGCTCATTTAAAGCTAGACTAAATTCACTGAATAAAAAGTTCATCTGGTTTCTAACAAAACTCAATGCGGCCAAAAAATGCATCACTCTATCCATCTATATGTACACATTTCTGCAAATAAGATAGGACAGAAGATTAAAATGAATTAATTTAAAGTTATATTGTATTTCAGTTTTACATGATAACTTTTTGTTCCTCTATAAGCTGGATGAATAATTTAATACTGAGCTAATTCACTTACACATAAAAATAAAGAGATCTAACTTCCATACACAGTCCAATCTACGGAGCCCCTAAAGGGACATGGAGGGGAAAAAAATAACTTTTGCAAGATCCCGCAATAGTTTTGTGAGATCTCGCTAAAGTATTGCGGGATCTCGCAAAAGTTTATTTTTTTGCGAGATCTCGCAATACTTTTGCGAGATACCGCAATACTTTTGCAGGATCTCGCAAAATGTTATTTTTTCCCTTTAGGGGCTCCGTACCAATCCAACTTTATTATAAAGCACTTTAAATTACCAAAGGGACCGATGTTCTTTGCAGAAAACTTCAAATAAACATTTATAATAAAATAATAAAAAGTTATTAGGAAAAAACAGCAGAAATTTAATATCATCACTAACTATGGGGGGAATTTTGTTCCAGTATTGTTGCAACAACAACAACAAAAAAAGTTTTTTTACACGGAAATGTGAAAAGATTATCTATCCAGAGATTAAACTTTTGAAACGTGAATTTTGTTCCAATTTCGTTGTAAGCAAAGAATACGCTTTCTGAATGGAAATCAAAGTCATGAAGCTCTCAATAATTGGAGAATAGCTTCACTGTTTTCTGAGATTTTGTTTTTCAAAAATGTTCTAATTTCTTAAATATTTGATAAATTCTGGCTTTACTTTTTCAAACCTTTTCATGTCTTTCTTTCTATACGGATTTTTTTAGCTTAATTTTTTTTTTTATTATTATTTTCAGATTCAGTATTTCAAAATGCATTATTTTCAAATTGCCTTATAGATCGCATTCTCTCCACTTTAAGCCTAGTGGTAAGAGCAGTACGCTGAGAAGGTTGCAAATACCCGGTTCAATCTCAACAGCCGGCCCTCTGGGTCCCTGAGCAAGACCCTTAACCCCACACTGCTCCCCGGGCGCCGCACAACGGCAGCCCACTGCTCCCCAAGGGGAGGGGTTAAATGCAGAGGTAAATTTCTCTATGTTGAGATCAATAAAATTCCATTTACGTATTTAATCTATTTTTAACAGAGATGCTTGCTCCAATAAAAGCCTGGCTGCTAATGTCCAGCAGACCAATAGAAATGCGTCTTCACTCCTTTCTATAGAGGAAAGCCCCGCCCCCAGAAGAAGAGGATGTGATCTTTAAAATGCAATCTGAAAAGAATGAAATATGTTTAACTCAATCTGAAAAACAGAAATATGAAAATAAATAAATACATTTTAGGAAGAAAATCTGAGGAAACGGCAAAGTTACTCTTTAAATCTTTTGTTGATAACGAAGTTATTCAAAATTTAATTTCTGGATTGTGTTATGTACTTCTTTTTCTAATATGTTGTAATTTGGCTATAGATGTAAATAAGTTGTTGTAATTTCTCCTTTTTGTATTTATGTCCTTATTTACAGCAATGGGGGAATTTTTGTATTTAAACCTCATTTACTCAGGCCCAATTTAATTTACTCTCGCATTTTTGCATCCATATCATCTTCCTGTATTTCTGTTAGTTCACACCATTATTAGCAGTTTAAGCATCGTAGAAAGGGAGAAATACCTTATTAACTATTAGTATGCAATTTTTTTTTTTTTTTTGGAGCTAAAGACGTTATTTTCAATAATTTAATCATTTTGATTTACCTTCATTGATCAAAGTGAACCAAACTGTCCTGAATCTGTATATAAAGGAATCAATCAGGAGAAGGAAGGAAACCAGTTCCAGGGCAATAAAAGATAAAAGTATGATGCAGTAAAACTAATACTCCTAAATCTATTCCAAAAAATGATTTTTTTTCTTTAAAAATATACAGAAGAAAGTATAATTGTGTAACTGTGTGGAGTGAGTTTTGTTCCATTAATTTTGTAAGCAAAGAACACATTTTGTATATTGAAATAAATAAAAAAAATTCCAGTAATGAAACTTGAAAAACTTTAAAATAAAAATAAAGCAATTTCACTTAAATAACTGTTAAAATAACAGAGTACATTTGCTGTTTTCTCATATTTTCTTATTTCAGTTTTTTCAAATACATTTTTCATTTTTAATTTCAAAAATATCTATTTTACATTTTTTCTCTCAAATTTCTGGTTTTGATTAAAATGAACTTTACGGTCACAAAGGAAAATTGTCTTCAGATTAATTTTTACCAAATTGTATTATTTGCTTTTTTGTTTTTCATTTTTATAAAAAAAAATGTGTTATTGTCAAATTATGTTTTAACGATCACATTCTCTTCACTTCAAACCCAACACATACACTTCATTTGACCAATAAAAACGTTCATACAGACCAATAGAAATGCATAACTCCTCACTGGAGGAAAGCCCGCCCCCAGAAGTAAAGAGCTAAAATCTTTAAAATGCAATTTGAAAACAAATATATATATATATGAAAAAATATTTAAAATCAAATTCTGATTAAAAAGAAAATCTATTTTAATCTAAAAGAAACTTTCATTTTTGTATTGTATTTTTTCCCCTATTTTCATTTAAAAAAAATCTCTTTGAAACAATGGTGGAACATGATTCACTCCATATAGGTGTGACTAATAACCACCCATCTCTGTGTAGGAGCAAGTCTGCATGGAAGATTAAAAGCCTGCACAGCTAATCAGTGTATTACACCTTTTTATAGTTTTGTTTTGCTTTCCCCTTCTAGATTATGTCACATTTAGCAAATTATTAAACATTTTATAAAGTTGTGGACATCTTTTTAAGCATCCAACAGCATCGACAGATTAATTATATTCAGCGATGAAATCTCTTAAAGTAACATCTACTGTAGAAGTCATTGTGAAATAGGGAAAAGCTTAAACTCGTTAAATACTGAGGTGAATGTGATAAAATTCAACTTGACCATTTTTTCCTGGAAAACATGCTGTGAAAGGAAACACCGGAGTTGGTTTTACTTGTGACTTTTTCCACAGTGAACAATAAATCTGATTGTTTTGTCAAAGTGGCCGCCTCGGACATGTCTCAAAGAAAACAGTGGTTTTGTATTTGAAGAGAAAGTTGCGGTCCACACCGACAGGTTCAACGATCCCAAGTTCGCCCAGACCTCCAAGGCTGTAAACCCAATATAGAAAAACCTGTTAACCGTGCACTTAAATTACACTGAGCACTTGTAAAATCATTTTTTCCCGCCTGCAAGCAAACACAGTAACATTCCTTCAGGCTTGTTCATGATTCTGACATGATTTGATTAAATATTGACAAACGCCACCCTTAGAGTAATCCAATCAAGATGTAAATGGATGGAAACTCCTTTCTTTTCTCCTTTTTAATCTTGCCCTATCACCGATTTAGATTAAAGATCTTTACAGACAGAGCAGGGCATGAAGACATTAGTGGAAACACCCAAGATCAAAAAAACCGATTAGCAGTCTGGTTGACTGTGCATCGGCTCGATCGGAGCATGTTGTTTCACCTGCATGTACAGAGGTCATCGGTTACAACATCGCTCCACGTTCGATCTGTGCTGCTCTTCTGCTCTGGTCATATTTACTCAAGAAGTGTGCTGATTATTTCAAAGCAGGGAGCGCGTGAGCGGGCGGTGGGGGTTCAGGAGATGGGAGAATCATGTGCTGCTATGAATGAGTCACTCACAGCAAATCTTATCTTCCCAGTCATTAAAAGTGTTTTTATCACTGCTCCCATCTTAAAGTTTCAGCAAAGTCCTCAAGGAACAGTCTTATAGTGAACTATAAATTATAATCTGTAAGGTTACAGCGTTCTTAATCACAAACTGACAAACTGTTCCCATAGGTTTGATAAAGCAGCTCCAAAAAAAAAAAACTACTTCCGTGACTTCTCTGGACGTAGATGTGGAGGCCTTGTCTTAACATGTTCCTTCGTTCTGATGACACACAGGCTGGACTGCATGTAATGCCTTCAAAAAATGTGTGAGTTTTCTATAAGTTCTAAGCTGAGCTCCACACGCTTCACTTTTGCAGCCATATTGTCCAGAAGTCTCCAAAATGCAACCGATCTTTGTTTTAGACACTGACATGGTCTCCAAAGCTATGACAGACTATTAGGGCCAGAGTTTTTTTAATTAGAGAATAAACTCATAATATTACAAGAATAAAGTTGCAATGAGAAGATAGTCATACATTTTATGAGAATAAAGTCGTAACATTACAAGAATAAAGTCATAATACTAAGAGAATAAAGTTGTAATATTAATGAGAATAAAGTTATAATATTACAAGAATAATGTTGCAACGAGAATAAAGTCATTAATTGACGAGAATAAAGTCATAACATTACGAGGATCAAGTCGTAATATTACCAGAATAAAGTTATAACGACAATAAAGTCATAAAATGACATTAAAAAAGTCATTTTATTAACGAGAATAAAGTGATAATATTAAAAGAATAAATTCGCAAAAAGAATAAAGTTGAAAAATTATGAGGACAAAGTCGTAAAATGACATTAAAAAATCATTATATTAACAAGAATAAAGTCGTAATATTCCAAGAATAAAGTTTTAATATTAATGAGAATAAAGTCGTAATATTAAAAGAATAAATTCGCAAAAAGAATTAAGTTGAAAAATTATGAGGACAAAGTCGTAAAATGACATTAAAAAATCATTATATTAACAAGAATAAAGTTGTAATATTCCAAGAATAAAGTTTTAATATTAATGAGAATAAAGTCGTAATATTAAAAGAATAAATTCGCAAAAAGAATAAAGTCATAACATTACGAGGATCAAGTCGTAATATTACCAGAATAAAGTTATAACGACAATAAAGTCATAAAATGACATTAAAAAAGTCATTATATTAACGAGAATAAAGTCGTAATATTAAAAGAATAAATTCACAAAAAGAATAAATTCGAAAAATTATGAGAATAAAGTCATAACATTTACGAGACTAAAGTAGTAATATTAATGAGAATAAAGTTATATTTATGACAACTCTTACAAAAAAAGCACCTAAAGTGAGGAATGTGGAGCATCATGTGAAGTTATACTTTAGCATCAGTTTGAAAAATACGGAAATCTTTTAGCAGCAGCATCAAACTGGGCAGGATGTCAAAGTGGACTCTGGTTGCTGATTGGTGGAGCTGGTCAGCCGTCATCTGCTGGGCGGAGCTCCAAGCTTATGATGACTTCATTCTCTTAATTTTTCAACTTTATTCTCGTAATTTTCTGACTTTATTCTCGCATTTTTAAAAAAATCTGTAGCCTGGCCCTAATGCCGGGTGCTAATAAGTAAATAAAGGAAGGTTAAACAAAAGTATTTGTTAGGAAGAATCAGGAAGATCTTCTGCATAGCATTATTAATTAATGTATTTGTTTCTTCTCCTGTTTTCACTGATACAGTTGAAAGTATTATCAAAACTATTTTTCTTTTACTGTGGAACAAGATGGACGTGGCAACTCCTACCAGTTTATAGGGTTTCTTTGAATGATATATAATGTTGTAACTTATAATTTTAATGTAAATACAATAAAATAAAAGTACTATCAGCTGTTTAGTTTCAATAGATTTAACAGTAGATCTGAAGCTGAAGCTTCCAACAGATATCACAATCCCTGAAGTGTGAATTTATACTTGAAAATCAAAGGTTCTTCACAATCCCTCCAACCCTGACCTTAGAATCCAAGATGGCTGCTCTACATGTAAAAGATAGGCCTTAACTCAATTCACAGGAACGTGAGTACGGACTCACTTTCTCGCCAAGTATGTTCTTGAGAAGAACACAGGAAAATATGGGCTTTGGGAGGACAGGAGCATGCAGAATAAATCTGGGTCAATTGGAATAGAAGCGTATTCGTGACATCACCACATTAAAAGCTAGTCTGGAGCTACAATTCACCTCCTGTTATTTATAGTCTCTAGATTATAATAAATTATGACTTGTCATTTAGTGGGGGAATAAAGATTAACACAATCAGATAAACACAAATCAAATGAGGTGTTAGCCTTGGAGCTCCACTGGTTGCCGCAGTCTGAACTTTTTTTCTATTTACGCAATAAATCTGTAAATAGGTAAGATAGTGACGCTTAAAGTATAAAGTTCTCACCTTAAATCATCTTTAAATGTACTTTTATAGAACAACGGCAACAGAAACGACAACTTTTAACTTAATACTCTGAGCTCTGTGAGCTCCACTGGAAGCTGCTGCTGCCGCGGTGCATGCTGGGAAACCTGTCAATGGTGAGCCCAATTCACTTTCCAGTTCACCAGATCATCCAGTCAAATTGATTCAAAGTTTTCTATCTAAGGAAAACCAGCTCAATGCATTGACTTTTTTGACTCCAAAGCAATCCCTCACACTAAGCATGCTTGTAGCGACAGTGGAGAGGAAAAAGTCCCTTTTAACAGGAAGAAACCTCCAGCTGAACCAGGCTCAGTGTGAGCGGCCATCTGCCGAGGCTGACTAGGGTTCAAGGAGACAGAAGCAGAGATACAAAAAGCAAGTCTAAAAGGCGGTCCTGTCAAGGAAACACACAGCCAGGCAGACAAGCTCCGAGCCAGCTCTCTTGTCAGAGGATGAAGAGAGCACATCCAGTTAGTCACAGTCAGAGAAACAGGACTACACTGGAAAACAGGCCGATCTCCAACATCTAGAAACAAAGGTGTTGATGGCAGCAGCACAGCTGATATTTCTCTCCAGGATGGAGTCACAGCCAAACACGAAGAACTGACAAGTCTGCTCTGATGCATGCTGGGTAAAGAGGGAGGGGCGAGTACAACTTCCGGGGACTTTGTCTATTCTCATTCTCTATTCTTGTGAATTGGAACAGTGCTGGAACTGATGATGTTTAACGAGGACATGAGAACGCACAGGTACACATATCTAGAAACGTCCATGGTGATAATTGGAGTGATTAAAGGTTGATCTACATTCATATCTCAGCCTGTCTTGGTGAACAGAATGTTACAATGAATTGATTAAATGGCAACAAATGCTTTACAGGTTGCAGTAATGATGCTTTTCAAGGTAATCAAGTACAATAAACATGTTCACGGTTTTTCCCCGTAACTTCCACCTTTATCAATTAATAATGCAATTTCAGCTACTAATTAATGCATTCTATATGAGGTGAAAGCTAGGTATGCATTCAGACACTTTATGAATACTTTAATTAGCAAAGGTGGAGCCGTGCAACATGTGACTCATTTATGACACTCCAACCAGCAGGAGAGCAAATAAAGAATTTCTGATTTCCCTGTTTATTAGCTGCAGCTTTACAGGCCTTCAACTATCCAGCTTCATGAGGCGTTCCAGGTAGTTTTTACTAGTCTGGGCTCTACAATGCTAACATGAATAAAAGTGAAAAATAAAATGCAAGCGCTGTGTGTAAAAAAAGTGCAGAAAAACTGTTTATTATTGCAACTTTAAGTATCAAACCTTTTCGATTTTATGGGCAATATTTGTTTTAACTTGAGGTGAATTTGTAAGAATGCTGCAAATGTCGACCTTAAAGTTGTTGTTTTTTATAACTTAGATTTAATAAACTTCAAGTTTTTTTTTAAACTTTTCATTTCAGTCTTATTCATAGATTCAATTAACGATACAGTTAGCACTGTATGAGTTTATGCTACAGGTAGCATTAGCTCAAAGAATAATAAAATAGGGAAATGGTTTTAAAATAATCCATAAACTTTAAAGTCTTAATTTTGATGATGTTGTTCCTCCTTTTTTGTTTTGAAGGTGCTAAACAAAGTACTTAATCATTTTCCTGTGGTCATAATGTAAGATTTGAAGGAAGAAAACAGAACGGTGTGCAGATAATCTGGTATTTATGGTCACACATGGCATAATTAGTGGGCCTAATTTCAGGTTATTAAATGTTATCTTCTAGGTGATCACACATTTATCAACCCATAGAGGCAGTTGCTTTCTTTAACATGTCTCCATAAACAGGAAGGAAAAAACCCGAACAGACTGGCGTATGAGAAAAATAATTCTTTGTTTTCTGAAAAGTGTGGCATGCATTTGTATTCTACCTTGCTCTTTTAGATGTAGAATATATCTCCACCAACCTTTTTATATGAAGAGACTAAAATGTTTTCCTTTCATTTGTATTTATTTACTTCCATCCACTTTTGCATAATGCCAAGCCCTCTGATTCTTGCTAAAACAAAAAGCAACCCCATTCATGATGCTGCCACCACCATTTTTATATGCTATAGGGCAGGGATCTGTAACCTGCAGCTCCAGAGCCAGATGTGGCTCTTTGGACCCTCTACAGCGGCTCTTATTAGTGGCTAAAATGTATATAAAGAGCTAAATAATTGTTAGAAATATTTCATTTATACTCCGTTTGTGTTTCATGGGTTGTGTATTGGGTTGAAATATTATGATGTATAATGTAAGAGGCCTGAACTTCCTCTATCACATGTTTCTTCTAAACATGTGTTCTTGGAACGAATTTAATTGTAAAACAACCACATGCTTTGTTTTAACATATGTGCTGAGGTTCAAAGTAAGATCATTTTGTTTCCCTTTCCCTTAGTACAACCTCAGCTTGTGTAATTAGGGACATCCCCTGACTTTAATAAATAGCGAGGAGAAAGCTGACGACCGGCAGAGTGGGGTGGAGACCTGTACTGTGCGGTCCCTTCCTACACTCCTCGAGAGTAAAACTAAACTAATTGTCTCTGTGCCTTTTTCTTTTCCTGCATGTATGAATGATGTTTTAGGTAACCTGACAACAGCCAGATGCATGTCTCGCTCCGCCTAGCTCCACTTACATACATCTGGTATGGTACCGCTCATTGAAAGTGATTTCCCCAACCAAATTTATGGTCTGGCCAATCAGGACGCAGGGCGGGGGTTTCCTGGATGTGACGTAGTGGAGAAGCGAAGTCTGCTGTGCACAATGTTGCCTTTTATCCGCACATTTTCATGGCACAAACGACATTGATCATTTACCGACATTGCGCTGATTCCACTGTTGCTATATCCAAGATGTCGGCTGTTCTGTTTTGTTTTTTTCCTGCGTCGCTCTCATAGCTTCGGTGTGAGTGGTTGAAATAGCACGTCGATAAAGATGACAGACAAGTGGCTTATCCAATCATATGCAAGGAGTTTTGATAAGGCCCAGCCTTCAGTAAAGGCAATTCCTATGGCGGTTTTCCAGATGTATGTGAGTGGAGCTAGGCGGAGCGAGACATGCATCTGGCTGTTGTCAGGTTATGTTTTAGGTGCTTAGACCTGACATTAAAGTTCTACAAAATAAATACATGTCTTAAAAGCTTTAGTGGTTTTTAGAACATGGATAATAAGGATCTTAAAAGAACCAGAAATATGTTTTTAGAGCCATTTTCCTTTTAATTATCTTAGAATTTATGTTTTAATATTATTTCAAAAGCTAAAAATACATACATTGCTGGTTGTTTAAGATGGTAACTAATTTCCGATATAGGAGATAATAAAAAAAAACCAAATAGGTCATCTACTTTGTGGCTCTAAACAACTTTTACTCGGTCGGACTAAGGGCAAAATGGCTCTTTGGATAAGAAAGGTTGCAGACTCCTGCTATAGGGAACGTGTGTTTAGTATGACGGAGTATTAGGTCCGCACTTTTTTTCTATTACAATAATAAAGTCATGACAGTATAAGACGAACACAGTTTTACTTAAACTAAAGCAAAAGAGTTATTAATCAAGACCCTCAGAGGATTATTTTAGTTTACTTAAAGCAGGATACTTCTTTAATCTTTTAATACGGGATTAATGTTAAAACTGCATTCCTCTAATGTTAAGACGCGATATAACACCATTCTGTTACAACTGTAGTCTTATGATACAACTATTTTACTCTTCTAATGTTACAACTCTATTCTATTCTTGTAATGTTTGTCAATTTATTCTGGTAATTTTGTGACTCTACTCACATAATGTTATGATTTTGTCTCATAGTGATACAACATTATACTTGGACGACTTTATTCTCGTAATGTTAAGACTTTAAACTTTTAATCATGCAATTTTAATCTTGCAATGTTAAGACTTTATTCTTGTAATTTTAAGATTTTAATCTGGTAAAGTTATGACTTTAGTCTTACAACTGTTTTAAATGTAATCATGTAATGTTATGATTTGATTCTCCTAATTTTCCTTTTTTTTTCATAGACCAATTTTACTAATACATTTTTTATATGATGTTATTCTTATACAACTTATATAATGGATTTAATCTTGTACTCCTAATATTATGACATTATTTTCATGATCTTAAAAACGTTTTATCCATGTCCCTAAATCTTTTTCGAAGTTTAGGGTGTTAGTTTTGTCTCCATAAATGGTGGCCCAATTCCAAAGGGGCCACCATTTATGGAGCACTAACCCTCTGTTTCTCGTTCCCGTGGAAGGTCGGCCAAATAAAGGACTGTCCCAAACCATGTAGTGTGTAGGGCCAGTGGACACTTCAGCCCTTACATTTCAAGTCTGCATTCCTGCATCAATGAGAATGGGACGGCTTCTTCTCTCCAACGGAAAAGGAAAGAAGTCGTTGTCAAGGCAACACAGAAGCCCTACATGCGTGGCTGTACCTCTGTAGCGCAGGTCAACATAACATTAAACATGTGCCAATTTCGTGCCAAAACTATTTCAAAGAGGAGCTTCCATTTTGGAATTAATTAATTCAATACTAACCAGGGGATTTATATTTGGAGGAACGCGCTTCCTCTGCCATTAGGTCATCGTTACACCCGCTGCCAAATTCCAGCGAGCCTATGTAGGTACATGTGTACTGTAGGTACCAGAGATGTACTGGCAGAATCGCTATTTAAGGGCTGATGGGTCCACTCGCCCTACCCACTCCGTGGTTTTAATTGGCACTTAAAGGTATAGAGGATGGTCTTTTATTTCCAGGTGGATCATCTCAATAAGTGGTCCTCCTAATTGTCAATCATTCTGGTGATATGTTGACGCAAGGCCGTCTTACGTGCTCGTCCGGTTAGCTATAGTTTTTCTTTCAGGCGTATATCTGTGGTGAGCTACGGTTTATGCTCAGAAACAAAGTTGTGATGTAGATTTGACCAATCAGAGGCCTCCTGTTTGCGGCACGGTCTGCGGTCACCTACAATTTTGGAGAGGTGCAACAGAGAGTCTGCAGAAGGGGAGGGGGCAGGGGTGGAAAGTAACGAATTACATTTACTCATGTTACTGTAATTGAGTACTTTTTATGAGTAATTTGCAATTTTCTGAGTAGTTTTTGAAATATGTAATTTTTACTTTATGCGAGTAAATTTTAACTTAAGCAGTTTTACTTCGCTACATTTAAAACCCCCTCACGTTACTGAGTAAAAAAAATAAAATAAATATTGATGGTGAAAAAATTTAATGCGGCCGGAAATTTAAACCCCTGTGTTACGGAACCGGCACTTAATCGCCATTAAAAAATAGAAGAAGACTTTTGACTTTTAACAGCACTTTATTTACAAAATTCAAACATATAAGCAATTGATGTAAAATCAAGCGTCAGTTAAAAATCACTATTAAAGTAAAACAAGTGTCAGTTAAAATCATTAAATGAGGAGCTTCTTAATAACAGTGGCATCCTGTTGTGTTTTAGTTTGATTTCTGGTATCTTTTGGGCATTTAATTTTGTGTGAATTTTGAAAACTTTAAAACGTAGTTTAAATTACTTTATTCCTATCATGGTGTCTGTTGGACAGTAGGATTGAAAATTGTTTGCACTTTATGGTAGGTGGCAAGTGTGGATGTCCACAGAAATACGCCTTGATTAAAACACCTTGTGGTCAATTTGATTCATGACTCATCCTTTTTTGCATTAAATAACTCAAAGTAACTAAGTTACTTTTACTCAAATTACATTTTAAATGAAGTAATTTTGTACTTTTACTTGAGTAAATTTTGAAATGGGTAATTTTACTTTTAGTCTGAGTAAAATTTAGGCAAAGTAAAGATACTTTTTCTCAATTACAATTTTTTAGTACTCTTTCAACCTCTAGGAGGGGGGTGAATCTGCATTTGCTGTGATACACGCAGACAACCTGGTTTCCATAAACCAGCCTTGACCCTGTCAGTTTAGATGAACAGCCTCGGTAGGCTGCTGCTGTGCTAAACTCTTTCAGCTTTAAAATGGTGGATTGAATGAGGAGAAGTTGAGAACTTGGATTATATAACTGTTTTATATCCCAACTTTGTTTTAAAGTCTCTCCTTGACCTATTTGGCGTGTTCCTTGTTCAAGACAACTATAAACCAGTTTTATTAGCTGTATCAGAACAAAAGGAGGCTCAGAAAAAATGCCTGCAACACCTTTCAGATTTACATTCATAAGAAGCTGTAAACCATAAATAATCCATTTACACACTGCCTCATGCCTGCGTATTGAGCAGCAACAGGTAACATGGATGTTTTCACATGATGAAGACTTTCTGCTGCATCGGTTAGGGAGGATTTTCTTTGTTTCTGTCCTCGGAGCGGATGTGAAGCTGTTGAAATGCCCCCCCCTCAGTGCAGCAAGGCTGCCTCGCTGAAACGCGAAGGGCCAGACCCAGCTGTCGTATAATCAGTCACCCAAACTCCTGCCCCGGGGCTAAAAGTCAAAGGATTGCCGAGACCTGATGTAACACTTGTATGATTCTCCCCTTTGAAACTTCAAACTCCAGTTTGTGAGCAAAGTCCTGTCTATCTTCTGAATAGGAATCTCCGACCACTGACCAAACTCCATTTGCAACCACTGCCTATTTGTACCTTCTCCTCAATGACTACATTTCATTTCCCCTAAGGCAAGTGGCAGGGAAAGCAAAACAGTAAAAAAAAAATGAACAAGGCAGCGGCAGGAAGAGGGGAAAGAGGAAATAAAGATGACGGCTGTGGCCTGGAGGAAAACAAGGAACACGCTCTGTCCTGTTTTGGGGATTGTTTCTGAGAGATCTGCACCACAGTGGAAATGTGAGGCACATCCAGGAGCGTGTTGATAACAGTAAAACAGAGGGAGACAATATGCTGCCTGCAGCAGATATGAGGCCGGCAGAAAGAGGTTGCTGCAGGAGATGGAGGAGATAGGTGAGTGGAGCGTCATGGCAAAGACCTTGTCAACAGATAACTATCTGCAAATAAGCCAGCTTATGCAAGCCCCTGCGGTAGAGAGCGTTTCATTTGTGCAGACTGATTGGTGTGCTGCGATTTTACAATCAGGAAAACACTTTTTTTTTGCTCAAAAATGTACTTTTTGGGCTGATTTAGTCATAAATTTGCTGAATTTAAGATGTTAGAGCCAAAGTATATAGATCTACAGATGCTGGTTTGCACTTGAGAGGCCTTTCAGTCACGATTCTTACTAAAACAATGTTTTTAACTCTTTTTAAAAATTTTAGTTCATTTGAAAATTATCTTTAATCTTCTTTTTCGATGATTTAAATAAATAAACCAAAGAAATATAAAAGATTTGATGATTTAACATCCTGTGTTGGTTTAAAATATAACTTTTTAAAAAAGGTTTCACCTAATCAAGTGCGAAAATTAAAAAAAATAAATTAGCTCAATTGGACAAAAGGTAATTTTTAATAAAAATCGTCATATAGAGTTATTCTTTCTTTTATCCGAAGCATTTAAGGTTTAATTTTAAAGCTTTAAAGAGTAACTTAAGGCCGGTTCACCCTTGAAACACATCTAGGCTGATTGTAAAACTCATCCTAACCTGTTTGCTCTTGTTTCACATCCAGTCACAGTGAAAAAATAAATAAAACCCAGGTAGCCTCTGTGCACCAAATAAGTAAACAATTGCATCAATAAACACGAAGAGCCATGCTTGACGTAAATCAATCACAGCGTCTGATAAAGCTTGATAATCATTAACCGTGTTTTGCTGAGAATTCATTCTAATCTCCTCTGTCAGCAGCTCTTTATCTCTGCAGCTTCTTCAGCCGATCAACAGACATCTTAACCTCCTCTGCTTGGAAAACAAGGGATGATGGTGCTCTGTTATTCTGACATCTGTCACCTCAACCGCTTTTAATGCAACATCTACAACTCAAACCTGATTATCCCTGATAAGCGTTTTATTCCAAGTTAAAGGGGATGGAAATGATCATTAATAAGCAGCAGCTAAAGGAACTCTGAAGGGAAACTGAAGTCAAACAGTTTCTCCTTTAGCAGTTATTCCCTGGTCTCCTTAACGTCCCACACTGCCCTCTACAGGCAACCTCTGGGTTTTCATGTCTTCTTCAAAAGACCCTAACCCTAAAAAAAAAAAAAAAAGTAAAAAGTTACTATTTATGCACATAATGTTAAGTAATGTCAAATTTGAATGTATTTCAAGTTATTTAGCATTTAATTATTTCATTGTGCATTTTATAATTAATTTGTACTTTTAATTTTTTAATAATCTACTACATAAATAAAGAAATGTTACATAGACATACTTTATGGCACATTTATTTATTTAATGATATATTTTAGTCCTCCGTATACCTCAGGGATGACATCCCAATAGTTGTGAATCTAGCGACCCCTGAATTGGTGCTTTGTGACCTCCTAGTGGATCTCGACCTCCATTTTGGGAAACGCTGCTCTACATTCCTGGCGTTATAGATATTTAAGTATGCTGGGGATTGTTAATATTTATGGTGTTCAATGAGAAAGTCATCATCTGAAAGTTTCTCCCTGGAGAATTTATATTTGAATAACAGTAATTGGGCTCTCTACCCAGGGCGCCATGATGTTAGGAGCTACACAACACCTGAGTGCATGATATAAAGATTAACAAAAAGAAAAATCTCAGTTTTGCTAATAAAATTTTTTTTTTTCCAGAAACAGTGTGGGAAGTGTAAGTTTAAGCTTAATGCTTTTTTCAATTTCACGTTCTGATTTTCTATTAAGTGCTAAACAAAATCATTGTTTTACTACTTTTAGATGAAAAATCTTTAAATACTGTAATTTGAGTGTGTTACAATGAAATTTGTTTTCTCACTTTTTTTAATTGTCAACATTTTTTTGTTCTATACAGACAAAGTGAATGATGCATTAAAGGAAAAGTCTGCTAAGCAGGAATAAACAATGGATCGTTATTTATACCTAAAACAAACATGTTCACAGTGATTTAATGAATTTAGGAATAATCAGTAAAAAAAATTTAAACAATACATTTCATTGCGATCACTGAGTCTGGGAGCGGCCATTTTAGCCCAAATATAGTAACCCCTCCCTCCTGCCATCTTCCAGCAGTGACGTCACGGTGCGGTAAGCCTAGCGCCATTCTCCCCGCTTTACAAGCTAAATCAATGGGAACTACTAGACACATCTGCAATCAACAACAATTATTGAAGATTTCCAGAGGACTTCACCATTGAAATTCACCAGAGCTATAGTGAAACTGACAATGCCCACGTGCATGGCAGCTGGATGCTGGAATACATCGGGTAAAAGTGGAAAAAAGAGGTATTCCACCTTTCTGATTCCTGATCCTCCAGAGCACATCCAGCCAGTCACAGTCAGAGAAACAGGACTACACTGAAAAAACCCGTAATATGTAGCCAACATTTGGAAGAAGAATGTTTTCAAGATGACTTGGATAATAGCGCGTTGTGACAAACACCAGATACAGCACTGGGACTTGATCAACAGCCGATACCGCACCGTGACGTCACAAACCAGTAGGTGGCAGTAGTGTTCTTTGACAAACATGGATGCCTCCAGTAAAGCACATTCACATGAAAATTACTCTGAATTAAAAACACTGATCATTTATTGAACAGGATGGAATCATTTCAGATTTAAAGAACTTTCAGAAGTTTGAATTCTGAATGTGACGGACCGGGATGATTGCAGATGTGTCTAATAGTTCCCATTGATTTAGCTTGTAAAGCGGGGAGAATGGCGCTAGGCTTACCGCACCGTGACGTCACTGCTGGAAGATGGCAGGAGGGAGGGGTTACTATTATTGGGTAAAAATGGCCGCTCCCAGACTCAGTGATCACGACAAAAATAGTTTTGATTTTTCCTCTGATTAACGCTACATACATTAAATCACTGCGAACGTATTAGTTTTAGGTATGAATAATGATCCATTGTTTATTCCTTGATAACCGGACTTTTCCTTTAAACCTTTTCAGTTTGAAGCGCAGCAGATTGATGTGTGTAGAAATCAGAGAAGTTGATGAAAAGGAGGAGAACCAAACAGAGGATGAGGGGAGAGGTGGTTAAAAAAGCCGGTGTTTGTGCAGTTTGTTCTTTGAACTCGTTAACCAAAGATATTGCATTGCTAATAATGATAAATGGAAGAAATGGCTTGAATTTCTTCCTCCGTCCTCTTCTCCTCATCTTTGCTTTGCATCCTCAGCGCCTTCTTTTCAACTCAGCTGGAACTTGCAGAAAAACTTAAAGTACGCTTTTGAGATGTTAACGAGCTGCTCCCAGGTGGAAAAAGAAAAAAAAAAACTTGCTATGGTTACGCATCATAACAAATCTCCAGATAAAGGAATCAGTTCTTAACCAGCTGCCTGGCGCGGTAATCTAGTGATAATCAAAGATAAACGCCATGGCTCTTTAGTGTTTTTTTTTTATGTTTTACTTCCTTTACCATCCTCTTCAGGGTACAAAGAAGACAAAAGTTCATCTGCTTCTCCTTGATCTGTCTGCTGTGTTTCTTGGTCTTTCAAGGCCTTCATGTCAGGGGGGGATTAACCATTAAGCTATACTAGGCAGGTGCATAGGGCCCCAAGTTCCTGGGGGCCCCATAAAACTCTGTTTGCATGTGTGGTTAATACAACTATTCCTTATTTGTGCACATTAATTATGTTTTTGATAAAAATCCTTTGGCTAAAATGCCATCAGAATGCTGATAATATTAGTGTCCACCATATTGGATCAGTCCATTTGCTGCACATGTTCAGAAAGGTCCAAACAGACAGCAGCAAACCATTTGAAAACAAACGATGCAAAGAGCAGTGTTGCCAACTTAGCGCTTTAGTCGCTATATTTAGCCACTTTTCAGACCCCTCTAGCACTTTGATTTCTAAAAAGCTCCTAGCGCCAAATCTAGAGACTTTTTTCTGCTACTGGAGACTTTGGAGACAACATCTAAAAGCAGCGAACTCTGCTCTCCAGAGCAAGTAGATTGGTAACCCCGCCTCCTGCTCTCCTCTATCTTGTCTGCTGTCATGATTCATGCAGCTATTATTTCATCCAAATGAAAAATGGAGAACAGATAAGCAGATCATGGCTTGTCTACAGTGAAAAGAAGGACTGGGTTATTTACTTTGGCCTTTTTTGGAAACACAGGAAGGAGCAATCAGCTAAGTGAGCTTAGTGCTTGGAAAAAATCTTTCATTCCTTTAGAGACAGCATGAAAAGTCAGCTGAGTACAAAACATAGAGAGGAAAACAAGAAGAAAAGGGACAAGAAGAGAGGGACACAACCTAGAACAGATAATGGATGTATATTCTATTAACATTTCTCTATCTGTAGAATGGATCTGTTCTATGTGTTGTCTTCTCTATTTAGAGGGCCCCTGCCTGTCTTTGATTAGGGCCCCACATTTCCTAAATCCGCCCCTGTTCACAGTGCATCTGGATCATTGTCTCACAGCTGAAGCCTTTTAACCGTGACTCTAGTGATTGGATTTTATCAGAGTAAAGGTCGTTATAGATGCTCACCACTCCTTTCACTTTTCCTTTTATTCCAGCTAAATCTTTCAGCAATAAAAGTATTAAATAATTTAAGGGGTATTAAAATATGTTATTAAAGGACAGAAGGTTTCCTGACTAATAAATATTAATACTTACATGCTTTACTTTAATACTATGTTCAATTATCTAATCTGTCTCGTTCTGTCAACCCCACCTGAAAATGCAACCAAAATTAAAACAGTTTGAGTTTATTCAGTTATTTCTAAATGCCGGGTTTTATTTTTTCTCACCGAATTATTGTTTTTAAGTTAATTCGTTTTCCTTTAAAATGAAACATGGGATATTTTACTTCTTTGATAAAATAACTGTTTATTCTTTCATTTGTTAACATTGTTACCGGGGGGTAGAGGTACTCATATAAAAGCAAATAGAAACACAATCCAGACCCAATAGTAAAATCTTTATGTATTTAGCTAATGAATACATATTTATCTATAAAATGAAGCAGAAAACCCTTATTCCATCTTTTATATGAAACTATATCGTGTTTAATACCTCAGGATCTTTACTTATTTGCATCTGCAGTGCTGATGCTGCAGAATTAAAGCCTTAACAAACAAAACAAAAGGATCTTTGTTCTTCAATCAGTGATATTTTACCTTCAACTGAACCTCTCTGATGACTGCTCGTTGCTGCCACCATGTGGACAAACAGCGTCACTCCAACTCTGTCTTTTTCAGTGCATTTTCTAAACTTTTTAAATTTCCGTCAGTCTGCATAAAAAAAAGATTCATAAACCAGAACTTAAACTCAGGATATATTCCTGTTAAAAAGGTGATTTCCTGTCTTTATGACCTCTGACCTGGAAAATAAGAGAGATTCAGACTTGAAACCTCGACTATGCAGAAAAAATTGATATTAAGCCGATTACTGTCAACAAACTCTGGCTCAATAACAACAGCCGCACTGTTCAAATCTGTCTCTTGTGTTTATTACTTTATTTAATTCAGTTTTCTGTACCCCCCATAGTGACCTCATCGCCCTCCACTGGTGTTTTGTAATCTTCAGTCAGGTGTTGACCTGATCTGCTGACCCTGATTAGTTTAGATGGTCCTAAACTTTATACTTTCTCCCAAAATCATCCCTATTTTTCAGGTTTAAGCTCCAGAGACAAATATGACCTCCTGCAGCCCCCCCTCCTGTATAATCGCTCTATTACCCAGAGATCCATGGGGCCTATCTTCCTTACCTGGGTCGTTAAAATGCGGCGTCCCATCCTGACAGTACATCCCTGTGAAGGTGGAGCTCTGACATGGAGCCGGCGCGCTGAGCGAAGGCCCATGAGCCTCGGCGGCTCTCTCGGGCCGACCAGGTTGTAGCAGAGAAGGAGCACCGCTGCTGTTTCCCGGGGGCCCCCAGGCTGACTGTAAGGGCACATGGGGATTATCCCCTAATGCCTGTCACAATGAGATTTGATTGGAGTCTTGAAAACCCCAGATTAATAGTTTAGAGTGTAGAAATGACTCAAAAAAAAGGTGTTAGAAACTAATAATTGGTGTAGATTCTGTAAAAGTTATGTTTTGATTATGATTTTGTTGGAAATTGCTTTCTGTCCGTTTTTTTTGTACAGCAGGAATGAATCCAGGTGTTCTGTCAGGTGATCATTCCAAAAGGGTTAAAAAATCAATCCACTGGACTTTGTGCCCAAGTTTGAAGACGTTTCTCTTCCATTCGGGAAGCTTTTTCAATTCAAAATGTCAGAAATAGCGTTGAGTTCCAGGCTTTATAAAGGAGCCCAACAGAGTCTTGTTCTGGTTTAGAGGACATGCACTGCAAAAACTATGTAGAAATAAGTAAAAATTTCTTTAATTTAGTTTATTTACCCTGAATTTGAGCAGGTAAATAAGATGATCTGCCAATGGAATGAGTATTTTTACTCTTAAAATAAGATAATTGGATCAAATGCACTTGAAATAATACAATGCAGTTGTTTTTTTCTTATTTTAAATGTAAATCGTCTTGTTCCATTTGCAAAGTCTCTCACTTCCCTCCTCAATTCTGGACAAAATGCACTTATTTGAAGAAAAAAAAAAAGACTTATTTAACCCTTTAAACCCCGATCCAAGAATAAAACAAAACAGAAAATGACTTTTTTTTGGTTTGAAGTCCTTATTTGGCCTTTTAACAAAATATGTAAAAAGAAAAAACAGAAATACATTTTTGATACTAATAATTTATTACTATGCGATAAGTCAAGATTATTTTTTGTGTAGTCTTCTGCCCTCTGTTATCAGGTATATCTGATTGTGTACAATAGGATTTGGAGTAAAGTTTTTACCATTAAATTATGTAAAAGGTGTCAGACGCAAAACATTTCAGAAACCGTATGTATGAAATATGATACATGTGGCATTACAGGGTTAAATTAACATTTTTACAGTGTGCAAATTGAAACAGAGACTGGATTTGCATGTTTTCTAAAAAGAAAATTAAGGATTGGTTTTTGTCCACTCTATAAAGCGTGGAACTCAACACTATTCCTGAATTGAAAAAAGCTTCTGTGAAGCAAAACATCTTCAAACTTTGAAACAAAGTCCAGTGCATTGTTTTTTTTTTTTTTACCGTTTTTGGAATGACTATGACCTGGATGACTGAGAATCTTCACCAGCATATGTCAGATGAGCATACCCCATCAGACCAACATACCTATAGTCGATACGCATGCGCAAGACGTCAGATTTGCATTTATCCCTTTAAACTACCTCAACGGGCGTGTATCCCTTTAGTCATGTACAAAAAAAACATCTATTTAAGGTCATGCCGCCATACGCCTCAAAAAAACTCCATAAAGTAAGTACTTAAATACTTTTTTTTGTACATGATTAAAGAGATACACGCTTGTTAAGGTAGTTCAAAGTGTATTTTTTGTACAAAACTAAAGAGATAAACTAGTATTGACTATAGATATGCTGGCCTGACCGGGTTTGCTCATCTGACAGAACACCGGTCTGTGAAATTATATTCTAACTTCCTCTGGGAACACCAGTTTCCTCCACAAACCTAAACCCTGCATCTGAATATTTGCTCAGGGGCGTGGCCAGAGACTCCTCATGGGGCTGAAACCGTATCACTGCAAAAACGATCTAGAAATAAGTCAAAATGTCTTAAATAAAGGGCATTTACGCTTAATTTGAGCAGATGATTTGCCAATGGGATGAGGATTTTTACTCTCAGAATAAGGAAATTAGATAATATACACTTGAAATAAGACAATGAAACAGGGTTTTTCTTATTTTAAATGTAAATTGTCTTGTTCCAGTGGCAAATAGTTTCACTTACCTCCTCAATTCAACAAAAATCACACTTGTTTTAGGAAAAAATGACTTATCTAGATTTAGATTTTTTTCCAGTGTAAAGAGGCGCCAGAACCAGTCCAGGGACATCTACACTAATCACTCTGTACCAACAGGAGAATGAAGGAACATTCATCTTTTCCAAATGAATCACTGAGGACAGACTAGATGCTAATAAACATATGCACATATTTACTCATCCACGCTGTCCTAATTATATTGGCTGCGAGTCGTGGGGAGCTCATCTTCTATTGGTTTTTCCCACATGCTAAGTATTTGTGATGCGTTCGCCTAACACCAGTGCGAATGCAGACTCTTAAGTTCATGCGTCCTGACTGCAAAAACGATCTAGAAATAAGTAAAAATTTCTTAAATTAAGTGTATTCACCCTTAATTTGAGTAAGTAAATGAGATAGTTTGCCAATGGAATGAGTATTTTTACTCTTAAAATAAGATAATTAGATAAAAATGCACTTGAAATAAGACAATGCAATTGTGTTTTCTTATTTTAAGTGTAAATTGTCTTGTTCCATTGGCAAAATGTCTCTTTTACCTCCTCAACTCAAGAACAAATGCACTTATTTTAAGAAAAAATGACTTATCTAGATTCAGATTTTTTGCAGTTAGCTTCCGATTCAGCCATTCGTTGACAGATATGTTTGAGTTTTAGACCAGTTTTTGCTGTGATATGAAAACAGGAAGATATCAAACTTGGTTCATCATGCCTCATACAGACCAAGGTTATATTTGTTTTGCATTTTTCAACCTAGTTTAGTTGTATTTAGTTGTACCACTTTTTTCGTTTAATTATTTTCAGAGGAGTCACACTGGAAAAAAACAACATCTAGATAAGTCATTTTTTTTCTTAAAATAAGTGCGTTTTGACTTGAATTGAGGAGGTAAGTGAGACACTTTGTCAAAGGAACAAGACAATATACATTTAAAAAAAGAAAAAAACTATTTCATTGTCTTATTTTAAGTGTATATTATCAATTTATCTTATTGTAAGAGTAAAAATCCTAATTCCATTGGCAAATCATCTCATTTACCTACTCAAATGAAGGGTAAATAAGCTTAATTTAAGACATTTTGACTTATTAATGGATCATTTTTGCAGTGCAAAAGTGTTTATTACTCCAGTAGACTTATAGATCCAGATGATTAAAAATTAAGTAGATAGAGATGTGCCTTCTGGGGGGTGGCGGCCTAGTGATAAGGGAAGAGAGCTTGGAATCCTGAGGTTCTGAGTTTGAGCCCCACTCCCACAGACTGCTACTCTGGAAAAAAAAATTCAACATTTTACTCAAGTAAAAGTGTAAAGGTACCATTTTTAAAACGGTTTAAAGTACAAAAATAAAAATTAATGAAAGATTTTTCTATAATTCAGGATGATGACTTCCTTAGATTTAATTTTGTCAGTTTTATAAATAATGGTAAAAGTGTCAAATTTAACTTTGCATCATCTTGAAAAACTATTTATTTTTGGTATGTGGTGAGCAACAAGTTGGGTCAGCACCGAGTCAATCAATCCATCCATTCATTTTCTGTCACGTTTTCCCTAAGCGGGGTCATGAGGGGTGCTGGTGCCTATCTCCAGCTGTCCATCCTGGACAGGTCTCCACTCCTCGCAGGGCAACACAGAGACAAACAATTATTCACGCACACACTCACACCTAACGGGAATTTAGAGAAGCCAATTAACCTAACAGTCATGTTTTTGGACAGGGGGAGGAAGCCAGAGCACCCGCAGAGAACCCATGCATGCACAGGGAGAACGTGCAAACTCCATGCAGAAAGAGGCCGAAAAAGGCCGGGAATTCTTTCTGAAGGGCAGCAGGGCTTAGCCTCGTGAGACCATCCTGATCTCGCGAGCTTTCAAGGTTTCACTCGCTAATCAGTCTGGAGACTCTCCGTTGAAGAAAATTTGGAGCCGTTCACCAAACGAACGTCCAATCAGCGTTGGCTTTGAGACGGGTTGAGGTGTGACGCAATGAGAAGCGCGACAGTTCAGTCTAAAGAACATGGCGGCTTCAGCCGATGAAACTAGCGTTAGCGTGGCTATCGAGCAAGTTTTATCGGAATTACAGAGTATTTCTTCACTGAAAGAAGAGCAAAACACTGCTCTGGAGGCTTTTCTCAGAGGAAAAGATGTTTTTGCTCTTCTCCCGACTGGTTTCAGCAAGAGTAGCCTGGCTGTTAGTACGTCATATGCTTTGTTGATCTGATTGGTTTATTTGGCCCGTCTATCACCAACATAGGCCAATCAGCTAACCAGTATTTTCGCCCCTTCCCAAAATTACTTCAACGGAAGGTTTCCAGATGGATATGCGGAGCAAATCCATCAGGCGGAGTCAGGTTAAGCAGGGCTACCCACTGCCCCACTGAGCAGCCCCGAGTCCAACCACAAAGAAATTAATTTTCTGGATAAAACAAATTATTTTGATGGTTTTTATTTTTTTTTTTATGAAATGAACGAAAATAACGAAAATGAACTTAAATGAAACAAAACTAATGGCTCTATTTTGTAATGTAAGGAGTAGAAAGTATAAAGTTGAGTAAAAATAATTACTCCAGTAAAGTATAGATATACAACATTTCTACTTAAGTAAAGTAACAAAGTATTTGTGCTTTGTTACTGACACCTCTGGTTATTTTTAATCAGTTTAAATGGGTTTGCTAGCTTTTATTAGCTACTATTACTACTTTCAAAATGCTTAATGTAGTTTTAGTTTTCAGTGGTTTCTTTACAACATCTGATTATTGAATTTCTGAAATCGTGTTTTTAAGGATTAAAACTCAACGCAGCTCCTATTTTAAATCTTTATCTGAGATTTGTGGGGAAAAAACCATTTCACATTAATGATGAAGGCTAATAAAAATACAATAAACACAAAAAACTGAAGGTATACATCTTTAAAGTCTCATTAGTTGAATCAACAATTAATGATTTATATTTTATTTATTATAGTTTTTTTGTATTTCAGTTAAGAATTTTTTTTCTTTTTATTTAACTATTATAACCCTGATATGGAAACCGTCTTATTAAAGCAACAAAGCTTCCAATAAATGTTTTGGCTCCTAGGAGGAGTCAACAGCTGATGAACTCGCCTCATAATGAAAAGAAGATAAAAAAAATCTAGTCTGTTTACTAAACCTCCTGGAAATCTGAAATCAGCAGAAGCTGTTCTGTTAAATTATGTCTCTTATCATTTCTCAATGTTTGATATGAAAAATAACAGCTCTTCCACTTTTTAACTCATCTCCTTCTCATGTTGGAGGAAATGTCAGTTAACGAGCGAAAGCGATGGTGAAAATGTCAAAATGCAATTATTTTCCCTTGATTTTGAGCAATTTAGTAATAAGAATAAAAAATAGTTTTTAAAACCACTTTTGGTTCCTTTATAAATGAATATAAAAACCAACGATAAAACAGATAAAACATCATTAATGAAAGTTTAAATCACAGAGAATAAATAATCTCTCCTGTTATTAAAGGCTGATGGAGCTTAAGAGTTTAGGTACCAGAAAATCTGTCGTCTTTCAGAACGTTTTATCAACGAATTCTAACAGTTTAGAAGGAGAAACCCTGAGAATATTGGAAGAATGTTTATGGAGTCAGAAAGGGGTCAAAATGTTCATAAATCTTAGTTGAAACTGGAAAAAAATAAAAGTTGAAACAGAAAAAAAATTGATATTGACAAAAAGTTAATATTGAATGTCAAATTTTAACCTTATAATCTCATAAACGAAAAAAGCAAACATAAAATAATAAGAATTAAATCTAAATTTTCCCCTCATCTTGAAAAAAACTCATGATTCAGTTCAGTATTTTAATTAAACTTTTTTTTCTCTTTTTTTTATGTCTTTTTTTATTGCAGTTTTAGATTTTCAGATCCCAATCCCTTTCTTTCAATTTCTATTTCTAGTTTCTATTTCTAGTTTCAAATTGCTTTTTCCATGGTAGGATTTTTTTTTTTTACACTTTCAAATCAGTTTTTTTCACCTTCAGATTTTAACCCCAATCTGACAGAGGTGGGCGGGGCTATGTGACTGACAGCTTGCAGCAGCATTGGAGAGATGTCCCATTCCATGTTGCATTCATGGACTGTGGGAACTTAAATGAAAGGGACATTTAATCATTTCACTGCTAAGCTGCTGCTCATTTACTGTCTGAAAGCTGTAAAAAACGAAATTAGGTAAAAGTTGTCTAATGTCTAAATGTAAGTCTCGAGCGCTGCAGCAAGCTGTCAATCATATTTCCCCGCCCACTCCCTGAGGTCAAAATCTGAAGGTGAAAAAAAACTGATTTGTAAGTGTTAAAAAAAATCCTGTAACTGAAAAAGCAATTTGAAACAAAAACAAAAAGAAAGAAACTGAAAGAACTGGCTTTGAATCTGAAAATCTAAAACTGCAATAAAGAAATAAAAAATAAGATCTGTAATTAAAATAATAAATGGAATTTAGATTAAATTCTTATTTTTTTATGTTTAAGTTTTTAGCTTCTCACATTATAATGTAAAAATTTGACACCAACTTCTATTTTTTCTGTTTTATCTCCACAGTTGTTCTTCTCTTGCTTTAATTCATATAAATGTTTCAAAACAAACCTTTGGCTCCACCTGCTGGACAGTTTAAAAAAACTATTATGTAGAAACACAACTGATATCCATGATTTTTCATTTCTCACTCAAGCTAATCAGTAATTGCCGCTTCACCTCAAGCAATACATTTACAAAGAACTATCAAAAACTGAACAAGTTATCTTTCCGTCTTTAAAAGATACTGAATCAATTTCAACGCTGCCATTAAACCTGCTGATTCAGAGAAACTGAAACCACAAATCTATGATACTTTAATCCAAAATATGATTTATATTTAATAGGTAGTAAAAATATTGAAGAATATGAATTATAGCTTTTCTTAACTGAGCTTTATTTGGGGAAATTCCTAATTTAAACCAGGAAAGAGGGATGCAGAAAGCCAAATATGAGGAAAGAAAAGACTCTGGGAAATTGGAGATCTTTATACCGAGGAGAAACTGATGTCTTTAAAGAAATCGCTTTGATATTTGACACAAGAAGAAAAAAAACTTACTGAAATCTAACAAAATAAAAAGTTTTGTCTTTTCCATTTCAGCCTTTGTTTTAAAAGAAGTTTCCTGTTTTATAAGTGGGTTTAGTCGGGATCTAAAGATACAACAGCATCCAAACGAGAATTATGGAAATAAAACTATTTCAGGAAAATAAATCAGCAGCTTTTTTATCTAAAACTACCAAACTTTTCAAGCGGCATAGAGAAACCCGAGTGAAACAGAATCAATGTATAAATAAAAAACCTCTTGATTCAAATTTAAAGATTGTAAACATTTGATTTGGGAGTGAATCAATTTGGGATCCTTTTGTTTCAACTAAATACACTTGCTCAGATTCTGTAAGTTTAAGCTTTAAAATATTCAGCATGTATATGAGACCTTACTTTGTTTTTATAGGGTGGGAGGGATGGGACTGTAAAGCACCAAACGTAATAATGTTTATTGTTTTTGTATAACAAAAATAAATAAAGATATTGTTAAAAAATCACAGGGGATAAAAAGTCTTAAAGGTATAAATTCAAAATAGAATATACTAAGTTACCACACCAGTATATTTATATGAAGGCCAACAACAAAAAACATAATAAAAACACTTTATAAAAACAAAACATAATTTCATGTCCAGGTTTACTTCTTTTTACATAAATCTTGCCCTTCTAAGGCTGTGAAGGTAAATCTGTGTTTAGCATTGTCCAATATTGTTTCACAAACCTAAAGAAATAATGTAGCAGTTTAATAATGGAGAATCTATTAGTCAGCTTTATATATTTTAAATATGTAAAAGCTATTTCTTGTCTGAGAATGTGTTTATTTAAGAGCAGCTGTGCAAATCAACAAACATCTAGAAAAAGTAGATTATATTCTATTATTTTCCACATTCTTCTTTGCCTTTTATATAAACTGCTTTAAATCAGTCCTAGCTGTCTTTATCCATGCTGGCTCAGATCCTGAAGTTTGAAAAAGGAGGCAGGGAAAGCAGGATAAAGCCTTAGCCTCGCTGCATGCAGTTAGCCAAGCCTTGGAGCTAAAACAGGGCCTGGAAAAGGACGTTTCTTGCACCATTTTTCTCTCTCTCTCTCCAATGCATCTCTAACTCCCCTGACTCGACCTGTCAATCACCTGCAAAACGTCGGTGCTGTAGCGGAAGGTGGTGAGCAAATACACTTCCTGTCACCTCAGGTCGCTGCTCTCCTGCGCCCCGAGCTCTCCTTTACATTTGAATTGAAGAGGAGCTACTACGGATTGACAACTTTTAACGAAAGTCAATGGGTCACCTATCCACCGAAAAATGAAATGAAGCTTTACTAGTCATTAAAGATTAAATATTCATCCTGCATATCTAAAATACATATTGATATATTTTGAAATATTCACCATTTTATTTTCAAATTAAATTAAATTATGCTCAGGGTCTTTGGGTTGGTGGGGCATCGCCCTAGCGCCCTCTATTGGGTAGAGTTGTAGAGATGGGGGCAGGAATAGAAACGGTCTGGTGGAATGTGAGTGAAGTCAACGGAATAAGACCTTTTACATTTAAATAAAAAAAAGTAATAAAAAAAAAACTTCATAATATCTAATTATCCCATTTTTAAGGTAAAAAAATAATTAATTTTCCTGCTCAAAAATAATAAGTACACTGCTTAGAATAAATTTCTACTTGTTTTGAGATCAGAGGTGAGACGGTGTCTGGAGATCACGATGGTTTTATGAAAACATGAATGGTGGAAATTAGAAAAGCAGCTGAAATAAGAAGAGAGCAGCTTTTTAACTTGTTATTAAACATAGTTACACCAGCAGCCATTCAAAATGGCCATTCCCAGTCAAAAGCCAGCCAAGTGGCAGAGCACTTCCCTGCAACTCCCATTAAAATCCCCTCCAACTTCCAGCCAAGGACCAGCAAAGAACCATTCAAGGACCTGTCAAGGAAAGTGGATCATTTTGAATGGCTACTTCTGTATACTAAAATGGATAGACTTGTGTAGCAGCGTTGATCCCCAACGGAAAAATTAAACAGATGATAAACAACACATAAAGGTTTTTTTAGGGGGGAAATGCGATGTCTAGATCACCTTACTCTGTAGTGATTATCTACGTTTAGCTTTCTATGAAAACAAAAGGACGACAGTCTGGTTCACTTTTAATAAAGCCAGGTTTAAAGTCTGAATTATTTAAACTGATCTGACCCTAACTGGAAAATTCTACTTTAGACAAAGACACCAACAGCTATCTTCTCTCCTTTTTTTATTTTTAATTATAAAAAACGAAAATTAAAAAAACACAAAAACCTTTAAAAAAAACGATTCATATTTTCATTAAAACCCAATACTTTGTTCAGTCTTCCCTGTTTATAGCCGATTATGTGCCACAAGAAGCTCATTGACTCTTCCTGTTATATTCAGTTTGATTTTACTGTTGTTTCTGTTTGTGTCATTTTAAGCCAGACTCCCTCTTTGTTCCAAAGTAATAAAATGATTAAATTAGACATTGTAGATGTTGACATTAACTAGGATCTTGCTTTTGATATTTTTCTTTTTCATCAAAAGTCTTTATTCTTCTAACTTCTGTTTTCAGATATTTCCTCTTAGAAAGTTAAATTTTTTTATTAAGGTTTTATGTTATTATAATCAATATGATTATCATTATTATGATTGTCAATATTATATATAGCTTTATTTTGTTATCATAACAATTTTTAATTATTATTAAGAAAGAATCACCTCAGTAAATAAAAATACAAATTTGATAGAGAATAACTAAGCTTTTAGTATTTCTGTGGTTTTCTCTAAAATAGATTAAAACTCTGCGAATATTGTTGAGCAAAACTGACTGATTATATTCTGCCAACTAAAATAAAAGGGTTATTTTTCGGACTTAGTTATTCTATTTTTATTCCAAACATTATACACTTATTTTTCTGTTGCATTACAGGGTTCCCACGGATTCCTAAAAAAATCTTAAAAGGCATTGAGTTCTTCAATAGAAAGCTAAGGCCATAATTGGTATTAAAATGTCTTCAATCAGTCTTTCATAGGTCTTAAAATTGTTTCCATGCCATAAATAGTATCTTATTTTTGTAATTCATATCAAACATTAAAATAATTGACAATAATTTTTTCCCCATCAACCGAACGGCTCCCTGGAACCATTATTGGTTCCGTCCCGATAGCGGAACAAATAAAAGTGATGTTGCAGCCGGACCATAGGGTCAGGGGGGGATTTAGGCAATACTAGGCAGCTGCCTAGGGCCCCAGGTTCCTGGGGGCCCCATAAAACTCTGTTTACATGTATGGTTAAT
This sequence comes from Cyprinodon diabolis, assembly GCA_030533445.1. Taxonomy (NCBI): domain Eukaryota; kingdom Metazoa; phylum Chordata; class Actinopteri; order Cyprinodontiformes; family Cyprinodontidae; genus Cyprinodon; species Cyprinodon diabolis. The sequence continues at coordinate 44,754,169 of CM060062.1, forward strand.
ACAACTATTCCTTATTTCTGCACATTAAATATGTTTTTGATAAAAATCCTTTTGCTAAAATTCCATCAGAACTCTTATAATATTAAGTGTGTCTCAGCCCCCCCTTCAGTGTCCACCAAATTGGATCAGTCCATTTGCTGCACATGTTCAGAAAGGTCCAAACAGACAGCAGCAAACCATTTGAAAACAAACCATGCAAAGAGCAGTGTTGCCAACTTAGCGCTTTAGTCGCTATATTTAGCCACTTTTCAGACCCCTCTAGCACTTTGATTTCTAAAAAGCTCCTAGCGCCAAATCTAGAGACTTTTTTCTGCTACTGGAGACTTTGGAGACATCATCTAAAAGCAGCGAACTCTGCTCTCCAGAGCAAGTAGATTGGTAACCCCGCCTCCTGCTCTCCTCTACACTCACCGGCCACTTTATTAGGTACCCCATGCTAGTAACGGGTTGGACCCCCTTTTGCCTTCAGAACTGCCTCAATTCTTGGTGGCATAGATTCAACAAGGTGCTGGAAGCATTCCTCAGGGAGTTTGGTCCATATTGACATGATGGCATCACATAGTTGCCGCAGATTTGTCGGCTGCACATCCATGATGCGAATCTCCCGTTCCACCACATCCCAAAGATGCTCTATTGGATTGAGATCTGGTGACTGTGGAGGCCATTTGAGTACAGTGAACTCATTGTCATGTTCAAGAAACCAGTCTGAGATGATTCCAGCTTTATGACATGGCGCATTATCCTGCTGAATGTAGCCATCAGAAGATGGGTACATTGTGGTCATAAAGGGATGGACATGGTCAGCAACAATACTCAGGTAGGCTGTGGCGTTGCAACGATGCTCAATTGGTACCAAGGGGCCCAAAGAGTGCCCAGAAAATATTCCCCACACCATGACACCACCACCACCAGCCTGAACCGTTGATACAAGGCAGGATGGATCCATGCTTTCATGTTGTAGACGCCAAATTCTGACCCTACCATCCGAATGTCGCAGCAGAAATCGAGACTCATCAGACCAGGCAACGTTTTTCCAATCTTCTATTGTCCAATTTCGATGAGCTTGTGCAAATTGTAGCCTCAGTTTCCTGTTCTTAGCTGAAAGGAGTGGCACCCGGTGTGGTCTTCTGCTGCTGTAGCCCATCTGCCTCAAAGTTCCACGTACTGTGCGTTCAGAGATGCTCTTCTGCCCACCTTGGTTGTAACGGGTGGTTATTTGAGTCACTGTTGCCCTTCTATCAGCTCGAACCAGTCTGGCCATTCTCCTCTGACCTCTGGCATCAACAAGGCATTTCCGACCACAGAACTGCCGCTCACTGGATGTTTTTTCTTTTTCGGACCATTCTCTGTAAACCCTAGAGATGGTTGTGCGTGAAAATCCCAGTAGATCAGCAGTTTCTGAAATACTCAGACCAGCCCTTCTGGCACCAACAATCATGCCACGTTCAAAGTCACTCAAATCACCTTTCTTCCCCATACTGATGCTCGGTTTGAACTGCAGGAGATTGTCTTGACCATGTCTACATGCCTAAATGCACTGAGTTGCCGCCATGTGATTGGCTGCTTAGAAATTAAGTGTTAACGAGCAGTTGGACAGGTGTACCTAATAAAGTGGCCGGTGAGTGTATCTTGTCTGCTGTCATGATTCATGCAGCTATTATTTCATCCAAATGAAAAATGGAGAACAGATAAGCAGATCATGGCTTGTCTACAGTGAAAAGAAGGACTGGGTTATTTACTTTGGCCTTTTTGGAAACACAGGAAGGAGCAATCAGCTAAGTGAGCTTAGTGCTTGGAAAAAATCTTTCATTCCTTTAGAGACAGTATGAAAAGTCAGCTGAGTACAAAACATAGAGAGGAAAACAACAAAATTTCTGTATCAGTATAATGGGTCTGTTTTATGGTTTGTCGTCCTATTTCAAAGGGTCCTCTGCCTGCCTTTGACGAGGGCCCCAAATTTCCTAAATGCGCCCCTGCATAGTGTGATGCACCACTAAGTTTTTATCTGGACAATGTGGCATCAAGTTTAAAATGTAATGAAAATGTTTTATCCAGCCAAGAGTTTTCTGCACAAAGTCATTCAAGGTGGGCATGATGGGAATCAAGGCAGTGGAGTCAGAAGGTTGATAAAAATCGATCAGTTATTTTTGTGTTTTTAGCTTCTTCCTCTATAGAAAGTTGTTCAACATTTGAAACATTTCTACTGGGTCAGAAAGCATGGTTTATGTTAAAATAAACATTTGGGTAAATTTGTTGCTACCCATTTTTTCTTATGAAGTTGGTCTTAACGTTTTATTTCAAGAGGGATTAAAAAGTCTTGAATTTAACTGACCTTATGCTGTAGGAACCGTGTATTAATGCAGTTATTTCTTTTTTGAATGAGTAAACAACTATTTGAATCTACTTCCCTGTATTCAGCAATGCTTTTACTTCCTATTTGCATGGACGGTGCTTAATAAATCATTTGCTTTGATGGAAGGACCTCTTCTCTCATATAGATTCTGATGGTGGTTTTCCTCAGAAAATTAATAACGGCAGAAAAGAATCACCTTTTCAAACACCAAGCTTTGATGCTGGGCTTTACAAACCTCCTCCTCAAATGCAGCCTACTATAAACAAACCCCCTAAAATGATGTTTTAGCTGTAGCACCTCAGCCTTATCTTTGTAACGGCCTCTTAAATGAAGTCCCACTGCTGAGGGAGGACGGATGCTCAGAGGCCTGTTTTAGCTTTGTAGGCAAACAGAAATGGAGCGAGGGGCCTATCTAACGGCTGTTGTCCTGTTTACATTCCTCGCTGGGAGTTTGAACTTACTGTGACCGTTGAGCTATTAATGCCATATGTTCGACACAAACAGTGTTTATTCACCATGCAAAGATAAAGGTTTTCAGTTAGTAACTGGAGGAATGAAATGATCTTGGATAACTGTTAAAAAGGTGCTGTATGATTTCAATTCTATTCAGTTTATTTCTATAGCGCCAATTCACAACACGTCATTTAAAGACACTTTCCAGTTCACCAGATCATCCAGTCAGATTGATTAGAAGTTTTCTATCCGAGAAAAAACTATTGATTGCATCGACTCATTGACTCTTCAGCAATCCCTCACACTAAGCATGCTTGTAGCGACAGTGGAGAGGAAAAACTCCCTTTGAACAGGAAGAAACCTCCAGCAGAACCAGGCTCAGTGTGAGCGGCCATCTGCTGAGGCCCACTGGGGTTCAAGGAGACAGAAGCAGACATAGAAAAAGAAGCATAGATACAAGGCAACGGTCAACCAGCTCCACAGGAAAGTTCAACTATTTACAAAAATCCTTAACTGTTCATCTAAAATAAGGATGAATATGTTAAAAAATAGGAATATGTAAAAAAAAAAAAAGCAACTGTAAAACTGGATCAAAGTAGTCCAATGCTATGGCTACCTCAGATGCTGCCTCACCTTCCAGAGATAAACCAATCATAGATAGAGGAGTATTAATGATCTTTTATTTAATAAGACCAATCTTATTTATAAAGAATCCCATAAAGTCATTACTGCTGAGAGCAGGTGGAATGGAAGGTTCAACAGAGCTATGGCTCCGGGTGAGTTTGGCAACAGTATTAAAAAGATACGATACAGCCTGATATGAAAATACAATTAATGGGAGAAAACAGGATGAAATACAAAACCTAAGGAAACAAACTGCAGGGATTAATTAGTTGAGGGGGACATTGGTTCTGATCCAAAGACTTAAGAAAAAAGAAAATTAAAAACGATCCACTGGACTTTGTTTCCAAGTTTGAAGACGTCTTTAAACTTGTAAACAAAGTCCAGTGGATCGTTTTTAATTTTCTTTTTTTTCTAATGACCTGGAAGACTGAGAATCTTTACCAGCAACTAAAAGACTTGTCTACTGACATTTCTTCTTGATTTCTAGGAAGTTTAGAAAAAATTATCTGTGGACGAACATGAACGCATTAGATGCCCGTATTATAAATATTACATTTCAGATAAAGAACATCACACTGACTGTAAGACATGGTGGTGGTGGTGTGATGGTCTGGGATTTTTTCCTGCTTTAGGGCTTAAAAAACTTTTCAAAATTTATGAATTTTGATCACTGCCAGAAAAGTTACTATAACTAACTGTTTATATTAAAAACAAAAGATTTGATTAACTAGAAAACGCCAGGAGACCAACAAGGAAGTAACGGGTAGTTAACCAGTATTTACTGGGAAATGCCCAGCCCAACCTGATTATGGGAGCACTGCTTGGTTACCAGGGAAACCAATCAGCAACTAATGAATCCCTCAGTAGTCATCATGTTTCAGGACAAAATGTCTTTTTAAAACAGGGCCAGGTTGGTTTGGATTGCTCGTTATTTTTCTACCAAATAAGAAAAAAAAGCAACTTCCTTTATTTCATATTTAATTTATTTCATTCAATTTGTTGAGTTCAACCAAATAGAAACATCCTAAATGATCTCATGTTTTCTGCTCCTTTACCTCAAGCAACACATTTACACTTAACTAATAAATATCAAAACATCAACAACAGAAGAATAACACAAAAAATGAACAAAAAAGATAGTAAAATGAAATATCTGTCCTCCAAAACTGAGCCACGTTATACTTAAGGTTTATTTTCTGCATTCTCTTAAAACAAAAAATACAATTTGACATGATTATTACTTTGCATTACAATAAGGCATAGCTGACAAATTCGCAGCATAACCTGTTTCTAATTAATGTCCTTTTAAGTGTAAATATCTATTCTTTGGTGTTTAATCCAGATTATTCCATTAACTAATTTCTTTTAAACAAAGTCAGCGCTCAATCATCTTCTTCTGTCTTTTCTTTTAAAGATTCCTTTTAAATCATAATTTTTTTCTTTGATTAATAAACTTTCTTGAATGTTTATCCATAATGTGTTTTTATGTGCTTTAAACATTGTAAAATATTATACTGTACGAAATTTCAACAGTTTTTAATAAAGTAATAGAGAATTTGTAGCTTCTCTATAATCTTTTCTAGTTATTGTGTGTATCTCATCTTATAAAAGGTGTTTAACAGTCACTTGAATTATTTTTATGTAAAGTTTGTTTGATGATATTAAATATATAAGTAAGAAGTTCAGTCCTCTCTAAGCCTTTTTTTTCAAACTGTAAAGAAAAGATTGTTTCCCAAATGGAAACAACTAGTTTTTATTTTTTATTTATGGAGGATGACGAGTGCCACAATACAACTATTTAAATGTGTCTTTAATTCCTTGAAATCTGAAATAAATACAGATATTTTTAAATATTGAATTATGTGTCATCATAATGACTCAAGAAAATGTATTTATTTGAAGAAAAAAATCAATAATTAAATCCTAAAATAACTATATTTACGACATTAAAATTAAATCAGTACATTTAATTAAGGGTCATATTCTAATTGTATATATTTGAAATACATAACCAAGTTATATATTTTCTATAAATTGTGTATTTATTTCCAGTTTTAATAAATGTATTAAAAATATAAACCATTTAAGTTATAGTGTTGTGGCACTCATCACCCTCCAAATTATATGGGAAGCCCAGAGAACCTGAATTGTGTTTTATTTGGTTTTGAACAAACAAATATTGAGTTTGGGCCAAAAGGAGCTTAGAGCTGCCAGGAAAGGCATCTTTAACATAGATGGTTTGAAGGATTTTCCTAAACTAGGAGCAAACTATTTCAGAAGACGTTTTTCATTTAAGTAAATATGATCTAACATTATTTTTATATAGTTTCCCAAACAGATTATTGTTTTTCCTGCTTTCAGTTCAGTGTGTTTTCTTTTGACTGTATTCACAAAACAAATGTACGGCAGTGTTTTTGAATAAGTGCATTAAATTGGAAATTGTATTTGTGTTATTCTTCGAAATAAACTTGTTATCTGGGTTTATGATATTTGCTCTGACCCTCAACTTCCCGTTTTTCAGCTGGATGCACCCTTTCATGAGAACTGATTTTAAATACTTCTTCATCTCCCAGCAAAAAAAGTAAGATTCTTAGATAACAATAATTTGTGTGAATAAATTAACTCTGGCTAATGTGTTATTATCATCTTTAGGGTCAGTAAAGGACCGGAGCGCAGAGGACGACTTTGCTGGGAAATGATTATTTTGATAATAAATGGAGATCGAATCAGCCGAGAACAATGAGAAGTCATGGAGCTGAGATCGTATCTGGAGTATGGAGAGAACTTTGTTCCAATATTTTTTAAAAGCACAGAGCATGTTTTTACAAAAAGAAATTTGAATAAAATGCATTTCAAAATGTAACTTTTGAAAAACTCTCAATAAAACCAGATTTTGAGAGTAATTTATAATGTGCATGCAAAAGTTCAGATAATATTTTCAAGGTTTATTTTTTATTCTTAGATTTCATTTCTTTAGAATTAATTTTTCAAAATTAAGTTTCATTTCCATTTTCATCGGACAGCAACATTCATACTGTATTCCCAGTTCTGTTCTTATCCCTCTTGGAATAAAATATTTATATTTGTATTTTTCCACTGGCTCCTGAACTTTTCTTCATTATTTTAACTATTCCACTGGGAGGTACTAACTAGCTTAGCCACAATAGGCTACTCTCTTGTTTACGCTCCGCTCACATGTGCAGTATCGCACTTCTGTTCTTATTGAAAATATAAATGAACGGCTTAATTTACTAACAGATAACTATTGTTATCTAAGCGGTATGATCTGCCATGAACCAGGCTGCCTCTGATTATTAGGCCCCGTCCACACGAAGCCAAACCCTGGCCTAAACGCATACATTTTTCACTAAACCAGCCTCTCATCCACACGAAGCCGGCGTTTCGGGGGTCTGTAAACGATTTTTTTTTTATTCAGCCTTCAGAGTGGGAAGATTTTGAAACGCCGTTTTCGCGTTTCCATCTTTAAGCTCTAACCGCATTTTTTTTTTTACACGCATGCGTCATAGCGTCGCCTCTAAACATGCATGCGCGACACAGTATCACAGCAACAATGGTGCCGTACTGTGTTGAATGGTTGCTGCTAATGCTACTCACCCTGCTGTTGGGCTTACAGCAGAATCTTCTTCTGGAATATCTCCAGGAAGAACAGAGCAATATCGACCACATAGTTCAGCACCTGAATTTGACTGAACCATGAAAAATGGACCCGCAGGGCAACCATGTATAAATATTAGTGCGCATGCCCAACATTTCGTCGCCTATTTTTGCTTTGGCACCACAGCGCCACTTACAGGCCTGGCATACATTTTGCAGCGTTTTCATGCATTCGTGTGGACGATCACATTTATTTTACGTCTCCGTGTTTACGACAAACGTTCTGGAAAATATTAGCGTTTCGTGTTCGTTTTGACTTCGTGTGGACGGGGCCTTAGTCATGTTTAATATCTCTGTAACTGTTCATCAGACTGATAAACAGACCAGCAGGGTTAAACAACAACACGTCTGCAGCACCGTAACCTTCCTCATCCAGAAGAAGCCAGTTCTAAACGCAGTTATCCAGCATTTCCTAAATCTAAACTACCTAACACGTTTAAATGTACATTTCATTATGTCCAAAAAACACATTATTGAAATGATCATGAATGGTTTGACAAACCATCCATCCATTATCTGACACGCTTGTCCCAATTGGGGTCGCAAGGGGTGCTGGTGCCTATCTCCAGCTGTCAATGGGCGAGAGGCAAGGTCCACCCTAAACAGGTCGCCAGTCCATCGCAGGGTTTGACAAACCAAATGGAATAAAATATGTGGTTTCTAGATGTAGTGAAAGGACATTTTGCCATTTTTAAAGATTGACTATTTTATTTTTTTATTAACAAACAGAGAAGTAGTAGAGAACTAGTACAAAACTATGCAGCGTAAATGTGACTCGGTGTCCTAATTTAGGTAGAACTCCCTTCAAGGAGGTTCTAGGGACAAAAATAAAGATTTCAGAGATTGATTTATTGACTGTTTAAGAGTCAATCTTTCCATCCATCCATCCATCCATCTATCCATCCATCCAACAATCATCCATCCATCCATCCATCCAACAATCATCCATCCATCCATCCATCCATCCAACCATCATCCATCCATCCATCCATCCAACAATCATCCATCCAACCATCATCCATCCATCCATCCAACAATCATCCATCCATCCATCCAACAATCATCCATCTATCCATCCATCCAACCATCATCCATCCATCCATCCATCCAACCATCATCCATCCATCCATCCATCCAACCATCATCCATCCATCCATCCATCCATCCAACCATCATCCATCCATCCATCCATCCAACAATCATCCATCCATCCATCCATCCAACAATCATCCATCCATCCATCCAACCATCATCCATCCATCCATCCATCCAACAATCATCCATCCATCCAACCATCATCCATCCATCCATCCATCCATCCAACCATCATCCATCCATCCATCCAACCATCATCCATCCATCCATCCAACAATCATCCATCCATCCAACCATCATCCATCCATCCATCCAACAATCATCCATCCATCCTTCCAACCATCATCCATCCATCCATCCAACCATCATCCATCCATCCATCCAACCATCATCCATCCATCCATCCAACAATCATCCATCCTTCCAACCATCATCCATCCATCCATCCAACAATCATCCATCCATCCAACCATCATCCATCCATCCATCCAACAATCATCCATCCATCCAACCATCATCCATCCATCCATCCATCCATCCAACAATCATCCATCCATCCATCCAACCATCATCCATCCATCCATCCATCCAACAATCATCCATCCATCCATCCAACCATCATCCATCCATCCATCCATCATCCATCCATCCAACCATCATCCATCCATCCATCCATCCAACCATCATCCATCCATCCATCCATCCAACAATCATCCATCCATCCATCCATCCAACAATCATCCATCCATCCATCCAACCATCATCCATCCATCCATCCATCCAACAATCATCCATCCATCCAACCATCATCCATCCATCCATCCAACAATCATCCATCCATCCATCCAACCATCATCCATCCATCCATCCAACCATCATCCATCCATCCATCCAACAATCATCCATCCATCCAACCATCATCCATCCATCCATCCAACAATCATCCATCCATCCATCCAACCATCATCCATCCATCCATCCAACCATCATCCATCCATCCATCCAACAATCATCTATCCTTCCAACCATCATCCATCCATCCATCCAACAATCATCCATCCATCCAACCATCATCCATCCATCCATCCAACAATCATCCATCCATCCAACCATCATCCATCCATCCATCCATCCATCCATCCAACAATCATCCATCCATCCATCCAACCATCATCCATCCATCCATCCATCCAACAATCATCCATCCATCCATCCATCCATCCAACCATCATCCATCCATCCATCCATCATCCATCCATCCAACCATCATCCATCCATCCATCCATCCAACCATCATCCATCCATCCATCCAACAATCATCCATCCATCCAACCATCATCCATCCATCCATCCAACAATCATCCATCCATCCAACCATCATCCATCCATCCATCGATCCAACAATCATCCATCCATCCATCCATCCATCCATCCAACCATCATCCATCCATCCAACCATCATCCATCCATCCATCCATCCATCCAACAATCATCCATCCAACCATCATCCATCCATCCAACCATCATCCATCCATCCATCCATCCAACCATCATCCATCCATCCATCCATCCAACAATCATCCATCCATCCATCCAACCATCATCCATCCATCCATCCATCCTTCCAACAATCATCCATCCATCCATCCAACCATCATCCATCCATCCAACAATCATCCATCCATCCATCCATCCATCCAACCATCATCCATCCATCCATCCAAAAATCATCCATCCATCCATCCTTCCAACAATCATCCATCCATCCATCCAACCATCATCCATCCATCCAACAATCATCCATCCATCCATCCATCCAACCATCATCCATCCATCCATCCAAAAATCATCCATCCATCCATCCAACCATCATCCATCCATCCATCCAACCATCATCCATCCATCCAACCATCATCTATCCATCCATCCATCCAACAATCATCCATCCATCCATCCAACCATCATCCATCCATCCATCCATCCTTCCAACAATCATCCATCCATCCATCCAACCATCATCCATCCATCCAACAATCATCCATCCATCCATCCAACCATCATCCATCCACCCATCCAAAAATCATCCATCCATCCATCCAACCATCATCCATCCATCCATCCAACCATCATCCATCCATCCATCCAACCATCATCCATCCATCCATCCTTCCAACAATCATCCATCCATCCATCCAACCATCATCCATCCATCCATCCATCCAACCATCATCCATCCATCCAACAATCATCCATCCATCCATCCAACCATCATCCATCCACCCATCCAAAAATCATCCATCCATCCATCCAACCATCATCCATCCATCCATCCAACCATCATCCATCCCTCCATCCATCCAACAATCATCCATCCATCCAACCATCATCCATCCATCCAACCATCATCCATCCAACCATCATCCATCCATCCATCCAACCATCATCCATCCATCCATCTATCCATCCATCCAACCATCCATCCATCCATCCATCCATCCAACCATCCATCCAACAATCATCCATCCATCCATCCAACCATCCTTCCAACAATCATCCATCCATCCATCCATCCAACCATCATCCATCCATCCATCCATCCATCCATCCAAAAATCATCCATCCATCCATCCAACCATCATCCATCCATCTAACCATCATCCATCCATCCATCCATCCAACAATCATCCATCCATCCATCCATCAATCCATCATCCATCCATTCAACATCCATCCATCATCCATCCATCCAACATCCATCCATCATCCATCCATCATCCATCCATCCATCATCCATCCATCCATCCATCCATCCATCCATCCATCCAACCATCATCCATCCATCCATCCAACCATCATCCATCCATCCATCCATCCAACCATCATCCATCCATCTAACAATCATCCATCCATCCAACCATCATCCATCCATCCAACAATCATCCATCCATCCATCATCCAACCATCATCCATCCATCCAACAATCATCCATCCATCCAACCATCATCCATCCATCCATCCATCCAACAATCATCCATCCATCCAACCATCATCCATCCATCCATCCATCCAACAATCATCCATCCATCCATCCATCCATCCATCCATCCATCCAACAATCATCCATCCATCCATCGATCCAACAATCATCCATCCATCCAACCATCATCCATCCATCCAACAATCATCCATCCATCCATCATCCAACCATCATCCATCCATCCATCCATCCAACAATCATCCATCCATCCAACAATCATCCATCCATCCATCATCCAACCATCATCCATCCATCCATCCAACAATCATCCATCCATCCATCCAACAATCATCCATCCATCCAACCATCATCCATCCATCCATCATCCAACCATCATCCATCCATCCAACAATCATCCATCCATCCATCCATCCATCCATCCATCCATCCATCCATCCATCCATCCAAAAGTCATTTACTGTTCAGCTGTTAGAGTTTAAGACCCAAACTGTCCATGGAGCAAAGTGAAAGTTTAAAGTCCAGTCTCAGACCAAATCAACGGCGTTTGGTTTTCACAGCATACTTGATGCTAAGCTAAAAAAACAGGCTACAACCAGCTTCAGATGTTAGGGTTTCATTTTATGGAGTCCCTTTAATTCTGAATTAGGTAATACATCCATCCATCCATTTTCTGTCACGCTTATCCCTGTTGGGGTCATGAGGGGTGCTGGTTTCCTATCTCCATATGTCTACTGGCGAGAGGCGGGGTCCACCCTGGACAGATCACCATTCTATCACAGAGCAACACAGAAACAAACAACCATTAACACACACAGTCACACCTAAGGGGAATTTAGAGAATCCAATTAACCTAACCGTCATTTTTTTGGAGTGTGGGAGGAAGCCTGAGTACCTGGAGAGAACCCATGGATGCGCAGGGAGAACATGCAAAACTCCATGAAGAAAGACCCCGGGCCAGAAATTGAACCCAGAACCTTCTTGTTGCAAGGCAGCATTACAGACCTTTTTGCAACAATAATGGAACAAAATTCACTCCATACTGCTGTTTATTTTTCTTTGCTCAAGTTGGCTAAATCTTATTACAAGTGAAAAGGGAGCCCAGCAAGAACAGTTTGGAAACCGGGGTTTAATTAAAGCTAAACAGACAATCTATGGAGCGCAGTTTATGGTCTCTGAAACTTTTATTCTCATTATAAGAACAGGAAAAAGCTATTTCTTTTTAACATCTGGCCTTAGTGTCACATTGGATGTTCTACCCTGATGCTTTTAGGCCAGATAGCTTTATGATTTCAGGTGCTTCTCCTTAAACTGATTCTATGTTAGAAATAGAAGACAAATAGAAAACCTTTTTTGTCTTAACATATTATGAACCTCAAATGAAAACTGAGGAAATATATATATATTTTTTTTCATTTTCACTGCTTTTTCCCTGTTTCTTCCTGAAACAGCTATTGTGTAGCAGCTTGTTATATACAGGGTAGGTCATCATGTTCTATTGGGGTTGATTCAAATATTTTTCAAGGGTTGGGTCTGATTCCTTTTCATTTGGTTGGTCAAACAGTTTTTTCTTTAGCAAATTCTTTATTGAACAGGGGTGTTGGTTTGAATGTGCTCCACATTTCAACCCCTCAAATTAATGTGATGTGGACAAAGCCTTTAGCGCTTGTGTCAGACTTGTTAAATAAATTAAAATAAAGTGGCTCTTTTTTGGACAGTAGGCAGGATAGGGGGTACGAGAGAGGGGGAGAGACATGTGGCAAAGGCCGGGTCAGCTGCATTGAGGACTAAGGCCTCCATACATGGGTCGTCATGTTTGCTAACAGCTGCGCCCCAAAAATGGACGCTTTAAAAAAATGAAGACAAACCAGCAAGGAGTGACTGAACAGTAGAACAAAGCCCAGGCTAATTTGCAGATTGCGAGCAGGTATGAACAGAGGTGGCAAGAAGGGAGCTAGGTAAAACGAGGCTGAAACAAGAGGGCAAACAGGAAATATCAAAGGCTACGTTCACACTGCAGCCTGAAGACCCAAATGCGATTTTTTTGCCCATAAGCGACCTGGATCTGATCTTTTCATGGCAGTCTCAACAACACAGATCCGATTTTTTCCAATGCGATCCAGGCCACTTGGCTATGCGGTCCTGAATCCGATACGAATCTGATCTTTTCAAATGTGACCTGTGTCTGAACGGCCAGGTCAGATTCATCCGACCTGAACATCATTAATACCCGACAAAGGTCACTATTCTGCGTCTTGCTACGCAGAAGCGGCAAAAAAAACCAACAACCATGGCAGATGATGATGCGGAGAGCAGTATTTATCTTTAACCAGCTAGGGTGACCAGACGTCCGCTTTTCCCCGGACATGCCCTGCTTTTCATACCTGAAAAAATGTCCGGGGGGAATTTCAAAATCATCTGGGATTTTGGTCGACTACAGTGCAGCAGGTAGTGGAAAAATTCGAACTGTGCCGTCAGCTCCAGGCTGGTCCGGGAGCCCCGGCGGACGGGGGCAGGGAGCCAGCGGAGGTAACAGAGGTTGGATGTAGCTATCTGTATTCAGAGCATTTTGAGTCAGTGTTTTCTTTTCCTCTCTCCCACTGCTCCCGTGTCCCGCCTCTCGGTCTAACGTCATCGTATCTGTCGCTCTCAGATTGATCTGATTTGCGGTCGCATTTCACTGCATAGAGCAGGCATCCCCAAAGTTGGTCCTCGCAGATCCTGCAGGTTTTAGAGGTTTCTCTGCTTTACAGTAGCACACCTGATTCTGATGATAACAGTTCAGCAACAGCCTGTTAATCAACTATCAATGTAAATCAGCTGTGCTGGAGCAGAGAAACCTCTAAAATCTGCAGGACAGCGGCACTCGAGGACCGACTTTCGGGATGCCTGGCTTAGAGAGTTGCAACGTGGCTGGAGGAGAGACCCACAGCAGCACTCAGTGAATATTAATCCGTAGCTACTTCGATGCTTAGGTAAAAGTTAGGAGACTGGTCGGTTAAAATAATTAGAGATGCCACCACAAAATCTGTTTGTTAGTGTTAAAGTGAGGAAGAGTTGCAGAGCTTTTTCAGCTAAAAATGGAAACAGGCTGTAAGCTTAAACAAGTTATTATAACACCAGAAGCTTGAAAAAAAATGTTGTTCTTTGCTAGTTACAAAAATCTTGGCTTCTCAGAGGACCATGACTCCCAGTTACAGGTTAAAATTAACATGTTTTTTCTTTTTATTTATTGTACAGATAGAATCAGACTGCAGAGCTTCTACACTTCTTGAACTGATGTTTCTGGCATCATTATATCAATAAAGACGTTCATAAATCTTTTAAAGCAGAGCACAGAGAGAAGTAGGGAGAGCTGCAGATTTAAAGGTGAAAGTAATTTACTCAGAAATGCAACATGCAATAAAATATATCTCCAAGATTACAACAAGGTTTACAAGAAGAAAATATGCTATGCTACATTTAAAATGCAGCATAGAATTTATTTTTCTGGATGGAATTGAAATTGTACTTCTAGGGATGCATGATATATACATTTTTGGCATTGTAATCGGCTCTTATTCATTATTTTTCTCATGCATTAATGTTTTTGGGCCGTATGTCTGTAATATAAATATCAGTGTGTTGTGGTCTTGTGTTCTCAAAAATAGGAAAGCATTCAATAAATAGATGTTTCAGCTCATTTTTGGAAAAATAGCCTAATGAAAGTGTAACTGTAGGTCAATGAGCCTCCACCCGAGTGCCACCACCAACTTTCATCACAAAGTAACATCCTTGCGGTAACGGTAGCCTGGACGGTAAGGCAGGCGGGTGGAAGCATACCGTCACCGCAAGGGTGAAACTTTGTGATAGCTAATATAGTAAAAAGTAGAACACAAGACGATCACATTTGTTTGTTTCAACAGAAATCTTATGTATAACGGCTCATAAAACCTTTAGGCAACAACACAGTGCACCATCGTCTGAATTTACACCAGTTAAACGCATTACAATGCTAATGTTAGCCTTCCTGAGTTCACTCTGTAGGTTCCAGTCCAGTAAAATCTAACCGACCGCATCATCAACCCAGCATGTTTTGCACAGGTGGAAAAACTAGGAACAACGCATTAGTGAAAAATATAATACAAGATATTATTTTTGAAGAAATTATGGGTGTTTACATCTCACAAATGTTAATGTTTATTAGGAAAAATAACAACACATTTCGACCAATGTGTGTCTAGGCATGGGTCCCTCTAACAAAAATACAACCTTTGTTTTTTGTAGTTCTTTTCTTGAATTTTGTAGTCCCAATTTGGCTAGCATTATTACCAAGCAGTTATTTAATAACCATCAGAAGGCTAAAGGCTGTCCAGAGTTACTTTTCTACATGTCAGTGTTCCTACCATTGACCCCGGTAGAGATGAAGAACCAGGAGCTCTGATTTGATGTATTCAAATCAGGGGGACATGCCTGTAGCATTGTCCAAAGGACACATCCAGGGGGCATTCATGACAAATTTCAGAGCCACTTGAGCTGAACCTTCTCAATTAGGAGGAGATTGATAGTTAATCTAAAGGCAGCACTATAGTTGGGGCCCTCTGCAGGCCATTAAAATGAGCCAAAGGCAGCATTCTGCGGCGCGCATAGCCTCAGCAAACAGTTATAGGAATGGTTTGTACTGAAATCTCGATTACAATGTAAATTGTAGTTGACAATAAAGAAACTAATTGATTGATTGATTGAGCTCTGCCACTCCGCAGAAGATGGAATATCTATCTAAGTTCAACCTATATATCTAAGATCCCGTTCTGTTGGTCATGATCCAAATTTCTTCAGCATAGTTGATCAGTTTAGAGTCAATCTCTCTCTGCAATGTAACAGACATGCAGCATATGCATTATGCAGCGGCTGACACTGACCTCTTTCACCTTAGTCCACAAAATACTTAAACTTCCACTTTAGGCAAGTTCCTAAAATAGAAGCTGTAACAACGTATAGATTAGCAGCCATTCAAAATGGCCCTTCCCAGTCAAAAGCAGTGTTGCACTACTACCAGTATCAGGCGGGGCCCTGATCCAGCACTAAAATGGTGGTATCGGTATCGGCGATTACCAACAAATAGGGCACTGATGCCATTTTGAGAGCCAAAAGTTTCTTCAACTATTGTCACCCATTCCAGGTAGGCAATAAAAGTTCTACTGGATTCACTTTGTATTAGTCTTTTTCCTTCTTCCCAAAGGTAGGCAGCAGCTTGACAAATTATTTTACATCCAAGTAGTATGCAGTTCTTCATATACATACACACACATTAGAATCCTGCACGGGTCGAGTTTTACCAACCCGAACCCGTTAGGATGACTACCGAACCCGACCCGTCACCCGTGGATATCTTCAATTCAAATCCGAACCCGACCTGACCCATTGATATTTAACCCGCAACCCGACCCGTTAACACATCAAGTAATAGGCTATAGCACGCTGCGCTGCAGAGCAGCGCCATTAACACTGCAGCAGACGTGTATGCACTGACTGTGGCCTTTTTGGAGGGAAGCCCACACTGCCGGCAGGGCTTTAAGCTACAACAAGGGTGACCCCAGTGCCTGATTGAAATAACATTTCTGATGTCCATAACAACACACACGCATAAAAAAAAATCACCAACTACCCGCCCGCACTAAAAAAATATCCGCCCGACCCTCGACCCGTTTATTTTTATTTATGTATTTTTCACCCGCAAAAGAGCATTTTAGCGGGTGACTCGTCGGGGACCCGCGGGTACCCGACCCGTTGCAGGACTCTAACACACATCAATTTCAAACAGATGGTATTTGTATTATGTCGGTATCGGCCAATACTGCACAGCCAGGCATCATGTCGGAGCCAAAAAATGGCATCGCCGCAACACTACAAAATACTTTAACTCTTCACTTTAGGCAAGTTCCTAAAATAGAAGCTCTAATTCAAAATGGCCCTTATCAGTCAAAAGCCAGCCAAATGTCAGCAAACTCCTCTCCAACTTCCAGCCACTGGCCTTCTTCTTGGCATGCCTATGTTTCTACTCTGACTCCATCCTTTCACTGAATTACCGTGTCTGACCATGAGATGGCGCTTCTCTTTAGATCTTAATGTCCACAAATCATGACAGAATATTTTAGTACAAAGATTGATGTTTAAAAAAGGAATTGTAGGGGACCAGCAAAAGGCCCATTAAGAAAAATGGAGAAATTTTGAATGGCTACTACTGTTTATCTGCAGAGAGAGGAGCAGGAGGAAAAACGGGACCCAGAGCCTTATAACATGGTCTCATTTCAGTCCCAGTGAGACTGATTAAGAACGTACACCTTTTGTACTTTTTATTATATTTTGGAAGAGTTTTAAAAGCATGCAGGTTTACGCTTATAACAATTATTGTGGTAAATTTCATGCCCCCCATCAGCATCCTCTCAGAATACTAATAAGATGAAAATACATTTGTTCTTTCCTTGAACTGTATTGTTGAGATTTGGAAACCTTAATATATTCTGCAACTCTTACAACTAAGGCATTGAATTTATGACATGATGACCAAAAAGGCTGCAGGTAGATTAAAAAAAACACATGTGTACAGAGTAATAAGAGGACATAAGGGTCCTGATTAACAGGAGGGTTTGTATGTTTCCTGCCTGTCAGCAAATATTTGTAAATGGTCTTTGAGATCCTGGAGACCACACGGTGGTCCTAATTGGGTGTTACTGGAAACTAACTGAAAAAACCCCAAAGTGGATCAAACAGCTACATCAGCTCAGGAATAAATAGCATTTTTGGACACCCCCCCTTTATTTTGGCGAAGGTTTTATGAAAATGCGGTGATTTGCATCTCCACATCCCACTACGAAATGCAAATTCCTGAATGAACGACCACAGGTGGACAGCTTATACCCTCACCAACTGAAAGCCTGTTTCAGGAGATGAATGATTAGGATGTTTCCCTTTTTTCACCTCACTCTTTCTTCAGTTTTCATTTTCCCGTTTCTCTGATTTTTTTTTCTTTTAGCCACCTCTTATTATATTAAAATCTTCACCTTCTCAGACCTGATGTACACTTAATCCATGCTTTATCATCTTTGACCCTTCGTGACCATCACTCTCTCTCTCTTATTCTCTACATTTCTAACGACCTCCAAAGGTCTGACACACCTCCTGGATTACGGCCGTGTGAAAAAGCCAGGCGCATATGGCGGACATATTTACAACATGAACCTACTGTGATCCAGCAGCACTCTGAAGCAAAAAACAAAATGTGCAACAAGAACAACTGAACATTTTTACAAAGAAAAACAACACTTTTGCTCCCTTTTTTTTTTTCCTCCCTTTCTTGCCGTCTTCATCAAACAGAGCAGGTAAACAGAAAGTGGGTACTCACCAAATGGAGGTTCCATGCTTGAACTGACTTCAGTGTTTACATTGACCATGTCGTCATTTATTCTCCCTGGAGCGTAAAAACAAAAGACAAATCCAGTTTTGTCCTTCCTAGCTCTGAGATGTGAAATGTGGGAGTTTAGCCCAAACGTGCCGTAGTGTGAGAAGGGTGTTGTTAGTGCAAGGTAAGGCCGGTGTTGCTGCTGTTATCTTATTGATTTTCCTAATCTGGGCAAATGTGGGTGGGGAGGTTAAACAGTAACCAGGCTCATATGGACACCAATCTATAAAGCAGCTGTAACTATGGTAACATGATGATAGAAACTCAAATAGAAATTAAGTTATGATGTTCTTTCCCACTCTCTCTCATCCACCAAACAGCTATTTATCCTGATGCATGATTGAAGAAGACACTTTAAACTAAAACAGGAGGGAGAGCAGCGGCTTTGGGAAGGACATGGAGGGCTTGCAGAGGTGGGGGGGCAGCCCCCAGACTGAGTTCGCTGATGTTGACTTTGGTTTGAGTGACGGAGAAAAGTCATTTACTGCTCAGCTGTTAGACTTTAAGACCCAAACTGTCTGTGGAGCAAAGTGAAAGTTTAAAGTCCACAGTCTCAGACCAAATCAACGACGTTTGGTTCTCACAGCAGGTTGACGACTTGATGCTAAGCTAAAAAAAGAGGCTACAACCAGCTACAGATGTTAGCGTTTTATTTTATGGAGTCCCTTTAATTCTGAATTTGGTAATACATCCATCCATCCATTCATTTCAGTGTATTCTCATTATGAGTTCGTATGAAATCGTACAAAAAGTTATGCACCGTAATTTCGTACGTTTTAGACGTTTTTTTCGTCTTATTTCGTCGTATCTTTACGTCTTGCCTCGAGACAAGATATCCTTGCGCATGCGCATCTTACGCACCATTCAATAACATAGAATTTAACATACAATTAACCCTAACCCTGACCCTAACCTTAAGATACAAAACATCAAGAAACGTAGTTAGAGACATGAAGAAGTAATTATTGCACTGTTTTTCCCACTTTTTCATCCGTCCGCAGATCTGCTTTATTCGTCTGTCTGCCTGCGCATGCGCACTGATCTGTTTTTTCGAGGAAAAACGTCCAAAACGTACGAAATACTGTGCATGACTTTTCGTACGCTTTCATAAGAACTGATAATGAGAATATGTTGTTCATTTTCCTCCACACTTTATCTCTGCTGGGGTCATGAGGGCTGCTGGTGCATATCTCCATCTGTCTACAGATCGCCAGTCCATCACAGAGAAACACAGAGACAAACAGGACAAACAACCATTCATGTACACACTCACACCTAATGAGAATTTAGAGAAGGCAATGAACCTAACAGTCATGCGTACCCGGAGAGAACCCACGCATGCTCAGGGAGAACATGCAAACTCCATGCAGAAAGACCCTGGGCAGGAAATCGAACCCAGAACCCTCTTGCTGCAAGGCAGCAGTTCTACCCACTGTGACACTGTGTAGCCTGAGTTTGGAAGTACAGTGTGGCAAAAAAATTATTGTGCAGGAATCAAAACACAATCTGAAGGCAGGATATTTTTAAGTTATTTTATTTTTTTGTAAATTATGGTGTAAATGAGCATTTGCTCAATTAAAAAAGTGCAGTTCAATAAGTTAGGATAACATGCGTTGGCGATGACAGAGGTCAAGCATTTAAGGTAAGTCTTCCCCTGGTTTGCTCTCACTGTTTCTGGTATTTTGGCCCATTCCTCCATCAGATCTCCTGTCGAGCAGCGATGTTTGGGGCTGTAGCCACTCCTTCAAGTCAATTCAGTTTATTTATATAGAGCCAATTCCCAACAGTTCATCTCAGGTCACTTTCCAGTTCACCAGATCATCCAGTCAGATTGATTCAAAGTTTTCTATCTAAGGAAAACCAGCTGATTGAATCGACACATTGACTTGACGGCAATCCCTCACACTAAGCATGCTTGTAGCGACAGTGGAGAGGAAAAACTCCCTTTGAACAGGAAGAAACCTCCATTAGAACCAGGCTCAGTGTGAGCGGCCATCTGCTGAGGCCCACTGGGGTTCAAGGAGACAGAAGCAGAGAAACAAAAGGCAACTTTAAAAGGCGGCCCCGTCCAGGAAACAAATAATGTTTTTTGTAAATTATGGCGTAAATGAGCGTTTGCTCAATAACAAAAGTGCAGTTCAATACATTAGCATAACCTGTGTTGGCGATGACAGAGGTCCAGCATTTAAGGTAAGTCTTCCCAGGTTTGTTCACACTGTTTTTGGCCCATTCCTCCATTAGATCTCCTCTAGAGCAGCAATATTTGGGTCTGTTGCTGGGCAACAAAAACTTTGAACTCCCTCATCTGATTTTCTATGGCGAGGCCACATCAGAACCTTGAAATGCCACTCCTTCGTTGGCTGAGCGGTGTGTTTGGGATCATGGTCCTGCTAGAAGACCCAACCATGTTCCATCTTCAATGGTCTCACTGATGGAAGGAAGTTTTGGCTTAAAATATCACCCTGTTCACTCTTCCCTTGATAATGATGTTTCCACCCCATTCTTCACAATAGCTGCACGGCGAAAATAGTCTTTTTTTTCTTAAAATAACTGTATTTGTTCTTGAATTGAGGAGGTAAAAGGGCCATTTTGCCAATGGAACAAGACAATTTACACTTAAAATAAGAAAACACAATTGCATTGTCTTATTTCAAGTGCATATTATCTAATTATCTTATTTTAAAAGTAAAACTCCTCATTCCATTGGCAAACTATCTCCTTTACCTACTCAAATTAAGGGTGAAAACACTTAATTTAAGGTATTTTTTACTTATTTTTAGATCGTTTTTGCAGTGTGTGGACCTGGCGGAGCGGGAAAAAGCAGAGTTTGTATAAATGTAGGTCAGAGTGGCCTAGTTAAAGTATCCATCTAAAAATCTGCCGCAAAACATTAAAGTTAAGGTTCAGATATAGGAAAACCACATTTCTGTTGGTTTACTGACTATATATATATGAATTATTTATCATCTCACATAAAGTCCCAGTGAACTGCAATGAGGTCTGTGGTTGGAAAGTGGCAGCATGGGGTTGTAAACACATTCGCAGGGTGCTTTGCTTCTCAGATACTTCCTGTTTTGTGTTCACACACTGCGAGCGTAACTAATTCTTTCTGCTTTCGGACCATAAAATCTGCATTAGTGTCTCGGTTTATGGTAGGAGAGAGTCTACGATGAGTAAAACGCCAGACGTAATGAGGTGAAATACAGGCCAGAAAATTTCCTGCTGCAGCATTTAAACAAACACGAGTTGCCAAGAACAAACAAGCTGTCTGGATGCTGTGTATCGTTGGTGATTTACGACTGAATTAATGCTCAGTCAGAGAGGAATGAGTTATATTTTTTTATCGTGGGAGTTAGTCACACAATGAAACAAAAACATTTCACCTGTCAGACTAACAGTATAATCAGTAACTCATCTCAGATTATAGTGGGTGCTGCACCTCAGGTTTCTCACATTGATAACCTACTGTGGCAACAGTGATTTATTCTAGTTGATCAATGAGAGCAAATCACTTTTTGATTAAAACTCTCATGATCTATTTGATTTAAATTGCAAACTTTGAGTAAAACATTCATCAGTTCATACTTTCTCCTCATACCATCGCTATGGTAACTGTCTTAGCTTGTTATGCTAACATTCAGGTATGGTGTGAGTCACGCCCGTCGACAGGAGGGGCAACGAGGGGGCCCGAATCAGCCCCCTACATCTTTTGTCACAAAGATTATTTTATAAAGAAGTTTGCAAAGAAACTGCAGCTTTATTCTTAAGTTTCATAAAATCTTTTCCTATTACTTTCTTTTGATTATGCACTGCAATACTGGGAAGTACCCCCACCTGTCATTCCTTCTAACTGCACTGCAAAAACCATCTGAAATTAGGTAAAATGTCTTAAATCAAGTGTATTTACTTTATTTAAGCAGGTAAATAAGATAGTTTGCCAATGGAATGAGTATTTTTACACTTAAAATAAGTTAATTAGATAACATGCACCTGAAATAAGACAATGCAATTGATTTTTCTTATTTCAAATGTACATTGTCTTGTTCCATTAGCAAAGTGTCTCATTTATCTCCTCAATTCAGGATAAAATGCACTTATTTTAAGGAAAAATGACTTATTTAGATTTACATTTTTTGCAGTGTGGTTATGCCGCTGATGCAGTTTCTCTGAAGTTTGTCAAGCTGCTAAACTTCAGAGTTTACCTGCGCTGCAGGTGAAGAAAGGAAAACACAGAACCTGAATCATTCTCTCACACGGTCAGCCAGCAGCTCCATCACTTTAACATGCAGGGTGAAGCGGGTCTCACCTGAAGAAGCCGCCTCAACAATCAAACAGAACTGTACACTGCAAAAACTGTCTAGAAATAAGTCAAAATGTCTTAAATCAAGTGTATTTACACTTAATTTGATCAGGTAAATGGAATGAGGATTTTTACCCTTAAACTAATTTGATAATAGATGTAAATATTGGTATGTAAATGGGTATATATATGTATGTACTGTATGTGGGTGTGAAAAATATAAATAAATAAAAAAAACAACAAAACAGATGTTAAACAGGAAGGTACTTTTAGGTTACTTTCAGTGCAACTAGAGGGAGAAGGGGTATGAAAATAAGTTCTACTTCTTCATTTCAGACAATTTACAGTAAGAAATAATCAATGACAGACATTAGGGTAAATATAATGTTTGTTTATGATAAACATTGTTTAGTGCATTTCTATTTATGTTCAAATTATTTAAATCGAATCGGAACAAGAAATTTAAGTTAATGTTTACCAATCACTTTTTATGTGATACACATTTGTTAGTATTTCTGAAATTGATTTAATTATTATTATTTGATCATTTCTGAAATTGGAATTGTTATATTTATTATTATTTGTTCCTTTGATTTATTTATTTTATTTGTTAATTTGATTTAATTCTTTTATTTGTTAATTTGTTACTATTATTATTGTCTGAAATAAAAAAAATAAAAAATATACACTTGAAATAAGACAATAAAATAGTTTTTTTTCTTATTTTAAATGTAAATTATCTTGTTCCATTGACAAAAAGTTTCACTTTCCTCTTCAATTCAAGAAAAAATGCTCTTATTTTCGGAAAAAATTACTTATCTAGATTTTGACTTTTTCCCGTCTAGATCACCATCACCTGCAAAAGCCTGAGAAGGCGGCCATAGCTTGTAAGCGCTCTGATGGAGGAAAAAACACAGCAGTTTCTCTCAAGGGTTTGTTCCCTACTAGATGAAGTTATAATTAAAATCTGACCAATGGGTGTTGTTAAGAGATTTTACTGCTGAACTACACGGAGCGTCGCAGCTGCAACAATGCTGCGGTGGACGTGAATAAATAGACATTCCTATTGTACGTCCTAAACTGCTTAAGAAAGATTTTGACCAGTACATTCTGTGGACCAATTTAAACATGAAAAAACAAGTAGAAATCTATAAATCAAATGAACTGGAGCAGGTATGGAAAGCCAAATGTGCCGCATACTTCACAAAATAAAAGCTGGAAAGATCTCTATTTGTAAATATAAACATTTAAATGTTACCTGAGAGGCTTGCATTAAAGAAATATATATATATATATTTTAACCTTAATAAACAAATATTCTTCATTTATTTCATTAACTATTAAAATATGTTTCTCTTGCTTTCAGAAAAGCTTTTCTTTTATTTAAGAACTCATTTAAAGATTTATCAATCAAGATTGTATTTTATATATATGTGTATTTTTATTTTATTCATTCATTATATATACATATATATATATATATATACATATATATATATATATATATACATATATATATATACACATATATACATATATATATATATATATTACATACAAATATACATATAAATACATAAAAATATATATAATTATTTCAGTCTATATTGATACATAAATATATAGAAATTATTAATCTTTAAATACATTTGTTTTTACTTATATTGGACATTTGATCATTTTGCTGTGTATTTTATATTTAATATTTAAATTATGTATTGAATAAATGAAACAAATTACATCTGTGTATCATGTTGTGCATTTATTGTAGAAGGAAATAACATGAGTACGGCCCTTAAAAGGTATACAAACTAATATATGTATATATGTATAAAACTTATACAATGTTATGTTTTTTAGCTCCTTCTCTTAACCACTGATGGCCAATAAATAGACTTGAGCTGCTTTTTGTTATAACAATTTTCACAAAATCAAGTAAGCATAAGGCCAATTGATGGACAAGGTGTTCCATGTTTGTTTTTAGTCAGAGGTTTTTTATTTCAAGCATTAAAAACTATTATAAACTTTTGCAACCTGAAGCGCTCACAAGGCTCACAAAGAGCTGTAGGCAGCACACTGAGAAAAGTCCTGCAGCAGCTGGTGGGATTCTCACATAAAGATCTGATGGACATTAAAGGTCAGAGCAGCTAAAGCTGCATCTGGCACTCTGAAGCAAAAATCATTAAAAAGCATAAATAAAAGCCCATAGCAGAAATTATACATTTTATTATTGTGTTTATTCTTTTTCTCTGCACAATAAAAGGTTTTAGCACACCTCACACAAGTTCACCTCATATTTAAAACACTGACAGCATCTACATCCTCCTATTAGGTCTCTGCAATGAAGAACTGTTTACTATTCCACAGTTTGAGCTCTGAATTTTAATGTTTAGATCATCCTAGTTGTTCAGCACTTTAGTCTGCTGTTTTTTAAATGCTTTATAAATAAAGATGGTTTAGCGGATGATTAATCTTAATTTACTGAAAGCACACAGATCCTTTGCATTTCTTAGGGGAGGAGAAATGTTGCCTTTCACTGTTATTTAAAGGGTCTTAGTCAACTTTCACCCAAATATTATGATACCTCTAAAATTAAAAGATTCGTCAAACTTATGTTTCAACCTCTAAGGTTTAAAGGTCACAAAATACAATATTAAAATTATTGCGTTGGAGAACTTAAAGGTCATAGCTACAGCTTTTTCATCAAAAAGGATATTTCTTTTATTAAATGATGCATCGAAGACTGTCTAGAATGGTTCAAAATAAAAGCATTAATTTTAATGAAAGAAATGTATACTAATTATTGTTTTATTTTTGATGAGTCCAGAATAAATAAACATTTATTTGGTTATGAGGCCAACATCAACGCAAAACGATTCTGTACCAACAGGAATAGTAAGGTGAGTTAAAGGTATTGCGAAGGATTTTCGCGAATTTATGAAAAGACAAGCCCTCTCCACTTGCACATGCACAACCCTGTACCCGCTCTCGAAAGGGAACGCCTATTAAACATGTACGAGAGCGTGCACATTTCTCCTCGTGCACGCTCTGTTTAAAAGTTGCTGTTTTTATAGCTCATACAAGCTTACTGTGCCCAAACATTCACCCTTACCCCTAAATCCCTCAATCACAACATCACAACAGCTGGAACTATATAGTAGACTTTATGGCAAACTCAGTTTACTGACCGTTCGGATAGATGATCACTGCTCTTTGCTCCCCATTGGTCATGTAACTCCTTCTCCATCGCGCGGTGCCTGCGCCATATTTGTTATTAGTCATCACTGTCGGGTAGCGAGAGATTGCTGGTGAAGATTCATCCAGGTCATAGTCATTCCAAAAAAGTTAAAAAACAATCCACTGGAAACATGTTGCTTCTCATCCAGGAAGCTTTTTCAATTCAATTTATCAAGAATCCAGTTTGTGTGGGTTGTTTTTGTGTTTTTCTCTCCATCCACCACCAGGTGGTGCCCTTTCCTAGTTGGTCCTCCTGCACACCTGAGGTTCGTTGGTTCTTCACTGAGGAGTATTTGAGCAGTGGACTGTCACTACCTTGACTCCAGAGTGTTTGCCAGTTTACCACTTATTGAAATGATCCGCCCGGAAATAGAAGATCCTCCTCTATATTTTTAAGGTGATGTCAGATCCTAGTAGCTCCATGATAGAACTGAGAAATAGCTTCTTCTCAGCGTTACATTTCCTCATACTCAAGCCAAAAAAAGAACCAAAGCTATGGTGGAACATCAATCAACTTTTCACTTAAGGAAGCAAAGCGGTTTAGATGCCGCATGGAGGATACCTCTTTCCTCCTGAACAGGTTACCCTAAGGCAGGGGTGTCAAACTGGTTCCAGAAAGGGCCGTGTGGCTGCAGGTTTTCTTTCCAACCAAGCAATGGCACACCAGACTCCATTCCTCTCATCAAGTGAGTCCAATCTGAATATGATGACTTGATGACCTTTCTGGAACCAGTTTGACACCCCTGCCCTAAGGTTAGCAACCTTGTAGCTTCAGAGCTGCCATCCTGCACCTTTTGGATGTGTCCCAGCACACCTAAATGAAAGGATTGAATTACCTCGTCATGCATTGGTTTTTACAGACCCGGCTAATGACCATGTCATGTGATTTGGGTATGCTGAGGCAGAGATGTATCTAAAAAGTGCAGGACATTGTCCCTTGAGGACCTGGTATAACAGCTCTATCATCAGGCTCATACTGGTTTTATTGTGACATGTAGATAAATCATTCATTAATAATTATTTTATTTCCAGCGTGCATTCATTGAACTTTAATCATGTTCCATCATATGCCCTGATACGAATTTTGAACATTTTAACAAGGAGTATGGGAGAATTATCCTGCCATAATGCCAGAGCACATAATTTCAATTTGAGAAAATAATTTCATCTTCTTGCACTCAAAACTTATAATGCTCACACTCAAAACATGCGCTCTCTCTCAAATATTTTCTCTTCTCTCTCAAATCTTTCTTTCTTCTCTCAGATTTAATGCTTCTTGCACAGATATTTCTCTTCTCGCTTGCCTCCTCCTCTTCACGCACAAACCGCGCTCTGCTCGAGTCTCAGATACGCTCGCAAACCCGTAGGCTCTGCTTGCGGATTTTTTCTGCTCTCTCACGGATTGCAGCTGGATCGTCGCCTAGCAACCTTTCCAGCCAATAGAACGACGGCCTCGGAAAGGGTGCGCTTGTTTAACCCTACTGAGTGTGCCTGTGCTACTACGCCACTTATAAGAGCGTCAGCTGAAACTGCTATTTACAGGAGTTTTGTGGTGCGATTCAGCAAAGTTCAGTACTTATGGATAACCCAAAAAATCCTGAATTAAGTAATTTAAACAATTAGTGGTTTGTTATGTACAAAAGCAAAGAACAGACATATTAAATTATTATCTTGAAATACTTTGTTAGTATTGATTTCAAAATGTAGGGGAAAAAATACATTTTTTACAAAAAGTTAAAATGTTGGATGGTTATTTCCAATTATTATTATGGTGTTATGTGTCCAGTCAGCTTTCTTATTGACGTGAACACCCAGGTATTTGAAACTCTCCACAGTTTCTATGTCCTGCCCCTGAATGTTCACACGGGGTCGTCTCTTGAAGTCGATCACCATCGCCTTGGTCTAACTGGTGTTTAAACACAGGTGTTTTTTTCTCACAACAGTCCACAAAGTCCATGATGACTGAGCGGTACTCCAGCTCATTCCCCTCAGACACAGCCCACAAGGTGAAGGTGTAGAGGGTGAAGAGAAATGGAGACTGGACGGTGGCCTGGAGGCCCCAGTGCTGCAGACTGATAGCCTTCCAGCCACAGGGCTGTCAGTCAGAGAAAATCCTGACTTTGATTTTCTTATAGAAGTCAGGAGAAAAAGATTTCTCTTCCAGGGTTAAGTCATCCACGTCTCCGAAAATTAACCATCTCACTCTTAACTAAATATAAAATTTGAGGTCTGATTAAACATGATAATAAAATTTAAATAAATAAATACAAATTTTAATATCATAATACAGTACTTATTATTTATTAACCTGCTGATATAGCCAACAAACCGCATAGTTAGTCCAGTGAAAAGCTCCTCTTTTGGACCAATTGTCCACTCATACAACATTTTAAAACATCCATAAGTCACTGACTGGTTAAAACGTAAAGATTTGCCATTATACTAACAAAGTATTTCAAGATAATAATTTAATATGTCTGTTCTTTGCTTTTGTACATAACAAACCACTAATTGTTTAAAATTACTTAATTCAGAATTGTTTGGGTTATCCATAAGTACTGAACTTTGCTGAATCGAGCCACAAAACTCCTGTAAATAGCAGTTTCAGCTGACGCTCTTATAAGTGGCGTAGTAGCACAGGCACACTCAGTAGGGTTAAACAAGCGCACCCTTTCCGAGGCTGTCGTTCTATTGGCTGGAAAGGTTGCTAGGCGACGATCCAGCTGCAATCCGTGAGAGAGCAGAAAAAATTCGCAAGCAGAGCCTACGGGTTTCCGAGTGCATTTCAGACCCGAGCAGAGCGCGGTTTGTGCGCGAAGAGGCAAGCGAGAGGAGAAAATATCTGTGCAAGAAGCATTAAATCTGAGAAAAGAAACAAAGATTTGAGAGAGAAGAGAAAATATTTGAGAGAGAGCGCATGTTTTGAGTGTGAGCGTTATAAGTTTTTAGTGCAAGAAGATGAAATTCTTTTCTCAAATTGAAATTATGTGCTCTTGCATTATGGCAGGATAATTCTCCCATAAAGGAGGAGCTTTAGCCTCACAGTGATGCCTCCCTGCTGTGCTTGCTATAAAGGCTCTGAGACCCCCCCCCCCCCCCCCCCCCCCCCCCCCCCAGAGGCCAGAGGCCCCAGGCTTGGTGAACTGAGACTTAACAAAGGACACACTAAGGGCTGGTTATCCTTCGTATATTTTTGATTAACGCCCAATATTGAAGTGTGGTCTGTGCTATGTTATTCCACATCACAACGCCAGAGGGCCAATCAGGAACTAGCAGTGGGTCTAGATACTTCCGAGGCGGTGAGGAAATGGAGGCAAGTTTGTGCGACAACGGAGGGACATGAGGGCCAAAAAGAGCGGGAATCCAGGTGGAAAAAGGGTCCCTGTCAAGACCCAGGGACAGATGGACCCAGTATTCAGGAGAGACAGTCAGTAGGAAAGTTCAAAGCGTTTATTTAACTAAACAGGTGCGCGGGGCTGCTCGTCTGCAGCGGGGCTGATCTCTGATTCAAAGTTCAGTCCGTTTGCGGTGCTTTGACCGCAGTTGCGGCGGGAGACGCCCCCAGAGTTCCTAGAGAGCGCGCAGCAGACGCCGAGCAGCAACAGAGTCCAGAAGGGAAATCCAAGGCCGAAGTCAGACGACAGTTCCAGGTTCAGAAGTCGGTAGAATCCAGGGTCAGACAGGACAAACAGAGCAGACAGGGGCAAGGCAAAAACTCGAAATCCTCAGGGCAGAAACTGGTCAATATCAGGGAAACAGGCAGACTACAGATTGCTAGGGAACGTATCACAAAAACACAAGAATAACCTGGCCCTGAGGGGAGGCAAACACACAACTTAAATAGTAGAGGAACCAGGTGGAAATGATCGGCGATAATCAGCCGCAGAACCAATTAGACAGGAAAGCAAGGAGCAAAGGAAAAAACCGAACCATCAGCGCCGAGATCATGACAGAACCCCCCCTTCAAGGGCGGATTCCAGACGCCCCAACAGGCTGATCAGGATGATCCCCGTAGTGGGGGTCCTGATCCCGAATCAACCGGGCCGGAATCCAGGACCTTTCCCTAGGTCCATAACCCTCCCAGTCAACCAAGTACTGAAGCCCACTGCCTATCCTCCTAGACCTGAGGAGGCGCCTGACAGTGAAGGCAGGGCCCCCCTCTCTGAATCGGGTGGGTGGAGGTGAACGGAAGGGATAAAGATCCTCTCTATCCCCATAAAAAAAATCCACCGAACCAGACTCAGAAGAAGGGGGAGAAAGATAACCCGGACCAGGCTCCGGGGGTGCTGGGGCCGAGGCTACTGGAGAATCAGGGGTTCTGAAAGAAACCAAACGAGTCTTGGGTAACAGGAGAGCTGGGGAGGCAAAGAGTCTGGTGCGTCCCAGCCTAGTTTTACCCCTAGAAGGACAGGAACTGAGGAAGTGTCCATCACAGCCACAGTACAGACAGAGGTGGCAGCTGATTCGACGTGCCCTCTCCTCCTTGGAGAGGCATGTGCGTCCCAGCTGCATCGGTTCGGGCTCCGGCATCCGAGCCGGACCAGGGGCTGACGCAGGAGCATAGGGTGCTGAGTGAAGAGCAGGTTGAGGGAAGGCTGTCGTCAGTGCCCTCCTCTCCCTGCGACGCTCAGTGAGGCGAAGGTCGATCCGGTTGGCAAGGTCCTCCAGCTGCTTCAGAGTCCGAGGGTAGTCGCGGGTCGAAAGCTCATCCTTGATGCTTTCCCGCAGGCCAAAGAAAAAAAACATCCATGAGGGCATCCTCATTCCAGGAACAATCGGCAGACAGCAGATGGAAGTCAGTGATGTACTCCATCACTGACCGCTCTCCCTGTCTGAGAGTCAATAGTCCCCGGGAGGCTTCCCTACTTGGAAGAACTGGACAAAAAACTCGGATTAGTTCCAAAGAAAAATCATCAAAAGAGCTGCAGAGTTCAGGATTATTTAGCCACTCAGACGTTCCCCATAATTTGGCTTTTCCCGCTAACAAAGATATAACGTAGGCCACCTTGGCACGATCGGAAGGGAAAGCAGAGGGCTGTAACTCAAAATGAATCTCGCACTGAGTCAGGAAAGCTCTGCATTGATCAGGATCCCCTTTAAACACCTCAGGAGGGGACAGACGCGGTTCGAGATAAACTGGACTATCAGTAGAAGACGAGGGCGCGGCAGCTGTCACAGGCGGGGCAACTGGAGGAGCCTGATTACGCAGGTAATCGAGGATCTCCTGCATGCCTGATTCTAGACGGGAAATGCTCTGATCCACGTCATTTCGCCACTGCCCGTCAGCCGATGGGTCCATGTTTTGGCCAGATCATTCTGTCAAGACCCAGGGACAGATGGACCCAGTATTCAGGAGAGACAGTCAGTAGGAAAGTTCAAAGCGTTTATTTAACTAAACAGGTGCGCGGGGCTGCTCGTCTGCAGCGGGGCTGATCTCTGATTCAAAGTTCAGTCCGTTTGCGGAGCTTTGACCGCAGTTGCGGCGGGAGACGCCCCCAGAGTTCCTAGAGAGCGCGCAGCAGACGCCGAGCAGCAACAGAGTCCAGAAGGGAAATCCAAGGCCGAAGTCAGACGACAGTTCCAGGTTCAGAAGTCGGTAGAATCCAGGGTCAGACAGGACAAACAGAGCAGACAGGGGCAAGGCAAAAACTCGAAATCCTCAGGGCAGAAACTGGTCAATATCAGGGAAACAGGCAGACTACAGATTGCTAGGGAACGTATCACAAAAACACAAGAATAACCTGGCCCTGAGGGGAGGCAAACACACAACTTAAATAGTAGAGGAACCAGGTGGAAATGATCGGCGATAATCAGCCGCAGAACCAATTAGACAGGAAAGCAAGGAGCAAAGGAAAAAACCGAACCATCAGCGCCGAGATCATGACAGTCCCAGCGTTCTCGCACTCTTCGCTCTTCTAGCTGCTCCATCTTCACGCGTCATTTTCCACAATAGCGGTCATACAAACAAAGCAAGCCGGTAAGGAACCAAACAGGAAATACGTATAGTGTAGAGCGGATGTAGATCTGACCAATCAGAGGCCTCCTGTCTGCGGAACTGTCTGAAGTCACCTACAATTTTGGGGAGGTGCAGCAGAGCGTCTGCGCAAGGGGCATATCTGCGTTAGCTGCGACATACACGCAGACGACCTGGTTTCTGACTATAAACCAGCCTTTAACCTCCTGGCTGGAACATCCGGTCACAGAGAACGCAGCCTGGACTTGCTAAGCGTTCCTCAACATTGGAGACGCCTCAACTTTCCAAAACAGAGATCATTGTTTATTTCTGATTTCTGATCATGTAATGGGTTCTACTGCTAAGAACGACCAACTGGAAATCAATCATCTAAAAGGTTATTAATTTTTTGTCAGATAAATCATTAACCCCTTTTATTTGAACAATATCATGTTTTTTTACCTTTTGTATTTGGGATTTTGTTGGAGCTATTCTATTTCATTTCATCTCATCCTGTATTAACCTTGTTTATTCTTTCTATTTTCTTTAGCAGACTCTTGAGAAAGTATTCCTTTGCAGGTGCCAGGAACTGAATGTTTTTCATGTTAATAACTTAAGGTTTCTGTCTGCATGAAGAAATGTATGTGCATCTCTATATCATGCAGGAACTAACTCCCCACACATTCCTTTAGAGTTACAGCGTGATCTATTGGAACTAGGGACTCCCTTTTTCCAATAAAGAGCGAGGAAGACAGCAGAGGTGCTTCAGAGTGGTAGGATATTGTAACTGAGGACATCTCTGCCAGGTCTCTCCCCGCAGGTAAAAAGAATCTAAAGTCAGATCTCTTGTCCTTCTTCCCCAGGTTATTTGAGAACTGTTTGGGTGTTTAAGCCTAACGGATTTGCATTGTGAATTTCTTTGAACACATTTCAGCTGCTTTTAAATAAGTTTTACCCATGGGGCCCGGCCGGGCTCAGCCTGAACAGGAAACATGGGTCCCCCCTTACATGGGCCCACCACCCGTGAGAGGGGCCATAGGGGTCGGGTGCAGTGTGTGTTGGGTGGCGGCCGAGGGAGGGGACCCTGGCGGTCCGATCCTCGGCTGCAGAAGCTGGCTCTAGGGACGTGGAATGTGGGGAAGGAACCGGAGCTAGTGTGTGAGGCTGAGAGGTTCCGGCTAGAAATAGTCGGTCTCACCTCGACACATGGTTCTTGAGACTGGTTCTAGAACCAGTCTCAAGGAGACTGGTTCTAGAACCAGTCTCCTTGAGAGGGGCTGGACTTACTTCCACTCTGGAGTTGCCCACGGTGAGAGGCGCCGGGCAGGAGTGGGCATACTTGTTGCCCCCCATCCCGGTGCCTGCACGTTGGGGTTCACCCCGGTGAACGAGCGGGTAGCCTCTCTCCGCCTACGGGTAGGGGGACGGGTTCTGACTGTTGTCTGTGCCTGACGCGACTCTGCCACGTTGCATGGACATCAGGGGCAGTTCCCCTGGATTGGCAGACTGGGGTGGTGGTCCCCCTATTTAAAAGGGGGACCGGAGGGTGTGCTCCAGTTACAGGGGAGTCACACTCTTAAGCCTCCCCGGCAAGGTCTATTCGGGGATGCTGGAGAGGAGGGTCCGTCGGATAGTCGAACCTCGGATTCAGGAAGAGCAGTGTGGTTTCCGTCCTGGTCGTTGAACGCTGGACCAGCTCTACACCCTCAGCAGGGTCCTGGAGGGTGCATGGGAGTTCGCCAACCAGTCTACATGTGCTTTGTGGACTTGGAGAAGGCGTTCGATCGTGTCCCTCGTGGAGCCCTGTGGGGAGTTCTCCGGGTCAGGGGGGATGTCCTGCCCCAAGTGGAGGAGTTTAAGTATCTCGGGATCTTGTTCACGAATGAGGGAAGAAGGGAGCGGGAGATCAACAGGCGGATTGGTGCAGCGTCTGCCGTGAAGTGGGCGCTGTACCGGTCCGTCGTGGTGAAGAGAGAGCTGAGTCAAAAAGCGAAGCTCTCGATTTACCGGTCGATCTACGTTCCTACCCTCATCTATGGTCATGAACTCAGGGTCATGACCAAAAGAACGAGATCGCAATACAAGCGGCCAAAATGGGTTTCCTCCGTAGTGTGTCTGGGCTCCCCCTTAGAGATAGGGTGAGAAGCTCGGTCATCCGGGAGGGACTCGGATTAGAGCCGCTGCTCCTCCACGTCGAGAGGAGCCAGTTGAGGTGGCTTGGGCATCTGTTTAGGATGCCTCCTGGACGCCTCCCTGGTGAGGTGTTCCGGGCACGTCCCACAGGGGGGAGGCCCCGGGGAAGACCCAGGACTCGCTGGAGAGACTATGTTCCTTGGGGTTCCTCCTGAGGGGCTAGAAGAAGTGGCTGGGGAGAGGGAAGTCTGGGCCTCCCTTCTTAGGCTGCTGCCCCTGCGACCTGACCCAGGATAAGCGGAGGAAGATGGATGGATGGATGGATGGATGGAAAAAAATAAAAATAAAAAGATAGAAGCAGTACTTTTTCACATCTCTGAATACTTTAAAGTATCTGCAAAAGGAATGAATGAAGCAGTGATGTTGTGGTAAATAAACGCTTTCATATGTGATTTGATTTTATTCCCTACTCCTGGAAGTGAAGTTAATTTCAATGTCACACATGCAGCAAAAGATCTTTGGTCTGACAGACGTCATTCAGATGGCAGCTCCTCCTGGCAACTAGCATTTAGACCAAATATCTGACTTTTAACTATACATTTCAGTCAATATAATAAACATTTATTTTGTTTTTTCTATGGAAGCTTCAGCTTTTTATGTTATTATTATTATTTTTTGTTGTATAGATTAATCAACCTGCTGCTTGAAGAAAAAACTAAATAAGACTCTTAAATAATCTGAGCAGAGTTCGACTGTTTGTTGTCATTTGCTTTGAGATCGCTTTCAATAGTTTGCAATTAGTGTTTCTAAATATGAAATATATATAAGTGCCGGTTAGTGGAATTTATTTGTCTTTGTAATTAACAATTTATAAACAAAAGTAAATATTTACCCAGAATGCAGAGCATATATTATTTTATTGTTTTTTCTGTATTTTATTGGTTTGTTTACCTTTTAGTCAGTTTTATAGTCTTAAAGTGTTTTCAGTTATTTCCTTCTTTACTTTATCTGGTGATTATTGCTTTATTATTTCAGAGGTTCTCTTAGGTTCTCTCTGGTGTTTTTACTGTATAAACATCATTTCTCCCTCAGCCTCGTCTTTTCCATATTGTCTGCTCCTCTGTTCTTCAGCTGTCATTCCTGTTTGTTTTTCACTGGATCCTCTGTCTTCTCCTGTTTCTATGCACATTTTCTGCTTCTATAAATCCTATACACTACTGTTTATGCTCTAAAAACATTCTAAATGACTTCGTTTCGAGTAAATTATGGACGCTACCCACTCAGGACACTTGGAATACATTGGACGAGCAGTATGGAGGAATATTGACATGTTTTTTGTGGACTTTTATGGACCTTTCTGCCTCGGGCACCATACACCTCCATTATTTGAATGTCAGCAGACAGCAAGAAGCCTCCCAGATCTCCAGATGCATTTGAGATATCAAAAAAGTACTCCAGAGTGTTGTTCAGCATGGGGGTGAGTAGAAAATGAAGGCTAATCATGTTTTGGGTGTACTATTCCTTTAAGGACCAAACAATACAAAGTAAATTAATTATTACCAAATGATACATATTTGCAATGATATATTTAGTTTGGACATAAATTGTCTTCATAATAATTGGGGTGATTGAATATTATTAAATGCAATAAGGGTAGGTTTAATTCAATTTAAACTGTTTCAGTTGCTTCTTCCTATTACTAATATTAATGTTTTAATTATGTTATTGAATTATTAACTTCCATACATCCATTTTCCATTGCGCTTATCCCAAGCAGGGTCGCTGGTGTTTATCTCCTGCTGTCTACAGGTGAGAGGCGGGGTCCATCCTGGACAGGTCGCCAGTCCATCGCAGGGCAACACAGAGATAAAAAGAACAAACAACCATTAACGCACTCACACCTAAGGAGAATTTAGAAAAGTCAATTAACCTAAATTCATGTTTTTGGACTGTGGGAGAAAGCCAGGGTACCCAGAGAGAACCCACACATGCTCAGGGAAGACTCCGGGCCAGGAATCAAACCCAGAACCTTCTTACTGCAAGGCAGCAGTTTTACCCTCTGCTCCAAACAGCAGATCATTATTAATTTTCGATACTTTATATTTAAATTTTTGTTTCATTTTAACATTTTAACTCAAAATTTTCTTTATCAAATCCATGGATTCAAAAAAACAAAAAAAAAAGATTCAAAAAGAAAAATGATTAATTGCTTTTAAAAGTAATTTCTATTAATTACAAGTTTTATTATTACGAGTAATTTCTCTTAAATTGTGATCACTGATTGCGTTACTTTCGCCTTTTGTTTAAAATAATTGTATTTTTGCGTTCTCTAATAAGTAAAATGCAATGAAAGACACAGTTAAATTGTTCAACATTCTAACTTTTGTCATTCAGAAATCCAGGTGTGTAAAATTAGATAATGGGGAAAAAGGATAATTAACTTTTATTTCATTTCCTTTTGGAAAACCATGTTTTCGTTTTTTGTTTCAAACAGAAATAGATTAACTACAGCGCCCTCTGGTGGCTCTTCACCTAAAGCAACAGTGTTGAAGAAGACACTTAAAAGTCAGTAGTAATGAATTCTAATGAAAAAGGAAGTTAGAGGGTTTTCCTGATTTTCTTGAACTCTGAATAATAATGTTAAAGTAAATTTGATAAAGTGCTATCCCAAAATTCAGTCCTTCAGTAATAATAAGATGGATTTTGGAAAAGACTAAAAATCAACTTTATTGATTCTTAGGATTAGTCCTTCAGGGAAATTCCTGTTCCAGTTGCTTATACAGACTAAAACGAGTTAAAGCAAGATGCCATTAAAGATAAAATACAGTATAAAAAAGTGTCTAAGGTACATAGAGGCATAAAAAAAAAAGTTGTAATGTCCTGGAATAGCTAGTTTTCCTTTAGATATAAAAATATCTGCACAGTAGAAAGCTAAAGGAAGACTACACAGTAGTTGACCTGGATTATTGCACTTAAACTGCTGAAATGTACTGACCATATAAATAAGTAAAAATTATACAAACTACTATCTTATATAATGTTTTCCCAAATTCCATCTTTTTATGCTTAGCTGGGATCATTTCCCTCCTTCTCTGTAAATAGAATATAGAGAAAATACTGCAAGAAAACTGTATAAACAAGCATTTTACCTGTTGGCATTTTTTATATATTTCTGGTATTTTATTTATATGGAATAAATTAAAATAAAAAAATAAAAATTAAACAATCCTTTCTGAAAACAAGTTTGAATGGTTCATAAGGAAAATATCTCCTTTAGGTAATTTATTTCACAAAAATGGTGTTTAATAAATGAAAGAATACAATAATGTATCTGATGCTGTAAGTAAAGAAACTTATTAATTAGAAACAATGTCGTTAATAAGGAGAAGTCCTTGTAAAATGTAACTGACACCATCGTCTGTAAAACTTGTTTTTCCAAACTGTAAGAAGCAGAAAATTTATCCAAACTCTTTTTAAAAAGATATTTCTCTTCATCTCTTTTCTGCTAAAGACTTTGTTCCTGATTCACTGTTGAAAAATGTGTGGATATTTAATCAGAAACATTTGTTAAGAGACAAAATAAGAGATTTTGCATCTCTGCTTAGACTGCTGCCTCAACGACCGGTGAAGCGGTTAAAACGGAAGAAAATGGATGGAAAATTAAAGATTTTTTAATTTAAACAGTTGCAAAGAATTAATAATTAATACATGAATGAAATGTATCAAACCATTAAACTCAGAGTGTAGGTTTAGCAAAGTTCATCAGTCAGTTATGTTGGAGCTATCATTCCACAAAGACATTTTGTAAGGATTAAAACTACTTTCTAATTTATAATGTTGAGTTTCCATTTGAGAGACACTTTTTATAGTTTGGTATAAATAAGAAAAATAATACATGTGCTACCACTGGTCCATTTTATTTCTACAAATGTAATATTTCATCATTTATATATATTTTTTTTATTTTTAAAGAAATGTTATTATATTTTACTACGTTTTTTTAATTATCATTTTAATAAAACATATATTTGTGCGGAAGAATATTAGGGCCACTGAAAAAATAAAACAAATCCAATTCCAATTTTATTTATTTATTTATTAAATAATTCTGAGATTAAAGTCAGAATTCTGAGCAAAAAAAAAAATTAGAATTCTGAGAAAAAAGTCAGAATTTTGAGAAAAAAGTCAGATTTCTGAGATTTAAGTCAGAATTCTGAGAACAAAGGTCAAAATTCTGATATGAAAGTCAGTATTCTGAGATTAAAGTCATTATTTCTTATATTAAAAAAATATAAAAATTCTGAGATTAAAGTCAGAATTCTGACTTTTTTCCAATATTAAACAGAAATAAAATTAAAAAATCAGTTAACATATAACATATATTTGCATTTGTAAACTTTGGGGAAATGTATTTACTTTATAATAATTATTTATTTTCTTGTATTTATGTGTGTATTGTAAAGCATTTAAACAAAAAAAAAAAAAAAAGAAGAAGAAGAAGAAGAAACCAGATTGGTTGAAAAAAGGGAAAGAAGTAGCGTGGGAGAATAAAGACAAAGCAGAAATGCTGGTAAAGAATTTTGTTAAGATTCATAGCTCAGATAATCTGACAGAAGTAGGTAAAGTAAGAAGACAACAAACCTTAGATAGATTTCCGGAGGTACTTGAAAAAAGATTAAATACTCAGAGTCCTCTAGATGAGGCATTTACCATACATGAGATGAAGAGGGCTCTAAGTAAGAGTAAAAGAACGGCGCCTGGAAAGGATAATATAAGTTATACCATGATAGAAAATTTAAATGATTTTGCAATGGGTAAAGTATTAGAGTTATTCAACAAAGTTTGGGAGGAGGGTAATTTACCAAAAGGGTGGAAAGAAGCAATTATCATCCCAATTAAAAAACCTGGAAAAGATCCTACAAATCCTGATCATTATAGACCTTTAGCTTTAACGTCAAATATGGGTAAAATCATGGAGAAAATGATTACAGAAAGAATAACATATTATTTAGAAAGAAATGGGATATTATCTTCAT
Organism: Cyprinodon diabolis; assembly: GCA_030533445.1. Classification (NCBI taxonomy): domain Eukaryota; kingdom Metazoa; phylum Chordata; class Actinopteri; order Cyprinodontiformes; family Cyprinodontidae; genus Cyprinodon; species Cyprinodon diabolis. The sequence continues at coordinate 44,793,464 of CM060062.1, forward strand.
TTCAGAGTGGATTTAGAAAGGGTAGGAGCACTTTAGACCGTTTAATATGCCTGGAAAATGATATTAGGAAAGCACAAGCAAATAAAGAGGGGGTAGTAGCTGTTTTCTTTGATGTAGAGAAAGCGTATGACATGATGTGGAAGGAAGGATTATTAATAAAGATAGATAAAATAGGTATAGGTGGGAAAATGTATAACTGGATAAAGGATTTCTTATTTGATTGATATATATTTAAGTTTGTGTGGGTAATTATATTTCTGACACTTATTTAGTTGAAAACGGCACCCCTCAGGGGAGCGTCATTAGTCCGGTACTATTTTCTATAATGATAAATGATGTATATAAGAAGGTTAAACCTGACATGGGAAAATCACTTTTTGCAGATGATGGGGCAATTTGGAAAAAGGGAAGGAATATAGAATATGTTGTAAAGAAAGTTCAGGATGCTATTGATGTGGTGGAAGATTGGTCTTTGAAATGGGGATTTAAATTATCTGTTGAGAAATCTCAAGCGATGTTTTTCACGAAAAAGAAAGTGAAAGAAGATGTTTGTCTGAAATTGTATAAACACAGATTAGAAAGGGTAAAACTTTTTAAATTCTTGGGGTTGTGGTTTGATAGTTTGCTTACGTGGAAAAATCATATTAATAAGATAGAAGATAAATGTAAGAAAGTACTGAATATTATGAGGTGTTTATCAGGAAGTATATGGGGAGCTGATCGTATGGCGTTGAAAAATGTATATATTGCATTAATTAGATCAGTTCTAGATTATGGTTGTATTGTTTTTGATTCAGCTGCTAGTTCATCTTTAAAAAGGTTGGACATAATTCAGGCTCAAGTGTTGAGAATATGTTGTGGAGCAGTAAAATCAACTCCAATATCTGCGCTTCAGGTGGAGGTTGGAGAAATGCCATTAAGTCTTGGAAGGAAACAGTTGAGGGCAAATTATTGGACTAATTTACAAAGTCAAAAAGAAACGCATCCAACAAAAAGAATATTAAGTGAAAGTTGGGAAAGCAGTAAAATTAAAAAGGAGGTATTTAGTAAGGGAATTATTCAGATAATCAAGGAGTTAGAACTCAATAATTGGGACGTTAGTCTAACTGTCTTAATGCCAGCTATACCATCATGGTTACTACATCAACCCAGTGTTGATCTTTCTTTATTAAAGAAGATAAACTCAAGAAATAACATGTTTAGTATACAAACTTATGTGAACACTTTGATTCATGAGAGATATGGGTATTATGTACATATATTCACTGATGGGTCAAAAAATCCAGAGAATGGAAAAAAAAGTTGTGCTTTTTACATTCCTGAATTAAAAGTTAAGGTGTTTAAAAGATTAACTGATCATTTGTCAGTTTATACAGCAGAAATGATGGCAATCATGTTGGCATTATACTGGATAGAGGAAGTCAAACCCCTGAGAATATTAATATGTTCAGATTCAAGTGCAGCATTGACTAGTCTTAAAAATACGTCATCTAAATTTAGGGAGGATATTATGTTAGAAAATGTATTATCATTATACAGAGTACATCATCTGGGGATTGATGTTCAGTTTTTATGGATTCCAGCACATAGTGGCATTAAAGGGAATGAGATGGCAGATTCGTTAGCTAAGAAGGGGTTGACGATAAATGAGGTAGAAGTAAAAGTACCAATTAGCAAAACAGAAATCAAATCGTACATACGAAGCAAAATTAAGGTACAGTGGCAAAAATTATGGGATAATGGAAATAAAGGAAGACATTTATATAGGACACAGCAAAAAGTGGGAGAAGAAGAGCCTCTGGGGAAGAGCAGGAGAGAACAGGGGATGTTTAGTAGAATTAGGTTAGGCCACACGAGGCTAAATGCATCACTGCATGTTATTGGGAAGCATCCAACAGGAAAATGTGACATGTGTAGTCAACCAGAAACAGTAGAACATGTGCTGTTTGATCGTATTAAATATGCAAGTCAAAGAATAGATTTATGCTCCATTTGGTTGCAAGTCGCCAGTAAAACAACAAGAAGAAGAAGAAGAACCAGATTGGTTGAACGCCGATGACGTCAGACCCACTTCCGCCTTTACGCAGTCCGGTCCGGTCAGCGCAGCGGCGTCAACATGGCGGCCATGGATGTCATTGTGGAGCAGCTGGTGAAGCTGTGGAGGATACCGGCGGTCAGGTGGTTTTTCCCCGGGTTGTTTCTGATTCTTTCTGTTCTGGGATCAGTTCTCAAAGAGCTGGACTTTGTTCCGGAGTCCTACTTCAGCAGCAGCAGGAACTTCATCAACGTGTAAGTTTGACTCGGCCAAAGTTTTCCTCTGACGTTTCCAACTGGGTGAGAAGACGTTTGATTTTTACTGGGCTTGAAATGATGTGGAAGAAGCGACTCAGACTGAACGCTTAACATCCATTAAAAACCAAAACTTATTATTTATTTTTTCCTTCTATCTGTTTACATGCAGCAGTTTTCCTCATCAGGACCTTAAAGAAGTGATGAAGTGCAGTGTTGATAGTTTCCAAGTCTGCTTTGTAGAGAAACAGAAACATTTAAACTAAAATAAGTAAATAATTGTTCAGACCTTCTAGTAGTGATGGTGAGATGAAGCTTTGAACCCAGGGGCGGATCTAGGAGATCAGGGGCCTCGAGGGTGAAGAGGAGTGTAAACTTTCTGCTAAATGAAATGCCTGAAATAATCCGTTCCCCCTCCATAACATGGGATTAGATAAATGTGCCTGCAAATCTTTAACTGTGTTTATTCCTCTCTTCATCAACATCAAACTTTGTGGATTTGGTGACATTTGATCATTATTTGCCAGAGTTATGAGAGGGAAACCAAATATTTTAGCCACCTCATATAATCTGCCCCTTCAAACTCCTGAAATTACTTTGAATATGAAATTATTCTGTACTGTTCAATAAAAGATATATGTTTTTAATTCAGAGTAATTTTCATGTGAATGTGCTTTACTGGAGGCATCCATGTTTGTCAAAGAACACTACTGCCACCTACTGGTTTGTGACATTGTCACGGTGCGGTATCGGCTGTTGATCAAGTCCCAGTGCTGTATCTGGTGTTTGTCACAACGCGCTATTATCCAAGTCATCTAGAAAACATTCTTCTTCCAAATGTTGGCTACTAATACGAGTTTTTTCTCTGGCCAGAAGTTCGATGGCAAATCCTTTTATAAAGTGTTTTTAAAATGTTTTTTGTTGTCGGCATTCATATAAATATGCTGGTGTGATACCATAGTATACATTTGATTGGTTTTTGGTATAATTTTTGTAGTTTTTAAAAATGGCGTGCCGTGGCACCGGATGGAGAAAGACGACCACACAGACAGCCGGAAAGGCATACCGAGGACCAATCACAGCTGCTTTTGTCTGCACACTTTCGCTTGAGGTCTGCGTGGGTTTACGAGCATCAAACGCGTTTTTTTTTAGGTTGTGGCGACGGTTACAAAACCTCTGTGCGGGGGGGCATGGTCGCGAACAGAGACAGATTTGACGGTTGCAGAGGCTATGCATCAGAAGCATAAATTGGCCTTTAGTGCTGAGGGGCCGGTTCGGTCGCTCCGTCCCCCGCTGGAGCCCGGTACTGTCCAGTTAGCGGACATGAACCTCCTCAACCCCCCCCAAAAAATGCAACATCTCTGAATTGACGTCAACTCGTTGCTTCGTTTGAATTCTCCCGTTTTATGGTGGAATTTTAGGATTGTGAGATTTGCTGAGAAAGGAGGTGTTGATGGGTTTGAACTTCTCAGTACGTCCATTTCACCCACTGAACTATCGTTATTCATCTCTGACAACGGAAACTCGGTTTCGATTCTATGACGCCTTTAAACTTTCTGGTTTGTGTTCTGCAGATATTTTGTGAAGTTCTCGTGGGGATGGACGCTGCTGCTGCTCACCCCGTTCCTCCTCCTGTGCGGCTACAGCGCCCCGGCTCTTGGTAAAAGGCTGCTGTCTTTGGCCGTGGCCACAGCCGTCTGGTACGTCTGTACAGAGACCTTCTTCTGGATCGAGGACTTCACGGGTTCCTGCTTTGAGAGCAAAGCGTCCGTCCTCGCCTTGAGCGAGTTCGCCTCCAAATCCGCCTGCAGGCGGGCGGGCTTCCACTGGCGGGGCCACGACATCTCAGGACACTCCTTCATCCTCACCTACGCCTCCCTCCTCATCATGGAGGAGACGTCCCCGATGAACCTGAGGACGTCCGCGCTGTCCGAGGCGTCCAAGACGCTCCTCAACCTGCTGTACGTAGCCTTGAACCTGATCGTCCTGACCTGGGTGTGGATGTTCGCTTGCACCTCCGTTTACTTCCACGACCCGAAGGACAAGTTTCTGGGGACCGTATGTGGCCTGATGGGGTGGTACCTGACGTACCGCTTCTGGTACCTGAAACCCTTCTCACCGGGACTCCCCTGGCAGCCTAAAGTACAGAAACAGCATGCTTAAACCCCGCCCCCACTGATGGCTGCTTCACAGCCTTCAACAAGTAGAGGATCATTTTTCTGGGTCCATCTGGACGTGAAACTTGAAGATGTTTTAGGTTTTTCCATCCTTAGAGGAAGCAGAGCACCGCTCTGCTGTCCAGAGTGTTTACTGTTAGAGAAAGTCACGTTCTGCTACGTAGAAACCAACTCTGGATTACGGATCAGGAGGTTGAACGGATTACATCTGTGAGGTTAAAGAAAGAACCTTCAGGCAATCCGAAGTCTGCCTGCGAATTGGAAACGATTTAAACAATGTTTAAAAAAATGAAATTGTGCAAAAAGTAAAAAATCTGATTTTGCAAAATTTGGTCCATCAGAAACTGAATTTGATTTGTTTAAACTACATTTTGTTGCTTATTATTTTCAAATCCAGTTCAAAAATTCAGTTTCTTTCTCAGACGACTGAACCTTGAACCGCAGAGAAATCGAACACAGATTCATGGATCGCCATCTAATATCTCGGGATGGAATCAGTCTCATTGCTCAGCGGCACCATTAAAAACGTCTCTAAAGCACCCAGATTATTTACTAAGGAAAGCAACTACGATGTTTCCTCCTGTTTCTGGCTGCAGATGACGAGCCGCTAATACGCTAGCAGTGGATGTTGGGGTTGTAGCCATTCTCCTGTTGAAATGTGTTCAATCAGACCTCTGGCCTTAAACCTCACTAATATGGCAGTGAGTGAAATCTGCATCGAACTTTGGAAAGCGGAGCCTTCCTCTCTAGTGCCTTCTGTTAGCCATGCTAGCTCTGTTCGCTATAGCAGACATCGTGTTTTTCTGCCTGCGATGCTGCGTTCAAGTCCGCCGGAGAAAATCCACCACTTTTGCTCTCCCTTTCTGTCACTGCGATGCATTCAGGTTCCAAAACATGGTACCGTCAGTTATTGTGACCAGGTGCTACCGATGGAGGTCAGTCGGTACAGATTTCAGGGCCCACCCCCACTCACATCAGATAACAGAGATACATTTAGTGTTTGGCATTGGAAGCAGCTGCAGATAAATGGAATAGAAAAGAGCGCGACTGTAGCTAAAGATGCTAAATTAGCGTTTTTCTGTTTCCTCCATCGATGTTTGATATGGTGAATGAAATCCACTGAGTTCATGAACGCTTCTCTGCTTCAGATTAAAATGTGGTGAAAATTAATTTACCTTGAATAGAAATTTCAATCCGTGAATCTGTGTTCCATTACTCTGTGGTTTAAGGACTCGGTTGTTTGACAAAAAAAAAAATTTCAAACTGAGTTTGAATTATAATAAAAAAAAAAAGAACATTAAAAAAAAAAACATATTTTGAAGTAAATTAAGTTAAAATTGGCCAGAATTTAAGGAATTAATCTAATTTTATTATTCAAAGAATACAGATTTAGTCCTGCCAATCAAAAGGTAGTTCCTGCGTTTCTAACGTAAAGATTTGTTTCTTTTTTAAAGTGTTTTCACACTACAGTTTGTTTGCCCTAAAATGCTTCATCCAGTTTATTATCCAAGGTAATAAACTCGGGATTGTTTACGGCTCCAGATGTTTTACAGATGTTCACCAACGCTGAAAGCTATAAACAGACGCTAACTACGGTGTTACGTACTTCTTCCTATAAGTAGGATTTAATTTAGTTGCTTTTCAATAAATGAAATGAATAATTTATTATAGGTGCTAAAAAGAACATATTTTGCCAACATGTTGCCCAATATTGTATTTCTTTAAAATACATATTTATTTTTACTAAACTTGTAAGTTTGCGGCTGACATGGACCATGTGTGTTTTATACGGAGCCCCTAAAGGGACATGGAGGGAAAAAATTAACTTTTGCGAGATCCCACAAAACTTTTGCAAGATCTTGCAAAAAAAACCTTTTGCGAGCTCCCGCAAAACTATTGCGGGATCTCGCAGAAGTATTGCGGGATCTCGCAAAAGTATTGCGAGATCTCGCAAAAAAATAAACTTTTGCGAGCTCCCGCAAAACTATTGCGGGATCTCGCAGAAGTATTGCGGGATCTCGCAGAAGTATTGCGGGATCTCGCAGAAGTATTGCGGGATCTCGCAAAAGTATTGCGAGATCCCGCAATACTTTAGCGAGATCTCGCAAAACTATTGTGGGATCTCGCAAAAGTATTGTAGGATCTCTCAAAAGTATTGCGGGATCTCGCAAAAAATAAACTTTTGCGAGATCTCGCAAAAGTTATTTTTTCCCCCTCCATGTCCCTTTAGGGGCTCCGTAGTTTTATGCTGCTTCTGAGTTCCTAACCATGAAAATAACAGACTCAACTCAATGGTCATGATTTTAGCGCTTTGTCTAGATTTAAAATATTACAAATAAATCAGTCGAATTAGTTTGTTTGTTTTAATTAAAACCTTAGATGCTATAAAAGTTAAAATGTTTAACTTTGAGTTTATCATTTCCAGCCTCAAACAAATGGGATGCAGGAGTGAACACATTTCTATCCATGTGCCACATTTTTCATCATACCTAATATGTTTGTATTTTATATATATATATATATGTATACATTTATATATCTGGATGATTAGCTTGAGTTATTTTCAGGATTTCCAAATGTTTGGAAATTAGTGGAATAGTTTTTGTTTTGTTTGTGTATAAAAGATGCCGTTATCAGCTGCTTTATGATGTGTTTGAATAGAAGTTGAAGGAGTTTCACAGATATTTAGTGTCTCCAAAAGTTGTAAGGTAATTGTTTACTGATTGTTGGGTGACTTCTATTTCAAAAATTCATACATACGAAAAAAAATAACGGCGTGGTAAGAAAGCTGTCAACAAAAATGAACATGTAGGTGTCTGAATTTTTCATAAATCCATAAATGTGAAGGAATTGAAGAGGCTATGGAGTGAATTTTATTCCATTATTGTTGAAAGCAAAGAACATGTAAGGTAAATGGAAGTTTAAAAGAATAAAAAAGGCATACCAGAAACAAAAATTTGAAAATGTTTATAATTATTTTATTTTAAAGTTATCTTCTTTAGATTCAGTTTTAAAAATTGTATCCTTTTTTAAATCACCTTCCCTTCACTTTAAGCTCAACACCAATGATGTTGCTAACGTCTAGCAGACCAATAGAAATTCATCTTTGCTCCTCACTCGAGGAAAGCCCCGCCCCCACAAACGAAGAGAGTGGGATCTGGAAAATGCAATTTGAAAAAAATAAAATTAGTAAAACTTAATCTGAAAAATAGAAATTTGAAGAAAAGAAATCTGATATAAAATCTGTAAAAAAAACATTGAGAAATAAAATTTCAAAATCAGCAAATTGGTTAAAGTTTCAAAATTTGTAGAAATAAAATACAGAATGTGTTCTATGCTTGCAACAAAAATGGAGTCATGTTCCCTCCTAACAAATTTAGAAGTTATGAATAGAAGTTATAAAGTTGCAACTAACTTAAAAGAACAAAACTACAACCGGATGAAGGTTTTCTACTCCTTACCAGTTGGTGGCGGTAATGAACCTGAAGCCGCCATTAAAGGAGAAGACGGGAGACGAATGCAGAACTACTGCCGGAATGTTGGGATCTGCTGAAATGTTTTCACTGCAGGTTCAGTTTAACAAACCATCCATGGTTGTTTTTTCTATTATAGGTGGTTAATAAACAACTTTCAGGTGCATTACTGCCCCCATGTGGTCTGGAGAGTCCAAATTAGTTTCTTTAATATAAAACATCTGTTGTTAGATGTATGTTAGAGATAACACGGGAAAAAATACACATCTTTAATTGCTTTAGTGACTTAAAGAAGATTCAGACACATTTCCGTACATTTTTATTGACAGTTATCTTACCATTTAGAACGGGAACACATTTTATTAATTTTATTAAGCGTGTAATTTAGTAACTGTGGTTTGCAGGTGGAAATGTGTTGATTTGTGTGTTGGTTGAACAAATAAAAACCATTTGCTTTGATTCCATTTTCCATTGTTTATTCATCATTGATGGCAACTGAAAAAATTAAGGCTTATGAACAAACATCAGAAAAAGCACCATAAATGCATAATAACACATAGAAATATATATAAAAAAATAAATAAAAGAGTGAAATGAAGATCCGGACCCACAGGAGCCATAACTGCAAATAAGAAGAACGAGTGGAAGAGTGCTTGCAATGATCGGCTGGTTATGACTTGTCTTCATCCTCTGCATCATCTTCCAAGTTTTTAGTCCTTAAATAATCAGAGCTTTAAAAATAACAAACTTCAGCAGGCAGGTTGGATCAGTTCAACTTAAAAAAGCTCCTTTTCCACTTCCTCCTTCATGCTGTTTAGATAACAATTTAAAGACATTCCAGTTTGCCTAAAACACTCTGAATGACCATGACCTGAATAAATATGGATTCACACCTTGGGAGAACCTAAACGGTCCGTCCATCACTTACAGTGACAGGAAACATAAAACATTACACAGTTTGAGCGAACAGCCGGGGGAGTCTGGAGAGTTAGAACAACAAAATATGCAAAAGTTTTAAACAAAAATGACGAGTTAAAACGGTCCCCACACAATTAATCCAAATAGAAATGAGCTTCAGCTCTGTCTCCTATCGCTTTATGACTTCAGTATGGAGTTAATTTTGTTCCATTATTGTTGCAACAAAAAAACGGTTTTGTAAATGGAATTTAAAAAAAATGCTATCTAGAAATTAAACTTTAAAATACGCCTTTACTCAAAATAAGGTTTTGAGAGTAACAACTGTTTTCTCATATTGGATTTTTATATATATATATATATATATATATATATATATATATATATATATATATAAAATTTTATTTTTGTAATTGTTTTTAAAGATTTTGTATTACATTTCTTTTCTAATTTTTTCAGATTCAGCTTTACAAATTGCATTATTTTTACAAATTGCGTTTTACAGATCACATGTCTGTAAAATGCAGCTAAATCTAATTAAAAAAAAAAATTTGAAAAAAATTTGTAAACATAATTTATTCTAAAAAAACAGATTCTGAAAACCTTTGTTTGATGAAGAATTTTTTAAAATATACTTTTTGGATTTTATTTTTCAAAAACAAAACTAGTTCTTTACAACAATAATGGTACAAATTTCTCTCCATACTTCAGGGTATTGCCATAGAAGGCTAATCCATACCATGTGAAAAACAAAACAGTGTCTGGTTCTACTTGTAGTTTTTCTGTTTTAAAAATTTCAAAAATAAAATAACCAGCTTTTATTTCTGTTTGTAAAACCTAAACGCAAGATTTAAATACTGAAATTAATTTATATTTCACACATTTTCATTAAAGAATCCAAATAGGGAACAAAACATTCAGTTGTCCTTGTAATTTATAGGGATTTATAGTTCTAGAAATTATTTAGCACAACCAACAATCTGTAGTTGGAGCGCAGATGTTTTCAGTATTAAAATTAACCTCATCTTTAATTTAACCATTAAAGTAAGAAAAAGGCAGCCTTTTTTATTTATTTTCTGAATTTCTGTTCTCTTATTAAATAACCAAAAATTTTAATTTAATTTCAAACAGAAATCGAATTTAAAATAAAAATTGCCGGTAAACAAAAAACAAAATAAGCAGCAGTTTATTCCTTTTTCTCATTTCGTTTTAAAGCCAAACTCCAAAGAAGGAACCATGAAACTAAACCCGCTGTTCTGTCAGACCAGCATACCTACACTGCAAAAACAATCTAGAAATAAGTAGAAATTAGTGTATTTACCCTTAATTTGAGTAGGTAAATAAGATGATCCGCCAATGGAATGAGTATTTTTACTCTTAAATAAGATAATTAGATAAGATGCACTTGAAATAAGACAATGCAATAGTTTTTTTCTTATTTTAAATGTAAACTGTCTTGTTCCATTGGCAAAGTGTCTCACTTACCTCCTAAATTGAAGAACAAATGCACTTACTTAAAGAAAAATTTACTTATCTAGATTTTTTCCAGTGTAAAGTAAATACGCATGCGCAAGATTTTAGATTTGCGTTTATTCATTTAGTTTTGTACCAAAGATAGAATTTAAACTACCTAGAAAACAAAAAAACAATTTAAGGACAGAACGCGAATTGCCTAAAAAAAAAACCAAAAAGTAAGTAATTAAATAGTTTTTTCGTATAAAACTAAAGTGATAAACGGGTATTGACTAATGGTATGCTGGTCTGACAAGGTATGCTCATCTGACAGAGGCTGAAGGAGTTGGTGCCAAACAGCAGCTGCACACTGATCACTGCAGGCGCTTCGAATGTTGCAGTTAGCTAGTTCTACCTCCGTCCTCCTAACCGAGCCAATCCCATAACGCTCACACAGCAAACAGACCCCATGCAATAAAACAAACTAATCCTAATTCAACACTTTGTGCCACAGATGCAGAACTTATCGTTTGAATAAGCTCAGCTAAGTGTAACGTTTAAAACACCCAAAGTTGTGTGCCGTGTGGTAGGTGCACCTTAAACCAACTGAACGACGTCTTAGTGGTCTTAAGTGATTTAACATTAGAACAAAATCATCACATTTTAGCAGAAAATCACATTTCTGTGGGTTAGAGGAGAGTAAAGCTGTTCTCAGTAGAAAGATGTGGGATAAAGCCTGAAAACAGGCTTAGAAACCAGAGAAAGTGTTTGACTGCAGGAAATAATGTGAGCTGATTAAACAAGTTTGATTAATGAGGAGATGAAGTTCAACAGTTTGCAGTTTTCACACAGTGGTTGTACTTATAAAGAGCAGAAAACATGACTCAGCTGGGAAAAAAACAACAAAACAGGAAAACATTCACTTCCCCCAACATCCACCCAGGGATTTAACACGCCTATTTTATACAACTGTATAAAATGCTCATTTTTAGCAGTTTTAAATCTTTTTAATATTTTATTTTATATCAGTGGCAGATATTCTGTATGCGCTTCAACATAAACAGCTAACTTCTCTGTTGATAGCCGACAAAGAAACATCTTTAGAGCTCCTTTTGATTTCATAGGTAACTAATAATCGTTTAATTGGAGGGAAATGTCAACCATGCCCATCCTAGTTTATCTTTATACGAGGCTACGGCAATAATCTTTATTCGACTTCGTAATCGTGACTCCGTTAACAGCAAATCATTTAGATAAAGCTTTTAATCTGCTTGACCTTTGGTCTTTTTAATGGAGAGATATTTTTTTTACACTGGAAAAAATCTAAATCTAGACACGTTTTTTTCTTAAAATAAGTTCAATTGTTCTTGGATTAAGGAGGTAAAAGAGACATTTTGCCAATGGAGCAAGACAATCTACACTTAAAATAAGAAAAGACAATTGCATTGTCTTATTTCAAGTGCAGGTTATCTAATTATCTTATTTTTAGAGTAAAAATAATCATTCCATTGGCAAAATATGTAATTTACCCACTCAAAATAAGGGTAAATGCACTTAATTTAAGGATTTTTTACTTATTTCTAGATTGTTTTTTCCAGTGTACATTATTGTTGCAAACAGAAAAAAATGTGCAAATAGAAACAAGAAAAAATGGTTTTAAAAAATAAAAAAACGTCTTTGTCAAAACAACGCTTTTAAGAACAACTTTGCTGTTTTTGCAAATCTTTTTTTCTTTAATCTTTAAAACTTACATTTTCTAAATTTCTTTACAGAGTTTATATCTTCTAATCCCATTGATTAGAAGACGCGGCAGGCGCGTCTATCTGTGCATAACCATTCCTGCGTTTATTCACATCAGCTAAATATGAATCCCTGACACTGTTCATGTGTTTTTAATGAAGCTTTACCAATCCATTTGGGTTTATTTTCGCTATTAAAAATGAAAATACAAACTAAGAGCTTTTACAAGTTCAAACAGTTCTTAACGCACTTCCTTAAAAAAAAAGAAAGCCACACCTACTTTGTGATATACTAATACAAAGCAAACTTTCATTTCAGTTTAGAAGCAAATTTTCAAATTTCCATTTTTGGATAGCTTTCTTTTCTTTTATTGCGTTTTACAGATCAAAGTCTTTGCTTTCCTCTGGGGCGACGAGCGAGGAAGCATTTCTATTAGTCTGTATGAACGATAAGAACAATATATGTAAAACTCATTCTGAAAAAGAGAAATTGAAAAAATAAAGTAATACAAAAAATTGTTTTAATTTGAAAAAATTATAAGAAAACAGCAAAGTTACTATGAAGTCCTGGTTTGGTATTCAGTTTTTTTAATTCCTGGATTGAGTGTTTTTTTTTTTGTAGTTACATTTTCTCAAATTTTTTTCGTTCATTTATTTATTTGTTATTGTTTTTTAAATTGAGTTTTTGAATTGCAATCTTTTCAAATTCAGTTTTAAAAATCCCATTTTCTTCACTCGAGCCCAATACAAACTGTTTATAGAATACATGATATATGTGAATATTTAGTTGTTTTTTTTTTAATGTCACTTCTAGAAGATGTTTTTTTTTTTTTTTAAGATTGGCTCCAAATTTTAGCATTGGTAGCGCCCGAAAAACACCGAATTAAATCAGTTGATTTGACCACTACTACCACCGAAAAACAAAAAATAACATCTCTATAGCTCATTATCACACTACAGCCTGAACCAGAACTTTATTTATGACAGTTTAGAAAGTTTTAAATGAGAGTTTAATTCATTTCTGTAGGTCTTTTTAAGCCTCGGTCCTTTCCCCAGTCTTCATGCTAAGCTAACGGTAACCGGTGTGGTGTGAGTCACTACAGTTATAAATAAATTAGTTTTACTGGTTTTTTTTTTTTTTTTTTTAATCCTTAAAGAGGAGAAATGTTTCTTTTTTGTTTTTCTCACAGGACAGAACCGCTTATTTTCTGTTATTTATACGGCTGAATGTCTTTACTACTGATAGGATGTTAAATTAGCCTGCTATGCTAAAACCGTTCTATGCTAGGATAAAAACACCTAATCTGATCCGTTCTACGAGCTTATTTGGTCTCACACGGCTTAACCGTGTTAATTGGTGATACCTTTAAAAGGAGTCAGAGCGATGTTTAATGCTTTTTTTAAAACATTGCTGCAAATGCAGCACAATTACCCAGATAAATGTCGTCTTTTCCTCTATTAGCGGTATTAATGCTAGCTACTGAACTCCTACGTTTGTCCTTTTGTACCTTGTTTTTAAAAATCACTCTCTTGCAAACAACTTTAATAGAACAAAGTCCTTCCTGGACGTAATGCATGGCAGTTTGTGGCTCTTTTCAGAGCATATTCCTCACATTTATACGAAGTGATTTTATCAGTAATGCTACTTTCAGACCACAAAGGAAGCAGCAGAAGGAAGCTGTTGAAGACCTCCGATTTTGGCTTTTACAAACTGTTTCAGAGGAGTGATCATAGCGCTCTGCATCAGCAGCACTGTGTCTGACTCCCTGCCAGCTCCCAGATCAGCCTCTCTGATTGGTTGATGTGTTGAGCAGCAAAAGCTAAATTTTTCCCACTCCAGCAGCTCCTGCTTTTGCAGCGCGTCAGATGCTCAGAAGCTCATGAGGAGCTGCTGCTGCTGCTCAAAACGTGCTGTATGACCTTTTACTGCACCTTGATGTGCGTCAGCCATTGGTTTTGCCTGTAAACCAGCTGCTTCTGCAGCCTCTGCAGTGTGCGGTCTGAACGTAGCATTAGAGCCTCTGTGGGATGGAGGAGTGATTATTATCGGATGTCATGGTGACATGCGAAGGCTGATTATGCCCAATGTTTGGTCTGGGTTTCTGTTTTAATGTGAAAATGATAAATCCAAAAAACAACACATAAAGCAGAATAAATAAAAACATGAGGTCTTGCATGCGAAAAAGCAGCAAGATTCAGAAAAAAAACTGGAACAAAGGCCTTGATAATGTGCTGTCAGTCAGTTCATACTATGGAATGTTTTCATACTTCTTTGTGTACCTAGGTATTTAATAGTGTTCTCTATATAGATTCATTATATTTTCCTGCAGTCATAAAACATTACAGAAAAGTTGAAGCATCACAAATACACAGACATTTAACACAACAACAGGGCATTCACTACATATATTTCTTTTTTAAAAACCAGTAGGCAAAGTAGCCCATCCCTCCCAATGAGCCCATGAGAAACGAAGCCCCGAAGAAAGATGGCGGCTTCTTTTTTACCATTCGGAAGGCGTTGGGTAGGACTGCTGACAGGAGAGTCGTGTGGATGTCGCCCAAGACCTTTCGAAAAGCGTAGCGTTTTTGCACGCGCACAAAGAAGGACTGCAGGTTGGGCCGGCTGCCGTCCTCCCAGTATTTCCTAGAAAGTCCCAAGAACTTGAGCCTGTGCAACAAGGCTCCAAGGCAGATATCAGCTAGTGTAAATTCAGGTCCACAAAGCCACAGCTCGCACTTTTGACCTGTGAGTCAAAACGAGTCAGAATGACATCAAGAGAACAGTTGCTATTTGTTTTTTTTAGATAAAACCTGAAAACATACCTTGATACTCTAGTTTCCTTTTCTCAAGCTCCGCCTCCACTTGGTCCAGAACCATGGCTAGCTCCCCCAGGATCTTCTTCAAGTAGTTCACATTATCATGGTCTAAGATTTTTGCCTGAAAACAGAAGCTTGTTTGTGAGTCTTGGAAATTGTGAGAAGGGCAGGGGTGGATTTAGGAAATTTGGGGCCCTAAGCAAAGACAGACAGGGGGGCCCTCTGAATATAAAAGACAACACATAAAACAGACCCATTATACAGATAGAGAATTTTTTATAGAAAAGACCTACATTATTTGTTCTAAGTTTTGTCCATCTCTTCTTGTTGTTTTCCTCTCTATGTTTTGTAGGGGTGTAAATAACACCCATCATGGCGATTCGATTCAGTATAAATTTCCTGACGAAACGATTCAATTATTTTTAGAGATGCATGATATTGGGATTTTGGCCGATATCCCATATGCCGATATTTTAAAGCTCATGTAGCCGATAACCGATATCGATACTGATGTTAAAGCTGGACAAAAATAAGTAGTCATTGAAAATAGAAGTTTTGTTATCCATTTCTGACACTTTGAAAAATAATATACTCAAATATATTTTCATACTGATATCAAATAGATTTTTAAAAACGCGGTATCGATCTATTTTACTTTCAAAATCTCGTGAAATTTCATCGTTCTGTTAAAAACTCTCGTGATATTTTGCGAATTCTTGTGAGATTTTGTTAGTAAAATAGATCGATACCGCGTCAATATACTAACATATAAAAATATGGCATATGGCATATGGCAAAATATTCGGGGGATTTCGTAGCATAACGATGACATATAGCAATATTTCATTAGTAAAAGAGATTAATATGGTGTTTTTAAATGGCAATATATCAGCATATGAAGATATTGTTTTTAAGTCTGTAATAAAGAAGTTTTTGATGAAGAAGAAGAAGTAGTATTTTTTTTTTTTTAGACTTTAGAAACTCAGAAGCTGATCAAATATCGGGTTAAATATCGGTGGGGTGGCCGATGTCCGATATTCAGTTTTAAGGCCGATAACGATAGGGGGGCGATTATATCGTGCATCCCTAATTATTTTCTATACTTAAGAAACACCATGATGCGATTTGATTCGATTAACTTTTTTACAGGCTAGACAATGTTTCAAATTTGAAATAAATCAATGAAAGCTGTAATATCGTTATGCATTTTATTTGAGAAACAGTAAATAACAGAAGTAGCAAAGTTGTACTCCACTTAGGCCTATGAAAACCTCATTTATTAAAAAATAATAATGCCTCTGTGTGTTATAGATTATGAAAGGCCTTGCATCAAAAAATACTGCAATGACTGCATAAGTGCACCAGCAGATTAAGTAACAAAAATAGACCTATACTACATTCACTATAGAATAACAATACTCCACAACATCAGTGCAATGAGTGCATAAGTGCACTAGCAGACTAAGTAACAAAAATAAAAACCCGAAATACTTCCACATAAATGACTTGAACCCGGTGTGTGGGTCATCTTCTTTTTCCTCCACCATGTCTGTCTTAGCTACTGTTTCGCGAGAGTGTGTGTGCAAGCGGAAAGAGGGTAGTGGCTAAAGGAAGCGAGGTAGGAGGGAAAAATAAGTTTAGCGCCACCGCAGCACGGGAGTCAGAATTACATCCAGGAGGAAATAGATAAAAATAGACTGGAGAAAAAAACTATGAACCGATACCCTTCCGGATGTGTCGATGCATCGATACGAAACGATTATTAAATTCACACCTATTTTGTACTCAGCTGACTTTTCATGCTGTCTCTAAAGGAATGACAGATTTTTTCCAAGCACTAAGCTCACTTAGCTGATTGCTACTTCCTGTGTTTCCAAAAAGGCCAAAGTAAATAACCCAGTCCTTCTTTTCACTGTAGACAAGCCATGATCTGCTTATCTGTTCTCCATTTTTCATTTGGATGAAATAATAGCTGCATGAATCATGACAGCAGACAAGATAGAGGAGAGCAGGAGGCGGGGTTACCAATCTACTTGCTGTTTTAGGCTATGTTCACACTGCAGGCCTTGATGCTCAAACTGCTCTGGAGGCTTTTCTCAGAGGAAAAGATGTTTTTGCTCTTCTCCCGACTGGTTTCGGCAAGAGTTTGATCTATCAATTGGCTCCTCTTCGTCGTCGCTCTGTTAGTACGTCATATGCTTCGTTGATCTGATTGGTTTATTTGGCCCTTCTATCACCAACATAGGCCAATCAGCTAACCAGTATTTTCGCCCCTTCCCAAAATTACTTCAACGGAAGGTTTCCAGACGGATATGAGGAGCAAATCCATCTGGCGGAGTCAGGTTAGCTGGCCTCTGGCTGGAACATAAACTCACCATTAGCTTTTTCTGCTTGGACAGGTAGGGTTCTGTCAGCTGAGGTTCTTCGTGGTCCAGCTTCATGAGCTCGGTCGCTGCATTAGCCAAGTGTCCTGAAGTTACAAACATACACACACATCATGTGTTTGGCATTATATCACTGAACACAACAGAGAAATAAATCAACATGTTAATAGTTATCACTGGAGCTTTTTTTCTATTTATAACTGTTGAAATATTTGGTTAATTCTTGATGTCAAAAAAATACTGTGATATTCTAAATAAAAGTTCATGTTTTTCGGTTCCAGTTTAAAATCCTGGTGCTGATCTTCAGAGCCTTCCACGGTCAGGCTCCCTCCTACATTAGGGACTTGTTGTGTCCTTATACCCCCTCTGGGACGCTGAGGTCTCAGACCAGAACCTGCTCATGGTCCCGCGTACTCGTTAGAGGAACAGGGGAGATTGCTCCTTTCAGGCGGTGGCGTCAGCGCTCTGGAACGATCTTCTGCTTTCTTTGCGCTATATTATATTCTTGTCTTTTTATGTTTTTCCGAACATTTTGGGTTTTGGATTAATTTTTTTTTTACCGTTTCAAAGCAAAATAAGACAAAAAGGTCTTCAGACTTTATCAGACTCCTAAGAAACTCTTGTCTCCATTTTCCCTGTTTTATATAGAGTGAATTTTTCTCCATCATTGATGTAAGCAATAAACACTTTTCGAAGAACATATTAAAAAAAATAAAAATAAAAAAAGACAATTTTTTGTAAATAAAAATGTTTTGTCAAAGGTAATTTGAAAAAAAAAGGAAATCCAGAAACATAATGTTGAAAAATGTCTTAATCAAAAATGGTTATGAGAGTAAATTTGCCATTTTCTAAAATTCTATTTTTCCAAATTATGATTTTTTTATGTCATGGTTTTGTTTTCTGTTTAACTTTCACCTTTGAGTTTTCATTGGTTTTATTTCCTTTCTGTGTTATCCTAGTTTTTTTTTAATTGTATTTGAGTTCTTAGGTATTTCTTGTTTGCCCTCTGCTGCCCTCTTGTGTCTGTCCTCTGTCCCCTCGCTCCCTTCTAGTCTCCTCTGTCCACACCTGCACCCAATCTGCTGATTAGCCTGGTCTGTGTTTCTCTCCCATATATGCACCTCCTGCTCAGTCACTGTTGCTGGGTTAACTTAATTTCTTTGCCCTTGCTGTGAGTATTCCTGGTTTTCAGTATTTTTGGATTTTGAGGATTAATGTTTGTAGATTTTTGCTTCTTTTACCCTTTTATTAAATCTGCAAAAAAAAAAACACCTCAGCTTCAGTCTCTGCACTTAAGTCCTCTTCCGACCTTCACCCAACCTGACATTATATATGTTAGTGATTGTTAATATGGCGTCTTGAAGCGTTTCGCCTCATTGCCAAACTGTATTGAAACGGCGTTGATACTTTCTCACAGAATACTGACACCTGCTGGACTTTTAACGACACTACAGGCAGCTTATTAGACAGACTAAACTGAATTGATTTGATGTATTATTTCACATCTACGTTTAAATTGAAAACATCTTTGATATTTTTAGATGCAGTCAATAAATAATACCATAGCCTATATCATAACGTGATAATCAAGGGGAAAATGTGAATGAGGATGCTTGTGGAACAGGATTTTAAATCATATTTTCAAAAACAATAAGTACAGTAAAAAAATTCAGATTAAATTAAAAATAAAAACGCAACAGCTGAAAAGATCCTATTGCTTTTAGGCTGCTCAAAAATTCTTGATCAACTTAATGATAAGCCACAAAAGAAGCATTTTTTTTTTTTTTTTAGCACATGCATCATGTTAACAGGTACGTTTTTAAGCACCGTTTATTGAGTAAAGTGAGTGTTGCTGGATCCATCACTAATATATAAATAAATAATTTAAATTAGCTTAGTTTTACAGCATCATGCCTTCTGGGAGGGGCCATTCTTTGGAATGGGGAATGATGCCTCTTTCTATTGGTCTGAATGAACGTTAGCAATAACATTTCTATTGGCCTAAAATAAGTATTTATATCAGGCTTAAGGTGAGGACAATGTGATCAGTGAAATGCCTTTTCAAAAGTCAGCAATTCTCAAAACTCATTCTGAAAAACAGAAATTTGAAAAAAATAGAAAAATTTAATTTGAAAAAAAAGAAAAAAAATTGTAATTTGGAAATACTTTCATCAATTAAAATTCCTAAATATTTAAAAGGTTGAACCCTTTCTATCTCTGACCAATGCAAAGTCATAAGAGGATAGCTATTTTGCAATTTTGTCTTTGTTTTTGAAAATGACATCATTTTACTTTTATTTGAATTTAAAAAAAGATCTAGTTTTAAAAGCCTGTACTGAACCAAATTAAAATTAATTTGTAACGTAGAGACACACGCACTAGGTTTTTTTTTCCAAAACTGTAAAAAACCATGTCATCAGCATAAAAATGGTAGTTGGTGTCTATAAGATCCTGGCCAACATTGTTCACATAGATAGTAAATAGTAGTGGCTCCAAAACGGAGCCTTGGGGCACTCCTTTAGTTAGTGGCAATTTTAGTTTTCATATTTATATGAAAATTAATATAACTAATATTTTCATTTCCACATGTTCTTTGTAACAATAATGGAACAAAATTCACTCCGTATTTTTCTTCTCAGCCTCCTGCTGGTGGAGCCCTCAAACTCTTAGGATGATCATATTTGGACATTTGTGTACAATATTAAGATGTGGTGAGTTCAAGGTCAGTTATTCTACTTTCTAAAAACCACACCTTTATGCACGAGAACAAAAACCAGTTAATCTCACGTTTCTTCTCAAAATAACAGATATTTACAGACATTTAAAACTAAAAATACTTTACACACGTTTTGGCATAGGGCGCAGTCTTCTTTAAAATGTCACTGCATGAAAAATGGGATTTTCGTCAATATGCGGCACTGTAGATTGTCGAGGAAATTCGGGTTAGCGGCAGTTTACGGCAATTTGCAGGCTTCGCCGAAAACTCCCGTAAATTGTCAGAAATTGACGTGGACTTTCTTAGGCAGTTTTCCCCCCATGCCTCCCCCCCATGGAATTCTAGGGGAGGCTTTAACATGTAAATGAAAATGCTGTGAGCTACACAAATGCAAATCAGGGTTGCATGGGGAGTTTTACCCCAAGTGACATTTTTCTAAAAGGTAAGAAAATCTCTGATACAAAGAGATCAGGCTCAGTATAGACTCTTACATTTTAGCTTGAATTGATTTATTTAATTAAAGTATACAGACCAAAACAGATCTTTAGCTGACAGAGCAATACATTTAGAGCAGTAATTATTTAAAAAAAATTTGCATTTAAGAGAAAAAAATAAATGTTGTCTGTCAATATGCTCAATTCACAATTACTTAAGTGGAAAAGTTTCAAGAAATGAGTCTGAGATGATTCACTTTATAACATGGCGCATTATCCTGTTGGAAGTAGCCATCAGAAGATTGGTACACTGTGGTCATAAGGTCCGGCCAGGTCAAGATCCGCAAATGCAATCGCACCAAACAGGAAAAAGAACATCGACAAATTCCGGTTCGTCAAATTAAAATATAGCAGCAACAGATCGGTGACTAGAAATTATAGCACAATTCTTATATATAAAAAAAAAAACTAACACCGTTTATTTAAATGATTGGATCAAAACTACTGGTTATTCACCAACGATGAAGCAGATTTCTCATCTCCATCAAAATATTTATTTTATACCGAGGGACTTAAACTTTAATTAAATCCATTCAAAAGAAACTTCTTATTACAGGAATGAAAAGAGATGCTGAGTTTGGGAGTAGAGAACAAGTTCATTCAAAAAAAGCAGTTTTGAATTATCCTTATCCCCGTTACAAAAATCTACAAATATATATATATATATATATATTTGGGCAGAAACTGAACATATGCTGGATGATGGTGGGATTTTTTTAATATGTCATATTAAATTAAGCGCTCACAGGGTTCAGACAGGAATGAGTGACTCTAATTTAATGCTATTTTAATGCTATTAGAAATGATTTTAATGCCATCAACAAGAACCATGAACACAAGTTATAAGTGTCCATGAAATATGAAGGAGCTGTAAGCACAGTTCCATGACCCCTGTATGTATGTAAACACACACACACACATATACGTATATATATATATCCTCTAGCTTTTTCTCCGCCTCGAGCTTCCTTTCTGAACATACGGCTTTATGATCAGTTCCACGCAAATTAATAGCGATATAATATATCTGACGAAATTGTTTTTATAAGCATTTTTTATTAAAGAATTATAAATACTTCGATAAACATATTTAAATAATTTTAGTGCCAATTAAGGCCTTGATTAAAAAAAAAATGAATGAATTGTAATTATTTTTAATGATCCGCGGAAACCCTGGTTCATCTCGCGCATGCTCTCTACGATCTCCAAGAAACTCAGAGCGGAGCGGTCTGGAGCCACAGCGGAGGATGTATGCTTTGCTTTGTGCAGGCGGTCTGGAGCGGAGTATGTGGGATTTCGGGGTAAAACTCCTCTTGGACGCGATTCTGCAGTCGAACAAGACGAACTCAAAGAAGAGATGCTAGCGGTAAATATATGTTCGATTACTGCCTGCTAAGCTAAAAGCAGCCTAGCTTAAGCTACGGCTAATAGCAGCCTAGCCTAAAGCTACGGCTAATAGCAGCCTAGCCTAAAGCTACGGCTACTAGTAGCCTTGCAAGAACAAGCTTTATTAAAGTGTATTTTTTGTGATTCACAGGAAGCAGTACGCCGTCTTCACAACTCCGAGACTAATTGCAGGCGCTATGAACCAGAGCAAGGGTAAGATTTAAAGAATATGCTTTCAGTTCGTTGAACTGTAAAGTGCCTTGAGATGACATGTGTTGTGAATTTGGCGCTATATAAATAAACTGAATTGAAATTGAATTGAAATTTCATTCTGCGGTAAAAGAAAATAGATACGGATAGATACCGATCATAGCTGTACATTTTGTTTTCACAGACCTCCTATTTGCTCGGAGCCATATCAGCAAGTCCAGATTTGCACGATGTTGATAAAGACGACATTGTGTGTAAGTGACTTGTTTTAATGTTTTCTCCTTCCTTGTTACTGTGACTTGCGTTTGATTTTTTATTCATACCACTCTCATTTAATTGTTTTCCAGCTGCCTGTAAGACGTATTTTGAGACGGTACGCAGGAGCTTCAGATATACGCAGCCTGAGAACATGTTGCGTGCGGAGGCTGCCAAGCAATCTGCTCGGAGTCGGGCTAGAAGAAAGAGGGTAAGACTTTATTTGGTGACTATTTTTCAGGTGCATTGATAGATGTGTTGTGTCCATACGCAGTGCGATGATTCATTGTTTTTTTTTCAGCTGCTGAAAGCGAGGCAGAGTGTGCTAGCAGATGAGGAAGTGGAACTCTGGAAGTCGGCCACCGCCGACCTCATGTCCGACGAAGAAGATGGCGTCGTTGGCGGTGTCTCTGGATGGATTGTACGGTCGCCGCCATTTCGTAGGCCGGATCTCACTGAACTCTGTGTTAAGCTGCAGTCCCGGTTAGAAGCGATGCCGAAGTACAGGGCCACGCACAGTAGGCGTCTGCACATCGGACCTGCCTCGGAGGGAATGCTGCCAGTTACCTCCAACCCCGCGGAAGCAAACGGACCGTTCACGGACTTGTAATTTTTAGAAGTACGCGTTGTATATAGTTGTGTGTGTTTTAATAAAGCTCTTTCTTTGCATAAACAGCTTCCTGGCAAATGTTCATTTCCTGTATAAATTCATTCATGTCCTTGATGGTAGCCTAATAATTGTGTAGTAGTGTAGGATAACATAAATACACAGCATATGAATGAATAATATATATATATATATATATATATATATATATATATATATATATATATATATATATATATATATATGCCAACCAATCACGAGCGACTTTACTTGTTTAAAAAGAAGTGGTTCCGTCCAATACTCAGTAAGAAAATTCAAGCCTGGCGTGGCCACGTGTGGTTTTGCTGCCAATCACGAGCGATTTCACTTGTTTGAGAATAGTGGTTTCAGCCAATACTGAGTAGGTTATTCAAGCCAGACCTGGCCAGCCGCGCGGGTTCGCTGCATTCATATGCTAATTAGGGCCATTAGTACAGCTGATCGCTCTCCACATACGTCAGAGTCCGTTTCCGACAATTTGTCGGAAACTGACGAAAATCAGGGAGATCTGAGGGAGTTTACGGGGACGAAAATCTCACTTTTCATGCAGTGTGTAATATAGCTCTCGGTTACTGCACAACATCGGCTTCACAGAGCATCTGAATCAACAAACAGGTTCTATCACCTTTGGTTATAAATTTTCTAATGTCCCAGTGAACTGGTTGAACTGGTTTCAGTTTGATTATGATGCAGAAATCTCCACCAGACAGAAATGCTCCAGTTTAAACCATGTGGATGAGGATGTTTTTCGTATTATTCTATTGGATTTGCAGTGAGACGGCCCTCACAGGTGTTACCATCAATACTATCAACACATTTCTATGAAAGGAGTTTTATCAGAGGTGTGACTCAGCTCCCTGTCTTTATAGGCAGACCAGAAAGCGTGACCACATCATTCTGCTCTCTTATTCTCAAACTAAATCGATGTTTGTGAGCCTGCCTTCGTTGAGCCCACCAGCCGCTTGTGTTTCCTGACTCAGCAGATTTCGTTGCTCCATCTCATTGCCTCCTAAATCTGTTTAACTGCAGCTGTCTGGTAATAATAACTTGTCCCACAAACCTTATTTCAGCCTCAGTTGGATTTACTGAGTCTGAAATGTTCAGTCTCCATCTGTGCCTGATCATAACTGGCTGTTAGCAGGTAGATTTTGTTCTATTCTTACTGAGAACTTACTGAGCAAGAAGACAAGTCAGTTAACATGACGCATCATCTTCCAAACACCTGCTAAAGAGGCGCTGAAGAGAAAAAAACAGTCTAAACAAGTCTTAAAACAGAGTTTTAAGTCCCATCAAACTCACCGACCATAAACTGTTAGTGTATTTGGTGGGATCTGTGAGGTGTTTGTAATCTAGCTTAGATGCAGAGGGATGCAAACACTGTAAAAATGTTTTTGCAGCAAATTAAAAAAGTCCTGCTAACTTGAAGAAGATGCTAGCAAAAATGGTAATGTCACTAACACACACACAAATAATAAACAATGTAAAAGAGAAACGCTGCAAATGCCAACGAAGCAGGCCGCCATGCTTAAATCTCTCTATGCTGCATGAAAACTCAGACTGCTATGCTAAAGTTGTAATGAGCACATCAACCCGTTGACTGACATCTGGGCTCAGTCCAGCACATTTTAGCACCCAGGGGTGGAATTAGGAAATGTGGGGCCCTAGGCAAAGACAGGCAGGTGGCCCTTTCAATTGTGAAAACAACACATAAAACCGACCCTGTAGCAAGAAGGTTCTGGGTTCGACTAGGGCTGCAGAACTGAGCTTAAGGAGTTTAGCCGGGTGCAGCTCTGTTCCAACCTTACCCTTAAATCCCACATCCTCCGTCAACGCCCCACTCACTTACAGACTGCCTGTGCAAAGCAGAGCCTACAGCCTTTGCTGTTCCTCCCGTCTTGATTCGCTCTGACTTCCTTGGAGCTTGAGTAGAGCATTAATTTAATATGATGTATTAAAAACATCCCCACCAGCATCCCTGGGCTGCTCAGTGGCCATCTCTGCTGCCTTGCAGCAAGAAAGTTCCGGGTTCGATTCCCGGCTCAGGGTCTTTCTGCATGGAGTTTGCATGTTCTCCCTCTGCTTGTGTGGGTTCTCTCCAGGTACTCCGGCTTCCTCCCACAGTCCAAAAACATGACTGTTAGGTTAATTGGCTTCTCTAAATTCTTAGATGTGCGTGTGTGAATGGCTGTTGGTCTCTGTGTTGCCCTGCAGTGGACTGGCGACCTCTCCAGGGTGTACCCCGCCTCTCACCTGCAGACTGCGGGAGATAGGCACCAGCACCCCTCGCCACCCCAGAAGAGATAAGCGTGATGGAAAATGGATGGATGGATATAAAAAAACAGAAATGTTAATAGAATAGACATCCATTATCTGTTCTAGGTTGTGTCCCTCTCTTCTTGTCCCTTTTCTTCTTGTTTTCCTCTCTATGTTTTGTACTCAGCTGACTTTTTATGCTGTCTCTAAAGGAATGAAAGATTTTTTCCAAGCACTAAGCTCACTTAGCTGATTGCTCCTTCCTGTGTTTCCAAAAAGGCCAAAGTAAATAACCCAGTCCTTCTTTTCACTGTAGACTAGAGACTGACACGGGAGTGGATTTTCACTCCTGTCCCGTCCCACTCCCACAGAAAAAAATTGTGTCCCGTCCCGATCCCGGGCCAGAGTAGAAATCTAAATCCTGTCCCATCCCACTCCTGGTGAAATTACTCCCACTCCCATCCCGCTCCCATTCAGAATGACTCCCGCTCCTGCACCACTCCCATTCAGCTTGCGTTGCAAATCAAACTTTTCGAAGTCGAGTTCGCCACTAACTGTTGGTCCCTCCATTGTTGTTTTTGAGAGCGGGTGGAAAAACTCAGAGCGGAAGCACTGTCGGTTTTTGGGTCGTGTAGTTTTTTTGACTCGCGTTATAGTGTAGGCTTCAAGGAAAAAAAACTACAAAATGGCGGCGCAGTACTGGATTTTTTTTCTTTCTATTTCATTTTTTTTTTTTTTGGCATCGATCCTAGTTTTTTTTTAGTTACTATTTGCTCCCGCTCCCGTCTGCTCCCGTTAATGTTTATTCCTGTACCGTCCCAATCACGTGATCGTTACTAATACTGACTCCCATCCCACGGGAATCCCATGGGAATCCCGTGACCCGTGGGATTCCCGAAAAAATGTCAGTCTCTACTGTAGACAAGCCATGATCTGCTTATCTGTTCTCTATTTTTCATTTGGATGACAGCAGACAAGATAGAGGAGAGCAGGAGGCGGGGTTACCAATCTACTTGCTGTTTTAGGCTATGTTCACACTGCAGGCCTTAATGCTTAATTTCGATTTTTTTTTGTGAAATTCATTTTTTTTATGTTGCCGTTCACATTTCCAAATATATGCGACTTGTATGTGAGTCTGCACTATGACTGCAGTTCACTGTGTGAACTGCAGTCATAGAACACAAGTGTCCCGCATGCGCAGTAGAGGACGCAATGACGCAATTTCTGGACGTAAACGTGGATGGTAGTGCCAGCGCGCATCAAGCGATCTTTTCCAACCATAAAAACTGAATCTTTTTAATATGGTTAAACATAAATACTGCTCTCCGCATCATCGTCCGTCATGGTTGTTGCTATTCTTGCCGCTTCTGCGTAGCAAGAAGCCGAGTAGTGACCTTTATCGGGTATTAATGAAGTTCAGGTCGGATGGATGCGACCTGGCCGTTCAGACACAGCTTCATTTGAAAAGATCAGATTCGTATCGGATTCAGGACCACAGAGCCAAGTGGCCTGGGTCGGATTGGAAAAAATCTGATCTGTGTTGTTCAGATAGCCATGAAAAGATCAGCTCCAGGTCGCATATAGGCAAAAAAAATCAGATTTGGGTCACTTCTGGCTGCAGAGTGAACGTAGCCTCTGATGTTGTCTCCAAAGTCTCCAGTAGCAGAAAAAAGCTTCTAGGTTTGGCGCTAGGAGTTTTTTTTTTAATAAAAGTGCTAGAGGGGTCTAAAAAGTCACTAAAGCGACAAAAGACTCTGAATTCTTTGTCTCCCCTTGTTTTTTTGTGTCCCCCATAAACTTTGGTATCTATTAATAATCTGCTTGAGCTTTTTGCAGATATTTAGAGAAGGGATCCAGTAGCTAAGCTTTTTAATGGCTCTTTGTTTTTGTTTTATATTAATACATCTGATCACTTGATCTCCAGATGTTTTAATAGAACCCATCAGGACATTTCATCTTCGCCACCAAGAAAACACCTTAACAGCAATGCTCTGAAGAATCTGCAAACCAGACCATCTCCTTTTCTACTGTGAGAAGAATTCGAGATGTCTGTGCATGCGCTGTGCAGGGCGTCACTTACTACGTATTTCTGCGGTGGCGTACTTTGGGATCATAGAGTCGGTGGTGAGCTCTGGATGGAGGATGCAGCCATGCGTGTAGGCATCCATGGGCAGGCCATCAAGGAGCTGGCGGTACTGCTGCACGCGCTCGTAGAGAGGCGAGCCTGGATCAGGAATCAGCTGAGCAACTGTCTCTGAAGGAAAGAAACACAAACAGGACAGGAAGGTAATATTTCAGAGGAACGATGAATCCAAAAAAACAGACAGTGAAAAGCACGGCTGCACTCTGGAGGTCATGATGAGTTTCTGAACGTCTCAGAGCAGCTGACATTTCTCAGAAAAAACTCCCAAAATATCTCAGCTGGACAGCATGCTAACCAGGAAACGGATGACTTCAGTCATGCTCAGAGACAAAGATTGACATTTGGACAGGGAAGACGACTGCAATGCCTTCTAAGTATCAGGTTAATCTGTGATTCTTAACAGAAAACCTTCAACCTGCTGCAAAACATTCAATATAAATCAATTCCTTCCTATAAATTCATTTACCTACAGCTAAAATCCTCATCTTCATGCATCAGTTTAACCTTCTGGAGTTTTTCTATTGTTGGTCTTCAATTTATTATCAGATTCAATATGATGAAATAATCCTGTTTTTTTTTCCCCTTCTGTCTGGGAAACGTTCCAGTTTTTTTAAATCTAATAATCAGATTGTTTTGGTGACATTGGAGAAAAGAGGCTGCAGTGACTTCATCCTGAACCTCCAGGTAGCCTTGGAGTGTCGTCCTTTATCCTCCAGCTCGTCAGAATATGTGATCCCATCTCTGCTGCAGGACTCAGAAAACGCATCAGCAGGAAGGTTTTAATGCAACATTGTCTGTAGGGTCATTCAGTTTTGTCCCTATTGATGTTAAATTATTGTTGTGTTTACATTTAATACAGTTTACATTTTTCCTCCCCAACAGATCAATAATTTAAATGTGCCTTTAATTTTAGCATAATTTCTCCTCTGGTGGGAAGTAATAATAATGTTATGTTTCAACTCTGTCAGATCTGTGGATAGAGCTGAAAATTAGGGTGATGGCAGGGAGGCCTTTTGTATGGGGTAAGAGAATCGTCAATAAAAATGTATACGTAGGTGTTTGAGTTTGTAAATGCAGATCAATAACCATGACTACATTAGAGATTTGGATTTTTTTGCCTTACTTTCCGCTCAGACATGTGAGAATAAAAGTTAAGAAGAGAAGTTAACACTTTGCAAAACTATGAGTATGATCACACATTTACGCTCGCTCTTAACCAATAGAATGTTGCTGCTGATGCCCAGCAGACCAATAGAAATGCTTCTTCGCTCTTCACTTCAGAGGAAAGCCCCGCCCCCAGAAAGGAAGATGATATGATCTGGAAAATGCAGCCTGAAAAATAAAGTGCAGTTGGTAAAACTCAATCTGAAAAAGAGAAATTTGAAAACAAAAAAATCACATATGAAACTTTTAAGGACATTTTTTTTTATTAACATTAAAAATAATGAATTTTGAAATTATAAATCTAATAAAATATTATATATCCGTCCATCCATTCATACATTTTGCGTCATGCCTATCCCAAGCCGGGTTGCGAGGGGTGCTCGTGCCTATCTCCAGCTGTCTACGTGCGAGAGGCGGGGTCCACCCTGGACAGGTGGCCAGTGCATCACAGGGCAACACGACAAACTACCATTCACACAGCCGGAGTACCCGGAGAGAACCCACGCATGCACAGGGAGAACATGCAAACTCAATCCAGGAAGACCCAAGCTGGGAATCAAACCCGGAACCTTCTTGCTGCAAGGTAGCCGGGCTACCCACTGCTACACTGTGCAGTCCATAAAATATTATATATATATATGTATATATATATATATATATATATATCTATTATGAAATTCTGAGAATACAGCAAAGTTTTTAAAACATTTTTCTGATTCAAACATTTTTCAAAGTTTCTATCTAGATTGTTATTTTTTTTTTTATTTCCATAAAAAAAAAACAATAACAGAAGAAGATTTGCTCCATAAACGATGAGCCTCTACCTTGTGAGCATATTAACCTTCATTCAGTAAGCCACACCAAGCAGCTTCTTTATTTGAGCTCCAACCTTTAAAGTCGTAGGGAAGCGGCTCTTCCAACCGTTGCAGTTCCGAATTCGCCCGAGTGGCGCCTGACTTTACACGAGTGAATAAAATGAATGTGATTGGTTGTTTATCAAGGGAAGGTTCGGAAGCAAAATTGATTGTGGCCGGTTTGTCGGAAGCATCTTGCTAACCAGTTAGCAACTTAGCGCTAGTAGGTTCCCAATGGGAAATTCCATTGGGACCAAGTAGCACTAAATTAGTGACTTAGAAAAGACGCTGTCAAGGAACGCTATGGACAGAGGAAACATGCGAGAGGAGGAGAGTTTAGTGTCGGAGGTCGTGGAT
This sequence comes from Cyprinodon diabolis, assembly GCA_030533445.1. NCBI lineage: Eukaryota > Metazoa > Chordata > Actinopteri > Cyprinodontiformes > Cyprinodontidae > Cyprinodon > Cyprinodon diabolis. The sequence goes on from CM060062.1 coordinate 44,823,188, forward strand.
GAGTCTCCTCCGTCATCCATGTTTTATTTAGAGGAGGAAAGCGGGGACGAAGATGTGGAAGAGGACGCCAGGGCGGCAGAAGCCTGGTTTGGTGTAGAAGGCTTCCAGCCGTACATGTTTGAGCCCTTGCCTCACAACGCTGCCAGTTCTGTTAGCTCTACACCTGCTGAAGACACAGACGTCCATCCCCGTGAACACTGGGACGCAACTCAATGGGAAAGGAAAGGATTCTGATTTCAACCGTTGCGTATATTAGCTGCGACATATGAATCAAGATGCTATGAAAAACCGAAAAACCGAAAACATTTAATTTGATAGATGTCCGTTGATATATGATTGGCCGAATTTAGGTGTTCAGGCTGACGTATAACTAACTGGCCTGCAGAAGATGACGGAAAAAAAAAACATTTTAAGACAGGATTTTTTTTCTATAGAAATTTTCAAAATTTTGGGACCATATTGTCTGATAAAGAGAACATTTATATACATGTTTAAGCCAGAATGATTTGAAATTCAAATATGATTTCCCTACAAACAAGAGTTTGCTTGTTTTAAAAAAACGTCAGAAGAAGTGGACGTTTTTAGCCCAGGTGAGTTCTAATTACTGCTGAATTAAATTAAAAGATGTCATCAACACTTAGAATTTAAAACATGCTGCATTGAGTGATTATTGGGAGGTGAAACATCTGAAGAAGAGCTCCACTGCTGAATCTACCGGAGCCACTGACAGCCTTACCTCCTGCAAAGTTTTTCTCCATGTAGTCTATGATCTGGTTGTAGTCACTGATGATGGTGTCTCCGTGGAGGAAGACGGGGACCTCCTCTCCCAGGTTCAGTCTCATGAACCACGGCTCCTTGTGCTCCTGCAGCGGCAAACTCACATCCCTCTCATCACACACCAGCCCCTTCTCATGGATCACTAGACGTACCTGCAGAGACACAGATGTAACGAGGTGAAAACTACCAGGATGTCATATCAATTCAATCCAGGGGTAGAAAAATGACGAAAGAAATGATTTAAGCTCAAGCGCTAAAACCAACAAACCATTAGTCCGTGAGGCAGACACCCTGTCTACTTTTAGGCTAGGCTTAAAACTTTCCTTTTTGATAAAGCTTCTAGTTAGAGTGGCTCAGGTTATCCTGAGCTATCTCTATAGTTCTGCTGCTATAGGCTTAGACTGCTGGAGGACATAGGGACCCCTTTTTCATCATTCTGCTTCATTCTATCTCTATTCTCCCACTCTGCAGAATCTGTTAGTTCAATCTCTAACGTTCTGCTCTCTCTGCTTTTTCTCATAGTAGCTTCATCTGGTCTGTTCCTGTTTGGCTGTGACTCCATCCTGGAGAGAAATATCAGCTGTGCTGCTGCCATCAACACCTTTGTTTCTAGATGTTGGAGCTTGGCCTGTTTTCCAGTGTAGTCCTGTTTCTCTGACCGTGACTAACTGGATGTGCTCTCTTCATCCTCTGACATGGGAGCTGGCTCGGAGCTCGTCTGCCTGGCTGTGTGTTTCCTGGACGGGGCCGCCTGTGGAGCTGGTTGACAGCTGCCTTTTGTATCTATGCTTCTTTTTCTATGTCTGCTTCTGTCTCCTTGAACCCCAGTGGGCCTCAGCAGATGGCCGCTCACACTGAGCCTGGTTCTGCTGGAGGTTTCTTCCTGTTCAAAGGGAGTTTTTCCTCTCCACTGTCGCTACAAGCATGCTTAGTGTGAGGGATTGCTGAAGAGTCAATGAGTCGATGCAATCAGCTGGTTTTCCTTAGATAGAAAACTTTGAATCAATCTGACTGGATGATCTGGTGAACTGGAAAGTGACCTGAGATGACATGATGTGAATTGGCGCTATAGAAATAAACTGAATTGAATAGAATATCTTGCGATGTCAAACGCCAAAGCAACAGACAGCGGTTGCATCTTTACTGAGCCACATTTCAGGAACTGCCACAGAAAAGACACGAAACCATGGAGTCAAGTTTGTTCCATTATTGTTGCAAGCGGAAAACAAGTTTTGTTTATTGAAAAAATAATCCAATCCAGACATGCAAATGAAAAAATGTTTTAGGAGATTTCGTTAATTCGAATTTGATCTTATCTTCTTGATGTGACCTGTAAACTACACAATTTGAAAAGAACTTATAAAACTCAATCTGAAAAAATAGAATTTTTTACAAAAATGAAAATATGAAATCTGAACAATTATAAAAAAAAAAAAAAAAAAAATCAGGGAAAAAGAAAATAGAATGGAAGAGAAAATCCCTTTTTTTGTCCCACAATGGGGAAATTATAGAAAAATAGTCACACAAATATGGACCTTAGAAAAAATGTATAAGAATAAGAGAACAGTTGAGAATTAAAAGATAAACAATAAAATACTGTACTGTAAGGTGTTTTAATAATATAAAACTGCACCTGGAGAATAAATAACCAATATACAGCTATGGACATTTTTACAGAAATGTCAATATCAGAGATGTGCAAAATGAAATACGGTATTATGAAAATGTGAAAAAACAAAATATGTGAAAACAACAAAGTTACTCTCAATATTTTTTTGAATAAAATTTCATTTCTAGATTGCATTTTTTTACAAATTTTTATATAAAAACATGTCATTTGCTTGCAACAGTAATAAAAAAATGAAAAAACTGATCAGCTGAGGGACCCGGAGGATGCATGAAGATGCAGCTGCTCAGAGAGATGAAGACTTAATAATAAATAAAATAACTTTGAAATAACTCATAAACTGTACAGGAGGCCAATGAAGGGAGGCGGAAACAGGAATAATGTGCTTAATGGTGTGAATGCCAAATAAAAGACCTGCTGCAGCATTTTGCACTCTCTGGAGAGGAGCAATAAGAGCCACTTAAAGTTTTCCAGCTGACTAACAATAAAAGTTTGGATTGCTGTCAGAATTTTTCTTTTTCTTTTTGGCCTTACTGACTAAAGGTCAACTGATCTGATCTGGGTGTCACATTTTAGATCTGCATCCACTCTAACACCGATGTGATGGTATATGAAGACTGAATTCAAGTCAAACACCGTGCTGCCTGATAGTGGAAAAAGAAGGCCGCCTAAAAAGGAGCCCTGAAGCACCCCAAGGGAACAGACGATGATGTAATCCCTAATGCTACGTTCAGGCCTAAAGCAGCAGGAGCAGCAAAAACGCGCATCCTGCTTCATTCTTGATGCTTGTACCAGTTTAGTTCTGACGCTCGGCTTTAGCATCTTTGCTGCTCTAGCTGCGCAGTGGAAAATGCGCAGCTGAATGCAGACAAAACAGAGGTTATAGTCTTTGGACCAGAGTCTCTGAAAAAGAAGCTGATTAGCCAGTCACTTCATTTGGATGGGATTAAACTGATTTCAGATAATAAAGTAAAAAATCTTGGTGTTATTTTTGATCAGGACCTGTCATTTAAATCCCAGATCAAAGAGGTTTCTAGAATTTCCTTCTTTCATCTGAGGAACATTGCAAAAATTAGAAATCTCCTGTCCAGGTGTGATGCTGAGAAACTAGTCCATGCATTTGTTACTTCAAGGCTGGACTATTGTAATTCTTTACTATCAGGAAGTCCACAAACTGTAGTTAAAAGCCTTCAGCTGATCCAAAATGCTGCAGCCAGAGTTCTGATGAAAATGAAAAAGAGAGATCATATCTCTCCTATCCTGGCTTCTCTTCATTGGCTTCCTGTTAAATCAAGAATAGAATTTAAAATCCTCCTTCTCACATATAAAGCCTTAAATGGCCAAGCTCCATCTGATATCAGAGATCTGATTGTTCCTTATGTTCCTAACAGAGCACTTCGCTCTCAATCTGCAGGTTTACTAGTGGTTCCTAGAACTTCTAAAAGTAGAATGGGAGGCAGATCTTTTAGTTATCAGGCTCCTCTCCTGTGGAACCAACTACCAGTTTTAGTCCGTGAGGCAGACACTCTGTCTACTTTTAAGGCTAGGCTTAAAACTTTCCTTTTTGATAAAGCTTATAGTTAGGTTGGCTCAGGTTATCCTGAGCTGTCTTTAAAGTTATGCTGCTATAGGCTTAGACTTTTGGAGGACATAGGGACCCCCATTTCATCATTCTGCTTCATTCTCTCTCTGTTCTCCTATTCTGCAGAATCTGTTAGTTCAATCTCTAACGTTCTGCTCTCTCTGCTTTTCCTCAGAGTAGCTTTGCCTCGTCTGTTCCTGTTTGGCTGTGACGTCATCCAGGAAAGAAACATCAGCTGTGCTGCTTCCATCAACACCCTTGTTTATAGATGTTGGAGATTGGCCTGTTTTCCAGTGTGGTCCTGTGACTGGGTGGATGTGCTCTCTTCATCCTCTGGCATGGGAGCTGGCTCTGAGCTTGTCTGCCTGGCTGTGTGTTTCCTGGACGGGGCCGCCTTTTACAGCTGCTTTTTGTATCTCTGCTTCCGTCTCCTTGAACCCCAGTGGGCCTCAGCAGATGGCCGCTCACACTGAGCCTGGTTCTGCTGGAGGTTTCTTCCTGTTAAAAGGGAGTTTTTCCTCTCCACTGTCGCTACAAGCATGCTTAGTGTGAGGGATTGTATTTGAGTCAATGAGTCGATGCAATCAACTGGTTTTCCTTAGATATAAAACTTTGTATCAATTTGACTGTATGATCTGGTTGAACTGTAAAGTGCCTTGAGATGACATGTGTTGTGAATTTGGCGCTATATAAATAAACTGAATTGAATTGAAAATTGGGTCTGATGCACGTTGGGCGGAGCTACACTATCCTTTCTTTGCCTGGAACAATGGCAGCTATATTTACTGTGATCAGTGGGTAAAAAGTAGTTTTAATATGTTTTGAAGTGAGGAAGTTTACCCAAAAACTTGGTCTGTGCAGCCAGTTCATCCAGATTACCATCCTGCCTTCAAATATTATTTCTCTGTCAGAGCCGCTAAGACCCCCGTATACCGGCGGTGCACTGTCACTGGGAATCCCGCTCAACAGCAGCCTCTGACCCGGTCACCTTTTCGCGGTTTTCCGCTAATGTTTGCGGCGGCTGGAAAGCATTTTTCACATATGTAATCCAAACTGCAGACACCAGAATAATAAAATCGAACATATTGTGCCGGCATGTTTCTACATTTGAAGTTAATTTAGGCGTTAATAAACTGTTTCAGAGGAGTGATCATAGCGCTCTGCATCAGCAGTGCTGTGTCTGACTCCCTGCCAGCTCCCAGATCAGCTTCTCTCATTGGTTGATTTGGCTCGTCCAGCAGAAAGAGTTCAAATTTTCCAACTCCAGCAGCTTTTTCAGCGCGTCAAATTCTCAGAAGCTCATGACGCGCTGCGCTTGCTGCTCAAAACTTGCTGCAGGACCTTCTGCTGCGCCTCGATGCGCATCGACCATTGACTTTGCACGTAAACCTGCTGCTTCTGCTGCCTCTGCTGCTTTAGATGTGAACGTAGCATAAGACAAACAAGGAGGGTTAAACCAAATATGAGGATTTAATAAGAGGATTTGCAAATGGAATTACATTTTTTTTAAACTTTTTTTTAAACTTAAAATAAGCAAATTAGATATTATGCACTTGAAATAAGGCAATACTCAATTCAAGAAAAAAAAAACCTTTTAAGAAAAAAAATTGTATTTAGAATAAAATTTTAGCAGTGAGGGAATATGCTTGCTTTATATGACAAACTGTTCATTTCAACATTTCCAGGGGGTGAGATGGGAGAAAAACTCCAGTGTAGCTGTAAAATATCGCCATTTTCATTATTAATTCGTACCTAAAAATCATACCTAACCCATCAAATAAATGCTGTTGTTTGCAAACAAAATAATTTAAAATCTCTAAGAGGTGCCTTTTGCACTGCAAAAACAATCTATAAGCAAAAATTTCTTAAAATAAGTCTATTTCCCCTTAAATTGAGTAGGTAAATAAGATGATCTGCCAATGGAGTTAGTATGTTTAGTCTTAGATATAATGCACTTGAAATAAAACAATGCAATTTTCTTATTTTAAATCTAAATTGTCTTGTTCAATTTGCAAGTGTCTCACTAACCTCCCTAATTCAAGAAAAAGCGCACTTATTTTAAGAAAAGAAAAGGACTTATTTAGATCTCAATTTTTTGCAGTGTAACTGGAGGGCTGTCAGGACGAACTGCTGAGGCGTCCCATAAAGTTCCCTAGAAACAACACAATCATTGTTGCAAGAGGAGTTTATTATGTCATGTTAGCTTATTCACTCCCTTCTAAAGATGCCAACATGTTGAGATGCTTGGAAGGCAAAATCTGATCTCTGGCTCAGTGCTGAGCAGAGAGAGGTTGCTCTGTCTGTCTCCTATGAAAGGATTAAATGTGTAGGAGGCAGTTTAATAGAAACAGATGGAAGAAAACGGTTATTGTGGTTTTTGACACAACTAAAGGGAGAAAAACTCTTAGACTGATGATCAAATATGAGGTAAACACCTGTGAAAGTAAAGTGATGTGCAGGTAAGACTTGGCAGAATCTTGCAGACTAAAAATACACCTAAGCTCAATTCATCGAAGTAAAAAACGAATATTTTCGCCCGTCCGTTATTTGACATAAAAAAAATAAAACACTTTGTATTTAATTTCAACTTCAACAAAAAACTTTATATATCCCCAAAAAAGAAACAACTGACAAAGATACTCTGACCTTAAAGAACCGACATCTGTCCCACAGTAGTTTACAAGTCAACTCACCTCAATGCAGGTTTGCTCAGACCCACCTGCTTCCTCCTTTACTGAGCGAGCCTTCATTACTGAATAAAAACACTTTCCTTAAGGTTCTTGATTATCTAAAAGATTTCCTTTAGCTTAGTTTGATGCATTAGAGGCTATTTGGGTCACAACGTCCGGTGGCTGCAAAGAAGTTTAACATATATTATAAATATCAAGAAAAATCTGCTTTTATTCCAACACAGGAACGTCATTTAGATTGATAAAACTAATTTAAGCTCAACTCTTAATGCTTCATGGTGCTGAAATCCGGCAAAAAATAAGTTACAATAAATGCTTTAAAGCAAAGTTTTTATTCAAGAACGAGTCTCTGTAGTTAAATAAATCTGCATCATGCTGAGTCGCACCATCGTTTAAAAACAATGAGAACCTGGATCCCCGCTCTTTTTGGCCCTCGCGTCCCTCAGTTGTCGCACCAACTTGCCTCCACTTCCTCACCCCCTCGGCCGTATCTAGACCCAAAGCTAGTTCCTGATTGGCCCTCTGGCGTTGTGGCGTGGAATAACATAGCGCCAGAGGTGGAAAGTAACTAAATACATTTACTCAAGTTACTGTATTGAGTAGGTTTTTTGTGTATTTTGTATTTTTCAAGTAGTTTTTAAAATCGGTCATTTTAATTTTACTTGATTACGTTTTGAGTTAAGTATTGTATTTCGTTACATTACAAATCCCATCCGTTACTGAGTTAAAAAAAACTTTGGAACGTGAAAGGAAGACAAAAAATCAGGCCCGAAAGCACTACAGAGAGTGACGTGATCAGCATGTAGATCTAGGCTACCGGGCGCTCTGTTTATGTTAAAAGAAGGATGGCACTCAGAATGAACAATTCATGGCAATTCCACTTTCAATTGATGTGGAAACATTGAAAACATTTTATAGGATCTTAAATGTCATGTGTGGCATGGTTTATGTTGTTATTGCATTTGTATAGTGCTTATTAATAACTGTTATTAATGTTTGAAGAAAAGAAGGACGGCCCTCAGAACCAACAATTTATACAAGTTTTACGGGATGGTCTGAACTAAAATTGCACATTATACCTTTCTGAGGGTCTTAAATGTCATGTGTGACATGTGTTATCTTGTCATTACATGTGTAAACATTTGTATAGATTTTTCTTTAATTAAAAACTAAATAGTTTTGGATTTATGACACCTTGTTCTATTTTCACTACATGGGAGAGAGTTTTTTTTTTATGTAACTAAGTAACTTTTACTTAAAATACATTTTAAATTATCTACTTATTACTTTTACTTGAGTGATTTTTCTGATGGGTAATTTTACTTGTACTTGAGTAATATTTCATCCAAGTATTGGTACTTTTACTTGAGTATGATATTTTAGTACTTTTTCCATCACTGCATAGCGCAGACCACACTTCCATATTGCGCATAAATCAAAAATATCTGCGACAAACTCACTGCCACACACTGCTGCTGAAGAATAACCAGGCCTTTAGAGTACATCTTTGTTACGTTTATGTCTATTTTTTTAACTTGCTGTAAAAACCATGTAACTTCATCAGCCTCAGCAATGTTCCATACAAGCCCGAGAACAGAAAAGGTCCCTGGATGTTGTTCTGGCCCCTCCCTCTTTACCCAGCATGCATCACTTGTCCGTTCTCCAGACTGACAGCTGTCCCAGCATGCACTGCGGCAGCAGCAGCTTCCAGGTTAGCGCCCACAGAGCTCAGAGTATTAGGTAAAAAGTTCTCTTTTCTGTTTCTGTTGTTCAACAAAAGTACAATTTAAGATCATTTGAGGCGAGAATGTTATACTTTGAGCTCCACTATATGACCCGTTTACCGATTTAGGGCGTAATTTTTAGAATAAGTTCCGATGTTTAGAGGACCACAGCAATCAGCAGAGCTCTGAGGGTAACGGCAGCCAGAGCTAACGTTAGCCCGAAACACCTGTTCATCTATTCTGGAACTGTCCATTATCCAGTCCTTCTGGTACGACATTTATTATTTAATTAAAATAGACAAAGATTTTCTTTTATTTTGGAAGACTATACTATTCGGCATTAAGGGAAATTGCAAGGTTCAAACAAAGAGATCAGATAAGGTATATATAATTGACTTTATTATTATTATGGCCAAGTTCTTTATACATAAATGTAAATATAGAGGCTCAAACTTATTTTAAGCACGAACTTAAACAACATATCGACACCATACAATTATCAGAAAATAAGAAAGCAATCAAAACCGGAGAAGCCTTTGTTCTTTTTAATATTATTTAGAGCGCTGTTTCCCCCTAGCGTTAACTTTTGTTTATTTTTATTTTTTCTTGTCTTTCTTCCTTATTGTTTCGTGTTTTGCACAAAACGAGGTCATTTACTTGACTGGTAAAAATGTGAATTTACACTTGTTGAAAATGTCTGTAAATAATGGTTGTTGTGAATTCCTATAGTGCAATATGGTTGCTTTGTATTGTTCTTTACAGAAACAAATAAAGTTGTATAAAAAAATAAATAAATAAATCTCTCTCTCTCTGTATAGCCGTGTGTGATGTACCGCTGGCTCTGGTGGCCATATTTATTTATTTTTTTGGCAGAATGTTCATTAGATTCTGTGTTTTTGTCAAGAACATACATGGCGAAAACACAAGTCTGTACTCACTTTTCTGTGAATATAGAAACAGCCAGTATTAGCGCCTCCTCTGCCTGGACAGTTCGTAGCACTTCGGCCTTGCAGCTATAAGGTCCTGGGTTCCAATCGTGGCCTGTTCTCTTTCTGTGTGTTCTCCCTGTGTATGCATGAGTTCTCTCTGGGTACCCTTATTTCCTCCCCATGTTTGAAACAGATTGCAGCAGACAGGCTCCTGCGCCCCACTGACCCTGACAGACAGGCAGCTAAATAAACAGACGCATCTTCCTGTCTGCAATAAACTTTTAACCTGCAGCTGTATTCCTTCCTCTTTTATATCACGACACAAAAAAAAATGAATCAAACTCTTACAAGATGGGCGCTGACATAATGACACACTGGCGTCTCCACGCTGAGTCTCACCCAGTGGCGGCTGGTGAAAAATATTTTTGGTGGGGCTGATATAGCCTAGTGTATGTCTCCAACTAATCCGGAATAAGAATTCAAATAAACAATTGGACAATACATACAATTTAACAGTAATGATTTAATTTACTATATAATAACAGTAACAGTGATGATTTGGGTCACTGTGACGGGGTTCTTTGGCCTCCAAGAATCCAGGCTCAGTCGGGTTACCGGTGTTGGTGATTTATTGTGCTCAAAAACTCAAAATAGGGTGCAAAAGAAACTAAACATATACAAGATACACTGGGCCTCAGCCTCCCTCCAGTTACCAGCAATGTAACAACGAAACAGAAAACAGAAATGGCCGCTCTTCTTCCCACAGCCCTCATTAAATAGTTTAAGCCCCTACAGGCTCCCTTATTTCTGATTTCTTCTCATAAATCAGTTTTGTCCATATATTACCTCCACAAACAATTGATGTACAAAAACAAATCATTTTTACAACTTAATTCATTACACAGATTCATTGACTTATTCAATTACACCAAACTGGGTTTGAACCCAGCAAAGACGCAGCCAGACTGAAGATGACAGGTCCCCGTAGCACACACACACACACACACACACACGGCTAACCTCACTGAAATATTAAGTGTGCCCCTCAATACGCCAGCAGGTAACCAGGAACAGCTTGTGTGTTTTAAGTTAATGGAGCTACTGGGCTCAGCGCAAGCGGATTGGTCCTCACAAACACAGTATAACAGGAATGTGTGTGTGGCACGCAAAGTTAGAGGATGTTTTAAGCGACGAGGTGGATTCGTCACAGTCACAATAACCATGACATGAAATTTTCCTACCCTACAACAGGGATGTTCTTCTGGCAAACGGGTAGATAAATAAGGATCTCACCGAATTTGGTGGAAGCTGCATCTCGCTCGTTACGTTCGCCATCGTCCCTCTAATTGTCTGCACCTGTGCTTCGGTGCAGAAGCCTGTTAAAGTGCAGTATTTTCAGAGCCCCAAGACCATAAAGTTCTGAGACGCTGATTGGCCATTAAATTCACCTAGCAATAGTACATGATTGACAGATTCTCTGCAAATGTGGGTCTGTCTGATCACAGCCCTAAGACAGAGACGGTAGGAGTCTGTCTGTGGAAATCCACAAATGAATGACAGTAGATAGGGAAATGTAGTTTATATAATTTGTTTTGCTTATAGGTACACACTCTAGACAGTAAAACTGACATTTATGAGTTAATTTCTAAAAATATATTTCTATCAGGGAGGGCGGTGCCCCAGCGCCCCCTATGGGCCGGCCGCCACTGGTCTCACCGTCTCGCTGCTGAAGATGTAAATCTCCGACCTGGAGGCCTTGGCGTTACCTGGGCGCCATCGATCTGTGCGGCTGCATATCAACATGCTGCTACTTCTGAGTATTGAGCCGCATCCGACTCCGTCGTTATCAGATCTGTTGCATTCACATTACGATCAGAATATGACAGGCAGCGCATCGGATGAAGGAGCAGAGGAGGGTGTTCAGCAGCTCAATGAGGCAACACGTCAAACACATGGTGAAGACGGTGCCTCACAAAACGGCTCTGTTGTCAAAGTATCGAAAAAAAAAGGAGGAATTTTATCCTTTAAATTAAAAACAAATTAATCAGGCTGACTTCATGACTCTACATAAGATCGATCTAAGAGAGCTGGGAGAGAGGCTCATCTCAGCACTGTTTACAAATGATGACAGAACCACTCCAGCGCCATGATTGAGATGATAATCATGACAGACAGTCGTGTGTTTATCCTCCGCTGAGTGACGATTGGTTCGATCAGCAGCTCAGACCGGAGCCAACAACCCGGCCTGAGAACCGACCCGCAGAAATATAAAAGCACCGTAATCTAAACATTCCTCAAGCTGTTTGATTAAAAATTTTAGGTGAAAACACAAATGAAGCAAAATATATGAAATATTAACTGATTAAGCTAATTGACCAAAATTTTTAGGCACTTATGTTCCCATTTGGATGTAATTTGTTCCAGATGAAGATCAGTGATTGGATTTTATCAACATGTCTTCTCTGCAAAAAGGACTTTTGCATTTAGAAAACTATGTGTAACCTGAAAAAAATCAAATTAATTAAACTATCTTTAAACCTACACAGATTAACAATTAGATATTTATTTTTCATTCATTTAATTCAATTTCATTTCATTTTAATTACCTATTTTACTTTATGGCCAAATGCTGAAGACATCTGGATCTGATTACAAATCAAAGTCCTTCTTGCTTCAAGAAACTTCATCGCAATGATTTAGGTTTATCTGGAGCTGACGTCCAATATGTACCGTAGCATGGAAGCAAAAAAGGTTATTTAAAAACATTAAGTTTTATAGACGGTGTCATTCAAATGTTTGGAAAAAAAAAAAGCAAATAATCTAGTAATAAATATAACGTAAAAAAAGCTATTTTCTTTCAGCTTTGAGTGTTTAATATCTTGGAGTTTTAATGGGAAAGTGAAACTCATCAGAAATTGCCGCCCCGTCGTATCAGATACTGAAGAAAAGAGTCTTGAACTTGTCTTGGTCCCGTCCTCCCTAAAGGTCTGGTTATCCTCCCGCAGCAGTGTGTCGCAGTGAATTTGTCGCAGATATTTTTGATTTATGCTCAATATTGTAGCGTGGTCTGCGCTATGTCATTCCACGCCACACTGCAAGAGGGACAATCAGGAACTAGCTGTGGGTCTGGATACGGCGGTGGCGGTGAGGAAGTGGGGGCAAGTTTGTGCGACAACGGAGGGACATGAGGGCCAAAAAGAGCGGGGATCCAGGTGGAAAAAGGGTCCCAGCGTTCTCGCCACCTCGCTCTTTAGCTGGTCCATCTTTACGAGTCGTTTTGCACAATGGCGGTCATACAAACAAAGCAAGCCGCTAAGGTACCAAGCAGTAAATACGCATAGAGTAGATGAAGAATTGACCAATCAGAGGCTTCCTGTCTGCAGTCACCTCCAATTTTGGATAGGTGCAGCAGAGTGTCTGCGGAAGGGGCGTGGCCACATTTCCGTTCACTGCGATACACACGCACACGACCTGGTTTCTGAGCATAAATCAGCCTCAAGTCTAGGAATCGACTTCTTTGTTTTGATCGTGTTTAAACCCGATCCTCATGTCTTCCACGCTTAAAGTATTGCTCTTCTGACACATTCGGATTAACCGGCTTCAGCAGCACTTGCTGGGACACTTAATGCAATCCCTGGAATCAAGAAAGGTGAAAACACTCATCACCAGAACAGATACGGCTGTGCGACTTGACCAAAGTTGATCAGGAGCCATTGTTGAGAAGTCTTGCAGGTGTTGGATTAAGCAGCAACACACATATATAGTTTGGATTTTGTTTGCATTTTTTACACAAACATTAAAGTCCAGTTTTCTAAAAGGAGTCCCCCAAGGTACAATCTGCTGACTCATTTTCTATTCCACTTTTATTAACTATATTAGAATAAAGAATATGTCTGTATCTAAAGTTTCCTGTATGCAGATGATAAGCCTACTTTTTAGAGCGGGTAATTCAAAGTGCATTAAAGTCTTTTTTGCTAAAAATTGCTTCCATATATTAGTTATTGTTGATATTTCTGAACAGGAAAGAAACCCATCACGATCTATTGAGTGGGAGTTTTAGTTCTGTTCAAGTTTTATGTTAAACTTTGATTCATGTCAACTTAATTTTTTCATGTAGTGTCATTAAAGTTGTCTTCTAGTTACTGTATATCTGAGCACTGTCCTTTTCCATATTGCCCTTCTAGATACCTCTGTCCACAACTGCTCCCAATTAGTTGATCACTCCATTCATTTTTTTGTTTGGCATATATGTCTCATTTCCACTAGCCCTCTGAAAACGATCAGTGCGGCGTTCGGACAGAGCTTGGATCAGTCCTGAGCTTGGTCCTTACGACCATTTATACATCACGCTAGCACGGTTCCTCCTATCGGCGGTCCATGGTACTACAGCTCTCAAGGCGGGAATTATGGAAACAAAAATGCCGGCTCCTATAACATTCAGGAACTTATTGCCTGGACAGATTCCTCTATCCCAAATTTCAAAGAGAGCCTTGGTCTAGACATCATCCCAGGTTGCACCACGCTCTTTTCATGCCATTTATTGTTGACAGGCTGAGAAGAAGTTTGTGTTGTAAACAGGTGAAGAGATCTGTGAATTGCAAAACCGGACACGCTGGAAAACCAGAAAAATTAGTCAGCTAACGGTAAATAGACGACACAGTCTGCCCATGCTCTTTTTGTTATCAGAGAACTGAGCCACAGATGAACCGTGCCGAGACCTGCTGTTGAACTAATACTAGATTTATCGCAGATTAGTTGTGTCTGGCAAGGTCCAGTTCAGTTGCGTTCCATTTACACTCTGCAGTTATCTCGGTTACCGTTCTCGGACCGATCTTAGTACAGTTTCAAAAGAGTAATGTAAATGGAGCTGTATGGGGGGTGGTGGCCTAGTGGTTAGGCCACAGGGCTCAGAATCCTGACGTTGTGAGTTTGAATCCCACTCCCACAGACTGCCACTCTGGCTCTCTGAGAAAGACCCTTAACCCACTATTGCACCCCACAATGGCAGCCCACTGCTCCCCAAGAGGATGGGTTATATGCAGAGGTAAAATTCCCCAATGTGAGATCAATAAAGTTCAATAATTTATTATTATATATAAATACACCTCCCCTGCAGTTGCTCTATGCTGGCTTATCTTCATTCCCTCCTGAAGCTCTCTGTTCCCCTTTGTTCTGGTTCCAGTGCCCCCAGGTTGGTTGTTTCTGGATTTATGCTTCTGTTGCTGCCACTCTAATGATTAAATCTGCAAGAAACAACCTCAGCCTCCGTCTCTGCATCTGGGTCCTTTACAAACGTCTCCCTCTCTGACAAAGCCTCATTGAGAAAGCTGAGCTTCTACTATAGTCATAGAGATTAATGAATTCATCAGTCAAATAAAAAAATTGATCAGGAGACATTTTAAATGCTGGACTATCTATTTAAATCCTAGTTTATCCACACTTCACTGATAGATACACCTCTTAACTTTTCAAAGCAAATGTATTATATCTCTGTAAGTGATCATTTATTTTTTCTCAGCTTTGACTTATGTGATTCTGTATTTGACTTCTTGATTGTATTATTAACATTATTTCCTTTAAAGTCTCTCTGTGAGAGTTTGAAGCTTTTTTAAAGCATTTGCAACCATAAAATATTAAGCTGGGATTCTTCAACTGGACCTTGTTCCTGTAATAACAAACTCAAAAATGAATCTTTCTTGTTTTATTTTTTGTATGCATTTGATGATGATAGTGACCCGTTCTCCTCGAAAACACAGGTGGTTTCTCTGGGTCTTTCAAGTGAAACTAATATGAACCCCAGTTGGCCTCAGCAGATGGCTGCTCACACTGAGCCTGGCAGAGTTCTTCCTGTTAAAAGGGAGTTTTTCCTCTCCACTGTCGCTACAAGCATGCTTAGTCCTAGGGCTGGGGGATAATTCAATAACGATATATATCGATCGATAGACGTGTGGCGCAATAGAAAAAAATAGGCTCGATAAAAGTTCGATAAAGAAACGCAGTTTTCCTTCCTTCTCATTGTAGCCTAGCATGTAGGTTTATGCTAGTCACTACTTCCTCCCAACCAATCACAATCGCGGACCCATGCATGGCGTCACAAAGCGCCGCCCTCTCAAACCACAACACAGAGCACATGAAGATGTCGCAGCAGGAGAGGCAGAGGAAATTGTTCCAAAGAAGGGTTTTTGTAGTTCGGCAGTCTGGCAGTATTTCGGTTATGGCAAGTCGGACACAAAACAAACCACAGTCATCTGTAAAATGTGTTGGGAACCAGTTAAAACCAGTGTCTGATAACACAACCAACTTTTTTTTTTTTTTATCATCTCAGCCGCTCACACCCGCAGGAGTACGAGCTGTGTAGGCCCCGCTGCGACTCTCCTCCGAGGAATCTTCAGGAATTTCGGGAAAATATATATATATTTATATATTCAGTTCTGGGCAGTTTCCCACGTAGTCCTAACAATTGAGAGAAAAATGCTGAGGGGCCAGAAACTTCAAAGTAATAACTCAGGTTAAAGCAGGAAACTAAGCTGAACCAGGTTTATTTGTTATATTTATTTTGGTCACTTAGTTTATTCTTTGTCAGTATTTAATAACATAACTCAGGTCTTTTAAGTAATTTTTCTTTAAAACAATTCTGTTATGGTTAAAAAAGTTGGTTAAATAAATATTCAATTGGAAGTCTGTGTTTGTGTTCTTTATTAAAATTAAATCATTTAGCAATATTATAAAAAGTCCAGGCAGAGCTGCACATAAAATATGGTTTCAAATCTTTTCAATAATTATCGATATCGATCAATATGCATTTTTTTTTATCGATAAGCTTTTTTTCTATATCGCCCAGCCCTACTTAGTCCGCAACTCGTCTGCTACCTAGTGAGCAGGCAGTGGTTGCACCGTCTGACTTCATTCAGATGACCCCGTTTCAACCCAACTCCAGCCCCTCCTCCACCATTGTAGCTAAAACTTCATCAGTTTCATTCCTCCTGGACTCTTACTGCATTCCGCGTCTCATTTCATTATAATGAGGTACTATTTCATTATTTTGAGTTTCTAACAAGAAAAATTTTAGATATTATCTCAAAATAAAGAGATACTTTCTCATGAGATACTATCTCAAAATAATAAGATACTATCCCATCATTTTCAGATTATATCTCATTATAATGAGATAGTATCCCATTATTTTCAGATAGTATCTCAAAATAATGAGATAGTATGTCAAAATAACGAGATACTATCTCAAAATAATGAGATACTATCTCGTCATTTTGAGATACTATCCCATTATTTTCAGATAGTATCTCAAAATAATGAGATACTATAGTTAGTATCTCATTATTTTGAGATACTATCTGAAAATAATGGGACAGTATCTCATCATAATGAGATCATTTATTTAATTCTGAGTGAAGGAAATGGGCTTCCATACTCAATTCATCCAAACCGGTTCAGTTTGTACAACCCTGAGAAGATTGCAGCAGAGGTCCTATGTTCTCAGGTCTACCTCCCTTGACAGGAATGCAGGGGTATTTACACAGTGCAGGTTGGGGGGATAAATGCTTTATGTGTCAGTTTGGTGAAGAGTAGCGCAGTAGCTTCAAGGCTATTTTTCCTGATGACACTGGTTCATTCAAGGAAGTTCACAAATAATTTATTATCAATGGTGATGAAAGGTGGGCTGGAATAAAAACAGCCCCATATGGTGTGTTTCAGAGGGAGAAACAGGCCTGCAGCTCTGTGCATCAAATAGAAAGAGAGAAACCTTCTCTGCTGTTATCATGCATGGCAGACACTCACACGCTGGAGATGAAGTGTCCTGCTGCAGCTTCATTGTCATTCTCTCACACAGAGGAGGTAAACAAGCCCAGATGCAAACGTGCCTTTGGTCGGTGAGAGCAAACAGACCCTGGAACAGCATGCACTCTCTCCATTTTCTGCTCCTGCCTTACCTTCTGTGAGGCGAAGGACTGCGTCCAGTGATACAGAACCAGCCTGTCTTTGTTAAAGGGTTTGGACTCCGCCGTGGGCTCCTCGCACTCCTCACCGTCCGCCACTTTGCCGTCCTCCTCCATGGCTGAGATGGGCCACCAGCTACAGTTGGTGGGGGTTACATGGTTGGAAGACGCCATGACAGAGCGTTTAGTGCGCGTGGATGAGAGGAGAGAGGCGAGGAGGGGAAGGATGCAGGGAGAGGGAGGAGAGAGAGACGGAGAGAGAGAGGGGCGGGTGGAAGGGAGGGGAGGGGGGGGGGGGGGGGGTGGCACTGTCAGAAGCTCGCGCGCAGCATCACCTCTGTGGCGCGCGGCGGCAGCATCAGTCAGCGTTGGACAGCTCCGGTGCTGAAATCGGCCAAACCTCCCGCTAACAAACCAGAACCCAAAGGCTGTAATGTTACCATAGCATGCTGCTGCTGCACGCGGATAAATCAGAGGCTACGTCACGAGACCAGGCATGCGCAATGGAGAGCCGCGAGAAGAGCAGTTAGGCTAGTGGAAGGTCAAGCGGCTCCTGTTAGGACATAAAGAAAACTACAAGAAATATATATTTATCTTACCATATTTAAAGTCGTAGGGAAATCATATTTGAATATCAAATAATTCTGCTTAATCATATAGATGTAATCTTTATCGGACGATATTGTTCCAAAAGTTAAAACTGTCTTAAAATCTGTGTTTTTTTTGTCATCTTCTGCAGGCCAGTTAGTTCTACGTCAGCCTGAACACCTAAATTCGGCCAATCATATATCAACGGTCATCTGACAATCAAATTTTTTTGGTCATAGCGTCTATGTCGCAGCTAATATACGCAATGGCTGAAATAAGAAATAATATTTTCCTTTACCATTGAGATCCGTCCCATTGTTCACGGGGATGGACGTCTGTGTCCTTGATAATCGCCCAATAATATTCACTTTATTCACTCGTGTAAAGTCGGGCACCACTCGGGAGAATTCGGAATTGCAAAGGTTTGAACAGGCGTTTCCCTACAACTTTAAACAACCAGGATAAAGTTCTATAGTAAAAAAAACTTTTTTTTGATAAAGCTTATAACTATAAAGCTTATAATTAGAGTGGCTCAGGTTGCTGCTATATGCTGCTATAGGCTCAGACTGCTGGAGGACATAGGGACCCCTTTTTCATCATTCTGCTTCATTCTATCTCTATTCTCCCACTCTGCAGAATCTGTTAGTTCAATCTCTAACGTTCTGCTCTCTCTGCTTTTTCTCATAGTAGCTACATCTGGTCTGTTCCTGTTTGGCTGTGACTCCATCCTGTGTGTTTCCTGGACGGGGCCGCCTGTGGAGCTGGTTGACAGTTGCCTTTTGTATCTATGCTTCTTTTTCTATGTCTGCTTCTGTCTCCTTGAACCCCAGTCGGCCTCAGCAGATGGCCGCTCACTCTGAGCCTGGTTCTGCTGGAGGTTTATTCCTGTTAAAAGGGAGTTTTTCCTCTCCACTGTCGCTACAAGCATGCTTAGTGTGAGGGATTGCTGAAGAGTCAATGAGTCGATGCAATCAGCTGGTTTTCCTTAGATAGAAAACTTTGAATCAATCTGGAACTGGAAAGATAACGTGTTGTGAATTGGCGCTATATGAATAAACTGAATTGAAATTGAATTAATAATAGTACTACTATGTTTTTCCACATATTCCTATGAAATAAATCAGACATGGAACAATCAAAATATTATATATAATAGATTTTTATTTTGTGAATATTTACTTTATAGAACACAGAAAAGAATGCAATTCATAAAACTGTGAAAAAGAAAAATTTGAAAAAGAAAATTTAGAAAATTTAAAATCTGTAAAAAAAAAAAACTTGAAAAAAATAATTTTATCATTAAATTAGATGATGGAAAGAAAAGGGTAAACAACAAAGATACTGTTAAAACCTTTTTTGAATTATAACATTTGTAAATGTTTTATGTGTGGTTAAATTTCCACTTACAAAACCTGCTGTTTGTTTGCAAAAATAATGGAACAAAATTTACCCCATAGTATGCACCAGAGAGCAATAGAGTTAATTTAAGGTGTATTGGTTTAATACCACCAACTTATATACATAAAACATGCTGCAACAATGGATTTAGGAAGTTTTCTAACTCCAAATGTGTCTTTTAACTATTTTTTTCCCACCTAAAATCCTTATTGTGTAATAACTGCATGTTATATTTATTTTCTATCTCGTTGTATAATAAAACTAGAATTTACGTGACGTTTACATCATGTGTTAAATATTAAATCGGTTAGAAAGTAGATCAGTTACTCGGTATTAGAGGAGAATTTCTGTCAAACACATTTTTAGTTTCATTTGAGTAAAAATATGATTCAATTCTTCTACTCTGGTACAAGTTTTGGACACTAGTTAATAAATAAATAAAATCAGAGGATTTATTGGTATTTTATTGTATTTTTTAAAGTGTCCAGCAGGGGGCGAAATTAATACTTCCTTTTTTACTTTTGCAGGTTTCATACTATATTTTATGTTTGTGTCATACTAAACTAATTGCATCACAATTTAAAGATCAAACTTTATTCAATGCATTTTAAATCCTCTATAATATTTACTTACAAGGAGAATAAACCAAACTTATAAGATTATTTTCATCAATCTTTTATCAAAAGTGATTTAAAGAGGATTAAGGCATGCGTGGTTTGATTTGCGCACCTTTTCCAGCTGAAAAGAGGATCTCTGCGCGCATCTTTTTTATTTATTTATCTATTTTAGCCGCGTGTCCAGGGATAAAATGTGTGCAGTTGGACAGCAGGGAGCAGGAAGGCATGCAGCTACTTCAGACTCTGGCAGGACTCCTTCCCAGCAGCGAAGTCAAGGATTGGGTTGTATTTTTGGAAGGCGGTGTGTGTTTGTGGATTGGTCGCCTTGTTAGGTCTGCTGAAGTGCAGCGGCTGTCAGGAGGTAGCTGGGTGGCAGGGACGGGGGGGAAGCCACCTGAGAAAGCCATGTAAGATCTCTGGCTATCCCAGACACAAAAATCCTAATTCCTCCATAAATCCCAACAAAGAATGAGCTTCATGGATGATCCATCCCTGGATTAAACAGACAGCTCATCAGCTCCATGGAGATCACCACAGAACAAACCCTCTGAAGTTCATCTCACACCTGAATGTCAGGTGAAAGTGACGTCATTAACTCCGGACAGGTAAAAGGAAACTTTAGAAACCTCCCTTCCTTAGTTTTTGGGATTTGTGCGTCTTCGGAATGAGCGGTGGTCGCTTCGAGTTTGACGACGGCGGGGCTTACTGTGGGGGCTGGGAGGGGGGCAAAGCCCACGGCCACGGAATCTGCACCGGACCCAAGGGCCAGGGGGAGTATTCGGGCTCCTGGAACTACGGCTTCGAGGTGGTCGGGGTCTACACCTGGCCCAGCGGGAACACCTATGAGGGCTACTGGTCACAGGGCAAGCGCCACGGGCTGGGGGTGGAATCCAAAGGACACTGGATCTACAGAGGAGAATGGACCCATGGCTTCAAAGGGAGGTACGGGGTCCGGGTCAGCGTGGGCAGCGGCGCGAGGTACGAAGGAACCTGGAATAACGGACTACAGGATGGATACGGGACGGAAACCTACGCAGATGGAGGTTAGTGGCTTTAAACTGGCCCTGAAAGTCAGCGTCTGTCCTGCTGGGTATGGAGGGCCAGAGGTGACACATTTATATCACCTAAAATTAATAAATACATGGTTATAAATAAAACACTTTGAAATGAAATGGAAATATGTCTACGGAAGAGGATAAGAACCACTGAAAAACAAAGTTAACTGATTTTTGAATAATATATCAGTTTAATATGGGGAAAAAGTCAGAATTCGGACTTTTTTTCTCAGAATTCTGACATTTTTCCTCACAATTCTGACTTTAATCTCACAAATCTGACTATTTTCTTAGAATTCTGACTTAAGTCTCAGAATTGTAGATCTTAATGTAGATGGGCAGCATGAAGGAAGAGATGTGGAGCACTCAGCTTCACTGACAAAGATGTGAGTTGTTTGAGAGGTCCAGTGACACATGGGAGGAAAATGACGGAATTAGGCAACTTTTTCCGTCCCTGAGGGGTCGCTGGTGATGCTGTTTCATTAATGGAAGAGCAGAAGGTGATTAAAACAAGGAAGCTAGTTGAGTCTCTAAAACAGACATGGCTATGGCTTGATGCTCACATGTTTGTTAGCTGCCAGAATTCTGACTTTTTCTCATATTCTACCAAAATAAAATTTAAAAGTCAGATAACTTTTTTTTTTTTTTTTCCAGTGGTCCTAATCCTCTGCCATATATGTCAGGGATAGATGGAGAGAACTTCATTCCATTATTGTTGCAAGCAAATTTGTGTATATGGAAATTTAAAAAGTCCTAAGAAAATTGCATTGGGAAATTGGAAAAAAGAGTTAAATACAATTTTAAAATGTAAAATCTCAAAATAAAATGTGAAAAAGTTTGAAAAAGATAACATTTAACACATTTGAAAAGGTAAAAAAATTATATTTTTTTCTTCTTACAAAACATGTTCTAAATTCGAACAATGTTCACCCCTCTAAAGGTTTTAATTTATGTGTAGTCTGAATTGCAACATGTTGCCTAACTTAGAAAGACCTGCTGGACCTCAGACTGTAGAGAAAAATGTTGTTATCAAGCAAACAAGATTGAGACTCTTAGAAAAGATTATGTAAAAAAAAAAGGTGTGTTGGTGGGGTGGGGGTGGCCTTTTTTTCTTGTAACATATCGAAAAGAAGCATTGGATTGCTCTATATCGAAACACCTTTTAATCTAGAGATAGACCGATTCAGGTTTTTAAGGCAGATACCGATTATTTTGACTGATATGTGCTTCTGTTCTGTCAGACCAGCATAGTCAATACCTGTTTATCCCTTTATTTTTGTATGAAAAATACACTTTAAACTACCATAACGGTCATGTATCCCTTTAATCATGTACAACAAATTATTTAATTACTTACATTTTGGTGTTTTTTGAATTGTATGGCGATCTGACCTTAAATTGTTTTTTGTAAATGACTAAAGGGATACACGCCCATCGAGGGAGTTTAAAGTCTATTTTTTGTACAAAACTAAAGGGATGAGGCTAGCATATGGGTATGCAAATCTTGACTTCTTGCGCATGCGTATTGACTATAGGTATTTCCAATTCTGTTTTTCTTTAAGCCAAAATTGTTTTTTTTTCCCGATTTAGACGATAAAAATAACACAATGGAAACAACTGATGACACTAAAACAAACATTTTATTAACAAAACATTAAGAATGAATAGCAAATGGAGAGGTTTCAGCATGGCTGTGCTAATAAATCAGCTACGCATGAAATAAACGATAAAATCCCCACTAATATCGGCCCAGAATATCGGTTCATCTCTAGTTTTAATGTGGAACAGTTTCAGTTTCCTTATAGTTCCTGTCATTTAAAGCAGAAGCCAGAGTTTTCCCAGGCTGACGGTAAACAGAGCTGCACTATAATGCTGCTCTCCCATGTTGCTGCACACTGTCGGTCAGCTGGCTGATTTGAAGGTTCCTATTTTTGCTTATATTAGATGATCTGGGTGGAAATATTTCAGAAAAAAAACACAAGTGAACATAAAACCTTAAAGGTGATTTTATTCACGCAGAGCAAAATAACCAGAGCATTTTCAGGGAAAAATGATATTTTACAAGATTAAAGTCTGAGCTCTGTGAGCAGATAGCTCAGCTAATTAGCAGCTTCTTCTAATGATAAAAGCAGCAACTGCGCGCAATACAAACTGAAAAATAGCCACTTTTTACTTTTTATTTCTTCACACATCTATCAAATAAACAATAAATTAACAGGATAAATAACATTATTAGGGGTGCACTGTGATTTTTCTTAATTTTGGGAGATACACAGATGTGTGACGGGTCTTACCTAATTCTGCAATAGACTTATTTAAGTTACTTGACAAGTTTTAATTTTTTCACTGATGCATATTTGCAGATAAAATTAACTTATTAAAGGTGTTTTGTGAGCTTATAACAACAGACTGTGTCAGTAATGTTAAAAAAATCAGTATCTGTAAAAATTAGATCAGCATGTTAGGCTTTTTTAAAGGTCAGTAATCGGTGATAATCCAGAAACTTACAATCAGTGCAGCCATTAACATGATTATTGTCGTAGTAAATGTTGACTCAATAATCACACTGCTGACGTTAACATCCACACTTTAATGGTCGCCATTAACAGTTAACTACATGCGCTCCCGCGCTCGTCACCCAACAGAATGAAGAAGAAAACACAGATCTAGCCCCGCCTCCCATTCCTTACATCTCATACATGCGCAGTATGCTACTTACAACTTAACAATCTCCCTTCTTTCTTTAAAGAACACATAACAGGCTAAAGAAATTTTAGCATTCTAACTTTACTTATTTTAACTCCATTTACTTGAACTTAACTTATGTAAGGAACAGTAGTCTTTTTGTTTGTTTTAATCTTTAAGTTGCCATTTCCCTTCACTTAGGGCTCTCAGCAGTCCAAGGGCAGATGCCCCCACTTTTGTTAGGCAGTTGGCAAGTTGGTCTTTGGTAGGTGTCCATATGATTTCCTGAATTGTCCCAGAACACATAAATTCTTTGATGCTGCTGATCTCAAGCCGGAGTCTCTATTCAGTTACACATTTTGTGGATTTGACAGCATCAAGGAGGGAATGGTTGTCCGTTACACAGGTAATGGGTAAGATGTTGCGCGTGCCATCACCAACCATGAGCTCTGAATAGAGTGTAGCAAAAAAGACAGCACTATCGATTCCATCTGCTAGTGCTAAAGTCTCTCCAGCTAACGTGCTACGTACCACTCTCCTAATCCGTCTGGATTGCCAGCATATGGGTGAAAATTTTCCATCTTCTCCCATCAGCATGACAAAATGTCCTCCTTGTGTCCCTCCATCTGAGAGGTTTCCCATTGAGGAATCGCTGAACACCACTAGCTTGTGGTATTTGCTGTCTCCCAAGCATTGGAATCCAAGGGTAACTTCCTCAGATTTAAGTTTTCTGATCAGTTTGTTTGCAGAGTGTAATGTTTGAATTGTACCATGTTTTGTGTTTGACGCCAAGATAGATATGTCACACATGATGTCAGGTCTGCTCTGTCTTGCTACCCACAGAATCTGTCCAATCTTGGATTTTAACATGTCCATTTCTGTGTCTGTTAATGGAGCCTCCCGCTGTGGTGCTCTGATGGGATCCATAGGAATGGGCTGTAGGTTTTTAATGTATGCTCGCTGTTGTACTCTGATTTCATTCTGCAGAGAATGAACCTCCATTCCAATGTAGTTGAAGCTGTTATGTTCTTCTCTTCCAACTTGAAAAGCAGTTTTCAGTTGGGGGATAATAGCTGAAGAAAACATGTCTGAACCACCCCATACAAAGTCATCTACATGGCATGCAAGAACTCCTGTCACCTTACAGAAATCATCTTGCCAGTAGAAGACAGCTGGATCAACTTTTGACACAGTTCCTCCCAGCTTCTGCATGGTTTCTTTCACCTTGTTGTACCAGAACAAGGAAGCATCTGCCAAGCCATAGACACATTTATTTAATTTCCATACGATTCCTTCGCTCTCTGCCTCTTGAGGCGGACGGAGATACACATCCCGTGTTAAATCTTTACCTTGCTGCTTTGATGTCCATAGAGTTCAGCTTTCATTTATTTTGGCATATGACAGCTATAACCATCTTTAGAGATTCAGAGGAACAAGTGGGTGAATCCTTAGGAAGTTCTTGAATGTTAATTTCTTCAAAGCCTCTTGCAACCAGTCTTGCTTTGGGTACTGTGTCTACTTGTGTTTTCTTGAGTGTGCACACCCACCTCGTTGATATGCATTTCTGACCTTCATCTTTTTCCTCCACAAATACATTGTTTCTTTTCCAGTTCTCAAGTTCAGTTTGTTTAGCGTTTGAGAAAATATCCTCGTTCACTACTAATATTTCATCTCTGTTGTTAGTATTGGTCTTGACATTTTCGACCACTTCGAGGTTGCTTACTTGTCCCATATCAATAGATCCTGTAGATCCAGCAATTTCCTCTGGCTCAGTATATTCTAAGTTATACCAGTTTTTGTGTTTCCCACTGGCTTTCCCTGCACGGCTTGTTATTTTTCCAGCATATTTTTGACCTGTTTCTTTGTCTGTGAATTGAATTCCTTGTCCAGCTTTTAGTTTTATTCCTTCACTTACAGTTGTGTGTGTTAGTGGAAGACCATCCCCTTCAGGGTGTACTGGATCACAGGAGGATTCACTGTTTTCTGCAACAACAAGTGATTCATTGCTTGTTGGTGCCATCTCCTCCTCATGTTCACTTTCAAAGTCATGTTCTTCATCAAGTACCGCTGCTGGTGTCTTTGAAAGGTGGTCATCCGTTTTAAATGGATTTTTGCTTTCGCTTTCCCCTAGTTTCTCTTGTGTCTCATTCATTTTTCTCAGCCTAGACTGGTGTACCCTGACATACGTTCCACCATGCCTGACGAATATTACTACACCATCTTGGCCGATAACCACACCTGGCCCTTTCCACTCCCGACAGTCTGTACGTTTATAATAGACTTTGTCTCCTGTTTCATATTTGTCATCTGTGGGTCGCAGCTGTTTTCGGAGGGCTCTTCGGATCCTCTCAGAACATTCAGCCTCAGCAAAGGCTTTTCTCATGCCGTGCAGTGTTGCAGTGTGATGACCCATCCATGTGTTGACATCAGTTTCCAATGCTGGAGGTCTATCAATTAGGACTGAAGGCAGGTTTGGGTTTTGACCAAAAACAAGTTGATATGGACTGTAGCCATGTACATTGTGCATGCTGTTTTTTGCCATCAAAGCCCAGTCCAGAGCCATTGTCCAGTCACATTTGTTGTCTCTAGTAGCATTTCAGTGAGAATCTGATTGTGTCTTTCCAGTAGGCCGTTGCTCCATGGACTGTATCCAGCAGTGGCTTTAACCTCAATGTTAAAATGTTCAGCCATGTCTCTTATTTCTTCGTTGTTAAATTCACCTCCATTGTCAGTGAATAATCTGCGTGGTGGGCCATGAACGCTTATCCAGCAGTGAATAAAGTGCTTCACTATCTCTTTGGGTCTTTTTGTGGTGATAATGCTCCCTGCACTGAATCTTGTAAAATGGTCGATGGCATGTAGATACCACAAACCTGGCTCAAGTCCACCGCTACAGTTTCATTATACGTTGAAGCCATGGGTAAACCCACTGCAGGTTTAGGTTTTGCTCTACTGTACCGGATGCATATTTCACAGTTTTTAACAATTTCCTTCAGGATTGTAATGCTTTCATCATCGGTGTTGCCTGAGCAAGACAAGAGCTTTTGTAGTCTGTCAACTGAGGCATGTCCAAACTGTTTATGTAGCTTTAGCAGTACTGTTTTTTTTCTTTTGTTGCCATGTTTTCTGTCACAATGAGAATTTCATCTTCATCATTTGGTGTCTCACTTTGTTTAAACTGGCTTTCATTATTGATTCTTTCCTTTCTTAAGTTTACACAATAATGTCCAGAAGATGTCAGTTCAAGTTTTACAGGTTGGTCAAACATCATTGCTTTGTCTTGAGCAATGTCTAAAACAGCACTCGCTCTCTTCAGTGATGTTTTGCTCAAAAGCATCGGTATATCTGCTGGAACTACTGTCTCAATGTTGCATTTAGTTTTTCCTATTGTTGCAGGAATAGTCACCTTTCTTGTGGATTGCACCAGTTTTCCATCCCCAAACCGGAAAGGTCTTGCACTCTTTTCATCTTTAATCTTTATTAATTCTCTCTGACCACTTACATAATCTGCAAGCCATTTTTCACCACACACAGTTCTTGTACAGGCAGTGTCAATCACAGCAGATCCCAAAGCTTCTACCATGAAGATCTGTGTGTCAGATGTGGATTCGTCTGAAAACAGAGTAATATTACATTCTTCAACGTTGTCTTTTGATCCCTCAGCATTTGTTAGCTTCACATGTTCTCTTTTATTGGGGCAGTCTTTTGCCCAGTGATAAGTGCTCTGACATATTGCACATTTAGTTCTTCTCCCGTATTTGTCGAGTGGATTAGTCCCTGCAGCTGTTTTTGGGCTTTGCTCCGAGTTTGAACTCCGTTCACGCTTGCCTGTGTATTTGGTGAAAGAGGCTGAGTCGCCCTCTTGTGGAGGATAGACATTATCACCGAAGATTCTTTTCAAAGCTGATTTCATGTTGTCAAAAGATACAGTGGAACAGGCGGTAAGAGCTAGCTGTTTGTCTTTAACGTTTAGCCCCGCGGTGTCTAATAGCTTGAAGGCCAACACTGCATCCGGTAGTTCCATTTTGAACTTACGTAACTTGTTGTACCGTCGTTCAAATTCGATAATGTAATCCATCATGGACGTGTCGCCACGTCTGTCGATCCGATCAAACTCCGTGTAAGCTTCGTACTGTTGATCCTTTTCTTCTTTTAAAAACACTGAATCCAACTTGTCTGAAAGAACACTCATTCCTGTATCGTCGTTGAGATGTTCCGCAGCGATTTCCAGCGCGCTTTCTCTCGCTCTTCCTGATAGCGACAGGGTAACCGCTAGGGCCTGCTTCTTTTTGTCCAAGTCGGTAACAAGTCTCCAGATTTCAATTTCATTTTTCCAACTTTCGTAACACGTCTTCTCGTCGAACGGTGGGGGAACTTTGTAATTTCCAGCAGCGGCCATCCTCTGCTACCAATGTTGACTCAATAATCACACTGCTGACGTTAACATCCACACTTTAATGGTCGCCATTAACAGTTAACTACATGCGCTCCCGCGCTCGTCACCCAACAGAATGAAGAAGAAAACACAGATCTAGCCCCACCTCCCATTCCTTACATCTCATACATGCGCAGTATGCTACTTACAACTTAACAGTAAACAGTTTCATCCGGACTATGGAAGCCATAGCAGCTGTGTCCCTCATTATCTAAAGATAACAAAGCCGGGTTTTCGTGATAACGAGATGATAATTTTCTCATTAGAAAACCGTATTCTCATCATAGCGAGTTGATTGGTGTGTGTTAAAACTGATTATATCCTTCAATACCGCAACAGCGGGAAAGGATTTATAAGTCTTGGCAGCCGATGTCTAATTCTGTATATAATCCCATGTTTAACTTTTAGGAAAGAGACGACGTTGTTGGTTTGGTGTTTAGCTTCCAATCTGATTCATAAGCAATTAGACCTATGCCTCTGGTGCCTTAGCGTCGGATGTTTTCTGACCAGCCCCTGTTTTTTGCTGTAAGAGGTATAAGATTTTCTACTGTATTCCATGCAATCCCATCATCCACCATAACCTGCCAATGAGTGAAAAGAAAAAGGAAACTAAAAACTGATTATTTGCGCACATGCGGTACCACGACTGCAGCACTACAGACCCACAGGCATGGATGGACTGGGAATCCAGGGTTATTTCCAGCCTCATTCATTACTCATACAGGTTAATCATCTCATTATCTCAAGAAATGAATAACTGTTTTCTTGTGATAGCGAGATAATTATGTTGTTATCTCAAGAAAACAATTAATGATTTAACCACGATAACGAGATAGTTATTTCATTATCTCGAGAAGGCAAAGGGGGGAAAAAAAAAGTTAAGTACGACCGCTCCGTACCGGACTAACTGTTGCTCATCATTTAAAATAAAGTCGTTAAATAATATGTGTTTGCTTTGCAGTGTTTTTACTCTTTGTTAGAGAAATAGGTAAAGATATTCTTAACTAAATTACTGTTAATTTAAGTTCTTAAAGTTTCATTGTTGAATCACTGTGATAAAACATTTTTAAATAGTAAATGGATTGAACCTATAAAGGCCTTTAAACCTGAGCTCCAATAACTCTTAAATCACACAAATATGCATGCACCTGCAGATCGTTAGACATATTTCTTTAGCCTGATGCTGGAACCACACTGCAAACATTTTATAATTCGGTCTACTGTATTTCTGTTGAAGAAATTTTGTATTTTAACTTGATCAAAGCAGGTAAATAAGACAATTTCCCAATAAAAGAAGATCATTTACATCTCCAATAAGAAAAAAATTATTTTATCTCATTGCAGGACTACCCTTTTTAAAAATACTCCGTGCATCATCAGATCATCTTAATTACCTGCTCAGATAATGGGCAAATACACTTATTTTATCATTTTTATCTTTTTTTAGACCTGTTTTTGCTGTGTAAAGCCATAACTGCCTATTTGTAAGAAAACTACTCCAGCCCTCCCCCCCAACCCCTTTACAGGGGAACAGACCTCACTTATTCAGCCAGACCAACAATGCCCTTTAACGACTGATCTTTCAGACACATAGACAGGTATGGGGCATTAAAGGCTAACAAAAGGAAACCAAATGAACCCCATTCCAAAGGGGTGGAGCCCTTCATCTGTTTCAATTTGAATGTTTTCTAAAGAAAAAAGTCTTTAAACTTGGAAACAAAGCCCAGTGGATTGTTTTTAATTTTCTTTTTTTGGAATGACTATGTACTGGATGACTGAGAATCTTATCCAGCGTATTGAATACTTAACCTTAGGGGTGTGGGAAAAAATGGGTTTGGCAATATATTGGGATTTTTGGTGCGTGATATAATATCAATCTTTTAGTTCCTAGTATCGATTTTTTTAAAGCTACATATTTTTACCTAAAAGTGGGGGAAAATGGGCTACCTTTGTAACGCCACTATGGCAGATAGTGCTGTGGAGCTCCGTTATCTGTAGTTGAGGTAGTCACCGTGGAAGACGTGGACTGACTCAAACCCCAAGCAATATACATCCCAAAATAACTGAACGATCAATATCATCTGATAAACATATACAGAGGTTGCTTTTTATCTATACATTCAATTTTGATAGCGGGAAAATATTGCAATTTATGGTGATATTGCAATATAGTGATGATATCGTATCGTGCCCCAAGTATTTTGACACGTATCGTATCGCAGCACCAACGCCAATACTCACCCCTACTTAAACTGTTGCTGTTGATCCATTCTTTTACATCTAGAAGCTACATGTTCCTATATGCAATTAAATTAAATCAATTTAATCATACAATTCATTTAAATCCACAATTTTCTCGTCGTTCCAGGTTGCAGCTTTTGACCTCTGACCAACAAAATTAGATAAAAACACATTTACTGTATATTACTTATATGATGACAGCATTCCACCTGACTCATCAGGTTTCTAGTCTGAAAGCTGTGATGGGGGATGTGATGATATCAGACCTCCACATTTATTAATAGCCCACAAGTTCAGTGGCCTTTTGGCCTTACAGGCTGAAGCCATTCTGCCTCTGGGATCCACACTCCACAGTAATCGCCGGAGAAGAATCTGGTTGCTGACTAGTCAGTCGGTTTTATCAATGGTTCAGGTGTTTCTTCTCTTTTTTTTTTTTAGAAATATGCTTCTTGCTTTGGTGACCACAACATTTAGCAATTCTATCAATCTCAAAGCAACGCTGTGTGGCTTGTGACCCAAATATTAGCTTAATCTGAGATCAATCGAATGATGTTTCTGGTCAGTATTTAGCTCTTGGTCATGTTGATGTTTCACTCTGACTGCCTTTCTAAAAAAACTCACCTATATAACTGGAGAGGCTCAGATTCATCTTTATGTGATCCAGAGCGCCGCTTTACTGCAGTCTGAGCTCCCCTAAAACACCAGAGCTCAGTAGACTAAAACACGAGAGCAATTTGTGCAAAACAGTTCAAAATAAAAATCAAAAAAGGCATATATCAGAACATAGGAACATAAAAAAATAAGGGGGATAACAGATCTGACTAGAGCACACGTCTAATAAGAAAACATGCCTCTATTAATTAACATTTATAAATGTTACTATGTCAGTTTTCTCTTAATTTCAATGTGTTTAATTTAACTTTGTGTTCTAAGTTGCCGTAAGGGGAAAAAAAGTAGCTGGAAATTCATAGCAAGCATAAATATATATATATATATACATACATATTCTCATATAATCATAAGTTTGAATTTATGAGTTATCACTCAATTGTATGTTTTAATATATGTAATGAATAAATAAAATAAAAAAATTAAATGAAATAAAAAAAATAATAATTTAAATTTAATTTAAAAAAAACATTTTAAAATAATAATTCAAAAAACAAAATAAACCTCGGCTTGCTTCCATTTGCAACAGCAGATATGATATTTACTCATTAATAATAATATGTTACCTAAAACTATAATTTTTTATCTAGAGAGTTGATTTACAGCAGTTTATTTTGTTATTCCAATTATGGAATTTTATCAGTTTCATAAATCAAACCAGAAGTTATTGGAAAATCGAGACAATAATTATAAGTGACCTCAGCTGATTCACGTGATTAACCTGTAATTTAAGCCTGTTACTTTAAATATCAGCAACAGGATTATTTAGATACGATATTTAATTTAAATTAAGCATCTTGACCTTAATAGTCCATTTAATAAATATGAAAATGGAAGTATTGAAGATAACTGTTCTTAAATTATGAAGTGAGACACTCGATCCCTGTTTATAATCATTAATTTATTGTCTAGAAATGGGACAAATGGGCCCAGTATTCAAGGTGAGACAGCCAGTAGGAAAGTTCAAAACGTTTATTAACACAAAAAGACACAGAGAGAACCGCAGCGCGGGGCGCAACCCATCACTGATTCTGGTTTAACAGTTCAGTCCATTCTCTGCGTGATGTAGGCAGGTTCCATACGATCGAGTGCCGAACGGGATCCGTCCAGGGTGTCCCCAATCAGAGCAGCAACCACTGAGAGTGGACAGGAGACTGATCCTGGTCAGAACCGGACAGTTCTGAGATCCCGGAGTCCTCAGCTCGATCAAGGGTTCAGATCCACACAGGAACATAACAGAGAAGGGGATCCAGGAATCCAAAGAGCTTTTAGGCAGGTTCAGAGTCCAGAATCAGACACGCACAGAAGCAGACAGGCTGGCTCGCTGGTTGAGGGAACATAGACGAGACGTTGTTCCAGGATTTATGCAGGACTTTAAACGGGTCTCCTAGGAGCCAGGCTTAGAGGAATAAAACCGACCCTCCTCGCGTTCCGAGATAAAACCTTGAGGGCTCAGAACAGGATCAGAAGACGAGACAAACATGAAACCTCTCAAACCACTGGCCGTCAGGAACCAGGACATGAATCAGAGAATAAATCAAAATTACCAAACAGTCAAACGGAAAACAAATAATGATTCAGCCCCGATCGCTCAGGCTGAACCGATAATAAAGGACCCAAAGCAGGTGTATGAGATGAGTGATAATTAGAAAACCGGGAAGAGTTTGGCAGGTGAGGGAAATGAACAATTAAGCTGAGCCATCAGGGCCGATCATGACATTTATAATAGTTGAAAATGTGATGATTTTTAATATAACATTTTGTTCTTAGTTAAGTAAATTAAAAGTAGAGGTACTGGGGTGCCGTGCATGTTCAAGAATGTTAAATGTTCTCAAAAAAAGTCATTAAAGTCGGACAGATCTTTTAATGAAAATGATTCCTCTATCATACCAGCATTGCTTGAACAATGACTCTTTGTCACACAGGATTACGGTGTTGTTCCATAAAACAGAGTCACGTGGAGAAAAGTTAAGCATAAATAATTAGAAATTTTATGGATATCAAACTCACATGACAGCAGATATGGAATTACATCTATTGCTTCAAGTAGAGATCGAGGTAAAAGTTGTTGTTTGGCCATGATCTGACCCTTAACAGATCAGAAATTTTTCTGGTTCTCTGAGCCGCTTCTGATGTTATCATCCCTTCCTTTGGCACATTCTTCTTCTCTGACTATTTGAGCTGATGTAACGCCTAAATTTCACCACTGTGAGATCAATAAAGTCAATCAATCAATCAATCAATCAATCATTAAATGGCCGTTACTAGCTGTTATCAGTCCCATAGATTGGCTTCAGATTGTGCCTCCTGCCCACCAGTAGGCTCAGTAGGTTGTTATCACTGAATGAAGTTCATTTCTTTTTTGCCCACTGAATTAATTAATATATTTATGTATAATATGAACATAATTTTAGTAGCTAGTTCTTCATCTATTATTAAAAAGAAAAGTATCGGCATGTCGCTCATATCAAACAACCCCTCCCAAAAAATCTCATATCCTTTTAAGTTGTTTTTGAACATCACATTAAAACCGTGTGACTGAAATAAGTGGATCTCATAGCTTTAAAATGCTTTTTTTTTTTTAAGGAAGGTAGGGTGTTAATAAAGTAAACAAAAAGTATATAGTAGGTAAATAGTCAGTGCAATTAAAGGTTTTAGAGGTGTCCGAAACTGCTTTTATCTACAGTACGCTGCATATTCAATGAGTCAATGCAATCAGCTGGTTTTCTTTAGATAGAAAACTTTGAATCAATCTGATTGGATGATCTGGTGAACTGTAAAGTGCCTTGAGATGACATGTGTTGTGAATTAGCCCTATAGAAATAAACTAAATTGAATACTATCAGCCATAAGAGAGCCACTAGAAGACAGAGGAGGTGCATTCTAATGGGTGGGTCTAGGTGGGTGAATGTGGCCTGGTATTTCCCAGCAACTCCATGAGTTTTCAATCTGCTGGTCAAAGTGGTCAGCTAACAGACAGTGACGTGTCCCCAGTTGCTTTCAGGGGCTTTAAACCTGGAAGTCTTAGACTCAACTTAATTTTTTATCCCTTGGGATTACTCCTTTAGGGAAATTCTGGTTCCAGTAGCTTATATAGAGTACAAAGGGTTAAAGCAAGATGCCATTTAAGATAAAAATACAAAAGACTGTCAAGGTAGGGGGGAGGTTTTTGAGGACCCAAATGCAGAGATCAAGAGGCGAATCTTGTAGATAGAAAATACAAAGAAACAAATGACCAGACGCAAACAACAACAAGGAACCAGCACTGAGTGACTGCAGTGGTGGTGTATATAAGGGGAACAGAACAAAGGATGGACTAATGAGCTGAATATGGAGCAGGTGTGAGTGGAACCAACTAGAAGGAAGCCAAGGGGAAAGGAAACGAGCACAAAGGGACGACAGAGAGTAACTAAAGACTGATTGAATATAATGGAAACCTAAACCCAACTGAAGCTGTAATAAATCACGCCCATTGAGAGCTAAACATTCAAGGCACGAGTAGAACGGTTTTCTTTTGAAAAAGGAGCTACTGTTGAGTTTCACAGTACATGTTTGACTGATATGAATGTCTTTATGTCACCCTGTGCCTAAATGACAAACTAATATTTATTAAGAT
Source organism: Cyprinodon diabolis (assembly GCA_030533445.1). Taxonomy (NCBI): domain Eukaryota; kingdom Metazoa; phylum Chordata; class Actinopteri; order Cyprinodontiformes; family Cyprinodontidae; genus Cyprinodon; species Cyprinodon diabolis. The sequence continues at coordinate 44,857,776 of CM060062.1, forward strand.
AACAATTTAATACAATTCATAGAACTTTCCTTCCGTCACTTTACAAAGTTCTACAGGAACCAACTAATGGGACATTCAGTTAAACAAGGTGTTTTTGGTAGAGAAAGACCTTTTATTTGCCATTGTTGAGTTTGCTATAGCCATGGCAGCATGATGTTGTTTATATTTAATGGTTTGCTATAATACTGTTTAGTTGTTTTTATCCATCTGCCAGATATGTGCCATCACTGTGGAGTGTTTATCTGCAGTATATTCACTGCCGGCTTGAAAAAGATTCACTCTTCACAGATAATAAAGATTATCTGGCTATTGAGTCTTGGGTTCTCTTGCCTCAGGGCATCTTTGCTTTGCAAGAGTAAACAGATAAGATACATTTAAGTCTAAAACTCTGCACACCCTAGATATGCTGGTAAAGATTCTCAGTCATCCAGTATAGTTATAAAAAAAAAAGTTTAAAAATAATCCACTGGACTTGTTTCCAAGTTTGAAGATGTTTCTCTTCCCATCCAGGAAGCTTTTTCAATTCAAAATGTCAGAAATAGCAGTAAGTTTGAGCCTCTTATACAAGAGAAGACATGCAAATTGAAATAGACGAACAGGTCCGCCCCTTTGGAATGAGGGTCATTTGGTTTTACTTGTTAGCCTGCAAGGCCCCATACCTGTCTATGGCTACGTTCACACAGCAGCCTGAAGTGACTCAAATCCGATTTTTTTCCCCATATGCGACTTATATCTAATCTTTTTAAGGCCGTCTGAAAAAAACAAGATCCGATTTTTCCCAATGCAACCCAGGCCACTTGGGTATGCGGTCCTGAATCCGATACGTATCTGATCTTTTCAAATGCGACCTGTGTCTGAATGGCCAGGTCGCATTCATCTGACCTGAACGTCATTAATACCTGACATAGGTCACTATTCTGGGTCTTGCTAAACAGAAGTGGCAAGAAAAACAACAGCGAGCAGTATTTATGTCTAACCATCTCGAAAACAGATCGCGAGATGTGCTCCAGCACAACCATCCATGTTTACTTCAGTAAACACAGAGCACGCTTGCTTATGACGTCATTGCGTCTCTCTACTGCACATGCGGGACACTTGCGTTGTATGAATGCAGTTCACACAAGAGATCACATGCACGTTTGGCAATGTGAACGACAACGCAAAAAAATTTAATTGAGCATTAAGGCCTGCAGTGTGAGCACAGCCTATGTCTCTGAAAGGGGTCGTTAGAGGGAATTGTTGGCCTGGCTGAAAAGGCGAGGTCTTCTGTTTCCCTGTAAAGGGGTTAGGGTTGGCGTTACAATGATATCGGGATGGGATTAACTCAATTGTTGCATAGTACTAGGGATGGAACAGTTTATGAAAACCGTCCGAACCGTTCGGTTCGACTGTCTCGGTTCGGTTCGCGTGTGTTGCGTTCGGTTCATGCGCTGCTCCTTTTTCTCATAGGCGAAGCGTTTACACTCCAGAGCAGAAGGTGGCGGTACTGCGACCAAAGCCAACCACCAGTAGTAAACAAGAAGAAGAAGCGAAGCAGCGTAGCCGGGTGTAGCAGAAAAAAATCAGTTGTTGTGGAGAATTGTGTGGGTATGGCGAGTGGGAAAGAACAGGAGTTGGAAGCCGCGCCAGCAGCACTTTATAGGTCTGCTGTATGGGACCACTTTGCATTTAGAGTGACCTACGATGACGGCGGAAAGAAAGTTGTGGATAAATGTGCAACAGTGTGCAAGCATTGTGCAACATGTTTTGTGTATGCTAACAGCAACATGACCAACATGTCAGGCTAACCCCGAAATCCCACATACTCCGTCAGCGCTGCGCTCCAGACCGCCTGCACAAAGCAAAGCCTACAGCCTCCGCTGTGGCTCCTGTCTGCTCCACGCGGAGTTCCTTGGAGATTGTAGAGGGCATGCGTGAGATGATTAAATTCAAAGCAGCAAAAGATGCGGAAATTATCCAGGGTTTCCGGGGATCGTTAAAAATAATTACAATTCATTCATTTTTTTTCATTAATTTCATTAATTTTTATGGGATTTCGGGGTAACAATCAACATATACCGAACCGAACACAGTGACCACGAAACCGTGAACCGAACCGAGGATATGGTGAACCGTTCGACCCCTACATAGTACGTCTTCAAACTTGGAAAAAAAGTCGACTGGATTGTTTTTTTTTTACTTTTTTGGATGCACACCCTAGATATTTTTTTTATTACATTTTAAGGGCAGTTTTTAACTACTATCCAGCAGGAAATCTGTTTTTACTAATGCTGTTTTGCAACCACATTCACAGGCGACTAGAGTCAAAATACTGTTTTGTAGGGAGAGTATTTTAAAGCTGGACTTTACAAGCATCCCTTTGTTGATTCCTTATTGTTCATTTTTCACAGTAGTCAAGATAAGTTCACTAAAGGCATACAGGTTGCTCCTACCAGTAGGGTTAACTTATTGTTTTTTACATCCCCAGGTACTTACCAGGGTCAGTTCACTGGTGGAATGCGCCATGGCTACGGTGTACGGCAAAGCGTTCCCTACGGCATGGCAGCAGTTGTTCGTTCCCCTCTCCGTACGTCTTTAACTTCACTTCGCAGTGAGCACAGCAATGGTGCTGTTCTACAACAAGATGTTCCAGCTATAACCACCACCAATGCCTCAGGGGAAGAAACGCCAGTCTCCACCCCTTCCCAGCTGGGACCATCCCGCGGAGGCTTCGCTCTCACTCTCCAGGTGGATCCTGAGGCAGTGAAGCCCAAGAAGAAGGGTCTGTTCAGAAGGGGCTCCCTGCTGGGTAAACTGAAGAAGTCTGAATCAAGCACATCGCTTTCCAGCCAGAAGAGCAAGATCAGCTTCTTGAGGACGGAGTCGGCCCTGAGTTCCAACATCAGCGATACCAACTCCACCATCAGCGGAGACGAGAGCCTGGCCGGAGCGGAGGATTTCCCCCCCGTGGAGGCTGACATTGACGCCACCACCACCGAGGTCTACATGGGCGAGTGGAGGAACGACAAACGCTCAGGATATGGAATAAGCGAACGATCCAGTGGCCTGAAGTATGAGGGCGAGTGGCTCAACAACCAGAGACACGGCTATGGCTGCACCACATTTGCTGAGGGAGGGAAGGAGGAAGGCAAGTACATGAACAACATGTTGGTGAAGGCCATGAAGAAGAGGGTGATCCAGCTGAAGGGAACCAAGATCAAGCAGAAAGTGGAGCGGGCAGTCGAGGGAGCACAGAGGGCAGCGGCCATTGCCAAACAGAAGGCAGAGATCGCTGCCTCCAGGTAAGAGGAGATAAGCATTTGGTCCTAATTTTTTGTAGAAATACCTTTATGCTAGGGCTGGGCAGCCAATTAAATTCACATTATCACGGTAGCTTAACTATTTTTTAATTGCATAGGCCCTCAGTTTTGGTCACATTTAACAAGAGTAACACATTGGCTTTCTCCCTCCAGCCCTGTAGGTGGTGGTATGTTTAAAAAAGCTTTGTTGCCACACAGAAAGAATGGTCGTTTCTCAATATCTGTACTTGTGCGTTCTCATATGCCCATGAAACGTCATCAGCCTCAGCCCTAGCACTGTTCCAATTTACAAGAACAAGCAGACGGAGAATGGACAAAGCCCCCGGATGTTGTTCTCGCCCCTCCCTATTTACCCAGCATGCATCAGAGCAGACTTGTCTGTTCCTGAGACTGAAAGCTGTCCCAGCATGCACTGCGACAGCGGCAGCTTCCAGGTTAGCGCTCACAGAGCTCAGAGTAGTTAAAAGTTCTCTTTTCTGTTGCCGTTGTTCACGATCAGGAATCGTAAGGTCGGGAGAAAATCAAACATGTTTGAAATTCAGTCGGCCGTTGTAAGGTGGGCAAATCGCTCAGTGGGCAGGCACAGAAAAGGATTCTTCTTCTTCTTCCTCTCAGAGGAAAACACAGAAGCATCGGGGTGTACGAGTAAAATGGAGTTCTTTCTATCAAATTGACAAACCGTAGTAGCCACGTTTGCTCAGACATGTCTTTGTCCAAATATGTCGTTTTTTTTTTTTTTTTTTTTTTTTTTAGGGCTTTCAGCACAAAATTGCACAAATTGCCAAGGCAGCGCATTTCACTCTGGGGAGCTTCAGATTCCTCTTTTACTCGTTTGGCTTCCAGATAGACAAGTCCAAGTAGCGCCAACTCGCACGTGGTTTTTAGACGTACAGTGTGAGCTGAGCTGTGTCTGCAATGGTTGAAAAATCTTACAGTGTATGCCGGCTTTAATTAACAATGTTATAGTGAGTCTGAATAAAAACACATAGCTGAGAATCTGCCACCGTACGCTGACCAGGTTTACCAAACGGACAAACTGTGAGTCTGGGTAACCCCGCAGCGCTGCCATCGGCCTCTTTGCTTTCTCTCATTAATTCATGTCCTGGTAGGTTTGCTGATGTTAAACAGCTCCGTGGGATATTCAAAGCTTGGGATACTTAGGGTGACCAGACATCCGCTTTTTCCCGGACGTGTCCTACTTTTCATACCTAAAAAAAATGTCTGGGGGGATTTTCGAAATTGTCGGGGATTTTGGTCGACTACAGTGCAGCAGAACCGAGCCGTCAGATTGGGGGCTGGTCCGGGAACCCCGGCAGGCGGGGGGAAGCAAACCTTCACCGGGTTGGGTTTGGTCGCTCCGTCCCCAGCTGGCTCCAGAAACCGCGGACCAGCCCCAGAGCTGATGGCTCGGTTCGAATGCCTAGAAATTACATTTAATTAAAAACACTTATCATTTATTGAACAGTATGTAATAGTTTCATATTTAAAGTACTTTCACAAGTTTGAATTCTGAATATGAACGAAACTTTTCCTTTAACTGACCTGGACCTTATGATCTAAAGAAGCAATTCTCTGAAGAAAGTTGTTTGCATTGGATTTTACCAATTGGCCAAACAGTTAACCCTGTAATGCCAAATGTATCATATTTGATACATTTGATACGGTATGTTTTGCGTCTGACACCTTTTGCATAATTTAATGGTAAAAACTTTGCTCCAAATCCTATTTTACACAATCAGATATACCTGATAACAGAGGGCAGAAGACTACACAAAAAATTATCTTGACTTATCACATAGTAATAAATTATTAATATCAAAAATGTATTTCTGTTTTTTCTTTTTATATATTTTGTTAAAAGGCCAAATAAGGACTTCAAACCAAAAAAAAGTAATTTTCAGTTTTGTTTTATTCTTGGATCGGGCTTTAAAGGGTTAAGGGAGTGAAATGCTAATCCAGATGGTCTGTTTTTTATCCTTTTCTCTCAACTTCAGATTTATTGTTTTTTTTTGCCTTTGATTCCATAAAATTCTGATAAATTATTTGCAATTTCTATGGTGACCTTACAAAAGTTGGAAAGCTTTGAGAAATATGAGCTCTTGAAGAAATAAAAGATATTTTTGAGTGAATTAGACAAAACCAGCAAGTTACATTAAAGTCAGGGGGCGGTTTGTTTGGGCATATTTCTGAATATAAATTCATGGATTTTCAGTGATTGATTTGAAGGGAAACCTTGTATTGAAATTCCTTTTCCATGAAATACAGAAGATAATCTTTCTATAAAACAACTTATTACAGTTGTTTTTGTTAAATAAGGTTAAGGTTTTCCCATTGATTCACTGTGGAGCTCTCAAACAGCCCTGCTTACAGCTGCTTTTTTAAATTTATGTTTAAGCGTATCTTTCAGGGTTTTTTCTATTTTTTTTCCCATGTTGTTTAAAGGAAGTAAAAACAAAAATACTTGGAAAATCCTCTGGGGCACTTGTTATATTTAGTTTCACCTCCTCCAAAATTAAAGTAACTCTCAGATCACAAAGCGACGTAATGTTTGTTCAAGCATCTACATGCAGTTTGTCTTTGACCGTAGAAGGTGCTGGTATTTCTGTCCGCTGTCATCCTCAGAACCCCAAGTAGACTCAGTGTTTACAGCAGGGAGACACTTCGCTGATGCTCTGCAGACTTCTGCAGACACATATCTAAATATTGCACTGCACAAATAAAAACTATGCATGAGCCATTCTTTTAGTTGGTACATCATCATGTGCACCTATATGGAGGACCAACTCTGCCAAACAAAATGCTAACAAACCAATGGGCAGAAGTTGACCCTCTAAGACACCCCCCCTCCTCATTTGCATAATGAGGCAGAAATGCAGACAGAAATGTAAATATGACAGGCAGAAATAAATAGCGTGCATACAAATACAATAAAATACAAAGGAATAATAAAACAGACAAAAATATTATATCATGCACATAAATAAATAAGTAATAAATAAATAAAGTTGAAGATTATAACAGACAATAAATAAATGAGGTAATTATTACAAAGGCGAATAAGTAAAGACGCTAATTAAAAGAGATATTTACATTTATGTCTCACTGTATAATTTAATTTCTACTTAAATTTATTTGTTTATTGTATTTTTGCGGGGCAATTATTTGTCTGCTTATGTATTAATTGAGCATTTATTTGTATCTGTATTTATTTTTAAATATGGCAGAGTTGGTCCTCCATACACCTACAGCATTGAACATAATGATGTATGCAGGCGCATTCATTAAACATGTTAATGGAATATAAATATGGAATATAAATGGAATTTAAACATGTTAAATTGGAAGTTAAACCTGTTGTTTCTCTGATAAGTGTTTAAAATAACTTGTAAAGTCATTGTGTTCCAGCTAAACACAATAAAACCTGTTACAGTTTTTACAGCTGCTGGAGGGTCAGAGATGTTGGACTTAAGGTTAAAGGTTAAGAGGAATCTCCCTTCTCCAAATTCTTCTTCACGATTTCATTTTACACACATGGGGCTGCAACTAATGATTATTTAGCTAATTGATTGATCTGTCGTTTATTTTTCCTCATTAATAGATTATTAATCAATTGAAGGTTTCCTTAAAAAGATTTAGACCAGATGAAACCAAAGAATTTCCACTTGTGTGGTTCTGGAAGGAGCAAAATGACAGATGAAAACTTTTTTTCTGATCTTAAAAGCAGAATATTTATATATTTTTTCACAATCTTGGTATAATTCCTGCTCTAAGTGTGTCGCTCTGTCAGCTAAAGGCGTGTTTTAGAGTCTATAATCCATTTAACGATTAATCGATAAATTGGTTGAGGATTATTTAAATAATTGATTAATCATTATTAATCCAATTAATTTTTTCAGACTTATAAAAACATTTGCCAATGCAAAGATTAAAGCTTTTTTTTTCTTCTGATGTAGAATTATTAACAATATTTATGCTTATTGACAGTAATGACTGTCTACTACTAGAAATGCAACTTAATAAGAATGTATTTTTCTGTATTTGTAAAGATCAAATTTAAAGGAACTTTTGCAGAAATCTGTAAAAGACGTCATTTGACAAAAATCTTATCTTATTTATAAGGCAGCCATGTTGGATTATAAAGCCCAAGTTAGTAAGAAGCATTCACTCATTCACATTCATTTTTTTTTTATTACACATTAAATCAGTAAATGCACCATATAGTGACGCTTAAAAGTATAATGTTCTTGCCGCAAATGATCTTAAATTGTACTTTTATTTAACAACAGAAACAGAAAAGAGAACATTTAACTTCATACTCTGAGCTCTGTGAACGCTCCATTGGAAGCTGCTGCTGCCGCAGTGCATGCTGGGACACAACATCCGGGGACTTTATCCGTTCTCGGTCTGCTGTTCTTGTGAGTTGGAACAGTGCTAGGGCTGAGGCTGATGACGTTTCACGAGAACGCACAAGAACACATAGTGAGAAACGGGCTGTTATTTACAGTTTTTCTCTTTCAAATCAATGTTCTGCAGCATCTAGTCTGAAAAAATTCACCTAGACAACAATAATATTGCACTGCAAAAAAATGAAATCTAAATAAGTCATTTCTTCTTAAAATAAGGGCATTTTTTCTTGAATTAAGGATTTAAGTGAGACACTTAAATAGAACAAGACAATTTACACTTAAAATAAGAAAAAACAATTGCATTGTCTTATTTCAACTGCATTTTATCTAGATAACTTATTTTAAGAGTAAAAATACCAATTCCATTGGCAAATCATCTTATTTACCTGCTCAAATTAAGGGTAAATACCCTTAATTTAAGACATTTTTACTCATTTTGAGATCATTTTTGCAGTGTGTTTTGTGTTCTATTATTTTTATAATTCCAGCTTTTGTCGATCTCTGTTTTATTTAGTTTTCAACTTGAAACTGTGAAAATATTAAAAAGTTAGTAAATATTTAAGTGACAGAACCAAATGATGAGACAAGTTTATTTTTTCTTCCTCTTTTTTACCTTCATAACTACAAACCAGACTTCGGATGTCTGTCTGTGTGCCTGGAAATCGTAGTATGTATCCACCGCGCTGGCACTTGTTATAAACATTTTTGAGAAGCGCTTTTAAATCAGAATACTTGTTGCTAAGTGCTGGGCAGCGCTGAGAGTTAAGCTGCGTTATATAAGCAGTGGAGAGATGACACATCTGTTCCTGGCAGAGGGTTTCTCATGCTATGATCCCAGGAGTTGAGTCCGACCAGCAGCACAGACCTGGCCTCTTCACATGCAGTTGGTTGTTCAGACACATCTTTGGACATTGTTCTCTTTTTGTGTGCAGCAGGCAGCTGGGCGTCTATGGGGGTGGGGTCTGTGTGGCAGGACGGGGTGTAAATGACGCACACCGAGGTGGAACGGTCACAGACGGGGCCCTGACTAAATATGGACAGGCACACTCCTGCTGTATCACAATCACAAGGGAATGCAACAGCTGATTGTCCCCCCACCTCCCCCCTCACTATCAGACCCCATCCTCCCTACTTGCAGGCACACAGACTCTTGTTTTCTTTTTTTTGTGTCTGTGTCACTTCTTGTTTTTGTTTTTTTTTTCTTTGCACTTGCCCAAAGTTGCTGCTGTGTTGATTCGGACCTGTTGTCGACATTCTAATCCTCTCCGCAGGGCGGCTCTACAGAGCCAGCTTTCCTTGCGTCAGCAGCGGTGTCAAATGGTTCTGTGGATAAAAATATGGCACAGCTCATAAGCGAGGGCCCTCGGCTTGAAGCGCTGGCGTGTACCGCGCCTCACTTTAGTTGTTGGGCTTGGATTACTTCCTGTTCTGCTGATACAAGCTGTTTGTGCAGGCGTCATTTGTTAACGTTTTTCTTCATTTAAACAGAAGTGAGTTCTGCTTTCAGTAAAACTCTGGGTCTGTTTCACACACAGCTCCGCCACTGAACAGGAGCCACTCTGGAAAAATCTAACGACACATGTCAGAATGAGAACATATCTGTCCCCGGCAGCAGGGTCCAGGACAGGGAGACTGCTGCTGGATTACCAGAGAGAAAGAAAAAAAAGGAAAATAGAAGGAGCAAAGAGTTCAGAGGGGGTCTTTGGCACATGTCATTGTGTCCATGGTCAGGACGCTGCAAATATAAATCACTGCTGGATGTACTGGGGCCAAGGGACGTACATGCAACGGATTTCACAGCAAATTAAAAAGGTTATGCAAACTCAAAAGTTAAACTAGCAAACTTAAAAAGAAAACGTACTGACAAAACATATGAAAAGTTAAAGAGAAGCTGCACTGCAATTCTTTCATAAAATAAGTGCATTTGTTCCTAAATTGAGGAGGTGAGAGACACTTTGACAATGGAAAAGATAATTTACATTTAAAATAAGAAAAAAACTATTGCATTGTCTCATTTCAAGTGCATATTATCTAATTATCTTATTTTGAGAGTAAAAACCCTCATTCAATTGGCAGATCGTCTTATTTACCTGCTCAAAATGAGGGTAAATGCACTTAATTTAAGACATTTTTTAATCATAATCATAAATTGGATGCCTTCCAGAAGAGATCTGAGGGGAGGAGAGGCTTCATTGAGGCTTTGCACAGGCTTGATTATTTGTTATTTATTTTTTTGTTAAGGAAAAGTCTGATCATATTCAACATTGCCTAAAACGCAGAGATCATTGGCAAAAAAAAAGTGTTTCTCTGTGACAATAGATCTAACTATGAATAAATGATGATCTACATATTTACACATCGAGTTGGTTTGTGATTAGAAAAAATCTCAGTTCAAGTTTAATGCTGTGCACTTAATTTATGTTTTTTGTGAGTTTTGGTTGAATCGATCCTCCTAAAGGAAACAGCTTAAAGGAAAAGTCGCTCATATTCAGAATTCAAACTTCTGAAAGTTCTTTAAATCTGAAATTATTCCATCCTGTTCAATAAATGATCAGTGTTTTTAATTCAGAGTAATTTTCATGTGAATGTGCTTTACTGGAGGCATCCATGTTTGTCAAAGAACACTACTGCCACCTACTGGTTAGTGACATTGTCACGGTGCGGTATCGGCTGTTGATCAAGTCCCAGTGCTGTATCTGGTGTTTGTCACAACGCGCTATTATCCAAGTCATCTTGAAAACATTCTTCTTCCAAATGTCGGCTACATATTACGGGTTTTTTCTCTGGCCAGAAGTTCGATGGCAAATCCTCCCTCTTCAAGTTGGCGATCCAACGACCAACCCGTCCGTGGAGGATCAGGAATCAGAAAGGTGGAATAACTCTTTTTTCCACTTTTACCCGATGTATTCCAGCATCCAGCTGCCATGCACGTGGGCATTGTCAGTTTCACTATAGCTCTGGTGAATTTCAATGGTGAAGTCCTCTGGAAATCTTCAATAATTGTTGTTGATTGCAGATGTGTCTAGTAGTTCCCATTGATTTAGCTTGTAAAGCCGGGAGAATGGCGCTAGGCTTACCGCACCGTGACGTCACTGCTGGAAGATGGCGGGTGGGAGGGGTTACTATATTTGGGCAAATATGGCCGCTCCCAGACTCAGTGGTCGCGAATATTTTTAAAGCTATATCTATTTTTTTTTAAACATCTGGAAACGTCTGGCTGACCATCCCTCTATAACCTGATTGGACTGTTCCGTTTAAAGGACTTGCCTCCATTTAAACACGGTGTTCTGTCAGATGAGCTTACCCATAGTCAATAACTGTGTATCTCTTTAGTTTATCCCTTAGTTTTGTACGAAAAATACACTTTCAACTACCTCATTGGGCGTGTATCACTTTAGTCATAAAAAAAAAAAAAAATAATTTCCTACTTTTTGGTGTTTTTGAAGCGTATTGCGATCACCTTAAATAGTTTCTTTACACGCCTGTTGAGGTAGTTTAAAGTGTATTTTTCATACAAAACTAAAGGGATAAACGCAAATCTAACGTCTTGTGTGTTTAGTATGGGTATGCTGGTCTGACAGGGTATGCTGGTCTGACAGGGTGTGCTGGTCTGACAGGGTATGCTGGTCTGACAGGGTGTGCTGGTCTGATGGGTATGCTGGTCTGACAGGGTGTGCTGGTCTGACAGGGTATGCTGGTCTGACAGGGTGTGCTGGTCTGACAGGGTATGCTGGTCTGACAGGGTGTGCTGGTCTGACAGGGTGTGCTGGTCTGATGGGTATGCTGGTCTGATGGGTATGCTGGTCTGACAGGGTATGCTGGTCTGACAGGGTGTGCTGGTCTGACAGGGTATGCTGGTCTGACAGGGTGTGCTGGTCTGACAGGGTATGCTGGTCTGACAGGGTGTGCTGGTCTGATGGGTATGCTGGTCTGATGGGTATGCTGGTCTGACAGGGTATGCTGGTCTGACAGGGTGTGCTGGTCTGACAGGGTATGCTGGTCTGACAGGGTATGCTGGTCTGACAGGGTATGCTGGTCTGACAGGGTGTGCTGGTCTGACAGGGTGTGCTGGTCTGACAGGGTATGCTGGTCTGACAGGGTATGCTGGTCTGACAGGGTGTGCTGGTCTGACAGGGTATGCTGGTCTGACAGGGTGTGCTGGTCTGACAGGGTATGCTGGTCTGACAGGGTGTGCTGGTCTGACAGGGTATGCTGGTCTGACAGGGTGTGCTGGTCTGATGGGTATGCTGGTCTGATGGGTATGCTGGTCTGACAGGGTATGCTGGTCTGACAGGGTGTGCTGGTCTGACAGGGTATGCTGGTCTGACAGGGTATGCTGGTCTGATGGGTATGCTGGTCTGACAGGGTATGCTGGTCTGACAGAACAGCGCCTCATGTCATTGAGGATAGCTGTGATTTATTCTGATCAGTTTTCTCATTGTTTTGGTGTCGTTGTCTTGTTGTTTAAATGTTTGTTAGTTTAAACTGGTTTCCTTCCAGGTTTAGTTTGTAACTCAGTGTTTGCTTTTGTCTTTTGCTAAATGAGAAAATCTTCTAAAGTCTTACCTTTTAAACTGGATACTGAATGAAAACCTTTTTAATTCACCAATTTGGTTCCTTTGAGCTTTTAATTTGCTGCATAATTTTTGTTTAATGCTTCATTAGATAGAAATAAAGTTGATAAATTGTAACCAATGGCTGTTTTACGGAAGAGGATTAGGGCCACTGAAAAAAAAAAAGTTAACTGATTTTTAAATTTTATTTCAGTTTAACATGGGAAAAAAGTCAGAATTCTGAGAAAAAAGTCAGAATTCTCAGAATTCTGCGTTTTTTCCCATACTAAACTCAAATAAAATGTAAAAATCAGTTAACTTTTTTTTTTTCCACTGGCCCTAATCCTCTTCCGTACTGTTTACTATTTCTAACACCTTCCTTTTTCAAAAAGCTTTAGTGGATTTCTCAATAAATCACTTCTACTGCTAAAAACCATCAACATCTGGTTTAATGTCACTTTCTCTTTTCCCTATTTCCTCTTACTGAGCTCAGTCATACATTTTTGTACAAACGCCATGTAATGAATTTACAATCTGATCTATTTTAATCGTCTGTCACAATGTTTAAAGCAATCTTTTTTTTTTTTTTTTTTACAATCTCCAAATTGGATTGAAAACATAAACATCAGTTACTCCTGTTGAAACAACATCCTAATAAAACTGGAAGATAAGTGACGATCGTTGTGCTCACCTGCTGGACTTGAGGAGGATTCTTTTGCCTCCATGTTTGTTTTTTGTTGCCGTTTTTGTTATGAAGGCAGAAATGAACAAGATGTGCCTGAAAACCACACGTAGAAAAGATGCTATTGCTTTATAGACAGATCCTCTCTGACAACTGTCGTCCGAAATTTTTGTTTCTCTTATTTCATATATTGATTTATCCTATTTGCTCACTATAAAAGTTTTCACTCAGTCTGTTTCACCTGTAAGGAAACACAAATCCCCCTCGTGAGGGCGTTTCTAGACTAGACATACTTTCTTTCCATAACAAATCAGATTCTTTCTCAGGTTTATTCATAAAATGTTACTGCTTAACCAAAGTGTTTGTAATTTGTTTTGACTCTCACTACTTTCCAATATTGTAAGTAAGGAGGAACGAATGCTGCCCAGATCAGAACAGGGCTGATTCCCAAACCATAAGGGCTGTATGATGAACTGTTCTCTCTTTGCAAAGATAAAATAAAGTACAGACTAACTGAAATTTATCGATCTCTGTTTATGTAACTGGAGCAAATAGTTGAATACTTTTTTCCCTTTACACCATATAAGGAACTTCTGTTCTTTTTATTCTTGATGCATGAGAAATATAATGTTATCGTTTATGGCATCTACTTAATCATATTTTGGTACTTTAAAACAATTGTTTTATATCTTACCCTGCTAACAAGAAAAACATTATTTTGAAGTAATTTAATATTATCAGGTAAATGCCAAAAATTATTGCATAATTTTTTTCAGTGACATATTTCTATCTTCTCTTTTTTTTTAAAAGATCTGTGATGTTTTCAAAATTAAATTGTTTATTTAGCAAGATGATTAAAAGAGTCAAAAACTGGGATTTTAACCACAGATTGAATCAATTAATTTTAAAAGCCATTTTTTTAGGTTAATAGAAGTTTCTTGTTTTGTTTGAGGTCTGCAGATTGATTTGTAAGATTTAAAGCACATGTCGCCTCCTGCTGTTTTCTTTTCTTTGTATTAGACACAAAAAATATGTGTTAGTTCCTGCTTGGAAAACATTTCTGAGCCTTTAAGCTGCTGATCACTAGTTGGATGAGTGAGGGGGATGAATGAGTGTAGGAGAAGATTGAAAGACAAGAGGAACCAAAACTATTGGTAGTATTTGTATCCCTTTTTTTTATAATTGTTTCTTTTACATGAAATATATTTTCTGCTTTTTTAATACGTTTTTAACTCACAGCTCCTCAACTTCCTGCAATCTTCTAGGAATGTTCACCTATGAAAGAGATCACATGTTCTGTTACCCCAGATTAACTCTTGGATTTAGATTTTATCACTTTAAAGAAATATTTCTTTCTTTTTTTTCTCTGGGCGGGAGACCTTGCTCCATTATTGCTTCAAGCCAACGATCGTTTTGTAAATGCAAATTTGACAAAAATAGAAATTAATCCCGAAATGAAACTTTGAAAAACATTTCAATCAAAAAAAAGGTTTTTAGACTCGCTGAGTTGCTGAGACTTTATTCGCAGCTTTTATTTACATTTTTTGTCAAATAATTTTTTGGATTTTTTTTAACACAAATGTTGCTGCTTAAGTCCAGCAGACCAATACTGATCTGTAAAAAGCATTTTGATTAGAATTATATTTGTTAAAACTCAGTCTGGAAAAAGAAAAAAAGTTGAGAATATAATACATATTTTAAAAAATAAGATAAAATGAAATAAAAAATATTAAAAAAAATATATATTTGAAATAAAAACATGTAAAACCCTCAAAACTGTTTTTTGGATTCAAATGTTTTTCAAAGAAGGTGCAAAGTGATTTGCATTTGAAACTCCTTTTTTTGCTACATTGTTTGCAGATCATATGCAGATCGTATCCAAATAGCAAACCGGTCAAATTTATGGGTTTAAAATTTATAAATATAAATATCTACCATGTGAAAAGCAATTTTCTAAATCTGAGACCCAACTGCAGCAGCACTTTTTCAGAACTTCTGAAAGTCAGGGATGAACTGACTCTGAAAATATATACAGTTATTACTGCAAAAAAGAGGCGTGAAAAGTAAAACCTGAAGATCCTTTGCACATGTATATAAATTAAAAAAAATTAACCGATTTTTAAATATTTCAGTTTAATAATTCAGAATTCTGATTTTTTTTCTCAGAATTCTGACTTTTTTCTTTTAATTTTCCAAAATAATTAATTTTTCAAAATGATGCAAAGTTAAATGGGACCATGTCACCATTAGTTATAAAACTAAGAAAATAAAGTCTAAGGAAGTTATCGTCCAGAATTGTAAAAAAAGAAAAGTTCCTCTAATAGGGTAGAGCAGTAAAGCTTCTGTCCTTAACATTTTTTTCCTGCATTACTTTTACTTTTATACTTTAAGTAGTTTTAAAAGTGATAGTTTTACGTTTTACTTGAGAAAAAGCTTACGTTAACACTATAAATTCTACTAAAGTATTTTTAAACAGTAGGATTTATACTTCTACTGGAGTAATAAACATTAATACTTTGACACCTCTGAGTATTACAGCTATGATAAAAAGAAGCTTTCTGTTATTTTTCAGTCTGCATTCGTCGTCGGTATCAGGTTGTAATGAGAGCTTGTTGCCTTAGCAACGCATATTGGCAGGTACTCGGTTTTCTGCATAACACCAGTGTTACGTTGCTGCATGTTCCCTCTTTGTGTTTTAATTATTGCTAACAAAGCAACGCTATACTTATACAGGTGTGTAGATGATGATTGATCTGCAAAGCTTCTTTTTTTAAAAGTGGACCAACTCTGTCTCCAGAGAGAGACAACGTAGCTACATTAGCCATGTGCTAAATTACTACTTACATTTTATTTTCTTCCTCACCTCATGCCCCATTCTCTAAAAAAGCCCTAATCTAGACTAATTAATGTGGATCTGAGTGGCAATGTTTGTAAAGATGATCCAGAATCAGTGCAGGACACATCAGCAGGGCGGACAATCCAGTCATACCGAATGTCGGACTTCTGAACTTAGCGTAGTCTCCATAACCACTGGAATACAGTACGCAGCGCTGAACTGAATCAGCTGGACTCCATGGAGGTGGTTAAACCATGACAGACGATTGCAGTGACAGACGTGGATGACAGGAACATCAAGAAGACGAAAGACGAGAAGCTTGAGAAATACCAGGAGTTGAAATTGAAAGCAGAGAAGCTGTGAAAGGTTTTAACTTCAAGTAGGAATCCGACACCGGTGAGAGCTCCATTGCTCCCTAAACGCTTCATCAAGCCTTTATCTTACTGATATGAAGAGAGAGTTAAAAATAAAATAGTTTCTTTGTTTTTATTAATCTTGGTGTTCGGTGGATCTAACATTAGAAGCACTGAGTCTTGTTGGTTGGAGTGTTTGAGATCCAGTGTCTGATGCATGAAGAAACCATCTGTCAGCATCTTGTTCTTCCACCCACCAACTGTCATTTAAGCCAGCGGAGCAGCGCCATCATGCTTTGGATCTCTCCATCCTATTTGAAGGCAGCCGTGAACCAATCAAATGTTGACTTCTGATCCTGAGGAGTAAAGCAGCTCTGGACTCATGGTTTGGTGCCAGCTAATTTAGTTCCACTGGGACATTTATATTCAATTATCCTGAGCGTGTTATTATTTACATTTTGGGCTTTGAATGGTTTATTTAAAGGAAAAGTCCGGTCAGCAAAGAACAATCAATGCATCATTATTTATACCTAAAACTAATAAGTTTTAATGAATTCAGAGTTAATAAGTAAAAAAATCAAAATAATATTTGTCGCGATCACTATCTCTGGGAGCGGCCATTTTTGCCCAAATAAAGTAACCCCTCCCTCCTGCCATCTTCCAGCAGTGACGTCACAGTGCGGTAAGCCTAGCGCCATTCTCCACGCTTTACAAGCTAAATCAATGGGAACTACTAGACACATCTGCAATCAACAACAATTATTGAAGATTTCCAGAGGACTTCACCATTGAAATTCACCAGAGCTATAGTGAAACTGACAATGCCCACGTGCATGGCAGCTGGATGCTGGAATACATCGGGGAAAAGTCGGAAAAAAAGAGTTATTCCACCTTTCTGATTCCTGATCCTCCACGGACGGGTTGGTCGTTGGATCGCCAACTTGAAGAGGGAGGATTTGCCATCGAACTTCTGGCCAGAGAAAAAACCCGTAATATGTAGCCAACATTTGGAAGAAGAATGTTTTCAAGATGACTTGGATAATAGCGCGTTGTGACAAACACCAGATACAGCACTGGGACTTGATCAACAGCCGATACCGCACCGTGACGTCACTAACCAGTAGGTGGCAGTAGTGTTCTTTGACAAACATGGATGCCTCCAGTAAAGCACATTCAAAACACTTACGATTTATTGAACAGTATGTAATAATTTTATATTTAAAGAACTTTCAGAAGTTTGAATTCTGAATATGAGGACCTTTCCCTTTAAGCTGCTTCCTTTAGGAGGATCGATTCAACCAAAGCGGATATAAAAAAACATTTAAAAACATAAATTAAGTGCACAGCATTAAACTTGAAATGTAGATTTTTTCTAATCACAAACCAACTCGATGTGTAAATATGTAGATCATCATTTATTCATAGTTAGATCTAATGTCACAGAGAAACAGATTTTTTTCCCATATCTGCCAATGTTCTTGGCGTTTTAGGCCGTGTTCATTCCTATTGCATTTGCATCCCAGCCTGAGGTCTTACTCTTTGAAGTTTGCCTGTTTCATCGTTGATTTATGGATTGTCTCCTGGTACTCTGACTTTCCTCCAATACATGCCTGTTAATTGGCCTCTCCAAATCACTTTTAGGAGTGAGGCATTGGTATTACTCCTGTATGTCTGATGATCTGTCCAGTGTTTAACATGGACTTGCCAGGAGTGGTCGTGTCCCTCCAATACTTTTCCAAGGTGGTTTTCTTGAGAAAATTAGTTAATTTTCTCATTATCTGAAGATAACGAAAGCAGACTTCTTGAGATGACTGGTGTGTGTTAAAAATGATTACATTCTTCAATGCTACAACAGCGGGAGAGGATTTATAAGTATAAGTCATGGCAGCCTTTGTGTAATTCTCTAGATAATCGTGTGTTTAACTTTTAGGTAACGACACGACGTTGTTGGTTTGATGATTTGCTTTCACTTCTGATTCATAAGAAATTAGACCTACAGTATGCCTCGGGCGCCTTAGCGCGAGTGTTTTCTGAACAGCCCCAGTGTTAAACCTGTAACAGCTATAAGATGCATTAACCCCCAAAATGAGTCCAGATTAAAAATTTTCATGAAAAAACAGATTAGTTTCTACTGTTTCCATGCAATACAATCATCCACCATGACCTGACAATGACTGAAAAAAACGGAAACTCTAAAAACTGCTTATTTGCACACATGTGGTACTGCGACTGCACAACTATAGGCATGGATGGACTGGGAATCCAGGGCTGTTGGCCAGCCTCATTTATTACTCTTAAAGGTTAATCATCTCGTTATCTCAAGAAATCAATAACTGTTTTCTCTGTTACTACCCTATTATGTTGTAAACTCGAGAAGGCAAAGTAAGACCGCTCTCGGCTTCCGTACTTACTGCTAAAAGTAGATTGTGACATCACACCCAAGAGCATCATGGGATTTATTTAAAGGCAAACAATAGTTTTTACTCTACAATGAGGTGACCGAGTAATGTTGAGCTCACACCGAGACACTAAACCAACAAAAAAATCGCCACTGTTTAACGCTATTATGATGTTTCACCAGCAATTAGCCTGCTGAGCAAGAACAAAGGCTCCACTCCTTCATTAATCTGCTGGTTGTTGGTTTCCTCATTATATGGCGGACCTGGATTTCACATAGCGGGTCAATGTGCTTTATTTATTTTGGAAAGTCCAGCCAAGCTGCTAGCATTTATGTCTGTGCGTTTACCAGATTTTGCAGCGATGAACAAGTGTGGACAGTATCACTACCTCTTCAAGAAGCTCTTTGCTCAGGGAGCCAGAGTGTCGGTCTGTGGGAGTGGGGCTTGAACTCAGAACCTCTAGATTCCAAGCTCTATGCTCTAACCACTAGGCCACCACTGCCCTTTTTTTTGTTTTTTAAATACATTTTCTCCATATTCTTTCCCTCTAAAAAGTAATAAATCATTTATGTATTTTGTTCATATCGTGTATTAACTAGCTTTAAATAGATGCTAAATATA
The DNA here is from genome assembly GCA_030533445.1 of Cyprinodon diabolis. Taxonomy (NCBI): domain Eukaryota; kingdom Metazoa; phylum Chordata; class Actinopteri; order Cyprinodontiformes; family Cyprinodontidae; genus Cyprinodon; species Cyprinodon diabolis. The sequence goes on from CM060062.1 coordinate 44,876,925, forward strand.
AGAACTTGTGAGGCAGACACCCTGTCTACTTTTAAGGCTAGGCTTAAAACTTTCCTTTTTGATAAAGCTTCTAGTTAGAGTGGCTCAGGTTATCCTGAGCTATCTCTATAGTTCTGCTGCTATAGGCTTAGACTGCTGGAGGACATAGGGACCCCTTTTTCATCATTCTGCTTCATTCAATCTTTATTCTCCCACTCTGCAGAATCTGTTAGTTCAATCTCTAACTTAATGCTTTCTCTGATTTTTCTCATAGTAGCTTCATCTGGTCTCTTCGTATGGAAGACCAACTCTGCCATATCTAAAAATAAATACAGAAACAAATAAATGCTCGATAATAATTTCTACCTACATTTATTTGTCTATTTTATTTTGTGGGGCAATTAATTGTATGCTTATTTATTTATTGGGCATTTATTTATTTCAGTATTTATTTTTCAATATGGCAGAGTTGTTCCTCCATATGTTCCTGTTTGGCCTGGAGATAAATATCGGCTTTGCTGCTGCTATCAACACCTTTGTTTCTAGATGTTGGAGCTTGGCCTGTTTTCCAGTGTAGTCCTGTTTCTCTGACTGTGACTAACTGGATGTGCTCTCTTCATCCTCTGACATGGGAGCTGGCTCGGAGCTCGTCTGCCTGGCTGTGTGTTTCCTGGACAGGGCCGCCTGTGGAGCTGGTTGACAGTTGCCTTTTGTATCTATGCTTCTTTTTCTTTGTCTGCTTCTGTCTCCTTGAACCCCAGTGGGCCTCAGCAGATGGCCGCTCACACTGAGCCTGGTTCTGCTGGAGGTTTCTTCCTGTTCAAAGGGAGTTTTTCCACTCCACTGTCGCTACAAGCATGCTTAGTGTGAGGGATTGCTGAAGAGTCAATGAGTCGATGCAATCAGCTGGTTTTCCTTAGATAGAAAACTTTTAATCAATCTGACTGGATGATCTGGTGAACTGGAAAGTGCCTTGAGATGACATGATGTGAATTGGAGCTATAGAAATAAACTGAATTGAATTGAATTGAAGAGCAGGTAAAGTTTTTGGAATACAAAGTGGTTATCAATAATCAAAACCTAAAATGATCTTGAATTATGTAAGTATCTTTCAGTGTAAATGTGTTCAAACAATGAGTTTTCAGACAGGTGGAGATCACCTACAGTCTATCAATCAGAGGACTCTCTAATTATTCCAGGGGGAAGCACCTTCTGGGTCTAAAACTGGACCATGGAGCTATATCCAGATCAGTATTCAGTTACAATATGCCAAGTGTCTACAGACTAATCGCATTCAGTAATACTCCCAGCTACTTTGAATCCAACAGCAGCAGCAGTGACTGTCTAAAGTCAGTGCTGCTGCTGTTTTTTTGAAATATTACCCAAACTGCTGTTTTCAAACAATTCCATTTATGAGTTCCAGGATATTGAGGAAATTTAGTTCAGGAAAGAGGTGTTGTCTTATTGTTGGTTTGGAGAATTTAGTTTACAATAATGCCTCATTGTTCACTGATTGTCCATTTGCCAACACTCTGTGATGGTCTGAGCACTAGTCCCTGAGGGTAAGGTAAATGTTATGCCACCCAGCGGTACCTTCTTCCTTAGCTCAGGAGGTTATATCTATTCTAATACCAGCTGTCACTACCCGGCGTTCTGTCAGATCAGCATACCCCGTCAGACCAGCATACCATTATGCTGTGTTCACACCGGACGCAGCAGGAGCAGCAAAATCGCGTCTGCTGCTTCATTTTTGCTGCTTGTACCAGTTAATTCTGACGCGCGGCTGAAGCAGCTTTGCTGCTCTGGCTGCGCGGTGCAAAAGTGTGTCTGATGCGCTTTGGGCGGAGCTTCACTATCCTTTCTCTGCCTTGCAGCTATATTTGCTGTGATCAGTGGGAATAAAGTAGTTTTAATATGTTTTTAAATGTTAAAATCCACCTGAAAACTTAATCTTTGCAGTCAGTTCATCCAGATTACCATCCTGCCTTCCAATATTATTTCTGTCGGAGCCGCTCAGACCCCCACATACCCGCAGTGCGCTGTCAGTAGGAATCCCATTCAACAGCAGCCTCTGGCCGGGTCGCCGCCTCGCGGTTCACTGCGGCGGCTGGTAGGTGTTTTTCGTCTAAATAATCTAAACTGCAGGCACCAGGATAATAAAAGCGAACATATTCTGTCAGCAGGTTTCAGCATTTTAAGTTAATTTATGCGTCAATAAGCTGTTTCAGAGGAGTGATCACAGCGCTCTGCATCATCAGCGATGTGTCTGTCTCTCTGCTAGCTCCCAGATCACCGTCTCTGATTGGTTGATGCGGCGCCTGCTGCTCAAAACGCCTTGACGCGCGTCAACCTTTGACTTTGCATATAAACTCGCTGCTCCTTCTGCGCCTCCTGCGTCCGGTGTGAACGTAGCATTAGTCAGATTTGCGTTTATCCCTTTAGTTTTGTACAAGAAATACATTTTAAACTACCTCAATAGGCGTGTATCCCTTTAGTCATGTACAAAAAAACTGTTTAAGGTCAGATTGCAATTCGCTTTGAAAGAAAAATAAATATATATATATATATATATATATACTTTGAGGAAGTTGACCTCAAAGAAAGAGGTGTTTGAGGTCTTCAAAATAAAAGCCAAAGCATTGTGAAACAAAGTCCTAAGCCTTTGTGAGGGAAATTCTTTTCAGAAACCCGAAAAATCCTATCTGAGCCACACCAGTAATTGTAGAATCTGTAATGTATCTAATAAAACCGTCTGGTTATTTCTTGCACTGCTGATTTTTACCTCAGACTGAGTTGATAAATCTGGCCAGGAAGGTTCTCATCTGTGAATATTCCCAGATCTGTGCTTCAATGCAATTTATAGCATAATGTTACACATTAGTTTACCAACAATAAATTATGTTGAAGCTATCGAAAAAATGAATGTGTGATAAAAATAATTTTTTGCCACTGATTCCCATTTGTGTCTTATCTCTTGTCTGCAGAACTGCCCATGCAAAGGGCAAGTCGGACGGCGCTGAACAGGCTGCCCAGGCCTCCAACAGCGAGTCCAGTATTGCCAGACTGGTTGCCAAAGAGCTGTCGCCTTCTTTCTATCAGCCAGGTCAGTAGATACCATCTCTTATCTACTCACTAACTATTTTTCAAGTCATAATTAGCTGCATTAGCCGAATTTAGCACACTTGACATGTCAGTTACTTTCAGTTCCACTTTGTCGTCACTGGACGGTTTTTTACAAATAAAAATATGCATAACTGTGAAGTATAGAAAAAACAAATCATGTTTTTTTATTGAACATAAAAACTCCCAAAGGTTTGTGTTCAGGTTTGTATTTTGTACTGATGTTCAAGTTAATGCTATGAAATAATGTATGAATTTTTATATACTGGCTGAATCCAGACTGCACCCATCTAATCAGAGAAACACGCATTATGTGGTTCAAACTGTGTGGGTAATTATTTTAGTGCAACAGCTTCACAGGAAAAAAAAGACACTTGATTAAAAACTATATTTACATTATATTTATATCCTGCTTTGTAATCCAGGGCAGAGAATTCATCAGCTTTGCTCATGGGTTATTTATTAGCTGTGGGAAAGCGGAGTAGGTATCCTCTCTGCCCTTTTTGCTCTGACTTCATGCGGGGCTTTTGGGACGAGGCAGCTGCCTGTGAGACAGCGCTGAGGGAAGCAGTGAGAGACATACAGCAGCTCTCTCTGCGGTAGTGAGACAGTAACTGTAGAATTATTGCTTTATTAAATGCCTCAGGTAACTTGCTTTGCATTGCGGAGCAATCTTTCAGTTGCTATCGCGTTAGTTAGTCGATATTGGAGCTGATATCCAATGTGGGTATCCAATAGCAGCATCTCTAACTCTGACTGTCCTTTAGGCTCAAACCTAACGTACATGTCTGGTGGTTAAGATTCTAAAGTTAATTGGGAGTTTTTTTAAACCAAAAGAGATGAGGTATTGCTAATCTATTAAGAACGTGCATACCTCCTTGACACTCTATTCTGTTGTCAAGGTATATATACTTGGTCTCTGCTAAGGCCTCACTAACAGATAGTAGAACCTAAGGTCTAAAAACAGGAGCATCCTATCCAGTCCATGGAATTGGATCAGTTTCAGTACAGCCATGTACCCCCCCCCCCCCCCCCCCCCCACACACACACACACACACACCATCCCACACAAACACACGCACATACTCGTTCTGCTATATGTAGTGAGGACCATGTGATGAATTAACCTGACTCCGCCAGATGGATATGCTCCGCATATCCATCTGGAAACCTTCCGTTGAAGTAATTTTGGGAAGGGGCGAAAATACTGGTTAGCTGATTGGCCTATGTTGGTGATAGACGGGCCAAATAAACCAATCAGATCAACGAAGCATATGACGTACTAACAGAGCGACGACGAAAACACAACCACAAGCCAGGCTACTCTCGCCGAAACCAGTCGGGAGAAGAGCAAAAACATCTTTTCCTCTGAGAAAAGCCTCCAGAGCAGTGTTTTGCTCTTCTTTCAGTGAAGAAATACTCTGTAATTCCGATAAAACTTGCTCGATAGCCACGCTAACGCTAGTTTCATCGGCTGAAGCCGCCATGTTCTTTAGACTGAACTGTCGCGCTTCTCGTTGCGTCACACCTCAACCCGCCTCAAAGCCAACGCTGATTGGACGTTCGTTTGGTGAACGGCTCCAAATTTTCTTTAACGGAGAGTCTCCAGACTGATTAGCGAGTGAAACCTTGAAAGCTCGCGAGATCAGGAGGGTCTCACAAGGCTAGAGATGAATCCCTTTGACTTCCATTGATTTTCAGGCATTTTCAACCCTTTCTATAACCCTAACCCTATAACTAACCCTAAACCTAAACATTACCAATGCATACTTCATCCTAACCTTAACCCACTTCACACCTTAGCCCTAAACCTAAGCATTAGCAAAATAGCTTGTGAGGACCAGCAAAATGTCCTGACTTTGCAACAACTGGTCATCAATCTAATGGTGAAATTAAAAAAGTGTCCTCGTTAGACAGGCTAGACAGGTACACACACATACACACACTGATACAACAGTAAAGGAGCAACCCAGGAGGCCACAGCTTTTCCCTCTCAGCAGGAAGCTTAATAAGACGCGAATAGACAGTCAAAGACAGAAACTGCTATCCAGCCTTCTGATGTTACTGACAAGGTCTGCAAATAGAAGGATGAATGTTTTAATGCATTCAATCTACTACAAAGGTCAGAGGGAACCTTTGGACCGGTTTCTCTCATTGATACTGGGCTCAAAGATGCACTAAAAACCAGGGCCGCGTATCGATTTATATTTCAAGAATTGATTTATTCCGATTTTCAAGATCAAGTTCTTCTTCTCAATCCAGTTTAATCACTGCATGGATTGATGGTTTTAAATACATTTGATTAGCCTGTAACTAAATAACATGGCTGTGCAGTTATGCAACATATTCATAGTAGTGTTATACTGACATTTAAAAGCAAATTAATAAAGTAATCATGGATAATGTGAGGAAAATGGTAAATGTATTTTTTAAACCGATCTTCAGTTAAATGAGTGGATCTTTAGGAATTTATAAGAATTAATTCAGACTGGGAAGAACTTTTTTTTTTTTTTAAGAACCCTCATTAAAATTGGGATTAAAACCTTTCACAAAAAAGCTATAGCTTAATAAAGAATACCATCTTTTATTAGCAAACAGAATTATACAGTTTCCCATACATTTGGAACAAACATAAAACATATTTATGGTAGATTTTATGTTTGATGAGTCGTCATTATGTTATAATGGACAATAATGTGGAACTCAGACCTAACTAAAACCAAACATCAGAGGTCATCAGGGTGAACTCAGCACTGAGCAAAGCAGGCATTGATGGGGTCCAGGTGTGTCTAATGCCGCTGCTGAGTGGTTTCAGGTTAACATCAAATCAGAGTCAAATCTAATGTCATTCATTGCCATTATATAGTACAATCCAGTACATGCAACTAGATTAGAGAGCTTCTCTTATTTCAGTGCAAAATGTATCGCTAAAAAACAAAAAAGGACATAGATGTAAAAAAGGTAATAATAGATTTAAAAAGTCGGGCTTCGTTCCTATGTAATTCAATATGACTTCCACACCGTATCGATCTGGAAAGCCACCTGTAGAAAGTGTTTGCAAAAGGGAGGGGCATGTAGTTCAAGGCAAAAAATCTTGATTTTTTGCTCATTTTTTTCGAAAAGAAATAGAGGGGGTTTGAGCTAAAACGTGCCTCTTGTTGACGCAATGACATCATACATGTCACTGCATTTCATTGCCCGAGACATTCTCTCATCTCTGATCGTAAATGGCCCGTACTTAAACCCTTCATTTAGTCATGCACTCATTCAGGCACAAACTCACACACTGATGTGTGTGGACTCTTTCCACTCACTTATGGTTGATGTAGAGGGGGAAGTGAGTCGTTTTGTTGTTTGTGAAGTCCACAATGATCTCTATGGTATTTGCATTTCTTGGTGCTAGGTGGTTGTTTGAGAACCAGATTAAGAGCTTCCAAAGTCCCTCTTTGTAAGTTTGACTCATTTTCCCTTGAAATCAGTCTGACCCCAATAATGTCATTAGTTAATTTGACGATGATGTTTTGCTGCTGAACACATGGGAAACTTGTTGAGCACATGCCTCTGTCATGCGGCCCCGTCTTCTGTATGTTTATAAAGACTGGTGTAACAACAGGAGCTCATCTGGAAGCTGTTGTTACCTCAGGAGGATCAAGCCATAATGATAACTGGGGAATGTTTTACTAAATTTGGTCTCATTCTGAAGATGGTCCCCATCCCACTTTAGATGAAGTTGTTTATCTATTAAGGAATTGGCCTTATTTTGCTTTTTTATATTTCTCAATCTCTAGGCCCTGAGTACCTGAAGAAGAGGGCTTTGCTGGAGGCGGTGGAAGACGGCGAGAACCCAGATACTGAAATACACGAGCCCCTGCTAGCAGAAGAGGAACCTCTGCTTGCAGATGAAGAGCCCCCGCCAACACCACCTGAGAGCCCGATTCTGAATGAACTGGCCGGTCTCATGCCTGGCTCGTCTCCAGCACGAACCCCCTCCCCGAGCCCCGCCATAATCAGCAAGGAGGACCCCAAACTCCTTGGTCCAAGAGCCTGGAATGAAGACAAATCCATTAAAAGTACCAGCAGTAAGGGTAGCGTCAAACCTAGCAGTGTGCCTAGCAGTAGGTCCATCACTCCTTCGGTTTCAACTGCTGCACCTGGCCTGGCTGCAGCTGAGGCTGAAGCAGCCTCTGGTAGTCGTCAACCGTCGCGCTCCCCGAGTCGTCTGAGTAACAAGATCGAGCAGGGCTCAGACTTGGAGATCAAACCACTTCAGAAATTTGACTCTGAGGCAATGTCTCCAGATGTCACTCCAGCTGTTCCAAAAATGAATAGCTTAAGTTCACCTGATGAAGAAGAAACGGCTCCCCCTCGTGATACCAACATACCCCCCAAAGCTGTGACCCCTGAGCCCAAAGCCCCCGAGGCAAAAACCGAAAGATCTCTGCCGGTCACTGAGCGGCCACCATCCACCTCTGAGAGGAAAAGGCCATCCAGGGAGGGTAGCCGGCCAGGCAGCAAAGCAGAGACAAGACCAATACCAAAGCGGCAACCGAGTCCAGCTCCACCTTCCAAACAACAACCGAGTCCAGCGCCGCCTCAAAAACGACATTCAAGTCCTCCTCCACCTCCAAAAGCCATTGCTAATCATGAACCTAATGCCGTTCCAAAGCCAGTGGAAATCAAAGCGGCATTTGCCAAACCAGCAGCTAGGTTCCTGGTGTCGAGTAAACAGGGAACGGCAGAGTCTTCAGACCTGGAGGTGAGATGGTGAAAGTTATTGTTTATTTTAAACGATGCAGCAAGAGCATGCCTAAGTTAGAAGAGGGTAAATGACTGCACTTTGTTACACCCAGAAACACAATGAGACAAAATCAAGACAATTCAGTGCTGCACAAAACAGCAAAAAATGCATTGCTAGAAAATAAAAAAAGAATAATAAAATGAATTATAGAAAATTTTAAAAAGTTGGACTACAAACTTTAAAGTCGTAGGGAAATGGTTGTTCCAACGGTTGCATTTCTGAATTCTCCCGAGTGGTGCTCGACTTTACGCGAGTGAATAAAGTGAAAGTGATTGATTGTTTATCAAGGGGGCGGGACTGTTGTGGTGGAAGGTTCACATACGCATTGGTTGTGGCCGGTTTGTCGGAAGCATCTTGCTAACCAGTTAGCAACTTAGTGCTAGTAGGTTCTCATTGGGAAATTCCATTGTGACCAAGTAGCACTAAATTGGTGACTTAGAAACGACGCTGTCAAGGAACGCTATGGACAGCGGAAACATGCAAGAGGAGGACAGTTTAGTGTCGGAGGTCGTGGATGAGTCTCCTCCGTCATCCATTTTTTATTTAGAGGAGGAAAGCGGGGACGAAGATGTTCTAGTGAGGACGCTGCCAGTAGCGTTCTGGATCAGCTGCAGCTCTGATCCACTTTCTAGACGGATCTGTAAAGACACTGCTGCAGTGATTAGTTCTATTAAAGATTAGCGAAACAGGAATTAGTTTATCAAGGTCCTGGTGAGACATTAGTTATTTAGGGGATATAAATGAAGTGAATTTTGTTACCTTTTTGTTGCAAGCAAAGAAACCATTTTTTTAAATGGAAAAAATATGGTAGATAAATCATTATTTCAAAAATATGCAACCCAAAAAACTTTGAATAACTTCTTTTATTAAAAAAGGGCTTCCGAATAACTTTGTAGTCTCAGATTGTCTCATATTTTTTTTAAATATATTTTTCATATTTTGTTTTTAAAATGTTATTGAAGCAGATGGTATGTAATGTCACCTGCTGACATGCTAATGTTTAGCTGTTTGTCGTCTGCATGGATGTAACTTTAGCTGTTTATTAAGATCATAGGTAGGGTGAGCATGTAGATAAGTGAATAGGAAGTGCCCTAAGATGCACCCTTGGGGAGTTCCACTTATGATTATAAATATATTTGATTTATAAAGTTTGTAATAAAAATCAAATATGAATTCTCTAGGTGGTCTAGGTGGTCTTGCTATATAGAAGAGGAATTATTTTGAGGAGGTTTCATATTTGCTCTACAATCTAAACATCTATAAAGGGCCTCCTGTCTAAAATAATCCGAACTAATTGTTGGGATTATTTAGCTTAGCATTATCACTAAATGAATGTGCTTTGGTTCAACGCTTTATAAAAACCTGCTGGTCATTTCAGTAATAAGACACATAACACAGAGTTAACCCAGGAAAGTAAATCTAAAGTTATTTTTCAGTTTAAATGATTGCAGCAGCAGCAAACTACTGTTCTTCTCCTTCCTCTCCAGGGCCCAAACACCATCATGGTGTGTATGGTGATCCTGCTCAACATCGGCCTGGCTATTCTCTTCGTCCACATTTTGTCCTGAGCTGTTTTTCACCACATCAGGTAAAAATAACCATCTGGTTTCCATGGAAATGTTTGGTTTAAAAAGAAGCTTGTGCCAACGACTGGATGGACATAACATTAACCAATAAGATATTAGATTTAACTGTTTTCTGTTTGTTTTTTAATACAAGGTGGCTAAAAATTCAGATTCCAGAATTTCCCCATTGTGGGACAATAAAGGAATTTTCTATTCTGTTAAAAAGGCAAATGTTCAAAATTATTATGCAAATTTGAAACCTGCAGTAGAATGGTAATATTTAACATTTTTCCATATTTGGGTTTGTTTTTTGCTGTTGTTAAGCAAAACCAGGGTTTTTCATGGTAACCAATTCATGAAACATTATTGCTTCTGGTGGAGTAAAACAAAAAAGAGTCACAGACACTCAAAAGAATAAGCTTATTTTTACAACATCTATTATTGCAGATTTGTTTTCAGATTAATATTTATTTGATTAATATTTATTTATATTTAAAGTAAATCTGCGTAACTTTTGACTTAACTATTAACCTAGAGATATATTCAGTGATTTTGGTGCGTATCTTTGCGCCAACGGGGCTGCTTATTAAAAACTCACCTATTTAATCTCATCGGGTCGGCTCCATCACAGATTGGGTCATGTGACCCAGAACGCTGATTTCCAGCAGTCTGATTTTTCCTTTATACGTTACAGTCAACTAAGCTAACAGTTGTTGTTAGCCAACAAATAAGATTGTCACTACCCGATCTGTCCCAGAAGCACGATCCGTCCTGCTCATGCACGAACAGAATAATAAGATCCGGATCACTGAAAAACTACGTAATAACGGTACTGAAAATGCTTATTCATATACTTAAAACATTAAACAATGCTAAACTACATCGTATAGAAAATGTTGAAAGCTTTTCTCGAAGAACTGGATACATTTTACATTCTCTCCATCGTATTAAGTGACGTCATTATCGGACATGCTCAGAGCAGTCACAGTAACGTTCAAAAGGCTATTTAAGTGTTTTGTTTTTGTTTGTATTTAGAATATGCAATATTCACGCAAATACAAAAATATTCAAAAGGAAGCAGATATGCAGCTCCAATAAAACACTGTAACTTTTGACCCAACTGTTAGCTTCTCTTGAGATAAATTTAAGAGTTTGGGGTTGATATTTAGCCCTTGGGGCATAGGGTGTAACTTTGTGATGAAGAGCTGATTATACTCCCGCAGCAGGGTTTTGATGTCTCTGCATTCGCCTCAAAACCTATGCAGACAACCTGGCTTTAAAGTGTAAATCAACCTTTACTTGACCTAAACACTTTCATTAGGCTTTTTTGCATTTTCCAAAAATGAGATCTAACATATACACTATATTGCCAAAAGTATTTGCTCACCCATCCAAATTATTGGAATCAGGTGTTCCAATCACTTCCATGGCCACAGGTGTATAAATTCAAGCACCTAGGCATGCAGACTGTTTTTACAAACATTTGTGAAAGAATGGGTCGCTCTCAGGAGCTCAGTGAATTCCAGCGTGGAACTGTGATAGGATGCCACCTGTGCAACAAATCCAGTCGTGAAATTTCCTCGCTCCTAAATATTCCACAGTCAACTGTCAGCTGTATTATAAGAAAATGGAAGTGTTTGGGAACGACAGCAACTCAGCCACGAAGTGGTAGGCCACGTAAACTGACGGAGCGGGGTCAGCGGATGCTGAAGCGCATAGTGCGAAGAGGTCGCCAACTTTCTGCAGAGTCAATCACTACAGACCTCCAAACTTCATGTGGCCTTCAGATTAGCTCAAGAACAGTGCGCAGAGAGCTTCATGGAATGGGTTTCCATGGTCGAGCAGCTGCATCCAAGCCATACATAACCAAGTGCAATGCAAAGCGTCGGATGCGGTGGTGTAAAGCACGCCGCCACTGGACTCTAGAGCAGTGGAGACGCGTTCTCTGGAGTGACGAATCGCGCTTCTCCATCTGGCAATCTGATGGACGGGTCTGGGTTTGGCGGTTGCCAGGAGAACGGTACTTGTCTGACTGCATTGTGCCAAGTGTAAAGTTTGGTGGAGGGGGGATTATGGTGTGGGGTTGTTTTTCAGGAGCTGGGCTTGGCCCCTTAGTTCCAGTGAAAGGAACTCTGAATGCTTCAGCATACCAAGACATTTTGGACAATTCCATGCTCCCAACTTTGTGGGAACAGTTTGGAGCTGGCCCCTTCCTCTTCCAACATGACTGTGCACCAGTGCACAAAGCAAGGTCCATAAAGACATGGATGACAGAGTCTGGTGTGGATGAACTTGACTGGCCTGCACAGAGTCCTGACCTCAACCCGATAGAACACCTTTGGGATGAATTAGAGCGGAGACTGAGAGCCAGGCCTTCTCGTCCAACATCAGTGTGCGACCTCACAAATGCGCTTCTGGAAGAATGGTCAAAAATTCCCATAAACACACTCCTAAACCTTGTGGACAGCCTTCCCAGAAGAGTTGAAGCTGTTCTAGCTGCAAAGGGTGGACCGACGTCATATTGAACCCTATGGATTAGGAACGGGATGTCACTTAAGCTCATATGTGAGTCAAGGCAGGTGAGCAAATACTTTTGGCAATATAGTGTATATATTGAATGCTTTCCTATTGTTGAAAACACAAGAGAAAGAGAAAATATGGATGTGCTGCATTTTAATTATAGCAAAGCAGATTTTTTTCTTGTAAACTTTCTGGAAAAATATTTAGATATATTTTATTGTATGTTGCATATCCCAGTAGATCTGTTTCATCTTTAAATCTGCAGCTCTCCCTACTTCTCTCTGTTTAAAAAGATTTATGAACCTATTTTCTAATATAATGATGCCAGAAACAAAATTTCAAGATATGTAGAAGCTCTGCAGTCTGATTCTGTCTGTACTATAAGAAAACGTGTACATTTTAACCTGTAACTGGGAGTTATTGTTCTCTGGGAAGCCGAGATTTTATAGTAAAGAAGAACAAACTATGTTTTCTCAAGCTTCTTGCATTATGTTACTAACTTGCACAAACCTACAATCTGTTGCCATTTTTATCAGAAAAAAGCTCCGTACTGTACGTCTAATAAAAAGATTTTTCAGTGGTATGATCTCTAATCTTTCTAACCAACCCGTCTCCAAACGTTTAGTTAAATATCAAAGTAGCTGCTGGTTAATATTCAATGAGTGCTGCTGTGGGTCTCTCCTTCAACCACGTAGCTACTTTGGGGACATGTCCACACCAGTCCTTCAGAAAGTTACACCTGTGCTTGGGGTGTATCCATGCTACCTGCAGGCAGCTGTTCGTAAAAACTCACCTATAGTGATATGAGAGCTAACTAAGCTAAAAGATGTGTTCTTTCCTTATCAGACCTACTTCTGGTTCTCTGATGTAGGATTTAATCTAGAGAGGTTATTGTTTCCATGTCTTTACAAGGAACTCCATGATAAATCTGCAGGTCCAAATCAGTCTGATAGCAGATTGTAAAACGCAGACAGAGACTGGTTCAATTTCGCGACATAACAATACTGCTAGTAGCTTTTAGAGAAACTAATCCTCAAAGATACAAGTCTAGCTCCCCTAGTGGCTAAAGGTAAGACAGTGTTGCTTTAAAAAACTAAAATAAAACCGTCCGGACGGATGGGCAGCCAGCAAGTACAAACTTCAGGGAAAATAGAGAATCCATATATATACACTGTTAGAAAAATGTAAATGTCATCGTTTTATTTGTATTAAGTTACAGGCATTTGGCCTGCTAGGAATGTTCTGTTGTTTTTAACTTCAAAAAGAAGAACAAATGGTTCTCCCAGAAAATGAAGAGTCATGCTTTATCCAGCTGTGTGGTGAATTATCCCCAACCGCAATAAAACAGCACAAGGAGGAGTCATGCTTTATCATGTGTAAACTTCTGACCCCTCCTGATTCTTCTTTGAAGTCCGACAATAAAAGCAGAAGACATAGATGTCCTGACAGAGTTGAACACAGACATTCAGGGAGTGTTATTCTCCGTCTGGATCGACTCTCCTCTTCTGCAGAAAAGTAACTTGTGTCCTGTTGTTAGGATAATTATCATTGATGATGTTTGAGTTTATTACACCTTATTATTAGCTGCTTGTTTGGGGACAGAACTGATATTTTTCCCAGTAGTTTATCTAATTAGGCCAGTTCCTCTGTCCAGATATACTGTTATAATCTTCATTCTGTACGTGGCAAATATTTGGGAATGGAATAAGAGCGGTGACCTTCAGCTAAGAACAAAGTGTAATATTTTAATAAGGCTGGAGCCATGATGTCTATGGAGGATAAAAAGTGCCAAAATTAAATAAATAAATACAGCATTAAATAAATAATTAAATGTGTCAATAATTAATTAAATGTGGAATTAAATAAATAAATGTGTTATTCGTTAATTAAAACTACGTCACTAATATAAAGTGCCACAATTAAATAAATAAATACAGCGATAAACAATTAATTAAATGTGTAATTCATTAAATAAATAAGGAATTAAATATATAAATGTGTCATTAATTTAATAAAATTTGTCTTCATTTTATTAAAAAAATATCTATAATTATTTCAGTGTGCATTTAATTATTTCATGGTCCTGTGTCGCAGTGCATCGAAACCATTAAAAGAATCTGTCAAACTCACCCATCAAAGTTAGGGGGCGGTTATCTAACACCTGATTGGTCACCCTGCACATTAAGGCGAAGCAAATCGATTACAGACTCGATTCGCGTTAACCCCGCCCCCTAACTTTGATGGGTGAGTTTGACAGATTCTTTTAATGGTTTCGATGCATTGCAACACAGGACCATGAATAATTAAATGCACACTGAAATAATTATATATATATTTTTTTAATAAAATGAAGACGTATTGTATTAAATTAATGACACATTTATATATTTAATTCCTTATTTATTTAATGAATTACACATTTAATTAATTGTTTATCGCTGTATTTATTTATTTAATTGTGGCACTTTATATTAGTGACGTGTTTTTAATTAATGAATGACACATTTATTTATTTAATTCCACATTTAATTAATTATTGACACATTTAATTATTTATTTAATGCTGTATTTATTTATTTAATTCTGGCACTTTTTATCCTCCATAGATGTCTACTCATCTGCTAACGGTAATGATGTGATAATGTGGCAGACTGGAGATGTATAAAATGCCTCTTTAATCGGGGACACTTCTGAGAGGTGAGCCCAGGGGTGAGCAGCTGCCTTCTGTAACTCAAAGCAACTTCTCTGATCTGAGTAAAATTAGAACTCCTATTAAAATCTGTTTTCATGTCTCCTGGTTATTCAGTACATATAAGTGGTATTTAAAGAGTTTGTCCCGAGCGATCTCTTTTCAGGAAGAACCGGAGAGAGAAAGCTCCAAGGTGTAGACACACAGAGAGCCCTATCTTTAACCCTGTGTTGGTTCCTTTCTAGGACAATAAAGGATATTATCATTAACTCTATCATACATAACTACATGAAGCCCTCAGTAGAACAGCATCCTTCAAACCTACCTGACAGCAAAGATACCTGTACTGGACATTTGGTTCTGTATGTGAATTCATTTTTTCTGCTGCAGGTCACGGGTGGCGTTGGACCCTGATGGCGTCGCTCTTCCACCTCATGGACCAGAGATCAGACACACCACTGACGGCTGGCGGGAGCCTCCTGCTGTGGGTTTGGGTTGGTGTAACTGTGAGAGGTTCTGTGAAGCTCTTGTTTTAGCAAAGTGTTTTGGGGGGAGACTGAAGGACAGTGGCGAGCTGATGTGTGACTGTTGCTTTAAAGTTGCTGGTTTAGATGGTAGAGCAAGTCTTGGAGCTGGGTTGGCCTCCAGAATTCAACTTTGTCACAGTGTGTCACCAGGGTGCTGTCGTTTTTGCAGTATGGGTTGTCCTACTTTTAATACACCGAGTGATCCTCACCACCGTGAATCAGATCAGCACACGCCGCCTCGACGTGCATGCTTTTATTTTGGTCACTTCAGACGAAGGATGCTGAAAACTCAGACTGACTGAACGTTGACTCTGGTTCGCCTCTACTCTGCCCTCATAGAGCTTCCTGTGGCGGAAAACTTCTTCTGTTTTTGACGATTTTGTGTCAAACATCTGAAAAGGTTCTCCCCATGCAGAAACCACACTTTTATCATGGATAACATCACTGACGTCCGACAGAAAGGCCACAGGGATTTACTGTATGTGTGTGAGTTTTTAATTCTGCTGCTTTTGTTGTTTGTTTAAGGAGAAAATAAAAAGAGGTTAAGAAAGAGAAAAGGGAGTAATGATGATGTTTGAGTGTCCCTGCTGATGCTTTTGTCCTGTTTGTCCTTGTGGAGCCGCTCTGTTTTCAAACGAGCTTCCAGGTTATGGTGATGTCTGCAGAATCATCTAAAAGCAATCACTGTATGTTTTTACTAAGGGTGCTGAAACTGTGCATTGGTATTCCTGCAGCAGGTTCAGAATGATCAATATGTCTGCATTGTGTTTAGCTTTTACAGCCAAATATTTGTATGCAGGGGGTCATTTTCTGTACTTTTTTATTTTTCTGGTTGAGCATCTGTTCATCTTTCAAACAATTCTGCTGTTTTGCTTTTTCTCTTTTTAGCTAAAAGAATTACGCCACCCTAAATACTAAATTTATTTACCTCACAATAGTTAGTTTGAGAAAAAAACACAGAAAGATTCTTAACTCCATGTCTTACAGTGAAAAGACTTTTTTCTTAGTTTAGGAGGTCGAGAAGAAGTACTTACCTGAAGCCGATCTGCCTTTGAGTTTGATGGTGTTGTTGTTGATGAAGGAAAAAACGGCTAAAAGTATTTGCATTGAAATAAAGATCCCATCAAAACATGAATGATGATGATTCTTCCGTTGGTGTTTTCTTTTTCTTTTTTGTGTGTGTGTTTGTTGTGATAAGGAAATCAAACTCTAAACTTGAAGAATTTTGTTAAATTTGTCACCTAAACATATTTGTTTTTAACATTAGGATCTGTTTGTGCTCTGGTAAACAAAGACGGTCTGTTTATACTGTGTTACTCATACATGTTGAATCCAGTCTGCTAAAAGCACTTCAAAATATTTTTAAACAGCAACTGTCTGCCAGCATGCATCACCCTCTGTTCACCCCTGAGACTATGATGAATATCACTTTATTTTAGGCTGTAGGTCTCCTCTATGGAAGACCCTTTCTGACAAAAATATCCGGTTTCACTGCATTTTAAACTTGGAATTATGAGTTTTTTTTGTTTGTTTTTTTTTTAACAGATTTTTACAACTCTGAAACTCTTGCTGTTTTAAGTTTCAGTTGTAAAGCAACTCCTAGCACCGAGATGTTACTTTTTAATTACATAATCTTAACTTTAAAATGATGATGGGTGGCAAACATAAAAAAACAAAAAACATTCATAGAATGTACACTCACTGGCCACTTTATTAGGTACACCTGTCCAACTGCTTGTTAACACTTAATTTCTAAGCAGCCAATCACATGGCAGCAACTCAGTGCATTTAGGCATGTAGACATGGTCAAGACAATCTCCTGCAGTTCAAACCGAGCATCAGTATGGGAAAGAAAGGTGATTTGAGTGACTTTGAACGTGGCATGATTGTTGGTGCCAGAAGAGCTGGTCTGAGTATTTCAGAAACTGCTGATCTACTGGGATTTTCACGCACAACCATCTCTAGGGTTTACAGAGAATGGTCCGAAAAAGAAAAAACATCCAGTGAGCAGCAGTTCTGTGGGCGGAAATGCCTTGTTGATGCCAGAGGTCAGAGGAGAATGGCCAGACTGGTTGGAGCTGATAGAAGGGCAACAGTGACTCAAATAACCACCCGTTACAACCAAGGTGGGCAGAAGAGCATCTCTGAACGCACAGTACGTGGAACTTTGAGGCAGTTGGGCTACAGCAGCAGAAGACCACACCGGGTGCCACTCCTTTCAGCTAAGAACAGGAAACTGAGGCTACAATTTGCACAAGCTCATCGAAATTGGACAATAGAAGATTGGAAAAACGTTGCCTGGTCTGATGAGTCTCGATTTCTGCTGCGACATTCGGATGGTAGGGTCAGAATTTGGCGTCTACAACATGAAAGCATGGATCCATCCTGCCTTGTATCAACGGTTCAGGCTGGTGGTGTCATGGTGTGGGGAATATTTTCTTGGCACTCTTTGGGCCCCTTGGTACCAATTGAGCATCGTTGCAACGCCACAGCCTACCTGAGTATTGTTGCTGACCATGTCCATCCCTTTATGACCACAATGTACCCAACTTCTGATGGCTGCTTTCAGCAGGATAATGCGCCATGTCATAAAGCTGGAATCATCTCAGACTGGTTTCTTGAACATGACAATGAGTTCACTGTACTCAAATGGCCTCCACAGTCACCAGATCTCAATCCAATAGAGCATCTTTGGGATGTGGTGGAACGGGAGATTCGCATCATGGATGTGCAGCCGACAAATCTGCGGCAACTGTGTGATGCCATCATGTCAATATGGACCAAACTCCCTGAGGAATGCTTCCAGCACCTTGTTGAATCTATGCCACCAAGAATTGAGGAAGTTCTGAAGGCAAAAGGGGGTCCAACCCGTTACTAGCATGGGGTACCTAATAAAGTGACCGGTGAGTGTATAGTTACTAATATTTGTTCACAGCTATGACTTGAGGTATCTGCAACAGACTGGTGACCTGTCCAGGAGGGTGGACCCCATCTTTCGCCCACAGACAGCTGGAAATCAGGGTTCCCGCAGGTCCTTAAAAAGTCTTAAAAGGCATTGAATTCCCCAAAATAAAACTAGGGCCTTAATTGGTATTAAAATGTCTTAAATCAGTCTTTCTTATGTCTTAATTTTTAAAACATCATAAATAGGATTATTTTTATTATGATTTATTTTTGTAATCTAAAACATTAAAATTGACATTTTTTTTTATTTAAAAAAATAACGGTTCGCGATTATTGGTTCCGTCCCGATAGCAGAACCAATAAAGCGTTGTTGCGGCCGGGAAATTTGGGAGATGCGCCATTAACTTTTTGTCTGGAAAATCTGAGTGTAAATGTAACCAAAATTGTCTCCAGCCAAGAGTTTCCTCCATGGCTAAAACCAGGGAACATACATGAGGCTCAGTGGATTTATGCAAGAAGTCATTCAAGCTCAGAACGATGGGAATTAAGGCAGTGGAGTCGCATGCGAAGCACGAAACACAAAGCGTCAAAATGGAGTTACCGAGAAACAGCCGGTATTTCTCAGTTTAGTTCCACCCTTGTCTCTGCAACGCCTCCACTTATCACCAAATCAAACATACTAAGAAAACCATACAAAGAAAAATAGCTGCAAAAAAGACTTAGCACTGGTTATGTTGTGGCTTTAAAACTGATTTGTTTTGTTCCCTGCTAAAACAAAGTTTGTGAATTCAGTTAAATAATTGTTAAAATATATGTAGGGCTGGGTATTGTTCAAAAATTTTCGGTACCGGTACCAATACCGATACCTTCACTTCGATACCGGTTCCTGGACGATACTTTTTTCGATACCAGTTTTATAATATCAATTCGAAGAAAAAGAAAATTACTCAACATAAAAAAGTACAAATCTTGAGTTTTATTTTAAGCTCTGATTTTTCCATTTACATTTCTCCTCTTACAAACAAACAAAAATTAAATGTCTAATATTCACTGTTACGTTGTGAGGACCTTTTTACTTAGCAGTTTTCCTTTAGAAAAATTACCATGTCTGACAAACAAGCCCGTTGAATGGGAATCCTATTGACAGCGCACCGCTGGTATGTGGGGGTCTGAGCGGCTCCGACAGAAATATTGGAAGGCAGGATGAACTGACTGCACTGATTAAGTTTTCAGGTGGATTTTCCCACTTAAAAACATAATAAAACTACTTCATTCCCACTGATCACAGCAAATATAGCTGCAAGGCAAATAAAGGATAGAGTAGCTCCGCCCAACGCGTGTCAGAGCCACTTTTCGACCGCGCAGCCAGAGCAGCAAAGCTGCTTCAGCCGCGCGTCAGAAGCTGGTACATGCAGCAAAAAGGAAGCAGCAGACGTGATTTTGCTGCTCCTGCTGCGTCCAGTTTGAAAGCAACATGATTCCCTCCCTCTGGCTTTGCTCCGCCCACGGGCTGCTGAGAGGAGGATGGTGGCGCCGGCTGCGGTCCGCTCTTCTTGCAGTCAAACACCGAGCAACTTTCTGCTCTTAAATTGTTTCCGTGCACGATGTATTGCATTGCGCACTATTAGCATCAGTCTTAATAAAGTGAAGCCGCACTTTTGACCTGGGGGGCATTTTAAAGGGGTTCCACGACGCTCGCAACCAGTTCACAACAGATACACATGAACCCTGGCTGTAGGCGTGACCACCTATGTATTTTTCCTGGATGACGCAATCACGTTAAGTGTTACAGCCAATCACCGAAACTTGGTACGGAAAGACGAGGCATGTGATACTCTGTAGAACCGAAGCATTTCGGTCGGTACCATAAAAGAACTGAAGTTCGGTACCCAGCCCTAGACATTTGTGTGTTTTTAGCTTTCTTCCTGTATGGGAAGCTTTTTAAAATTTGAAACATTAGTGCAGTGGTTTATGTTAAAATAAACCTTTGGGTTAAGTTGTCGCAAGCGGGTTTTTCTTGTGTTTCTTGTGAATTTGGTCTTAAATTTTTATTTCAAGTGGCATTAAAAAGTCTTGAATTTAACTTGCCTTATGCTGTAGGAACCCTGGGAAATAGGCACTGAACCCACTACAACCCTGATGGAATAAGGGTGAGAAAATGGATTAATGATGGATGAACTTTAGGTATCCTGAGGTATAACTATACTTATGCTGCTATAGGTTTAGAATGCTGGAGGACATGGATGCCACTATTTTCTCTCTGCTACATTCTACTTATATTCTGCCACATATTTTAGTTCAACCTCTAACTTTATGCTCTGCTTTCTCCTATCCTATTAGCTTCATCTGGTCTGGTTTTGTTTAGCTGTGACTCCATCCTAGAGGGAAATATCAGCTGGGCTGCCCGCATCAACACCTTAGTTTATAGATAGTTGCTCAGCTTTTACTGTAACTGGATGTTCTCTCTTTAATCCCTCTGATAGGAAAACTGGCTCAGAGTTTGTCTGATTAACTACTTTCCCAGACAGAGCCATCGGTGGAGCTAGTCTACTGTCACATTTTCTAACATAGCAAATATTTATAGGTCAGTGCTTCTATATTGCTCCTATATGTCTCTTTCTTTCTCGTTGAACCCCACTGCCTCAGCAGGTGGCTGCTCACACTGAGCCTGGTTCTGGTTCTCCTATAGGGTTCTTCCTGTTAAAAGAGAGTTTTCCTCTCCAGTGCAGCTGAATGCATTGTCATGAGGAATTGCTGTAGAGCCAATGACACAGTGCAAGCGAATATCTACTGTTGCCACGTGCTCATCCAGCAAGAGAGCATCCTGTAAAGTTAATGACTAGATGTAATCAGCAGCTGTTCCTTAGATAGAAAATACAGAACCAAGCTTGCTGGATGATCACGTTGAATGTTCTCTGTAAAGTGCCTTGAGATTAAATATGTTTTGAATTTACGCTGCATAAATAAATGGAATTGAATTAATTTGAATTGAATTGCATGTAACTGAATTGAAGTTAATCGAATCCAGTAGTTATAACATGCCTGTGGAAATACCCATTCATCCAATTCATGGCAACCACGACGTGTCCTGATTGAGAACAGAAGGACTCAGTATTCAGGCAAGACAGACAGTGGGATTACTCAAAGGTTACATTCACACTGCAGCCTGAAGTGACCCAAACCAAATTTTTTTGCCCATATGCGATCTGGATCTGGTCTTTTCATGGCTGTCTGAACATCACAGATCCGATTTTTTCCAATCCGACCCGGGCCACTTGGCTATGTGGTCCTGAATCCGATACAAATCTGATCTTTTCAAATGCGACCTGTGTCTGAAAGGCCAGGTCGCATTCATCCGACCTGAACGTCATTAATACCCGACAAAGGTCACTATTCTGCGTCTTGCTATGCAGAAGCTGCAAGAAAAACAACAACCATGTCAGATGATGATGCGGACTGCAGTATTTATGTTTAACCATTTTGAAAAGGTTGTGTTTTTATGGTTGGAAAAGATCGCTAGATGGCCGGCACTACCATCCATGTTTACTTATCGGAAAAAAAGAGCACGCTGGCCTGTGACATCATCACGTCCTCTACTGCACATGCAGGATACTTGCGTTGTATGACTGCAGTTCACACAGAAGATCAAATACAAGTCAAATATATTTGGAAATATGAACGGCAACGTAAAAAAATCGGATTTCGCAAAAAAATCGGAATTGAGCATCAAGGCCTGCAGTGTGAACGTAGCTAAAAGGTGTTTATCAAAAACAGATCTGTTGTAGCAGCTGCTAGGGCGTCTGAGGCAGGAAACTCTGGAGAGAGAAAAATTCAGGTTAGTGACCACGTAAATCAAACGGAGGAACATTCTGAACGTTACTCACTAACCTGGTTTAAAAGTTCAGTCCGTGCCCAGAGAACAAGGTAGGATCCAGCCAGTGGCTGCCAACAAGATGCAACGCTGCCCAGAGTGTCCCAGATGCTGCAGCCCCAGAGAACATGCAGGAGTCTAAAGTCAGGTCAGGTAAACAGATCTGAACAGGAACAGGCAAGCCCAGTGGTTGAGAGGCAGAACAGGTCAGGATCAGGTAATCAGAAACACCAAGGAACTCTAAAAAAAATACTCTTCCCACTGACTAAAGAGAACAAGATAACTGGGCTTGCTGATTGGATGCAAGCACCATAAATAGAGGCAGGAGTAGGTGGATCAGATGAGCAGTGGTTAGAAACCAGGCAGAGTTAGACAGGTGAATGGGGTTAGTAATTAAGCCAGATCAATCCGAGAGTGTTGTTCAATTCTAAAATTTGGCTTTTTTTAAGTCAAAAACTACCAGGAAGAACAACACTGCATCAAACACAAAGGAGAAAACAACAAACGTGTCTCAGGACAGGAGAGCCAGCAGCTGTGGTCAAGATCCAACTGAAGAACAGAGGACACACCCTTTGATGACCAAAATGTTCATGTTTTGAACAGAGAGAACAGATGCTTTGAAAGAAGGGTGAAAGAAGCCATCTTTGTTAAAAGGGAAAAGCTATTGTTGAACAGAGGGAAAGAGTTGAAATACTTGTTCTAAAGAGGTTAAACAAGCAAACTCATCGTGGAGCCTAGGTCGAAGTTCAACTCTAGAAACTCATTGCTCTCCTACATCCACCTGCGACAGCCATCAGCTTTGAAGCACACCTCCACGTAAGCCAATTGGCATCGAAAGTTTATGTTAAAGGCCTCCAATCCACACTTGTCTGCTCCTGTGCGCAGGCGGCGGATGCATTGTGTGACTTCATTCTGCGTCTCATTTCAACCCTTCCGGCAGAAGACCGCCATGTTGAGCCTGGTTCTGGCAGAGGTTTCTTCCCAATAGGGAGTTTTTCCTCTCAACTGTCGCTTCATGCTTGCTCATCAGGGACAGGTTCTCTCAACCTGTTTTATCCAACTGGACTTCCATCTTCCAGGTCCCTGAGTGAAGCTCTAGTATCAGCTCATGCAGTCCACTGGATCTCCCCATAAAGCTCAGCAGACCGTCTCTCTAACCAGCAGTCTACAGACTGACCAACTCCATCTATCTCCACCCCACCAACAGTTTCAGGCCTGGGGGGGAAACAGCCCTGTTCTTTACTTCTGTTCATGCATATCTATCAAAATTAAGCGCTATGTTTCCAGCCGAGGTCTGAGCGCCAAAGACAAAGTAATTGTATTAATAAATTTCTCCTAATAGTTTTTTCTCTTCGTGTGAGTTTTACAGATTGAAATGATACACCATAGAGGACTCCAGTGACCCTGGAGAACAGGTGGGTCAATTATCTGCATCTGACTTTTCATGATGGACCTGCAGGTCCTTAAAAACATCAGTGCTCCAGCTACAGATTGCTCTGGTACGACCCGGCAGAACTGAGAATGACTCCTGGATGGTGATCAAAGGTTTTCAGAACTAAGTGATTGAAAAAAGCAGGTTTTTAATTGGTTAACCATGTTTTAGATCATAAAAATCAAATTGAAAGTTACTTTGACTAGTTTCTAGTTACTTTAATTGAGTAGTAGCTGAGCTACTAACTCAGTTCCCTACGGTGTCTATTTTATTAGGCTGAAAGTTACTGACAAATTCAAAGTATTCCTTAGATCATGAGGTTAAACGGTTGGAAAAATGACTGAAACTTTTTCCTAGAAAAAGGCAGCAAAGTAAAAGGCCTTTTGACGGGTTGTTGATTTAAACATCTACTCGACAACACTTCCCCCTAGTGGTCTGAATGAGTAACTCATCAGCTAACAGGTTTATTCCACTCCATCTACATTCATTCACTGGATTGCTGATTGCCAGAAAACAGTGAAGCCACCAGCCGCCATATTGGTACTCCCCACTCCCACAGAGATGCGACATAAAAATGCCTACATGTGCAGCATTTGGCTGCAAAAACAAAAAGTTTTGCCGACTGTGGAAAAATGTGTTTCATGTAATTTCCCAGTCAGTGGATAAACTAACCAATAAATCCATCTATTCTCTAATGGATCCTATAGGATAGTCTGTAGCGTAACATTAGTCTGGCTATCTCAGACTGACTGGAAGACATTGACTGAGTTAGCCAATGACAGAAAATAGAAACCCGAGTAAATAATTTACTGTGAAATGTTAATGTAGTAATTCTTTATTAGGGGATGATGCTGTACTTTTTGTAGTGTTTGTTGAGGGAAAAAAAATTCAAAGGCTCCCTTAGCAAAAAGTAATATAGTTGAAGTAAATTCTTAAGTATAAGAATACTTAAGTATAAGTTTAGAAAATATACCGATCAATGTACTTTTAGTGTATTTAAAGTATTACTAAAGTAATACTTCTTCGAACGAAATTGGGACATTTTTAAGTTTACTAACAATAAAGTAAACAATAGTATAGTCAAGTACACTAGACTGTACTATTAAGTGTATGAAATATAGTTTAGAATAAGTAAACTCTAAGTGCACTGGCTGATTGTAAGTATGAAATTAGTGCACTTTTAGTATACTTCAATAAACTACTTTTTGCTAAGGGCTGATGCACAGACACAGCATAAAAGCATGACATCATGCATGCATCATTTGCAAATAGGAAAATATTATAGCATTAACAGACATGTACTTGTATATCAGTCTCTATCATTAAATGTAATGTGTAATTACCATAACGTCATCAATACATGTATTATTAAATCTACATCATCAATTTAGCACTTTTGGAACATCTATATTATTATGCTCCATTAGCACATTAATTTTATTGTATTGGATTTATATAACATGTTATATTACATTATTTATAGACTTCATTTACTCCATATTGATCATGCAATGTGATGAGCCTATTTTTTTATAAGTTCCACTAATGTACTTCTTCTACGAAACAGCCAGTCTGTGTCAAAGTGGTGAATTTATCTTTATTTTTTAAGGTTTAAATCCCCCTAAAAATGAGAACATCATCGTTGTTTGATGCTTTAGCGCACAGATTGTTTACGCTGCGACCGGTCTAACTAGGGAGTACCAATATGGTGGCTGGTGGCTTCACTTCAACCCCGTACTACCGTACTATTAATCAGCAATCCAAAGAATAAATAGAGATCAGTCTTTTCGACCCTTGGGGGTGCAAAAAAATTTGCGAGATTATAACTGAGATTATTAATTTTTTAAGTGACTAAAAACTATTTATTCTACCAGCCAATGATTCAAGCTTTAATAAATGCTGGAAATCTAGTTTTAATGCAGCTTCAATGATGATTTTAGATATAAATGTCAGTATATTAGCAAAATGTTCAACAGCAGAACTCCTTCTTCTGTTGCTACAAAAACACCAGAAATTTGACGTCCAACTGGATCGAGACCGAAATGTTTTTATTTTCTTAGTTTAGGTTTGTATCATTTTGCTATAGAAGTTATTTTGATGTATTGAAATATATAATAGTGGATCTTTTATTAGAAATTAGGGGAAAAGTCTGAATCTGGATCATTAGTTTCTGTCAGAATGAGATCAGAGACAAATCAGAAATATCTGAACTATTTCTGAGCTTAAGCTGCTGACTGAACAGAAACACTTAACATCTTATTAATAATAGTAATTATTATTATTTTTATCATTTCCTTTCACAGTTCTCCCCTGGGAATTATATAACTGTTCACCATAAAATAAAAACAACAAAAATCTCTGAAAGATTAACAAAACTTTCAAACAATAAGCCTGGCTGAACTGTAATACTTTTTCTCTTTATACTAATCTTCAAGTTCTCTGCTCTGAATTTTAACTTAAGAACAACAAAACTGCCTCATTTCACAGCCTTACAGCGTAAAGACTGAAAATTAAAGCACAATATCACAACTTAAGAACAACAACAACAAAAAACAACTTCTGATACACTGCAAAAATGATCTGAAATTAAGTAAAAATGTCTTAAATCAAGTGTATTTACCCTTAATTTGAGCAGCTAAATAAGATAGTTTGCCAATGGATTGAGTATTTTTACACTTAACATAAGTCAATTAGATAATATGCACTTGAAATAAGACAATGCAATTGATTTTTCTTATTTCAAATGTAAATTATCTTGTTCTATTGGCAAAGTGTCTCATTTACCTCCTCAATTCAGGATAAAATGCACTTATTTTCAGAAAAAAATGACTTATTTAGACCTACATTTTTTGCAGTGTACAAACTATTTATTTATTTACCATTTTTGTGTTGTGATCATATTATCTCTAACATTTATTTATTGATCAGCAAATATATTGAATAAACACCTGCCATGTTTACTAGTAGTTTTATTTCTTATTGAGCTAAAAAACTTTTGTTTACAGGAGTAACAACAGTAACAAGCTGTGGATAGATGAGTATTTAACCCCAGTCTGTAGTTTTCTTACCTTACATTAGTGATTTTAGTTTCCAAACCATGATTGTCTGCTTTTGTGTGTCTGGAAATATTTCCAAACAGCCCATTATCTCATAATAAAAGTGTTTTTATTCATTTTTCATACTTAAACAGCAGAGATCCCATTGAAAACATATAGAAACAGCCGATTCTCTCATGAGAGATGTAGTGAGAACAGAGCCAAAGCTAAAACTCTTCACAAAGCTTCTGCATCACATTGAGGAGAATTTAAACTTTCTGACCGATCTCAGCGAAGATCTTTACATTTTTAAAACAGTAACTTGTTCAGACTTGGATAAACCCTGATAACCACAGGATGTTTAACTCTAATTTATGTCACAGACTCTGCATCACCCTGATAAAACTAAACCAAAAATATGCATAATTGCACCATATATATTTAATGCTCTGAAATTCCATATCAAAGTGTGCATGCGTGCAACATTGCACCATGTTTTTTCTCCCACACGGTTTACATTTGATCACTGCTGCACGTTAAGGAATAGAAATGTTCATTTAAGTCAGAAAAGCTGTGCTAAACGAAACTTAGGCAACTTTTATTGCCTTTTATTATAAATTTTATTATAATTGTTGTTTAAGTCTAAAAGCAGGACAAAGAACAACAAAAAAAAACAGATTTTTAGATGTTTATATAAAGCAGAAATGTCTTCAAAATTTTTTTTCTAAAGACTAAATAGACACCAGCACCCCTAGCAACCCCATCAGAGATAAAGCGTGACGGAAAATGGATGGATGGATGCAAAACCTGTGAAGGACGTCCTTAAAGTGTATCATACTTATGCCTAACAAATGGCAGCAGAGGTGGACTAAGGATGATGGGAAATGCTTCTATTCTAAAATCCAAGATCCAAGAAACTGCAGGGTTTATTAAAAACCTTTTTACACCTTTTAAGTTTTTCAAAGAAACAAATATCTTGTTTTTTCCTCCTCAACAGTAGTGGTAATAAAATCCTCTGAACCAGCTGGGCAAATAGATTCAAGGTCCTGCTTCGGCCTAGTCAAAGTTTCTGATGGAGGCGCTGGGATGGGACCTTGAAGGAGCTGAAGCAGTGCTGGATGTGACTGATTGAAGAGGTGAGAGTCGTCTGCTGACGGAGGCTCTACAGGCCGAACTTTAACCGGTTTATTCAGGAACTCGTTCCTGCAGGTTTCTGAAGCCTGGCTCCTCTGAGCTGCAGGAAGGAGCTGCTGTCACCTGATGGCCGGAAAGCTTCCGGGGTCTCATTCAGAGACACTCTGATCTGATCTGTCCCTCTGGTTCCACCTTCCTCCTTTTATTATTTTTTTAACAGTGTCCTGTCTGGCAATGTGGTAATAATAATAATCATCTTGATGCCAAAAAGAGCCCAACAGATTTTGCTTTCACAAGTGGAGCAGTACGGCTAACGCCATAGTGTTCCGCTTAATTTATGCATATAAATAGCTTTATTTTATTTCATGCTGGGGGTATTACATATTTTATGGACACTGTGATGTAAGTAGAACAGGAAAGAAAAAACAGGAAAAAAGGAGAAAAGATGAAAGAAAGAGGAGACAACAATAAAACTTCTTCAGTGGTCCCCCCTTCCTCCAATACGCCGCCTGGAACGCCGCCGCTACTGGTTTGGACGTGTCTATTCAAATGAAAATTACTCTAAATTATAAACACCTATCATTAATTGAAGAGTATGTAACAATTTCATATTTAAAGTACTTTCAGAAGTTTGAATTTTACATATGACCGGATTTCTCCTTTTACTTGACTAATATACATTAATACTTTTGACCTCTGACCCTGTATCAAACGCATTTCAGTGAAGCATTTCTGCCTGTATCGGGTGTAATTTATGTTAAACACCACTAGGTGGCAGTGGAAGACTGCTTTGAATTCCACTTGTGAGAAACATGCTGTAAATAAACAGCAGAGATTGATTTTAATGGCTGAATAAAGGATGACTTCACAGATGCATTTCAGTCCCACCGCTGCATTGACCCATATCTGCATCAGGACCTACCCATAATGCACTGCTTCTC